>CM054057.1:24729290-25467317 GCA_028641055.1 Alopecurus myosuroides | reverse complement strand
TCTGCACTTGGAGGCCCAACAATGTCTACAAGAATAGAAGTGTGCATAGACATCAAGCTCTTTTCTGGTGCCGTTGCCGGGGAGGTAAGGTAAAAGGTACTCACATCCTCTCTGAGTGCTCGAAGTTATTTCCTTTAGATTCTGCAATTATATCTTTTTATTTCTTGTTTTTATTTTCACTAGTTTGGCTTGATGGAAAACAATAAAAATATGAGAGAGCTTTGTAATCTTTATCTTGAGTTAGGATATGAAGTGTTTGTAGAGAAAATTAACAAACCTATGGAGCTTTATTTTCATGCTAGTTGCAATGTTATTAGTATGAATTCTTTGAACACCATTATTGCTAATGCTATGGAAAAGTCTAAGCTTGGGGAAGCTAGTTTGATGAATATGATATTTTTAGTCCCCCTAGTTTTCAGGAGGAAAGTTTATTTGACAATAATTTGCCTCCAATATATGATGATTATAATGATTGTGGTGTTCTAGTTCCACCTACTATCGATGATAAATTTTATTGTGATCGTGATATGCCTTCTATATATGATGTTTACAATGATGAACATGCCATTTTCAATCCACCTACTATTGAGGAGAAAATTAAATATGACTACAATATGCCTCCTATATTTGATGATTATGGTGATGAGAATAATAATGATAGCTATTTTGTTAAATTTGCTCCCACTTATATTAATAAAAACGACTATGCTTATGTGGAGAGTTTTAATTCTTTTATGCATGTGGCTCATGATAAGAATGTTATATGTGATATTTCTATTGTTAATTTCATTCCTGATGCTAATGAAAGTTATTATGAGAGAGGGAAAGATGGTTGTATGTATCACAATAATATTAAGTTTCCCCTCTTTATGTTTAAAGTTTCAAATTTGCACTTATTTTGCCTTCATATGCTAGCCACTTTGTGTTTTATTGACTTGTTCTTCCACAAGATTCATTTTCATAGGAAGTGGGTTAGACTTAAATTTATTTTAAATTTTCTTATTGATGCTCTCTTTTTCTTCAATTCATATTTCTAATGTTAGCATCTTCTCAAATTATTAGGCCTAGCTAAAAGGCTTTAAAGAAAAGCACTTATTGGGAGATAACCCATGTTTTTTTTGTTTTTTTTCTCTGTTTTAATTGAGTCAAGGTGTTGTATATTTCATGAGAAACTCCTTTCTATCTTTATTTCCATGTATTAGTTGTGCCAAGTAAAGTTTCTAGCGAAAGTTGGTGTTAATTTTGGATTTCTGCGTAGGAAACAGATTTCAGCTGACCACTGTATAAAATCGTAAAAATCACAGAAACATCAAAATGACCTGACACTTTTTGTGCTTATTCCTCAACCAATTCCAAAACGTTTTTTGTTCTTTACGTCTTTCGATTTGAGTCACGTAAGTGCCCGAAATAATTCGTCTGTACAAACGGTTCTGGTTTTTACAGATTCTGGCTTTTTACTTGCATTCTCTATTTTACTATGTCGAGTGGATTTTTTTGTTTCACGAAACATTGGTGGTTGTACAAATGTTTAAAAGTATCAATAATTTGTGTGTCCATGCAGAACATGTGAATTTTTTATTGTGCATTAACTCTCTAGTGCGAATTACATTGAGTGTGGTGTGAAGGAAGTTTTCAAGGGTCAAGAGTAGAGGGTGATATAATGTGATCAAGAAGAGTGTAAAGCCAAAGCTTGGGGGTGCCCCGTGGTTCATCCCAGGAAATTCTAAGAATACTCAAGTGTCTAATCTTGGGGATGCCCAAGGCATCCCCTTTTTCACCAACAATTTATTAGGTCACTTCTAGTGAAACTATATTTTTATTCGGTCACATCATATGAATTTCACTTGGAGCGTATTTTTGTTTTCTTTTGTTTTCCTTGTTTCAATAATATTTTTGGAACCTACCATTCTTTGTGTGGGAGAGAGATACGCTCCGCTTTTTGTTATGAATACTCGTTATGCTCGTATTCTTAGTTTTTCTTCTAGGTGTTGCAATCCCTTTTAGCTCCTATTTTTCATGCATCTCTTATTCAGAGTTGTTAGTTCTAGTAGAGTTATGTTAGTACTCTCTTGTTTCATTTCTATATCTCTTGGAGAGTTTTTGTTGTTTGGTGTTTGATGGAAATAGAAAATGCTACTCGTGGTAGATGGTATAACGAAAAAGCTTGCATATTCTTGTAGATCACTAAACTGTTTCACTTGATTATTTGTTGTTGTTTTGAGATATTAATATGCTTAATGGTAACCTAGCTGGTTTAGTAAATAAAAAACAGTAAATGGTTGGTCTAAAAGCTTGAAACTGTGCCACACTCAAATAACCAGTTGATAGGATAATGGTATATGACTTCCTTTGCTCATAGCAATCGTAATGGTTGTTTGTTACGCGCTACGGTCGAGGTAGCTAACACTGACTTGTCACTGCCACAAACCCTCTTGGACTGATTTTCATTATGCCTTGTAAGATCATAATTTTAGTTGGAATCTTTTAACTTGTGAGTTCTATGTTGCGGTTTTCTGACACTTCCACCATCCATATTTGCTAGCCTATTCGGTATTGTGCATTGCTCATTCTCACATTGAGAGTTGGTGGAAACATTGCCAGTGCATTGATGCACCCAAAATGCATCTACTTTTCCAAGCACTTTGCATCGTATTTCTCTCCGGACTCCCCCCATAATTGAATAAATCTGCAGAATCTGACGCTGTTTTTAGCAAAAGTCTTCTTTCCGTCTATTTTCGCAGGACTTTTCACAGGGGACGAAAACCACGTAACTTTTTATGGAAAAGAAGGGGAATGAGCACCAGATGGGGCCGGGGGTGCACCCGAGGGCCAAAAGGGGGCCCCACACGCGGCCAGATTCCTTGGCCGCGTGGGGTCACCCCTTTTGGGCCCAGATGGCCCACTCCGGCTAGGTCTTCGACGTACCCCTCCATATATACGAGAAACTTACGGGTTTCGAAGGGGATGGCTGTTCGCGAAACGGAGCACCGCCGCCACCACGATCTTCGATTTCGGAGTCAGATTGATCCGGGATTTCACCCCCGGAGGTGGAATTCGAGGGGCTTCGTCACCATCATCATCACCACCATCATCTCCATCAACCATGAGCTCCATCACCCCCTCCATGTGTGAGTAGTTGCTGTAGGCATGTGAGGTGTGAGGGGTTTTGGATGAGATTGATCATGTAATTGCTACCCGGTATGCGGGATCTAGGGGTTTGTCTTGAGAATTCTTATGTCTTATGTTGATGCACTATTGCTAGGCTTAATGCTTGTTACTAGGGCCCAAGTGGCATGATTTCAGTACTGAACTTACATTGCTACATCATATATTTGAGTTTGGTATCTATCTGCAATGTGTATTACCTGCTATTATGTTGATCCTGCGAACCCTAAAGTGACAGCTAGGGAAAACAAGGGGGATATGTTCTAGTTTGAGGATTATGCGTGTTCATGGAGTGTTAATGCTTTGGTCCGGGCTATTCGAAAGGGTAGACCTTAATTACCTGTAGTTCCAAATTGGCCCCGGTGAAATGGGCAGGTAGGACAATAGGCTTTGTGCAAATTCTCTTGGTTAGTACGCACAATAATTTACGGAACACACACCTACATAAAACTAAGATAGAGAAAGGCCCCCGCTGCTAGCAAAACATTATTACATGATCAATCTTATCTGTGCAACACCCCGCTGTCACCTCATGCCTGTGTTTTAGTCTCTGGTTTACTTTCACTCTTTTCCGGTGAAAACTGGGAAAACACTTGCTCTCCATTTACTTTCTGTTTGTTTACTTTCACTGCATTATTACACTCACCACTCTCGCTGCAAGTTTGTTGATACACAGGTGTGGTTGGGAGTGAATTCCCAATTTCTAAAGTCTCACCGGTATTCTTGTGTTCCCACTGAGTTGAACTACAAATTTGGGTAATACTTCCCATCGAAGACAACGAATTGATCTCCTGCACTTGGGAGCCATCAAGACTGTTTTCTGGCGCCGTTGCCGGGGAGCCTAGCTTTATTGGTAAGACCACTTGTTATTGTCTACTTGCTGCACTTTCTTGTTCCCTACAATGGGAAAGGGAAAGGACACTTCGAAGGAGGTAATGCCTTCGACTACTCGTTCTGGTAATGATTTGCCTAGTAGACCAAATTTTTCACCTAATATTGTTTCTACTGTGGCTGCTAAGAAAAAGAAAGGAATAGCTGGTAAATCACCATTATCAAAAATGTCTACTAGTACATCTAATGATCAAACACTTGATAATGTAGACAAAGAACTAGCTTCTGAAATTCCTGAAACTATTGAAACACCTGAGGCAAATGAAACACCTGAAACAACTGAAATTCCTGAATCTTCTGTAGATGAAAATGTAGAACTTGAGCTAGAAAGAAATGATACTCTTAGAGAGTATGCATATGGGGCCTCTTCTGAAGAAGAAGAAGAAGCATTTATTGAGGCCTTTATATCACCTGATGATACAAAACTTGATAAACTCTCTATTTATGATGATGCATCTCTTGGAAACTGTTTTGCTGCTACTAGGAATTTGTGTGGCCCAGCTATTAGAATTAGAGATAAAGATTATGAATTCAATGTTAATCCTGAGATAATTGAGATAGTTGAGAAGTCTAGATTATGTGGAAAGGATGAGGAGTCTCCTCTTGATCATATTGCTGAATTGCATGCTTTATCTACTACATTTGGAAATGATGAAATCCGTCAACATTATTTATTCTTAAAATTGTTTCCTTTTTCTTTGGGTGAAGATGCTAGAGTTTGGTATAATCGTTTAGGACCTGCATGTATTACTAGTAAGGAAGGATGCTTGCTTTTGTTTTTCAATAAATATTTTCCTGCTGAAAGGATACATGCATTAACTGTTGAAATTGGCAATTTTAAACAAGATAAGAAAGAGAGTCTACCCCAAGCTTGGGGGAGATTTGGTAAAATGTGTAAGAAATGTCCTGGTCATGGTTTTAAACCTCATGAATTGCTTGATATATTCTATAATGGACTAATGGGGGAAACAAGAGACTACCTTGATAGTATTGCAGGGAATATGTTTAGGGACAGAAGTGTTGATGAAGCAATTGAATTACTGGAGTCTATTCTCGAGAATGAAGCTGATTGGAACATTGAGGAGATAGATAAAAATGAGACACTCCCAGAGAAGAAAGGAGGTATACTCGAATTGAACCAAGAAACAATGGCTGAAGCTTCCAAGGATATTAAAGAGAAGGGAATTAAAACCTCTCATCTCAAGGAATTATCTGAAATGGGTATTAAACTTCCTACTGATGAACCATGCTTTCCAATTCAAGTGAACTCTATACTCCCTATGGAAGGTAATGAGGAGGTAACACCTCCTGTTGATGTCTCTTATGTTAACAATTTTGCTTATCATGATAATCCTGAGGAGCGTAAAATTAGAATGACTATCATGGAAAACCATCATAAAATTAATTTCCTCCGTGAAAATTTAAATGCTAGTGTAAGGGAAGTTAAAAGAATTGTTAAACATTGTGAAATGATGAACAATCAAGTTGAGCAAATGATTTCTTTACAAAATCAATTGTAAAGAAAATCTGAATAAAGAAAAAAAATTATGTGGAGTTAATACAAGGGGAGGTGCAAGCACCCAGGATCCTGATGATCATCCTAAAAGAAAAGAGCAAGTTGCTCTTAAAGATAAATCTTTTGCAGGAAAATCTCCCAATGAAAATGAGCATGATGATGAATCTAATGAGCAAGACAAGGATATTTCTATTTCTGATGCTGAAACTGAGGATGATAATAATGAAGAAGAGGAATCATCTCCACCTGATATTGAACAACATGATGATAATAATGAAGAAGCTTCTGGTAAGGAGGATCCTCAGCCTCCTATTGAGAAGACCAAGAAGAAGAAGAAACCAAATAAAGATAAAGATAAAGGTAAAGAAAGGGATCCATGGGTACAAAGACCCATTCCATATCCCCAAGAGGTATCAAAAACAAAAGATGAAGAGAGGTATGGGCAATTTTATGATATGATTAAGAATATGAAATTAGAGATTCCACTTATTGATGCTATTAAGAATCCTCCATATTCAAAATACATGAAAGATATTGTCACTAATAAAAGAAAGATACCTATTGATGCTATTACTGCTATGCTTGCTGATTATTCATTTAAAGGAAAATTGCCTGAAAAACGTGGTGATCCTGGTATTCCTACTATTCCTTGCAAAATTAAAGAAGCCTATGTGAAATATGCATTATGTGATTTAGGAGCTGGTGTTAGTGTTATGCCTTTCTCACTATATAAGAAGCTTAATTTGAACAAACTAGTTCCAACAGAAATATCTTTACAAATGGCTGATAAAACAACTATTGTACCTATAGGAATATGTGAGAATGTTCCCATCTCTATTGCTAATGAGTTGATACCTACTGATTTTTTTATATTAGAAATGCCTGAAGATGATAATCTATCTATTATTCTTGGTAGACCTTTTTTGAATACTGCAGGAGTTGTGATAAATTGCACTGAGAGCAAAGTGACATTTAATGTTAAAGGCAAAGAGCACACTATTTATTTTCCCAAGAAGAAACATATTACAAGTACGAGCACAAGTGTGAATGCTATACAAATAAATTCCATTAAGATTGGTAGCATTGAAATACCTATACCACCTCCAGCACCAAGGTATGAAATATTGATGATTGGGACCATTCCAATCAAATATGAGGTAACTTGATTTATTGTTTTATAATAAGTAATAATAAGAATCATGAGCTATACTCTTTACATGTTGCTAATGAGACCTGATCAACCTCATTACTAATGTGGAAATGATAAAGGCATGATTCACAAACATTTAAATTGCATTTTTTTATGTTATTTGCTCTAAAATTGTGAGACATAGACATAGTATTAAAAAATTTAGAATCAGAAATCACAGAATATGAAGTTTTAGAAATTCTCTGTAGAAAAGTTTCACGTAAAATTCCAGAAAAATTAGGGGGTCAGTTTTTTGCCCGAAGGGACCAGCAGCCAGTGGGGGAGCACCAGCAGGCCACCAGGGGCCAAAATAGGTACCTCCACGCGGCCAGATTCCTTGGCCGCGTGGGATACCCCATTTTTGGCCACAAGTGGATGCTGGGGCCCATCCAATGCTCATCTGATCCCTTTCGACCGAAAACCAACCCCAGTTCATCTCCTCCATTTTTCCCGTGCTCTGTTTCTCCGTCAATCCTCGATCTCCACGTTTGAGGCAGATTTTTCAAATCTGTTTGATGGAATCACTACTTGGTATGTAACTCCTTCACTCATCCAATTACTTTTTGCTCCCATGCTTTGTGTATGAAGTATTTTGCTGCACTAGGTGTCACCTATTATGTCTAAGAACTCCATGAATTTAAGTTTTCCAGTTGATATGGATGCATGATATTGATTAGAGGACTAGTTATGGATGCCTTAGCAATGTTTTAGAGTGATACAATTTAATTTTTGTTGAATTTTATTTTGGTACATCAAGGTAACATGCTGAACAAGGGAAAGGCATTGCTTGGGATGACCTCAAGGACAAGGAGAAGAGAATCAAGGGTGTCCAACAATCATGATGATAATCAGTTATGGGAGGATGAATTGGTTTTTGCAGGTGAAAATCTGCGTGTCCATACCACAAGATGGCAAGACCCCGAAGTTCTTGAACATTGGGGGATTGCTGAAGATTTCCAAGCCTTTGCTGCAACTACGGGGCTGCTTGAGTTCTCACGCCATCCACGCAACACATATGTGGAACTCTCGAGGGAATTCCTCTCTACATTCAGGTTTGAGGGACCGGTGGTGCACCGGAAAAGTAAGTCTAAGAACCCTCCTCCAGCTACTTTTGTCATTAAATTTACAATGAGGGGGCAGCGTTTAGTCATGTCATTAGAGGAATTCTGTAAGGCTATACGTGTACCAACTACGGGGTTATGGGATGAAACATATGCTGATTCTAGAGAAGAACTTGTCACATTCTGGCGTAGCATTGCTAAAAATATTCCTGAAAGAATGAATAGAGGCAAGCTCACATGCATCCAACACCTGGGCCTTAGATATTTTGCATTGTTTCTTGCTAGAGGATTCCTTGCTAGGGATAACACTTCTGCTTGCACTGGTCCTATGATCTATTTATTAAAATGTGCAATGGAAAATACAACACCTATATATAACCTGGGAACCATACTTGCTAGAACTTTGCATTTAGCTGTGAGTACGAATGGCACGGATAAAACTCCTTTATATGTTGGTGCCATTGCCACTTTAATCCATGAATACATTATGGCAGAACGAGGTTTTAATGATAACTTGGGTACCATGGTAAATGAGTCTCGACTGCTGGATTTTGGTTTACTTTTTCGCATGGATATGAGCAGGGCTGGGAAACAATATTTTTCATATTGCTATAAGGATTCTAATGGGCACATTGTGTCTGTTAGGCTCCCTTGTGCTGACTTGTTTGACAGGGAGACAAAGTGGACTGTGCAAGAAGAGCCACAACAAGAAGAGCAACAACATGAGGAGCATCAATACCAGGCGCCTATGGCATATCCCTGGGGCTTCCCTGAACCACACCTTGGAGCACAGGCATGGCAGGATCCATCCTTCTTCAAGGGAGGTTCGTCGAGTGGTGGACATGATTACCACCCAGGATACTAGCTTGATCACAAGCTTGGGGGAGTATTTCTCTCCCTCCTCATTCGTTGTGTTATATCACTTGCATGTTATTTGTTGTTTTATGTTCTTTAAATCTGAAAAACACAAAAATATTTTTGTTATTTGTTAGCTAGTTTACTTCTGGTTATTTACATTACGTTTCTAAAAATCAAAAACCACAAAAAGATTTTTGTTTTCTTGAGTTTAGTATAAATACGGAGCTGCAGGAATTGCGGAAATATGTTCACTGTTATATGCTTTAATCTTTACTTGTGACTCCGTTTGAGCTGAAAATTTAATCACTACTGCAAATTTTTATGGCCTTCACCTCTGTAAAACATGAGAAACTTTTGAGGTGTTTAGGTAGGTAAACAAATTGCTGAATGCAGTAACTTTTTATAGCAAGATTTGAGTTTTTATTGAGCAGTTCAAGTGGGGAGAGGAGAACAACAATGATATGATAATGTGCTTGAAGGGATGAAAGGTATGACACCTTTTCCGTGATTATGTATGCTTTTTAATAACAGAAAGTGCACACCTTATGATTCCCTTAACACTTAGTGACATAATAGCCATTTTTTATCTTCTCCGTGGTTTAGTAGAATATATTCTGATGCAACTGAAATATTGTTTAGTGTCATTACTTGGATGATGGATTGAATAATTGTAGCCTTAAGCAAAGGTTTACGCATCCCATTGTGCTTACTGAACTTGCCAACCAAGGAAAGAATTAAAAGAGAAAATTTCATGAATGATAAAAGTGGAGTCTTATGCTTGACGAACTTATGGTTGGGGGTTAGTCTAAATGTGTATCACATGGAAAACTTTCAACGTTGCACTAAGAATTCTATATTCAAGTTGATATCATGTTCTTTTAACTGTGGATGTCTGTCATGCCGAAATAAGGTAGAGGAATAGTAAGTCTTGATGAGTAAGTATATATGATTAGAGAGACGCATTGGGCCGCTAACCCAAGCCATGCGATATCATGGTGGAAATTTACTTATAGCTAGAATGGACTCCGCAACATATCCTATAATAAAATAAGAAGCTATGCATATAGTGAATGAAATAAAAAAGGATAATGAGTCAATTCCATTTGTTTGTCTTGCCATTTTGACATGGGCTGGTTTCCATGTCATGGGGCAAGAGGTACCCCAATTGCTGCTCTCTATGATGTCATTAATACTTACAATGATTGTACAAGGCTTATTAGGAATCTAGAGTTGAGTAATCATGGTGCGGGTTTTCGCTTTTAAGGGGCACGAGGCTTTCAACTTGTAGTTTGTCAAGCATAAGAATAAAAATGAAAAATTAATGCTTTAGCAAAACTGAGAGCAAGGTAGTAAGCACAATGATCTTACTTGTCAACATATGAAAGAATCAGAGATCTCAAAAATCTTGATATGATTCAATCATCAGCGATGCACAAGCCTTTGTTTATGTCTACAATTGAGAAAACTCATTCAAGTATTAACACTTCATGTTATTTCTATTGCAACAAGTATATATGCTTCAACACTGAGTAGATGCACACTTGCTAGTATTTTTCTACTTGTTACAGGAATCATGTCTTGAGTATTTGCTAGTATTAATTGATGATGCATATGCAATGCAAAGTTCTTGCCAAAGTTTTTATCGCTTCTACACTGCGTTTGAGTTGTTCGAGGACAAACAACGAGCTAAGCTTGGGGGAGTTGATGCACCCAAAATGCATCTACTTTTCCAAGCACTTTGCATCGTATTTCTCTCCGGAGTCCCCCCATAATTGAATAAATCTGCAGAATCTGACGCTGTTTTTAGCAAAAGTCTTCTTTCCGTCTATTTTCGCAGGACTTTTCACAGGGGACGAAAACCACGTAACTTTTTATGGAAAAGAAGGGGAATGAGCACCAGATGGGGCCGGGGGGCCACCCGAGGGCCAAAAGGGGGCCCCACACGCGGCCAGATTCCTTGGCCGCGTGGGGTCACCCCTTTTGGGCCCAGATGTCCCACTCCGGCTAGGTCTTCGACGTACCCCTCCATATATACAAGAAACTGACGGGTTTCGAAGGGGAGGGCTGTTCGCGAAACGGAGCGCCGCCGCCACCACGATCTTCGATTTCGGAGTCAGATTGATCCGGGATTTCACCCCCGGAGGTGGAATTCGAGGGGCTTCGTCACCATCATCATCACCACCATCATCTCCATCAACCATGAGCTCCATCACCCCCTCCATGTGTCAGTAGTTGTTGTAGGCATGTGAGGTGTGAGGGGTTTTGGATGAGATTGATCATGTAATTGCTACCTGGTATGCGGGATCTAGGGGTTTGTCTTGAGAATTCTTATGTCTTATTTTGATGCACTATTGCTAGGCTTAATGCTTGTTACTAGGGCCCAAGTGGCATGATTTCAGTACTGAATTTACATTGCTACATCATATATTTGAGTTTGGTATCTATCTGCAATGTGTATTACCTGCTATTATGTTGATCCTGCGAACCCTAAAGTGACAGCTAGGGAAAACAAGGGGGATATGTTCTAGTTTGAGGATTATGTGTGTTCATGGAGTGTTAATGCGTTGGTCCGGGCTATTCGAAAGGGTAGACCTTAATTACCTGTAGTTCCAAATTGGCCCCGGTGAAATGGGCAGGTAGGACAATAGGCTTTGTGCAAATTCTCTTGGTTAGTACGCACAATAATTTACGGAACACACACCTACATAAAACTGAGATAGAGAAAGGCCCCGCTGCTAGCAAAACATTATTACATGATCAATCTTATCCGTGCAACACCCCGCTGTCACCTCATGCCTGTGTTTTAGTCTCTGGTTTACTTTCACTCTTTCCGGTGAAAACTGGGAAAACACTTGCTCTCCATTTACTTTCTGTTTGTTTACTTTCACTGCATTATTACACTCACCACTCTCGCTGCAAGTTTGTTGATACACATGTGTGGTTGGGAGTGACGTCCCAATTGCTAAAGTCTCACCGGTATTCTTGTGTTCCCACTGAGTCGAACTACAAATTTGGGTAATACTTCCCATCGAAGACTACGATTGATCTCCTGCACTTGGGAGCCATCATGCATCCAAACCCCGTGGGAGAACTTTGTTCTTCTACACATAAGCCAAAATTTATGTTCCTCAAAACAGCCAGCATACCTACCTATTATGGTATTTCCATAGCCATTCTGAAATATATTGCCATACAACATACATCATCATTATATTACTTGTCATGCTTCATTATTATTTTGCATACTGCTACACTGGCAGGAGCATTTAATTTTATATACATCAGAGATATTGCAGTTTGAGTTATGAGTACTAAAAGTGTGATGATTCATTGTAAAATAGAGTGTTGCCCCTACCAGTGAGGTTATATATCAAAAAAATAAAAAGAGAAAAAATTCCAAAAAGAAAAAAGAAAAAAAAAGAAAAAAGAGAGATAATAAAGAGAGAGGGGGAAGACCACTATCATTTATTCCACATTTGTGCTTGGTTAGCATCATTATTTCAGATTGCAGAGTCATATTATGACTTGCATAACTATGAGGGGAACTTACATTATATAACTTGGCTTGAATATTCTAATGATGAGCCTCCTCAAAAGAGGCGCGCATTCGTCTTCTAATCACCAGCGCGCATTCGTCTTCTAATCTACAAACTCTAGTATCCCATACTAGGAATCAGCCAAGTCAAGGACGCGACATCTGCCCTCTAGGATTTGAGGTGCAAAAGATACATGCATGCATAATGACTGCATCTTCTACCGTGGCGAGGAGTACGATAATTTCAATGCATGTCCTGCTGACGTTGAGGGAAAGTCGCGCCCTAGGAAAAGGGTTCCTGCCAAGGTGATGCGGTATGCTCCTATAATACCACGATTGAAACGTTTATTCCAAAAAAAAAAGAGCATGCCAAGTTGTTGTGATGGTACAAAGAAGACCGTAAGAAAGACGTGATGCTGAGACACCCCGCTAACGGGTCGCAGTGGAGAAAAATCGACAGAGACTTCCCGACATTTCAGAAAACGCAATCGAATGGGATACTATAGTTTGTTTCTTTGTCTTCCATATAATGAGAGAACAACCAAGAAAAACATAGTAAACCGAAAGTGAGTGGCAATCCGAAGAATCACTAGTCCACGTAGCATCAAGGTAAGCCTGGAGTTGTAAGATGCTAGAAAGTGTGCCATAAATATATCGTAGAACTCCTACGAAGATGCACATACGAGATGACTCTACTGGACTGAGGTGGGAGCAGGTTTTTTAAAATAATATTATTTTAAACTTTATTTCAATAATAGCACGCAAATTTGAGAAAATTGAAAAATAGCACGCACGTCACGGGCCTTGCCGAAAGAGGTTGCTTTCGGCGTGGGCCATGCCGAAACCACCTTTTGGCGTCGCCCGTGCCAAAACTTGCATGGCACCGGGCCCTGCCGCGTAAAGGCCCCGCCGACGGCCTGTTTCAGCAGCGGCAGCGCCGAAAGGTGTAATGCCTTTTTTTGCATTTTTTTCCCTTGCTATCTCCTATTTTTGTGGTTGTTATTTCCCACAGAATTTGATGCAGTCGTGTCATGCCATTTTTTCGTTAATTATTTATTTGCGAAACAAACTTTTCCAAATTAAGATACGATTCAAATAAAGATGGATCCATACAAACAACACTAAATCTTAAAATAAAACGTTACGACTCAAATTTAGAATTACACCGAGTAGTAAGATAATCTAACTACATGAAGTCGTCGTCTTCGTCTGAAGCTGAAGATTTAGCTGTCGTTGATGATTCACCTCTGTTACCCGTGCCAGCTGTTGTCGATGATGCACCTCTCTTACCCGTGACGCTCGGCATGAAGACATCATCTTCGTCCTGGCTCTCATCCACCCATGAAAGAGGATTCTTTTCGCAATTGCTTCGGTACCGTGCAGTCCTATATTTCTTATTTTTCCACCTTTCCTGCATCCTCAGAATTTCTTGACGTATTTCTTGGGCGGGGGAGGGGGGATGTGCTAATTGGCCATGGTTTCCTACGTAATACCTCACCCAACTCAGCGAGTAGACAATCGCTACTAGGGGGTTCCTCTCATGGAACTAATCGATTGTCTACCCTCATATCGGCAACTAATACCCAAAGTTGTGTTGACTCCCAACTATGAAATCTCTGATCGTGAGGATAATCTGACATATTCGACTACAATGCACCGGGTTAGCCACCTCGGAGAGGGGGCTTTATAGGACGAAAATGGCAGGAGAAAAGCGCGGGAAGAAAGGGCAGGAAGAAAGGGCGGGAGAAAAGCACGGGAACGAAGTAGGAAAATCCCGGGAAAGAGGAAGGAAAATTTTTGCGGGAAAATAGGCAGGAATATTTACGGTACACAGGGACATGAAGAATTGCGGGAGAAAAGAAAAAGTAGTAAGTAAATTATACATAAGTGGGCAGTCATATGTCTGACAAATATAGAATAGGCTAATGTCTTACAGAACGATACTAATATGTATAACACAAATATAAAATAGAGATATGTCTCATACATAAGAAGATAGTCATGTCTCTAGTGGTAGAGAGAAGCGTCAGGCATCTCTGTGAGGACGATACCGCGATTGTCTCCGTTGACGACGCCCGGAAGGTGACCAGCGGTCCGGACTGCCGTGCTGGCGCATCGGTCGGCCCTGCAACGGCTCCTCCTCCTGTCGTTGTGTCACTTGTGTGACGGGCGATGGTGGAGTCTGGTACGTTGAGTCCTCCTCAAGCTCCGCGTGCGTAGACTCGTCCCCCCTCCCCCCACCTCCATGTGACACGTCAATTATCCATGTGTGTGAATAGGATAAAAAAAAAGTGTGACGACTAAAATATACTAACCAAGATTCCCCATATGTTGGGTCAACGGCACAGGAGACGAGTTCCACTAAATATGTTGAGGTGGCTGCATCGGGAAACCACCCGGCACCCCGTAGCCCATCGTGTATCCGTAACTTGGCGGCATTCCGTACGCATACGCGGCATGCTTCTGCCACGATGAACTACCAGGCTGGAAAGGACCTGGCTGGGAAAGACCTGGCTAGAGCAGACATGGGTGGAAAGAACCTGGGTGGAAAGGACCTAACTGGGAAGGGGCTCGCTGAGAAGAACCTAGCTGAGAAGGACGTGGCTGGGAAGGACGCGGCTGAGAGGGACTGCCTGCTGCGAAGAACTACCAGGCTCACACATACGTGTCTGTAGTGGTGCAAGACGTGGTCGTGGGCCTTGCCGATGTGTAGAGTGCTGGGAGAACGATACCTATACATCTCAAGCGAGTGAAGACTTTCGCGTAGGACGCGGAGTTGCACGGAGGGGTGCAACATCCACACCGCTCGACGCACCGTGTAGACATGTCGTAGTTTATCCTCAAGACGCTTGAACCACGACACATGCTGCGGCAGTGGGGTAAATCTATGAACGTCGCCATGAATGTGTGCTAGAAACTCTTCTTAAAATAGATAAATAAACTCAAGTGGCTACATGTACGACATAGTTAAAAATTGTAAACTATATGTGATTATTCATACATATCGCATAGTTTCTGCTCTCCGCCATTGTCTCAAGTGGGTACATGTCTGTAATAGAAGGAGGTGGCATCTGATTAGGATGGATCGTCGGCATGAAGCGTAGTCGAGTGGACTGCCTGTACCTCTGGAAATAAGCGTGAAAATCGTCCCGCTGAAATGGTTCATCCTCGGGCCATAGTAGTAGTTGCAATCTCCCATTCTCCTATATATACGGATGAAGTGTCTGCTGCCTCACCGATGTAGCTCTTTCCCCTTGGCGTCCTAATCTGAAACATGTTTGTGCACTGTTAGTAAAGATGGCATATTATGCATGATTACGCACTTTAAGTAAAATAACTTACTTATGGATATGCGCAAGCAGACAAGGAAGTCTAGCGGGAGGCTCTGGCAATTTCCGCTTAGCAAATTGCCACATAACCTGTTGCTGGGACATCACCTCCACCGTGACATAAAAAAACAATAAAAGCTTTAGGCATCCAGTAGTCACTAGTGGAAACAACCCCTCTCGTCCAGGGGGCCGGGGGGCAGCTGTCCCGGTTGCAACCAAATCCGGGACAAATGCCCTGCATTGGTCCCGGTTCGTGCGCCCGGGGCAACAGGAATCGCCTGGGCGCATTGGTCCCGGTTCGTGGGGGGTATATCGGTCCCGGCTCTTGCCACGGACCGGGACCAATGCCTAGCCACAGGCCACGTGGCACGCGCATGACCTGTTGTCCGGGTTCAGTCCACGAACCGGGACCAATGCCCCCTTCCCCTATATATACTGCCCCAGCCCCTCCCTCCTTCCATCTTTTTTTTTTGCTTGGAGGTGTGAGAGAGTGTGGTGTTAGTGTGTTTTTTTTTACTATGCACACGAGGTGTTCGACGAAATTCCCGAGACGCGCACAAGCTCACTGAAAATGGTATCTTCGACCGAGGTTAACAAATTATCTTTTTCATCTGTAACTGATACATAAAAAAGTATTATTTGTCGATATACTGTGGTCATCTCTTAATTAATATGTATTTTGATAAACTTAATTATATGATGCAGATGGATGCACGGCAGCGATGGATGTACGGTGACCGACGCACTTCCGAGTATATGGCAGGCCTGAATGCATTTCTTGCTGTAGCTCAGGCGAACAAAGATAATGGCTTCATGTGTTGCCCATGTGTTGATTGTCGGAACGTCAGAGAACATTCTTCCGAAAGAATCCTTCACGGCCATCTACTTCGGAGAGGTTTCATGCCCAGCTATAATTGCTGGACCAAGCATGGAGAAAGAGGGGTTGTGATGGAAGACGATGAAGAAGAAGAAGAAGATCCTTCGTTCCCTGAATACGACGATACTGCAATGGAAGAGAATGCAGAAGAAGGAGGTGATCAAGAACAGCCATCAGAAGAGGCCGATGATGATCTTGGCCGAGTTATTGCTGATGCAAGGGAAGACTGTGAAAATAAATTGGAGAGGTTGAAGCTGGACAACATGTTACAGGATCACAAAAAATTGTTGTACCCAAATTGCGAAGATGGTAGCACAAAGCTCGGTACCACACTGGAGTTGCTGAAATGGAAGGCACAAAACGGTGTGACTGACAAGGCATTTGAGAGTTTACTTCAACTAATGAAGCCAAAACTTCCAAAGGATAACGAATTGCCTGAGAGTACGTACGAAGCAAAGAAAGCTCTCTGTCCTCTAGGATTAGATGTGCAGAAGATACATGCATGCATTAATGACTGCATTCTCTTCCGCGGTGAGAAGTACGAGAATTTGGATGAATGTCCGATATGCACTGCACTGCGGTATAAGATCAGAGCAGATGATCCTGGTGATGTTGACGGCGAGCCCCCCCGTAAGAGGGTTCCTGCTAAGGTGATGTGGTATGCTCCTATAATACCACGGCTGAAACGTCTGTTTAGAAACAAAGAGCATGCTAGGTTGTTGCGATGGCACAAAGAAGACCGTAAGAAAGATGGAAAGTTGAGGCACCCCGCCGATGGATCGCAGTGGAGAAAGATCGAGAGAGACTTTCCAGACTTTGCAGGAGAGGCGAGAAACTTATGGTTTGGTCTAAGTACAGATGGCTTTAATCCTTTTGGGGAGCAGAGCTCCAGTCATAGCACTTGGCCTGTAACTCTATGTATGTACAACCTTCCTCCTTGGTTGTGCATGAAGCGCAAGTTCATTATGATGCCAGTTCTCATCCAAGGCCCGAGGCAACCTGGCAACGACATTGATGTGTATCTAAGGCCATTAGTGGAAGAACTCTTAGAACTGTGGGGCAAACCAGGTGTACGTGTGTGGGATGAGAACGAACAAAAGCCATTTGACCTACGGGCGTTGCTTTTCGTGACCATCAATGATTGGCCAGCTCTTAGTAACATTTCCGGTCATACAAACAAGGGATACAATGCATGCACACACTGTTTAGATAAGACTGACAGTGTTTTTTTGGATAAATGTAAAAAGGTTGTATACCTGGGGCATCGTAGATTTCTTCCGATCAAGCATCCCTTAAGGAAAAAAGGAGGGAAGCATTTCAGAGGTGAGGCAGATAACCGAAAGAAGCCTGAGCTCCGTAGTGGTAATGATATATTCGATATGGTCAAGGACCTAGAAGTAATCTTTGGTAAGGCTGCTGGCAGCCAACCAGTTCCGTACGGCCCTGATAAGCGGGCACCCATGTGGAAGAAGAAATCTATATTTTGGGAGCTACCCTATTGGAAAGTTTTAGATGTCCGGTCTTCGATCGACGTGATGCACGTGACAAAGAATCTATGTGTCAATCTGCTATGCTTCCTGGGCGTGTATGGGAAGTCAAAAGATACGCCTGAAGCACGGGAGGACCAGCAACGTATGAAAGACCCAAGCAACAAGCACACAGATACAGGGCGCCATTCCTTAAGCAGCTACGCTCTTACTAAAGCAGAGAAGGAAATATTCTTTGAAGTCCTTTACAGTATCAAGGTTCCGTCTGGCTTCTCGTCGAATATAAAGGGGATAATAAACATGGCAGAGAAAAAATTCTAAAACCTGAAGTCTCATGACTGCCACGTGATTATGACGCAATTGCTTCCGATTGCATTGAGGGGGCTTCTACCGGAAAATGTTCGAGTACCCATTGTGAAGCTATGTGCATTCATGAACGCAATATCTCAGAAGGTAATCGATCCAGAAATTCTGACAAGATTACAGAGGGATGTGGTCCAGTGTCTTGTTAGTTTTGAGTTGGTGTTCCCACCATCCTTCTTCAACATTATGACTCATCTCCTTGTTCACCTATGTGAAGAGATTCATATTCTCGGTCCGGTCTTTCTACACAATATGTTCCCCTTTGAGAGGTTCATGGGAGTCTTGAAGAAATATGTTCATAACCGTGCTAGGCCAGAAGGAAGCATCTCGAAGGGCTATGGAACAGAGGAGGTCATTGGGTTCTGTGTTGACTTTATTCCTGACCTTAAGACAATTGGTGTTCCTGAATCGCGGCATGAGGGGAGACTGAGGGGAAAAGGAACGCTGGGAAAGAAAACAATGATACCTAGGGACGGGCATTCTTTGACCAAAGCACACTACACAGTTCTACAAAATTCTATGTTCATGGCTACGTATGTCGAGGAACACAAGAATATTGTACGGTCTGCAAACCCGGGGAAGGATGACTCATGGATTAAACGCGAACACATGGAGACTTTCGGAAGTTGGTTGCAAACACGTCTTATAAATGACACCACTGTTGAAGATCAGCTATACATGTTGGCAGGGTCACCATCTTCGACTATTGGGAGTTTTCAAGGGTACGAGATAAATGGAAATACATTTTACACGAGCTCCCAAGATAAGAAGAGCACCAACCAAAACAGTGGTGTCCGCTTTGATACAACAAACGAGAATGGAAAAACTGACACATACTATGGTTACATAGAGGAGATATGGGAACTTGACTATGGACCTTCTTTTAAGGTCCCTTTGTTCAAGTGCAAATGGGTCAACCTGAATGGAGAAGGGGTAAAGGTAGACCCGCTTTATGGAATGACAACAGTGGATCTCAACTGTATTGGTTACAATGACGAACCATTCGTTCTAGCCAATGATGTGGCTCAGGTCTTCTATGTGAAGGACATGTCTTCCAGACCGAAGAAAAGAAAAAATAAGGGAACAATTTCATCATACGATGAGCCGAAGCGTCACATAGTTCTCTCAGGGAAAAGAAACATCGTGGGAATCGAGGACACGACAGACATGTCAGAAGATTATAATAAGTTTGTTGAAATTCCACCCTTCACAGTGAAATCTGACCCCACCATCCCGTTAAATAATGAAGATGCTCCATGGTTACGGCCGAAGCGATCATAAGCAAGGGACACGAAGAAAAGCTGGCAAGCATTATTGTTCCACCATCCCACTTTTCTGTTTCTCTCTCCTCCGTATGTTGGTGATGTGTAATAATAAGCGTGGAATACATGATCATATAGTTCTGTTTGATTAGTATTTTGTATTGACCGGTAAATAGCTGACAACTATGACCCATATCCGAATACATTTCGAAGTGATAGTACGGATAACATCCTGACAGATATTGCAGGATTATAACTACTTTTAAGATGTAGTATCTGTTGACACACGGTATAGAACAAGCGATTGTTATTCATTGGAGTTAACCACCATAAACAACACAAAAAAGTTTTGACTGACTGCTTTACATCGATAGGCCTTATGGGTGTCATATATTCCGCGCACATATTGCAGGCACACCATATTAATTTGAGGCACTGGAGGAGGAGAGATAGCTTTGCACAGGCTTGGCATCCACATGAAGACAGTGATTTCAGTTGAGATAGGTGAAGTTAATAGGAGGATTCTGAGGGGTTGGTGGGATCAGACACAAACTGGCACTTTAATTGAGATTGCCGACGTGAAGTCTCTCACTAATGATAGAATTGCATAATCTTGAAAAAACCTTTGCCTTGATCGTCCAAGATGTCCCAGTAGTGGTGCTCAGCGCCTTGTCTGCATGTTTCGCAGGACATGCCCATTTTACAGTGTAGAAACATCTACAGAAAAGAGCAAACATCTGTAAACTAGGCAGAGGAGAAGTAGAATCAGGTAGAGAAACATTAGAGCCGATGAGAAGTACAAATAGCATATGGAGAGAAACAAGGTTTAAAAGATATTGCTAGGTGCTTCCGGCCAAAAGATTATCAAATCAAAGTTTTGAAATTCTCAAATCAAACCATAAGTTCACAAAGCATACGCAAACATGGACCGTTACCAACCTGAGCCGCAAGGAGCAGTAGAGCAGAGCAGAGCAGACTCTAGAGGATGGACAAGCAGCCAGGACTGACATCGACTCTAGAGGATGGCAAGTCCAATTCTGATAAAACAGATCGAACGTACTCTTGCAGGCTCAAGTAATCCACCACCTCTAACTGTTCAGAGGTATGTTATGGACGAGTGCAGAAGATGGAACCTTGTTTGGGTTGGAAAGAACAAGGTTGCCCCTCTAGAGCCAGATGAGATGGAATTTTTACTCGGTCTCCCAAGAAACCACACAAGGGGAGTCGCCAAGAGAGAGAGGTACAAATCTCTTGGCAATTCATTCCAAATTGATACTGTGGGTTGCCACTTGTCGGTGTTAAAGAACATGTTTCCCAATGGTGTTAATGTGGTGTCCTTATTCTCCGGTATTGGAGGAGGAGAGATAGCTTTGCATAGGCTTGGCATCCACATGAAGACAATGATTTCAGTTGAGATAGGTGAAGTTAATAGGAGGATTCTGAGGGGTTGGTGGGATCAGACACAAACTGGCACTTTAATTGAGATTGCCGACGTGAAGTCTCTCACTAATGATATAATTGCATCATTTATTGCTAGATATGGTCGCTTTGACTTTGTGATTGGGGGTCTGGAGGGCGAGCAACCTGCTTTATTCTACCACTATTCTAGAATCTTGAAAGCCGTTTAGTCATCTACAACAAGTCTGATGCTCCCGCTGCGTACACGGAAGTTACTATGTTTTCAAGCGGGGGTCGGGATAAAGGGAAAATACGTGGGGATGCGCAGAGTAAACCTTCGAAGGAAAACTATGGTTTTTCTGTTGTAGACGAAAATCTCAAATTCACCGTGTCAATAAGGTACAATTCGCTTTGAATTAGGAAGATCACGAGAGAAATAAAAAATTGTAACATTTTTATATTCAAATTATATACAAATGAAAAAATAATTAATAGTTTCAATAGTTAGAATAATTATTTAGTTAAACGAAAAATGGATTTAAATTAGTTTTGCAAATTCTAGCATTTTTAGTGTTGGAATTTTTGTCAAATTTGGAAGTATATAGAAGTTGTTAATGTGCAAACTTAACACTTTTCAAATTTTGGCGCTAAAAAATTTTGGGCGCGCAGGGGTGCCACCGAAATTCGAAATTTGTTTTTGGTCCCGGGCCGTGGTACCAACCGGGACCAAAGGGGCTCTAGTCCCGGTTGGTGGCACGGGCCGGGACTAAAGGCCCAGGTGTATAAAAAGCGCGGCCCTCTCTCCAGGCCGAGCGGACACTCCAGGGGCGGGTACGAGTGGATATGGCTGGGCGAAGCCCTGCCGGCGGCGGGAACGAGTGGACAGATCCGCCGGCGTTCCACCACCGCCGGCGGGGATGGGGTAGGGACACAGTAGATTAGGGGGAACACAACTTATATTAAAATAAGGCCAGGGGCCTTGCTTACATAGGGGCGGCGCGGCCACAGGCGGCCGGCCGTACTTGCATAAGGGGCGGCGGCGCGGCCACAGGCGGCCGGCCGTTTCTTGGGGGGGGGTAGCTAGGGGCGTTGTCTATATAGAATAGGGGGGGCGGCGCGGCCACAGGCGACCGGCGCCGATCTAGTCGTCCTCGTCGTCGGAGAGGCAGTGGTAGGGGGGCGGCTGCCACAGGTGGGCAGGCGGCGCCTGGGCCGGGGGTGCAGGCATCGGGGGCATCGGAGGCGGGTACGGCGGTGGCGGGGGCAGCACCTCCTGCGGCGGCGGCGGCGGAGGGGGCAGCTCCTCCTCCTGCTCCGGCGACCCCGGCGCCCAAACGCCGCCGGTCCAGGCCCAGGTCATGCCGTACTCCAGGCCTGGTGGGAGCGGCTGCGGCTCCGGCTGGTCCTCGGACGCCTCCAGCTCGGCGTTCATCACCTGCCACCAGGGGGCAGCAGGCTCGTTAGGGGGTGGCGGCGGCGGCGGCATGGCGGCGGCGTCGGCGGCGGCGGCGGCCACGACCCGCTCCCACCGCTTGATTTCGTCGTCGACGAGGGAGCGGCGGGAGCGCTCGCAGGCCTCCTCCATGGCGGCCCGGAGCTCGGGGTCCTCCTCCCCGGAGAAGTCCTCCGGCTCGTCCACGAGGAGCCATAGCTCCCTCTCCCGGCCGGGCGCTGGCGGGGGGTAGTCGTCCACGTTGGCCTCGTGGGGGGCGGGGATGAAGGAGCGGCGGCGCAGCTCGTGCTCCTGCTCGAGCCAGGCGGCCCAGTAGGGGGAGCTGCGCGCGTACGCGCGCTCCCTGCGGACGGGGGCCGGCAGGAGCTCGCGCCGGCGGTCGACCTCCTCAAGCAGCGCCTGGCCGGTCGGGACCGGCGGCACAGGGATCCGCTGGGGGTTCAGGTGCCAGCCGTCCGGGAGGTGGACGTCGGCATAGAACACCGGAGTGGCATTGTTCCAGTGCCACTCGGCCTCGTCCACCCGGACGTACCGGCGGAACCTCTTGCCCTTGGGCGCGGCGCTGGGCGGCGGGCGTGCAGCCGGTGGTGGCGCGGGGACGCGCGGCACCCCGCCGAGGCGGACACCTCCAGGGCCGTAGCCGAAGGCCTCCGCCGGCGGTGGTGGGACGCGGCCGGCGCCGCTCGAGGAGCCGCCTTCATTCCTGGGGCGCTTGCCGGAGCCGCTGCCGGAGCCGCTGCCGAACCAGCGGGACATGGTGGCTATGGTTGGTCTGCCTTGGGCGCGGCCGGGGTGAATGGGTTGTACGGGCGGCGGGGGGCCTTTAAAAAGGACCCGGGGTGGGCTGGCATGCCAACCGGCGGCCTGGACGTGGCGGCGGTTGCAGGCGGCCATGAATGCGCGTGGGGAAGTGGGGGCGCGGGAAGCCGAGGCGGGGCGGGAAGCCGAGGCGAGGCGACTGGCCCTTTGACCGTCCTGTAGTCTTAATTTAAGGGACCAGGCGAGCCAGCCAACGGCCGCTGGCCAGTGGCCCCTACGAACCAGTTGACTGACCACGCTGGCCAGTGGGCCCTTCGAACCGTTGACTGACCATAATAAAAGACGCGGGCCAGTGGGCCCTTTTGACAAAAAAATGTGACCAGTGGGCTTAATAAAAGACGTGGGCCTGGACGCGGTTGGGGAAGTGGAGGCCGGCTCGGGATTGGGAGACAGGAGCCCAAAAGATCGGGCTCGGGATTGTATATATTTTTTTGTCAAAAAAGTATCCATCCCGGTCCCTTGAACGAACCGGGACGAACTCGCTGGCCCAGGTTCGCCACGTGCCCTATCCTTACCATCCCGGGTCCTGGCACAACCGGGACCAATGGGACGGGCCATTTGTCCCGGCCAGCCCATCCCGGTTGCACAACCGGGACAACTGGCCCTTACGACCTGGGACAAAAGGCCCTGTTTCCACTAGTGAGTCCCGGTCTCTCTCACACAAGGTAGAAATCCCACCGGGGTATCTAGCATTGATCCTCTGAGGGGCATACGGATCCCATATAATCTGATGGTCCTGCAATTGATCAAGCTGCTCCGTGAACGATTTGTAACAATTTTTCACCTGCTCGCCGGTGTACCGTCTCTGCAAGTTGACTAACAACTTAGTTCAACGAAATAAACATTTTCATGGAATGTGAAACAAATTTAAATATTATACAAGTTTGTCTCCCTACGTGTCCACACGGTACCAACGGTAGGAAAATCAACATCATTAGCATCAATGATTCTGATCACCTCCCAAGGAGTCTGAGCGCCGACGGGTCTACTGATAGAGAGCCTCTCCCAGGACCATAGGTGCAGTGCAGCAGCAGTGGACACCCAAGTGCGAACGCTTCATTCTTCTTTCTACAAGTGGTGCACATGGCTCGGTACGTACCAGCTAAGAGCAGAGCCAAAACTCCGTGGCACCATATTTGTGGGGCTCAGTTCCTGTGCAATCTCTATCGCCATACTCCTAAAGAGGGCACTAATAGTGTCTACATGAGTCTAAGTGAACATCACCTTGCCGAACAACCACATTAGATACGCCTCCAGACATCTAGTAATCTGTGGTTCACTCAAGGCGGCACCAGGGTATACTAAAACATCAATCTACATTGCACATACAAAATAAACTCAGTATGTACAAGTCCAAGTGCATTGAAGATGTAAAATTAGAACAATCATACCTGATGTTTGAGCAACCATGATACTCGAGGACCGTGTTTCCCGTCTTCCAGTAAGGCCTTCCGTAATGCTCCAACTCAGCCGTATCTTAGCTATGCCACGTAGGACAAAATCTGACGTGGAGATGTCATTAAAGAAGAGAGATAGTTGTTGTATATAAGCAGGGATACGGCTCTTGTCCCGCAAATCTAAAAAGTCATTAATTGCTCAATCCCGTGTGGCTATATGTGTGGTGTGTCCTCTATTTCTTTACAGTTGTGGCCACGATTTTGATACAAAGGATCCTGAGATGCATTATGTAAAGAAAATAACCACAAATTAGGGAGTGGACTACCGTAATTATCACGCCAACGTGGCCAGAAGAAACGGCAGCTAAGAAACCCTCCATTACGGAAGGCCTAATGGATTCTCTGGATGCACACCTATGAAACGTGCATGATCACGTCAATCTGCCGGAGCATGATATCCTGAGTTCGCTCGGCGTCACCCGGCAAAAAAAAAAAAAAAAAAAACGATCGCGGAGCCGAGACGGCCACCCCAGAAGATCAACCAGTATTTGTCGTTCCCCAGAAAAAAAATATAAAAGCGTTATTTGGCGTTCCTAATCGTGCCGAACCCTAGCCGCCGGCAATACAATGTTGGCATTGCGATCCTTACTCAATCGCCCTCGACCGCTCTTCTCGTATCTCCGGCCTGTCAGCCGCCGTGCGATCCACCAATCCGCCGTTCATGGCAGCACCAACAACTCCAATGTCGATTCTCCCGCAGAGGTCAACCGGCATCTATACGTGGTGCTCGATGACAGCAAGGACGGATTCGGCATCCACAAGCTGGACGTCGACGACGACCAGGACGCGCGGCGCCTCCGGCAGCCTCCGCTCCTCCGCGTGGCGTTTCCAACCGTCGACAAATTCGCGCACTTCGCCGCTGTGGGCAGCAGCATCCTCGCCGTAGGCGCCTACACCGGCATAGATGGACGATACGAAGAAAACTTCGGCGGCCTTCTCATCTACGACACCCAGACGGCCGCGCAGGTCATCTCGCCTCAGCTTCCCAGAGGCATCCGCGATTGGTGTATCTCCGAAACGGCCATTACCGTCGGAAACAGGCTCTACATGTTCGAGTCTACCGGGTCGGAGCGCTATCACAGCTGCTCGAACGAGGACTTGTACCCCTCGGGCCTGCACTGCCTGACCACCGGCGCCGATCGCGGCGGTGAGAACGACAAGTCGTTCTGGAATTGGCGGCCGTTGTCCCCTCTTGACGACAACGTTTTTTTTGAGCTGTAACGGCAGGAGCTCTGCCTTTGCTTTATAGATAGGAGAGAAAAAATACAGTGTTTCCTTCAGCCCACAGGCTGGGCTGAAGGTGAACTCCGGCTCCCCAGGAGCCAAAACCCACTCAAGTTACAATTCTATGAGCTATTCTGAAGTTAGCTATGTCTTGCCTCGCGAGATCGCCAATCGCACCTTCAGAGGTATGTACATTTTTGAAGATGCGCCTATTGCGCTCGTTCCAGATGTGCCAGATGATGTATCCTGTCACCGTGAGTCGCTCCTCTGTCTCCCGGCGCCGCCCGGTAAGTAGCAGCTTCCACCAAGTCTCGAGGTCCGGAAGAAGCAGCACGCGCTACCTGTGGATCGGAAAGTGCGAAGCGTGCCCAGACTGATTTGGAGTAGGGGCAGAGCAGGGCCAAGTGAGTAGCAGTCTCCAAGGCTTGGTCACAAAGGCTGCATTTGTCTTGGTGAGGCCATCGACGTTTGTGAAGCCTGTCCGCAGTCCAAAGGCGGTTTTGAAGGAGCAACCAGAGAAAGAATTTAATCTTTTCTTCCGCTTTGATCTGCCAAGCTGCCGCGAGGTCTCGCAATTCTAGTCTGCCCAGGAACTGAATTTCATAGGCTGAATGAGCGCTATAGGTTCCTGTACTGGTCAAATTCCATCGGATGGAGTCCTGGTCGTCTGATAGCTGAACCGTCCTGATGAGCTCCCAGAGTTTTAGGAAATCCTCCAAGTCTTGTGTGTTCTGTATCTTGTGCAATCCTCTCATCCATCGCCCATGATGCAATGCTTGTTTGACCGTTAATCGCTTTCTTGTTGCAAGATTAAACAGCCCTGGACCTAGCATAGCCGGGGCGGTTCCTTGTAGCCATCGATCCTGCCAGAAGCTTGCGAGGTTTCCATCGCCAAGGGAGATGGTAGTGCAGGCATCAGTTACATTGCAAGGGACCGACATCCCTTTCCAAGGCATGTCTCCCTCTTGCCAAGCATACCACAGCCACCGTAATCGAAGAGCCCGGCTGAAAGCTGAGATGTCTTTGATTCCTAGGCCTCCCAGGTTCTTTGGGGCGCAGACTCGGCTCCAGTTCACCAGGCAACTTCCCCCTTTTGCCTCTTCGTCGGCTCTCCACATGAATCCTCTTCTTATTTTGTCTATCCTTTTAATGAACCATTTGTCTGCCGGGAAAGCAGTCAGGTGGTAAGTTGCATTAGCGGTGATGACAGTGTTAACAAGCCGAAGGCGAGCTGCTCTGTCCATAAGTCTCCCTTTCCAGGTCTTGAGTAAGCTTGCGACTTTGTCGAGGATTGGTTGTAGTTCAGCTCTCTTCGGCTTGCGCAGTCCCAGAGGCAGCCCCAAGTATCTGCACGGGAAAACGCTGCTGGTTCCTCCGAAGCTAGCCAGCACTTGCGGAACATCAATGCCATTGCAGCTAACAGGATATGCCACACATTTTCGGGGGTTGGTGCGCAGCCCGGAAGCTCTTCCAAAGATCTCCAAGATTTTGTTAATTGCCACTATATCCGATGCCACAGGGTTGGTGAAGATAGCTGCGTCGTCTGCATAGAAGCTGGCACGCAAACGGGCGACCTGTAGGTTGAGGGGAGACAGGACGTTCCTCTCCGTGGCCAGCTGGAGGAGCCTCTGAAGTGGTTCGAGAGCAAGGATGAATAGCATCGGGGACAGGGGGTCCCCCTGGCGTAAGCCTCGTCTGTGGGTGAAAGGAGGCCCAGGTTTGCCATTTAGCATGATTCTGGAGGTTGAAGTGGCCAAAATGAGGGCTACCATGTCTCTCCAACGCTGCCCAAATCCCATGTGCTCAAGGACCTCGAGGAGGAACGACCAGCTGACGCTGTCGAAGGCCTTTGCCAAGTCAAGTTTCAGGAAAATGAGAGGCTTCTTCTTCTTGTGTGCAGATTGAATGACGTTCTTTACATATAGGAAGTTGTCTTGAATTGTCTTGCGGAAGTTGTCTTGAATGACGTTCTTGACGACAACGTGGAGAAGCCATTTTCTCCCTTCTCTTCTTGGTACTGGAGCGAAAACGATAATCTTCTCATGCTCCCCTTCAATGCTAATTACATCAGGGCGCACGCGCGCGGTGCACACGCCGCCGGGTGCAGCGCCCCACGAGGTTGACATCTTTGTGTCTGTATGTTCCATGGGTACTAGACATGGAAGTGCTACCTTCTCTTTCAGCACACTGGTGCGCCGGGAGCGCACTCATCACTTGGACCTCTGTTTTCCCCGGGACAGAACTACCACAGAGGGCTGGACGCGACACGGTGGCTGGCTCATGCGGGTCGTTGGCCATGCCCACTACGACGGCAAGCTTGACGCCTGGCTCGGGCTCCATAAAAACGACCACTCTTGGGGTCCCGACGGGTACCTCTGCGCCGGCAATGTCATGTCCGCCCCATCGGAGTGGAAGGTCGGCAAGGAGAAGCTGTGCTGCCTCGACGAGGACGCCGCAGCTGGTTGGATCCATCTCGATGCCAAGCTTGTGCCCATGACATCCACAGACGATGCCGGCACAGAGTACTGCCTCATGGAGCGACTCAAGCCTGAGAAGGGCAAGTGCTTGGGTGATGGCCACAAATGTCTTCTACGGCTTACCACTTTCCATGTCAAACGTGGCGAGGACGGTGAGCCCGTGGCTACCGTTAGCCGGCCGGCTCGCTCTTACAACGTGTCAAGGTATAATAACAACGATTTTGAAGCTCAAGTCTTCTGGATGTAATTTGCCATGCATGATGTGTGCTTTCAAATTTTGCTTCGGAAATTCAGAGGTGTTGGTACTCATAGCTTGTCGAGTTTGTTCGGTATTTAATGTTTGTTCATGTGTCAAACATCACTAGTCATGAGTCAAAAGAAATCTAGCCTACTCCTCTTGTATTTTTTTTATGGCCTTTGTATTTAATGGACTTGGTGCTGGGTGTCTCCAGCAAAACCATCCGCGTGCTAGCTAGTTAAACCAAGTGTCTCCATTGTATTACTCCCTACGATCCGGAACTAGTGTCGGGACTTCAATAGAACTTTGTGCTAGCTTAATACTAATTCCACGACACTTAATCCGGATCGGAGAGGTAGTACTCCCTCCGATCCATATTAATAGGTGATGAAGTGGATGTATCTAGACATGTTTTATTGCTAGATACATCCACTTTAACACCTATTAATATGGATCGGAGGGAGTACTTGAAATTTGGTTTAACAATTTCAGATTTGGTCCTCCTAGATTGTGTGATGGCTTTACAAGTATTTTTGGTAGCAACATATTTTTTCTAAACAGAAAACTACACTGGAGCAGGAGGCTGCATCTACCCAGCTATGTTGAGTTCAGAGTTGGCAGCATGGATATGAGTTTAGAAAAAGAAAACGCAGCAAGG
Source organism: Alopecurus myosuroides (assembly GCA_028641055.1). NCBI lineage: Eukaryota > Viridiplantae > Streptophyta > Magnoliopsida > Poales > Poaceae > Alopecurus > Alopecurus myosuroides. The sequence goes on along the minus strand of CM054057.1, from coordinate 25,438,060 downwards.
GTTTGGCAGCACCAAAACTCCCTCTCTCTATGTGTCACTCTAGTTCTCTGAATTTCAGAGGTTCATGTACCCAGATATGTTGAGTTCAGAGTTTCAGAAAACAAGAAGAAGAGTAAAGTCCGTGAAGTAAATAGTTCGTAGAATGCTATGCTCATTGCTGTAATCAAATCCAGAAGGCGACAGGATCCTCAGCATCTAAGGCGAGGTTGTTGGATGCTTTAGGCGGCAGCTGGTAGCGTCGAACCGGGTGGTGCGCTTCAGCGTGGAGGGCCCCTTCATTGTCATACCTGAGCGAGAAGGTCGTTAACCGAAGAATTCCAAAGCGTGTCCCCCCCGAGGAGCGGCTGTCATCTTCAACAGAGAAGTAGTATTGCAGAAGGCAGATGGTTGGGTAACCAGTTCTGACGAAACAGCTTCTCCTTGCTGTTTAGAGCAACACATAACAAAATAAGGCACACATTGATCCAGGAGCTGTTCAATGGTCAACTGCATTTCCAACCATTGCAAAATAATCGTAGTGATTAAATCAGGAGGTCTCCGTATGCGATCTGAATAATTGTGGCGACCCAAATGTCTTTAATTCATCTTCTGTTTGATTGTACTGAAACCGGGTCCTCATGCAATTACAAATTTCATTGCCAAGCTGCCTACAAAGATTACTCACAGAACTTCTGTCGTGGAGCCCAGATTTCATAAACATGCCTACATGCACACTGGTTCCTTTGCAAATTCTCTGAACATGTTGTCGTGGGTTGTGTTGTCAATCTAACTCCAGTAAAACAGGAACAAATGAATGAATATTACACATGCTATGTCGTAGATGAGAAGATTTATTCTATGTACACGAACATAATTCTTCTAGACTGAAGGTTTTATTATTTAGGTTTTTCTTTGTAAGTAAGGTCTCACAGAAACTCTATGTTTCCCTGTACTGCGGCAGCCTTTAACGAGAGAAAGCCATGAGAAAGGAAACCTTAATGAAGAGATAATTAAACTCTTACCAAATACTATATGTGTGATACTTTAGCTTGCTAAGTACTGAAGTGCTGCCTTGTTTTTTCAAGAGTCTTGTTGTTTTGTTTTTCTATTCTATATTGGTCCATCAAAATTAAATTATATGTAGGATACAAACGTGAAATATTTGAAGATTTGTCATCACTCTCCTCTCTGTTTCCTAATCTGAAAACTATTCTCTGTTTTTTTCTTAAACTGCTCTCTATTTTCAATTTATTTGCAGAATACTTCGAAAATTTTACACAAGAAAGGTAAAATTTTCTGCCCAATCGGAGTTGTTTGAGTTGTTGATAAACTCGAGAAAAGTGCAGACAGAATTTTGACAAATACGAAAACTGAACCATATCTTGCATTTGAGTCGGATTTTAAATAAAGAAAATAATACTTTTGAAGTCACTTGCAGTACTATAAAAGTTCAATAGTAAGTATAGCTATATAGAGAAGGAAAGAAAAAGAAAACGCGGCAAGGATTTGGCAGCACCAAAATTCTCTCTCTCTCTCTCTCCGTCGCTGTGCTCTGAATTTCTCAGCCGTTTTTCAGAGTTTCAGAAACGGCGACGACAAGAAGGGGAGTAAAATCCTTGCTGTAATCACATCCAGAAGGCGACAGGATCCTCAGCATCTAAGGCGAGGTTGTTGGATGCTTTAGGCGGCAGCTGGTAGCGTCGAACCGGGCGCTGTGCTTCAGCGTGGAGGTCCCCGTCCTTGTCGTCATACCTGAGCGAGAAGGTCGTTAACCGAAGAATTCCAGAGCGTGCCTCCTCCGCGGAGCGGCTGTCTGCTTGATCAACAGAGAAGTAGTATTGCAGGAGGCAGACCGTTCGGACACCCACGTACATGAGGCTCGCCCCGACGTGCTTCTCACCCCGCCGGTTCTGTCGAAACAGCTTCTCCTTGCTGAGCTTCCATGCCGGGGATTGCCTGCTGCGGCAGGAGTTATCGGTCGGTACAACTTCACAGGCACAGAGGTGGCCTAGGGTGTCCGGCCGGGTCGCCGGAGAGGCCAACCCAGGCGTCCAGGCCGGGGTCGAAGTGAGCTCGGCCGGCGAAAGGCAGTGTCCACTGGCCATGAAGCCTCCACTCGTTAGGTTTATAGCCGTAAGAATCTGTAGTATCGAGGGAGTAGGTGCCGGCGGCGTGGACGGTGACGAAAATGGTGCTGCCGTCGGGGTGCGCGGCGTGGCAGGTGACGTCCTGGGGCTTGAACGGGGTTTTCGGGAGGTCGCGCCACCGCCAGTAAAATATCATCTCTGGAGGAGGATCGAGCAGCTCCGAGGAGCACTGGTCCAGAGCGACGACGCTATCGCCGACGGGAAGGTACATCGGGCTACTCGGAGGCTTGCCGTGCTTGGGGACGAAGCTGAGAGAGCGCGCGCGGACGTCGAAGGCGGGGACGACCGGCCTGGGGACGCGCTGGGCGTGCATGTTGATGATCTTGGTGCCGATGGCCGCAAAGAGGCCGCTGCTCCGAGACTTGAAGCGGACGAGAAGCGGCGGTGGGTGGTGGTGTGAGGGTAGTTTTTTGAAACGGGTGTGAGGGTGGTGTGAGGGTAGTAGATCGAATCTCCGTATGCCGTACCGATTCTTCCCGTCCTTGATGGCTATGTAGAGGCAGGATGAATCCTGGCGTCGTTCCGGCATCCTTGCAGCAGGTGGATATGATCTGGATCTGACGCAGTGCCAAGATCAATCGACCTTCAAATTGTTTCACGACAAGCGGACGAGAGGAGGCGGCGCCGAAGCTGCAGGGTACCTTTTCTGTCTTACGAACTCCTACTAGGAAACCCCACAAGGAGGAGTCAATTTTGCGCCATCGGATCAGATCAGCCCCGTTTGACGCAATCAGCCGGATAGGTTCTTAAGATGAGGCGGTGCCGATCAATCGGTCGGGATCAATCTAATCTCGATTGAAAAACATCCTGTCTCCACGCCGGACGTCCGCATACAACCCGTGAACGCAACAGAGCCTCCATGCTCTGCGCCGCCGTGTCTATTTGTCAAGAATTTATGTCGAGACATCGTAGTAGTTTTCATAGACGGGGGTGCCATGAGACTACGGTAGAGACGTGGGGTAACGGGATAGCGTAGTAACACAGAACACGGGATTTTACCCAGGTTCGGTACGTCGCGACAGTACGGCGTACCTACTCTGCACTTCTCACTAATTGGGACTAAAGCCCGTATAACAGGGTTACAATGTGAGGGCGCCGATCGCGGCGGTGAGAACGACAAGTCGTTCTGGAATTGGCGGCCGTTGTCCCCTCTTGACGACAACGTGGAGAATCCATTTTCTCCCTCCTCTTCCTAGTACTGGAGCGAAAACGATAATCTTCTCATGCTCCCCTTCAATGCTAATTGCATCATGGCGCACGCGGTGCACACGCCGCCGGGTGCAGCGCCCCACGAGGTTGACATCTTTGTGTCTGTATGTTCCATGGGTACTAGACATGGAAGTGCTACCTTCTCTTTCAGCACACTGGTGCGCCGGGACCTCTGTTTTCCCCGGGACAGAACTACCCACAGGGGGCTGGACGCGACACGGTGGCTGGCTCATGCGGGTCGTTGGCCATGCCCACTACGACGGCAAGCTTGACACCTGGCTCGGGCTCCATAAACACGACCACTCTTGGGGTCCCGACGGGTACCTCTGCGCCGGCAATGTCATGTCCGCCCCATCGGAGTGGAAGGTCGGCAAGGAGAAGCTCTGCTGCCTCGACGAGGACGCCGCAGCTGGTTGGATCCATCTCGATGCCAAGCTTGTGCCCATGTACCCAGATATGTTGAGTTCAGAGTTTCAGAAAACAAGAAGACGAGTAAAGTCCGTGAAGTAAATAGTTCGTAGAATGCTATGCTCATTGCTGTAATCAAATCCAGAAGGCGACAGGATCCTCAACATCTAAGGCGAGGTTGTTGGATGCTTTAGGCGGCAGCTGGTAGCGTCGAACCGGGTGGTGCGCTTCAGCGTGGAGGGCCCCTTCATTGTCATACCTGAGCGAGAAGGTCGTTAACCGAAGAATTCCAAAGCGTGTCCCCCCCCCCCCCCCCCCCCCCCCCCCCCGAGGAGCGGCTGTCATCTTCAACAGAGAAGTAGTATTGCAGAAGGCAGATGGTTGGGTAACCAGTTCTGACGAAACAGCTTCTCCTTGCTGTTTAGAGCAACACATAACAAAATAAGGCACACATTGATCCAGGAGCTGTTCAATGGTCAACTGCATTTCCAACCATTGCAAAATAATCGTAGTGATTAAATCAGGAGGTCTCCTCTGAATAATTGTGGCGACCCAAATGTCTTTAATTCATCTTCTGTTTGATTGTACTGAAACCGGGTCCGGCCTCATGCAATTACAAATTTCATTGCCAAGCTGCCTACAAAGATTACTCACAGAACTTCTGTCGTGGAGCCCAGATTTCATAAACATGCCTACATGCACACTGGTTCCTTTGCAAATTCTCTGAACATGTTGTCGTGGGTTGTGTTGTCAATCTAACTCCAGTAAAACAGGAACAAATGAATGAATATTACACATGCTATGTCGTAGATGAGAAGATTTATTCTATGTACACGAACATAATTCTTCTAGACTGAAGGTTTTATTATTTAGGTTTTTCTTTGTAAGTAAGGTCTCACAGAAACTCTATGTTTCCCTATACTGCGGCAGCCTTTAACGAGAGAAAGCCATGAGAAAGGAAACCTTAATGAAGAGATGATTAAACTCTTACCAAATACTATATGTGTGATACTTCAGCTTGCTAAGTACTGAAGTGCTGCCTTGTGTTTTCAAGAGTCTTGTTGTTTTGTTTTTCTATTCTATATTGGTCCATCAAAATTAAATTATATGTAGGATACAAAGGTGAAATATTTGAAGATTTGTCATCACTCTCCTCTCTGTTTCCTAATCTGAAACTATTCTCTGTTTTTTTCTTAAACTGCTCTCTATTTTCAATTTATTTGGGTAAGCAAACTAGCTCAGAATACTTCGAAAATTTTACACAAGAAAGGTAAAATTTTCTGCCCAATCGGAGTTGTTGATAAACTCGAGAAAAGTGCAGACAGAATTTTGACAAATACGAAAACTGAACCATATCTTGCATTTGACAAATACGATTCTTCCCGTCCTTGATGGCTATGTAGAGGCATGATGAATCGTGGCGTCGTTCCGGCATCCTTCCCTCTCGCTGCAACGCAACCCACGTCAAAAAAAAAGAAGGAAAGAAAAAGAAAACACGGCAAGGATTTGGCAGCACCAAAATTCTCTCTCCCTCCGTCGCTGTGCTCTGAATTTCTCAGCCGTTTTTCAGAGTCTCAGAAACGGCGACGACAAGGAGAGTAAAATCCTTGCTGTAATCACATCCAGAAGGCGACAGGATCCTCAGCATCTAAGGCGAGGTTGTTGGATGCTTTAGGCGGCAGCTGGTAGCGTCGAACCAGGCGCTGTGCTTCAGCGTGGAGGTCCCCGTCCTTGTCGTCATACCTGAGCGAGAAGGTCGTTAACCGAAGAATTCCAAAGCGTGCCTCCTCCGCGGAGCGGCTGTCTGCTTGATCAACAGAGAAGTAGTATTGCAGGAGGCAGACGGTTCGGACACCCACGTACACGAGGCTCGCCCCGACGTGCTTCTCACCCGGCCGGTTCTGACGAAACAGCTTCTCCTTACTGAGCTTATATGCCGGGGATTGCCTGCTGCGGCAGGAGTTATCGGTCGGTACAACGTCACAGGCACAGAGGTGGCCTAGGGTGTCCGGGTCGCCGGAGAGGCCAACCCAGCCGTCCAGGCCGGGGTCGAAGTGAGCTCGGCCGGCGAAAGGCAGTGTCCACTGGCCATGAAGCCTCCACTCGTTAGGTTTATAGCCGTAAGAATCTGTAGTATCGAGGGAGTAGGTGCCGGCGGCGTGGACGGTGACGAAGATGGTCCTGCCGTCGGGGTGCACGGCGTGGCAGGTGACGTCCTGGGGCTTGAACGGGGTTTTCGGGAGGTCGCGCCACCGCCAGTAAAATATCATCTCTCCAGGAGGATCGAGCAGCTCCGAGGAGCACTGGTCCAGAGCGACAACGCTATCGCCGACGGGAAGGTACATCGGGCTACTAGGAGGCTTGCCGTGCTTGGGGCCGAAGCTGAGAGAAAGCGCGCGGACGTGGAAGGCGGGGACGACGGGCCTGGGGACGCGTTGGGCGTGCATGTTGATGATCTTGGTGCCGATGGCCGCGAAGAAGGCGCTACTCCGAGACTTGAAGCGGACGAGAAGCGGCGGTGGGTCGTCGTGTGAGGGTAGTAGATCGAATCTCCGTATGCCATAACGATTCTTCCCGTCCTTGATGGCTATGTAGAGGCTGGATGAATCGTGGCGTCGTTTCGGCATCCTTCCCTCGCTGCAACGCAAGGTGGAGATCTGGATCTGACGCAGCGCCAAGAAATCAACCTTGAAATTGAGTCGACGACAAGGAGAGGAGAGGATCTAGGCGGCGCCGATCGAAGCAAAGCAGGGTACAAGCCGGCAGCTAACTTTTCTGTCTTACGTACTACGGAGACCCCACAAGGAGGAGACATTTGCGCCATCGGATCAGATCAGCCCAATCCACCGGTCAGGATTAATCTAATCCCGAATTAAAAAGGCAAAAGTTCTTGCCTCTGTTTCGAAAGAAAAAGGAAAACACGGTTCGAAACCTGACCTTTCTCCCTGACGGTGTGGTTAGGATTAATCTTGATCCAATTAATGATGCATATGAGCTGCGATCAGAATTGATCTTGATTTGTCTGAGGTGCAAACTGTAGCAACAAAGGAACTTGCGCCACTTAAAATGTGTACCATTTTTTAAACTCATAAGAGTAAGGTGTATTATTATGTTGATGCTCTTTCCCATTTGTACGGTAACTTTGAAGCGCTAACGGGGATCAATACAATTTATCCGTGAGAGTTGTGACTAATCCATTTTGTCCTCACCTGCATTCAAGTTGAGGCCACAAAGTTTGCCAAAAACAAAGTTCAAGGCACACACTTCACTAGCTCAATATTTGATAGCCTATTGCGCCAATAGCTCTCAAGCTTCCTGATGCACAATGCATCTTCTGCCCGTGTGTGAAACCAACCCATCATGACAGTGTTTTCTTTTACCGAGAATAGGTATTCACCTTATTTTTGCCTTATGATAACACATACTCTCTCTTATTAAATATAAGATGTTTTATCCCTTCTCCACATTTACATATATCTACATGTACCTAGACAACCTTTAGTGTATATGTTGACTCATATTAGTGTGTATCTAGTCAACATGTGTGTAATAGATAGAACATCTTATATTTATGAAACGAGGGAGTACTTTACTAAAAGCATCTCCACTCGCGCCCCCAAATGCCGCCTCCAAGAGCCTTCCTGTCCAAACGGGCACCGAGCGCGCCCAGTCGCGCCCCCAATTGGGCCTTCCCGTCCGGCAAACTCAGCCCAACCCTCCCAGGGGTTCTGATACGTCATAAACGTATCCTTAATTTCTGATGTTCCATGTTGTTTTCATGTTATTTTCCACATGTTTGATATGCATTTTATGTCATTTTTATCAATTTTCGGGACTAACCTATTAACAAGATGCTACAGAGCCAGATTCCTATTTTCTGTTGTTTTTAGTTTCAGAAAATTTGTTCTGGCAATATTCTCGGAATTGGAAAATTCAAAACCCGGAAGTCTTACAATTCCCGAAGCTTCCACGGAGTCCCGAAGAGACCCGGAGAGGGGCCATACCATAGGGCGGCGCGCCCCCTGGCCGCGCCTGGGGGTGGCCTGGGCACCCCGGGTACCCCTCTGGCGTCGCTCTTTCGCCTATATAATCCCCCCGATATATTAACCCTAAAAAGCTACCACTTTTTCCCGAGAAACCCCTGAGGCCGCCGTCATCGTCATCACGAGGTCAGGAGGGCTTTGGAGCTCTCCCCGGCACCCTGCCTGGAGGGGAATTAATCATCGGAGGGGTCTACACCATCATGTCCTCCTCCGAAGGGATGCGTGAGTAGTTCATCCCTGGACTACGGGTCCATATAAGTAGCTAGTTGGTTGTATCCTCCACTTTATGTCTCATGTTTAGATCTTGTGAGCTGCCTCACATGATCGAGATCATCTTTATGTAGTGTTACATGTTGTTTTTGCTGGGATCCGATGAATGTTGAATGTTATGTCTTCTGATTATCAATCTATCATGTTATGTTCATGTATATGTTATTTCTGATCTTGCATACTCTCCGTTATTAGTAGATGCTCTGGCCAAGTAGATGCTAGTAACTCCAAGAGGGAGTATTTATGCTTGATAGTGGGTTCATGCCTCCTTTGCATTTGTGCTCGAGTGACAGAAACATGACGTATGGAGGATGTGCTGTTGCCATTAGGGAGAAAACAACAATGCTTTGTCTAAGGATGATTCTATTATTTACATTACACACTTTGTTTACTGCGATTATATGTTGTTTGCAACTTAATACCCAAGGTTTGCTCGGATGACACTCCGAAGGTGGATTATTAGTCATAGATGCAGTTTGATGACGGTCTATGTATCTTGTTGTAATGTCCGCATGAATCACATAGTAAGGGCATCTCCAGGCGTCCCCCCCAGAGCCCCCCCAGGGGGCTTTTTTCGCGGCGGAAGCGGCGAATAGCGCCGCTTCTTCACCACTCGCCCCCCCCCCCAGAGGCCCAAATAGCGCTGTTTCGGCGCTATTTAGCGCCGCGGCACCCAGGCCAAACCCAGCCCGCTGGGTTCGGCCTTGGGGGGCGAAACTGCGCGACCGCGCGCGTGGGCCAGCTCGGTCAGCGACGCGACGAGAAAGCGCGGGAACAGAACCGCCCCGTGATCGTCTTCTCGGCTGCCGCGCGGTCAAAGGCTGCCGCCGTTTATGGCGTGGCGGCCGCCCAGTGCATGCGCCCCGCCCAAAGGATGTCGGCGTAATGGCGTGGCGGGCGACAGCGAGGGGACGCGCGCACGCAGTAAATGCCCGGCCGCTCGCCGCGCTATAAACCCCCCCCCCCCCCCGCCGCGCGCCGCGCCCCACCATTCTTCCACCGGCGAGCTCTCTCTTCTCTTCTTCCTCTCGACGCTCTCCTCCCCTCTTCTCTCCATGAAAAATGGCCGGCTACAAGGACGGGGCTGCGGCCAACGGGTTTCCGCGCCATAACCTGCGCCGGAGCGAGGCGATGGCGCTCTACCGCGCGGGCTACCCATGCCCGCCGGACATGCGCCTCCCTAGCTCCGCCGCGGGGGCGAGCCGCTGGGCGCTCAGCGCCGGCGGTGTCCCCGTGCCTCCCCTCCCTAGTTCTGACCCCGAGTTCCGGCGCGCAATCCGCGAGATGCGCGACGGCATGCAGAACCCCGCGAACTACCCGCTGGCCGGCGTGGACGAGTTCTGGTGGGGGCAGCTCACGGCACTCCGCGATCGGGAGCTCGACTCCGAGAACGACAACGGGCCGGTCGACGGGCGCTTCAACGCCAACGGGCGGCGCCGCTGGTGGAGCGCCCCTAACAGGACCTTGGAGGAGGTCCTCGCCCACATCCACGGCGGCAACCAGCCGCGCCTGGAGATGCCGCCGCTGCAGACCCAGCCATGGGTGGCACGGCGGACCGGCGCCTCTTCCTCGTCCGCGACGTCCAGCTCCTCCGCCGGGCGGTCCATGTCCACCTCCCCCCCCTTTCTGAACGCCGGCGCGCCCGCCCGCAGGCGCAGCGGCGGCGCGCTCCGCCTCGGCGAGCCACGCTTCGAACGCGTGGTTCGGCCGAAGACGGAGGACGGCGGCGACGACGACGAGGCCGAGTGGCCCGACCAGAAGGTCGTGGAGCAGCTGTCGCTGGACACGCTGCAGCCACTCGACGACGACACCGCCACTCGGTGGAGCCTGCGGGACACCACCGAGGCGGAGCTCGAGCTCCAGCGCCGCCTGCTGGCGGAAGCCGAGCAGCGCAAGGCGGCGCGCGAACGTGAGGCCGCCGCCAACGCGGCCCGCCTCCGCGTCCCTCCCCCGCCGCCGCAGAAGGAGAACGAGTACATCATCCTCGACCCAGACTCCGACGACGAGGGCGTGATCCAGCAAGCCCTCGAGGCGAGCAGGTGGGACTGCGGCGGCGGCGACGAGGGACAGGGGACGAGCAAGCGCCCCGGCGACGGCCCCGGCGACGACGACGACGACGGCGGCGGCGATTACAGCCAGGCTATCGCCGCCAGCCTCGGCCTAAAGTAGTTTAGTTTAATTTCTAGTTTAAATTTTTCATTCTAGCTTAAATTCACGCCGAATATGTACGCACTTCGCAAATTTCAATAAAAATCGCCTAGTTTGCAATTGCGTTTGTTTTGGGCCGAATCTTGGGCTCGGGACACGACTGGGAAACCTACCCCCCCCCCCAGGTTCCAGAATAGCGCCTTTTAGCGCCGCGGCGGCCCCAAAACGGCGGCGTTTTGGGCCCTGGGGGGGCGCAACGACTGGAGATGCCCTAACCTTTATGTCTTGCATATGCACTACAATGCAGGCTTCATTTCTGTCAATCGCCCAGCTGTAATTTGTTCACCACACATGTTATTTATCTTTCACAGAGAGACACCACTACTGAACTTTGGACCCCGGTCCATTTCCTCATACTGATAATACAACCACTATTTCCACTTCTTTCATACTACTGTTGTTGTTTTCATATTGAAAGAAGGGTCGAAGTTTAGACCGCTCACATTAGTTCTACCCGTAGAAAAGATCATGAAAGAGGCGATCCTAATGGTACCCGAATCCATTTACGATCCCGAGTTTCCAGACACATCGCACTTCTGCTCGGGTCGAGGCTGCCACTCGGCCCTCATACAGATCAAAGAAGAGTGGGGAACCTCTCACTGGTTTTTGGAATTCGACATCAGGAAGTGTTTTCACACCATCGTTTATCACACCATACGTTTAACCTCTTTGTGTTCAGAAAAACCGGTGAGACTGACAACCTCACTGATTCATTGGGGCAAAGTGATTTGATTGTGTTGTGTAGGTTCCACGTTGCTGCTAAACCGGTAGTACACCCTGCCATCTCAGCTGAATCAACCTTCTAAAGTTACTCCTTTCTCCTACACTGGTCGATTCAACCTTGGTTTCTTTCTGAGGGAAACTTGTCGCTGCACTCTTCATGTTTACGCACGCTTCTATTCTTGTAGACAGTGTTGGGCCTCCAAGTGCAGAGGTTTGTAGAACAGCAGCAAGTTTCCCTTAAGTGGATCACCCAAGGTTTATCGAACTCAGGGAGGTAGAGGTCAAAGATATCCCTCTCAAGCAACCATGCAATCAAGATACAAGAAGTCTCGTGTGTCCCAAACACACCCAATATACTTGTCAAGTATATAGGTGCACTAGTTCGGCGAAGAGAGAGTAAAATGCAAGTAATATGGATGATAGTAAGTGATAATGGCAATCTGAAATAATAATGGCAGCAAGCAAACATGTAGCAGAACAAGCGGAAAACGGTGTTTCAATGCTTGGAAATAAGGCATAGGGCTCCTACTTTCACTAGAGGACACTCTCAACAATCAAAACATAATTGAATGCATAAATATCATTTCTTCACTATGCTACTCCGAACAACTCTCCGGTCGAATAACAAACAGCAATCATAGCGTAGGGCTATAATAGCACTCCTCAAGTCTATATTCCCTCTCTAGGGCACCCCACGCTATCACTATGAGCGCCCTAAATTAGTACTAAATAAACGCCACAAATTCATAGGTTCATCTTCCAACACAAGATATAAATATCATTCTAAACCACACGGTGCACATACTATCACCTTTACACCGTGATCAAAGTGTTTACGGAGACACCAAAACCACTTGAGTAGCATAACAGATGAAGATCACATCTACATATTCAACTAGATTAGAAAGCTCATGATCACATAAAGATCACACCATGGGAGAGAGAGATGAACCACATAGCTACCGGTAGAGCCCTCAGCCCCGGGGGAGAACTACTCTGTCGAGACATCGTAGTAGTTTTCATAGACGGGGGTGCCATGAGACTACGGTAGAGACGTGGGGTAACGGGATAGCGTAGCAATACGGAACACGGGATTTTACCCAGGTTCGGTACGTCGCGACAGTACGCCGTGCCTACTCCTGCACTTCTCACTAATTGGGACTAAAGCCCGTAAACAGGGTTACAATGTGAGGGTTTGGATCTAAGCTACTCGACGAGGATGAGCTTCTCGGCGAGTCGACGTAGAGCTTCTCTGTTTGTTGGTTCCTTTGTTTATCTCCCGTCCGGCTTTATATAATAGCCGGATTAGGGCTTACAGAATAGGAAACCTAGAAAACTACGGTAACTTGTAACTTGGAAAGCAAGGAATCCGTCTTCTCCTCCAAGCCAGATCACATGGGCTGTGATCCGGGTTCTTCTAGAATTCGGCTTCTGCGCGTCGGATTACTGGGCCGCCTAATGGACCTAAGCCCACTACCACTTATGCCACCCTGGTAATCCGGCACTTGGCCTACCATCTTCTATACCCCTATTTGGTATATATCCGACAGTAGCCCCCAAGAAGGATCAAAACTCTGATTCTCCGCTGTTCGCCAAATATTCTTTGTCCGAGAAATATTGATTCAGCAGTCTTGATTCCTCTTATTCTTCTTTTGAAACACTTAGGCCACCCTGGTAATCCGGCACTTGGCCTACCATCTTCTATACCCCTATTTGGTATATATCCGACAGTAGCCCCCAAGAAGGATCAAAACTCTGATTCTCCGCCGTTCGCTAAATATTCTTTGTCCGAGAAATATCGATTCAGCAGTCTTGATTCTTCTTATTCTTCTTTTGAAAAAGATGGTGGTATGAAACTCGGAATCCTGAAAATCCGGCTTTTCTCTCACGATCCTTCGCGGAGAAGAAACTTCCTACGTCAGCGCACTCAACCACGCTGACGCAAGCGACGTTTGAGATTTACTCGGAAAAACCCAGAAACATATCTCTGACAGATTCTCGCGGGAAACGAGGAGATAACCATCATTACCTCGTCGTTTCATTTCCAGGATTTTCCGGCGAGCGACACGCGGCAAACATCCAACGGTCAAAATAGCCGTTGGCGCGTATCTTGACGGATTTCTGGCTATAAATAGCCGTCCTCGTCCTCAACGAAAACTTTCCACACTCCTCACTGTCCACGCCATTGACGCGAACGAGCTCGAGATCGAAGCACCGTCCCAAGCGCACTTAGCCTCCAAGCACGCCGGAACGCAACGCGCCACCACGAGATGGCCTCCTCGCCGACCCGCGCCGCCATCAACGACATCATCAGCGACTTAGATCCGCAACTGGGATCGCCTAAGCTCACCGGCCGCGAGCCGGAGAAGACCGCGGCCTCCGCGGCGGGTGAAGCGAATTTGTCGTGGGATAATCACGGTAGATGTTACCGGGGGTAACTGATCTTGGGGCAAGACGACACAGGCGTTTGGGAGAGGGTTTAGCTCAGAGGAAAACATGGTGCAATTCGATCTGGTAGCCGGCAATCAAAGTCGCCGAGTCTCCGATCTTGATACAATAACTCAACTCTGGGATTACACTGGATGCTCGATATCAAGCGATATTGCTAGGGTTCTTAGATCTCTGTCTAAACTAGACCTAGGGGTCGGTTTATAAAGCACCCGTACCCCCTGACTTATTCTCCAAGGCGCATCCCGGATCCTACCCGGACACGGCGCACAAACCCTAACTTTCCTCTACCATAACCCACAACCCGGGTTACTGGGCCTACAAGCGGGGGCCTTCACTAGTTTCCTTATCCTTAGCCGGATCCTATACAGCGTCCCTTGGGCCGGGTTACTCCTTGGAGTTTGGCCTACCGGGTTATCATCCCTCCATCAGTAGTCCCCAGAATAGCCTGGGCTTCATGGATCCTCCTTGAAGCGCTCGCTATTCCCTGCAAAGATATCAAACACATAGGCACGCGGAGGCCGGGTTAAGATGCTTTGATAAGTGGCTAGGCCTAACTCCATGGTGGCCATACAGTAACCCGGGCTTTCCCCAAACTCTTTGGTTTAATTTTCCAGGTCCAAACCCTGGTAAAAATGTCAAGATCCCATACTCGATAATCGATCCCGATATCACGGGGTTGATCCCCTTCTCTCTTTTATCCCAATGCCTTGCTCAATATTTGGTGCATATCTCGCAAAATCCACGTCGATAACCGTCACCCCACGATTTCCGGCTTCTGGCCGTTGAGATAGACTCACCCTTGCTTTATAAATAGCACATAGAGGGTAACCCTAAACTCATCACTGCGCCTCAGCTTCCCCTTTCCTTCATTGCTCCGTACACCCTCGCAGCGCCACCGCAAGGAGCTTGCGCTCGCCATCGAAGCCAAGTCGCCGCCGGCCGCGCTCGCCATCGAACCATCTCGCGCCGCCGTCGCGCTAGACTGCCGCACCTTCGTTCTCCGTGCCAAGAGCCGCAAAGGGGCATTCGAGCCACGCCTGTCGCCGCCGTCGCGCTAGACTCCAATCCCTCCGGTAAGCCTCTTGCAGCCGTTTTAATTTGGCCCCGCAATTTTTCAATTCATCCAGGATCGGATCTAGGTCAACCCGTGAATCATTTTTTCGATTGCATCAAATTAGATCGATTCGATGCTTGCCAACTCCTTTAACCACCTGCTAGATAATTACAACTCATCCTCCTACCATTACTAATCACCAAATCTCCTGTAAAATCGCTCGCAAACTTTCCCATCTAGATCCATTCCTCCTTAATTTTCCGCTCATCGCGTTAACACCCGGAAAACCTTCCTTTTCCAGCTATTTTGCTTGCAGTATACGCATGGGCAACCATCCATCTTCCCCAAATGCTTTTCCATACGTAAGTGACCAATAATTTCCACAATTGCACTTAACACCCGGATATCTTGTAACCTCCACCTCATAGCGTGATACCCGGATAATTTTTAGCTTCATACTTTCTTGATACCTTATACTCGGATAATCCAACACTCCCGGGTCTTATTTCCTATGCCTCTTTCTCTTGTGCTTTGCAGGTTGATCCCATGGCTCCCAAACGACAAGGAAAACAGCCGACTCAGGCGAGGACCACCCAAACCATATCTGCCAACTGGGGGCGTTCCACAACTACGAAGGCCAAGTTGGACGAGCTAGCCGAATTAGGAATTCTCCCTTCTCAGAAGGACATTCACTGGAGGGCGCCGGGCAACGAGACCCGGCCCACGCCCGCTGATAACGAGGTAATCTGCTTCGTAGAACACGTGACCCGGGGATTTCGTCCTCCGGGTCACCCTTTCTTCAGGGAGGTCTTGAGTCATTATGGCCTCCGGGTATTCGACATAGGGCCTAACTCTATGTTGAATATTACCCACTTCATCATTCTATCTGAGTCGTACTTGTGCATACCGCCAAGTCTAACTCTCTTTATCGAACTATTCCAGTGCAAGCCGTGCCGCGAAAGTGGTGACGGAGCACTTCTTACTTGCGGCGGGGTATCCATCCAACGCCGCAAGAATTCACCGATGCCAACTCTCAATCTAAACTCCCACGTCAAACACTGGCAGCTGTCTTTCTTTTACTGCCACGATACCTCCCCAGACGGCGAAAAGAAACTGCCGGGTTACTCGGAAAACCTCCTCGAACCTTCCGAGTCTTTCAATGCCTTTGCGCCAGACTCAGACAGGGAGGCGATCCTTCCCTCATTAGCCAAGATAGCCATCCTTTCAGCCCAAGGCCTCCTCGGGCTAAATTTAGTAAAATCATGGGTTGATTTTCGGATCCAACCCAACTCCATCCGCACCAAATTGATGTGCGAGTATTCGGGGCACACCACAGATGCACTCCGCTACTCCACCAAGAGCTTTGCGACCGGCGATACTAACAAGACCATCAAGGGCTTCTTAACAGAGAAACTGGAGGTGATAAAGGACATCACCGGGTTACCCCCGTTTACTCGGGAAAACCCGGCTCCAGCGGTAATACCCGATATTCATAACTTATTTCCACATTTTGACTTGATACAGCTTCTAACCCTTGATCTCATTCTTTTGTCTTAGGCTGATGACCCTTTCTGGAGGGTTGAACCCTTCCCCCCTTCCAGAGACCCGGAAGAAGAGGACGAGCCGGCTGATGAGAGTGAAGGTATTTGCACAGAATTTGTATACCTTTACTTGTATTATTTTCCTCCCGTTTACCTTTTTTCCAACGAACACACACCCGGTTCGCAGGGCTGGAGAACGAAGGTGAGACCAACGAGGATGATCCGGAGGCAACCGAGTCTGACCAAGAGGCAACAGTCGGAGCCAAGAGGAAGGCCAGGGGAGCAGTGTCCAAGGTTCCTTTTTCCTCATTATCCTCTGAACCCTACTCCTTTGACGCCATGCGACGACTTAACCATCAATTATCAAATTCATCGTGCTTGAAGGATTCTATCCCAGCCAAGCGCAGAGTAACTCGGAGCTCCCCGGGTGAAGATCCCCTTAACCCGGGCATCTCTACCCCCTCGGTCCCTCGTGCCAGCGCTCCTCCGTCTCGTCCTTCCGACTCTCCTCAACGCCACCCTTCTCCTAACCACCCTCGTGCCGGGCAATTCCGGGTTCCGCTAGTGGTCCCTGTGACCACCTCATCTGCTTCCAGCGGCGACCTCCCGCCGGATTACACCGTGAATGCTGGGTAAGTTTTTGTTACATGATTTCCTTTTACGTCTGACCAATTTCCACTCAAGGCACCGTCATAACTAATAACGGCCTTTTCTCATCTTTCTTTCAGCACTAAAGTCACCGTCAGTGACCCGGAAAACGTAGAAACAGATGACCGTCGGGTGGAGAAGCCGACTGATAACGCAGACGCCGCGACTGGCGGTGATACGGCGAATAAGCAAGAACAAGACCCTCCGAACAATCCGCTTCCCCGAGCCGCCGGATCTCCTTCCTCATCGGAACCGGTAGACGAGGAGATCGAGGTTCTGGATACAAGGATGGGTTCTCCCAACCCGGGTACTCAAACTGTCCGGGTCTCGACTCCAAGGGCGGGGAGAGCCCCCCCACCAGGTGACCAAGCTGCCGGCTCTTCCGGTACTCGATCCGAAGAACTGACGTTTGCCCAGATGCTGGAAACCCTGCGCACTTTAAGGGCTAATGAAGAAAACATCTTGGGAGCTTTAATAGCCAAGCACGAGGTAAATCCAACTAATGTTGCTTGTGCCCTTGTCCAGTCCCCAAGTTCCGAGTGAATTGATTCATAATTCGCTTGGGACTTTATTATACAAGCGCCTGATAACTTGCTCCTCTACCCGACTGATCCTTGTTTGCATGCATGCAGTCTTTCGTGACTCAATCTGAGGAGAAACTGGCAGACGCCACCAAGCTCATCGAAAAGGAGGTAGCTTTGCGTGAAGCAGCCGAAGCTGAGGCCAGGAGGAATAGGCTGATAATGAGGAAATATAGGAAAAGGGCTCACAAAGCCGAAGATGATCTAACAAGCCTTTCCGTCCAAATATCAGACACGTATCGTGCTTTACTTGGTACGTTTCCTCCTCCGGGTTTACCCTTTTGATAAATAACAACGGTTTTCCCGACTTACGTTTCCATTCATTCAGGCCCGGACGAAACCATGCCGGAAGAGGATGACATCGCCAAGCTGAAAACCATGAAGAGTGTTCTCCGGCAGCTATGTGCCGGAACCAAATGGATCCTGGAGGAGTTACGGTGGCCGGGTAGAGGGCATGTTGATCTGAAGAGGATGCTGGATGCCTTCTCCACTATTCCTGAGTGGATTTGGCACTGGAAACGCTCGTCTTGCCGGGTTGGAATGACCCGGGGGCTTGCACTCGCCAAGGCTTATTTCCCCAAGCTCGAACTGGCGAAGCTCATGGGCGGCTTCCCAGAGTTCAAGCTTGATGGGTCCAAGTTCTCAGTGAAGGATTTTCAGGCCGTCCAGAAGGAGGTCCGTTACCCGGCCAGCGTGATTGCTGATGAACTGGACGTTAATATCCTTGTTCCAGCATATGATGCTGCTGGTGTAGCAATTAAGTCGGATCTTCCCGAGCCGTATGATATGCTGGCTCGGTGGAAGGAGGAAGCTGTTGCGCTGAGGGCGGAGGCTGCAAAGAAGCAAGCTGAAGCCGGCTCTGCCCCTGCTACCTCGACACCAGTCGTCCCACCTCCTGCACGAGCTGGTACCGCTGATCCGGGTGCTGCTGCTACCACCAATGATGGCAAGGGCAAGGCCAAGATGAACGCCGAGTGATATCTGATCTCTAATGCCTCTTCTTATGCGCCGGTCGGGCAACATGCTATTTAAACAAATATTTTTTGGGTGGTGCGCCTGTGCACCTTTGATATCTTTTCGCCGAGATTTTGTAATGCACGCTAAGGTCTTGATATACTCTATGCCTCTTCTGGCCTTTTTAAGTTTATCCATTATTGAGCTCATCTGTTCTCGATATCCGGCTTTCTTTACTGTTCCTTTTGTGAAAACTCGCTTTCCGGGTCTCATGGGTATTGACAAGCGGATTTGCTTCTAAGTCCCCAAGTCCCCAAGACTCGGACATTTGGGTTTTTGGAATTCTACAGATAAGCAATTTTTTCTCTTTTCAAGATTTCAAGTCACCCGGACCCGGATCTCCAAGTCTAGGACACTTGATCTTGAAAGGGGAACGACCTGCCTACTGCTAAATTCACAAAGATCCCTGAGTTGTTTCACATAGGATTTGAAGTTATGCTTAATAATCGTTGAGTTTCCAGCTGTTGAGCCTTGTACTCTGCATAACTTGTGGTTTAGATGACCCTTTTGACTATCTTGTACTGTAAGCCGGCTTTCGCGTGGATACCATGTTGTTACATCCATACGAAAACGTAGCCACTCAAGCCCCGTCGGGTTTCATGACTGACTGTAATCGTAAGCGAACAAATCATGCCACTTTAATGCGAGTCACATCGAGCTTAAGTAAGAATAGCCAAGGAATTTGGACTTCTTTGTCCGGTTATAAGATTGTAGCCGTACTCGTTTGCAAGTAATCGGCCCTTATAACTCATAGGCATCATGGCCGGGTCTTTGAGTTTGTAACTGTGCTATTCAAGCGACCAGCCCCCAAGACCTAGATATACGCATCATATTGAGAGTACATAACCTGATAATAACCATCTCTTTTCTTGATAATCACCTCTTTACTTGATATGAAACATCTAGGTCAGCAAGCCGCCTCATTAAAAACCCGTCCAGTCCCCAAAGGTACCCTGGATAGGAAAAGAGTACGTCTGAAAACCTGCTGCCTATTACATCATTCAATGCCAATACAACTTTGGCTAAGTATAATATGGACGTAGCTGAGCCACGTTCCACGGTCTGTCTCTTTCTTGCATAGATGAAGTGGTGTGAGTAGTGTCATTAACTGTGGTCGACTCTTCCCTTGCATCTATCAAGTAGTATGACCCATTATGCAAATTCCGGCTTATGATAAACGGTCCTTCCCAAGGTGGTGATAACTTGTGCTTTCCTTCGTTTGACTGTACCAGGCGCAAAACCAGGTCTCCTTCCTGGAAGACCCGGGTTTTCACGTGCCGGCTATGATACCTTCGTAAATCCTGCTGATATATGGCTGATCTTTCCAGGGCTTGTTCCCTTTGCTCTTCTAACATATCCACGGTGTCTTGCCGGGTTTTTTCATTCTCCACTTCGACGTATGCTGACACTCGTGGTGAATCATGGATAATATCACTCGGTAGTACTGCCTCCGCGCCAAAGACCATGAAGAAGGGTGTCATCTGAGTAGATCTATTAGGCGTAGTATTGATGCCCCAAACCACAGAAGGGAGTTCTTCGACCCATGCGCCAGCTGCCCTGATACAGGGGACTCGTAGTCTTGGTTTTAACCCGCGTAGCAATTCTTGATTTGCCCTCTCCACTTGTCCGTTGGCCTGCGGATGAGCCACTGACGCGACGTCAAGTCGGATTCCATTGTTGCCACAGAACTTCTCCATCTCACCAAGGGACATGTTGGTTCCATTGTCGGTAATTATGCTGTGGGGATACCCGAACCGGTAGATAATTCTCTTCAGGAACTTGACTGTTGTGGCTGATTCGCAATTAGTAACTGGCATAACCTCAACCCACTTGGTAAACTTATCAATAGCCACCAAAAGATGTGTCTTCTTGCATGGTGACATGTGAAAGGGGCCAACCATGTCCATACCCCAGACAGCGAACGGCCAAGTTAACGGGATGGTCCGTAACTCCATAGCCGGCACATGGGTTTGGCGAGCGTACCTTTGACATCCGTCACACCTTGCTACTAATCGCTCCGCGTCTGCTAGAGCCGTGAGCCAGAAAAATCCGTGTCGATAAGCTTTAGCCACGAGAGATCTTGTGGATGCGTGATGTCCACAGTCGCCTTCATGTATTTCCTTGAGAATCTGTCGGCCTTCTTCTGGCGCTACGCAGCGCAAAAAGACCCCTGCTGCGCTTCTCTTATATAGTTCACCGTTGATGATAGAGTATCCCTTTCCTCGCCTCAAAATTTGCCTTGCTAATACCTCCTCTGTGGTAACTCGCCTCGCGATAGGTAGGCCAAAAACGGTTCTGTCCATTCAGGAACAGTGCGTACAGTAGCCACAAGTCCTGAATCCGGGTCTTGATTTGCCAATTCCTCCTCTGACTCGGTTTTAACTGATGGTCGCCATAATTCGTCCAGGAAAACGTTAGGTGGAACCGGCTCTCTGCGCGAGCCGAGTCTAGCGAGCGCGTCGGCTGCCTCATTCTTTCTTCTGTCTATATGTTCCACCTCATACCCGGAAAAACATCCTGCAACCCTATCAACTTCCCTGCGGTATGCTGCCATAGTTGCGTCCTTTCTATCCCAAGTTCCTGACACCTGCTGTACCAGAAGGTCCGAATCTCCAAAACTCCGTATCCTCTTGACGTTCATCTCCTTAGCTGCCCTTAGGCCGTGCAATAGGGCCTCATACTCGGCCACGTTGTTGGAACAGTCGAAGTGAATTTGTAGTACGTAACTTAATTTATCTCCTTTAGGTGACGTTAGCACCACCCCAGCTCCTGATCCCTCGTATTGCTTAGATCCATCGAAGTACATGATCCATGACTCGGAATTTGGAACCGTCGTAGTCATGCCTGTATGTGTCCAATCGTTAACGAAATCAATTAAAGCTTGGGACTTGATTGCTGACCTGGGTTCGTAGTTGATGTGATAATCCCCCATCTCTATTGCCCACTTGGCTATTCTTCCCGTCGCGTCCGAGTTTCTGATGATATCCGACATTGGTATTAAACTAACCACTGCTATGGGATGCTCTTGGAAATACGGCTTCAACTTCCGACTGGCCATAAAGACCCCGAACACCAACTTTTGCCAATGTGGATAGCGCTGCTTTGTTTCTGATAATACCTCGCTGACGTAATAAACTGGCCTCTGAACCGGGTAACCTTTCCCATCCTCTTTGCGCTCCACAACAACTACTGCGCTGACGGCTCGGGGGCCAGCTGCCACGTATAGCAACATAGGCTCTTTAGGACCCGGCGCCGCTAGTACTGGTGCTTCAGATAACTGCTTCTTTAGTGCCTCAAACGCCTCATCCGCCTCTTGATCCCACACGAATTTATCTGATTTCCGCAAGAGCCGGTACAGGGGTATTGCCTTTTCTCCGAGTCTGGATATGAATCGGCTCAAGGCTGCTACGCAGCCCGTGAGCTTTTGAACATGCTTCAAATTTTCCGGTTTTTTCAGACTCTGGATGGCCTTGATTTTATCCGGGTTTGCCTCGATTCCTCTCTCGGAAACTATAAAGCCGAGTAATTTCCCAGCTGGAACTCCGAACACGCACTTTGTCGGGTTAAGCTTCATCTGGTACCTCCTCAAGTTTTTGAACATCTCCTTTAGATCATCGATAAATGTCTCCGCCTTCCTGGTCTTGATGACCACATCATCCACATAGGCATGGACGTTGCGTCCGATTTGGTCCTCGAAGCACTTTTGAATACACCGTTGGTAAGTTGCACCGGCGTTCTTCAATCCAAACGTCATAGTTTTATAACAGAAGGCCCCAAAAGGGGTTATGAACGATGTTTTCTCCCAATCCTCCCTCTTGAGCTTAATCTGATGATACCCGGAATATGCGTCCAGGAAGCATAATAGATCGCTTCCAGCTACTGCATCTATGATCTGATCTATCCTTGGTAGCGCGAACGGATCCTTTGGGCAATGTTTGTTGAGACTCGTAAAATCAATGCACATCCTCCACTCATTGGTCTTTTTCATCACTAGAACCGGGTTCGCCAACCAATCCGGGTGAAATACTTCCATGATAAAGCCGGCTGCCAATAGCCGAGCGATCTCTTCGCCTATAGCCTTCCTTCTTTCCTCATTCATTTTCCTCAAACCCTGCTTCACGGGCCTGGACTTGGGATCCACATACAAACTGTGCTCGGCCAGCTCTGTAGGGATACCCGGCATGTCGCTAGGCGTCCAGGCGAACACATCCGCATTTGAACGAATAAACTCCACAAGCGCTTCCTCCTGCTCTTTCCCCAAGTTAGACCCTATGGTAAACTGCTTAGTGGAATCACCTTCGACAAAATCTATCTTCTTGGTGTCTTGTGCTGCCTTGAATTTTGCTCTCTCATCCTCGGTATTCGGCTTTTTCAAGGCTGTTCTATCATCCGGATTTACTTGAGACCGGTAATATTCGAGCTCTTCCTTTCTGCATGCTTGCTCAGCCATAACCGAATCTCCTTCGTCACACTCGGCCGCTATATCCCGGTTCCCATGTATGGTGATGGTCCGTTTAGGACCCGGGATCTTCAGCTGCAAATACACGTAGCACGGCCTAGCCATGAATTTGGCGTAAGCCGGTCTTCCGAACAGCGCGTGATAAGGACTGCGCAATTTGACCACCTCGAACGTGAGCCACTCAACTCGATAATTATCCGTCGATTCTCCAAAATCAACCTCCAAAGTGATCTTTCCCTCGGGGCTCGCCGAGTGACCTGGCACGATCCCATGAAAGATTGTCGAACTTTTCTGTAACTGGGACTCTTTGAGACTCATCCGTAAGAAGGTTTCCCAGTAAAGGATGTTGATGCTACTTCCACCGTCCATCAGGACCCTCTTCAGTTCGTAACCATTAACCTGTGGAGCGACCACCAACGCCAAGACTCCTGGACGCTCTACTTTTTCCGGATGATCTCTCCTACTCCACGTTACCTCTTGTTCTGTCCATCTAAGGTATCCCGGCGCGGCCGACGAAACCGAGTTTGCCGCTTGCTTTAATGTCTCTTTGTCCCTGCTAGAAGTTCCTGTAGTATGCACATGATACTGTACTTTTAAATTAGGCGTTCGTACCATACCGACGAAGATGTTGATCCGGCCGACCGTCACCATAGATCCGGACTCGAGACGATCCGACTTTGGCCCCCAGCCGGAATCGTCCACCATCTTTTCTCCTTTGTGGTCGACGTAGATTTCGCCGACGACGAGATTCTCCATGCTCTTCCGAGCTTCTCCCGTGATGTAAACACCTTTGGACGCAGGCCCCACGGTGGGCGCCAACTGTCGTGGGATAATCACGGCAGATGTTACCGGGGGTAACTGATCTTGGGGCAAGACGACACAGGCGTTTGGGAGAGGGTTTAGCTCAGAGGAAAACATGGTGCAATTCGATCTGGTAGCCGGCAATCAAAGTCGCCGAGTCTCCGATCTTGATACAATAACTCAACTCTGGGATTACACTGGATGCTCGATATCAAGCGATATTGCTAGGGTTCTTAGATCTCTGTCTAAACTAGACCTAGGGGTCGGTTTATAAAGCACCCGTACCCCCTGACTTATTCTCCAAGGCGCATCCCGGATCCTACCCGGACACGGCGCACAAACCCTAACTTTCCTCTACCATAACCCACAACCCGGGTTACTGGGCCTACAAGCGGGGGCCTTCACTAGTTTCCTTATCCTTAGCCGGATCCTATACAGCGTCCCTTGGGCCGGGTTACTCCTTGGAGTTTGGCCTACCGGGTTATCATCCCTCCATCAGAATTCTTCCGCCGCCGCGGACGTTGCGGGATCGAGCTCCGCAGCCTCCCTGCCGTTTGCTCCAGAAACGGCGGAGGAACAGATCCAACTCCTCGGCGACGAGCTCGCCGCCGCGGAGGCCGCCGCCTCTGCCGCCGCCGGAGCAGACGAAGAGGCGGAGTCTGCAGGCAATTGGATTGCCTGCAGCATCCCTCCGGCTCTCCTTCCAAACATGGAAAAGGAGGGCCTGGTTCTTAAGAAGAAGTGGCGGCTTCCAGAAGACGGGACCGAGCCAACGCCAAAAAATGGCGAAAGGGTCCTTCTTTGTTCCCACCTTCTTCGAGGTATGGGACTTCCACCTTCTTCCTTCTTCCTCCAAATCCTTTCTCACTACAACATCCAGCCACACAACCTTCCTCCCAACTCCATCCTCTACATGGCCGGCTTCCAGGCTTTGTTCGAGGGCTACTTAGGGCTAGAACCTAGGTTAGATTTCTGGACTTACTGCTTTGGGGTTAAGCGGAACTCTTCGGAGGGCGCACTCCCGACTTGCGGGACCATATCTTTCACTCTTCGGAGATTCCGAGAAGATTGGTTCCCCAAGATAAAAACGTCGGAATCCGTCAAATTTTGGACGGGTTCCTTCTTTTATCACCCCGACGTGCCTTTCCCTAAGGAAGCCGTCGGGGTTCCTCCTTTCGTGAACTCTGCCGCAGTTCCCCAAGACAACTGGGGAACGGAAGCCGTCCAGGTTCTGCCGCCAGATCTACTAAAGATCAAGCGGCGCATCGCCAAGCTCACCTCCTCCACCCCACCTTTGACCGGTATGGATACGGTCTTTTGCTGGCTGAATAGACGGATTCAGCCGTTAGCAAACCACGGTGGTCGCCTTTTGTGCGAATACACGGGAGCCAAGGATCCTATGCGGACAATCAACAAGGATTGGCCCGTAAAGGAGCTTCGACGGCGCATCAACCAGTTGGTCGCATCACGCGACCAATATGAAGAGAGTCGGCCGATGTACACGGCCGACAACCCGGTTCCCAAGGTAATTTTTCAGTCATTTGGGTATAATTTCAGTATTCTTTCTCGGATAACCTACCTTCTGATTCCGATTGGTTTTTCCGGCAGTTTGCGGATCTTCCAGACTCGGAGTTGGCTTCCGAGGCCGAGCTGGACGCGCTGCGCACCGCCGCTACAGGTGGACGCAAGCGCAAGAAGATAACTTCCTCGGAAGAAATTATCGACCTTGACGGAATCCCCGTCGCCACTTCCAGGTTCTTTCTTCTGGATTCTTTTTTCTTTTATGGGAACTTTTCCTCCATCCTCGGTTTTTTAACTTTTCCGGGTTTTTTGTTTTTAGCCTGCCTCCCTCCAGTTTAAAACCAAAGAAGCTGAAGAAACACAAGGTTGCTTCCAGCCGAGGCGGTCAACCTTCTCCCGCCGTTGCCCCGGACACGCCGTCCACAATGGCGGAAGAGCAAACTGCAGCCCCCACCACCAAGCCCTCAGAGCCCAGCCAGCCCGTTGTGTCGAACACGGACACGAGGGAAACGGCGGTTCCAGAGGTGGAGAAATTTTCTCGGACTTTCGACGAAGAAATTCCCACCTTTGACAAGGACTTCAAGATTATCAACGACGGCCTAAGCGCGGCCGGAACTGCTTTTGCAGAATACGCAAAAGAGTTCAAGGAAAACTTGGCGGGTTTGCACCGAATGAGCCAGGTATGTAACTCTAGCCCCCAAGCATTAAACAAAATTACATGCCTGTTTTGCTTTGATGCTTTTTGTAACCATTCTTTTCCTTGCTATGTTGCAGCAAACCGCCGAAACCATAAACATGGAAGTTTTCAACAAACTCACCATCAAGAATAAGGAGGTTAGAAATCTCCTTTCTATTCTTGAGGAGAGAGAGGCGGAACTGGCATCGTCTCAGCTCGCTTTGTCGGAAACATCAGGTACACATTTTTCCTCTGAGGTTTGCGATTCAATTTTTTGTCTAAGTACTTATTCCGGAAATTTGCTAAACCCGGAATTTTCTTTGCTTTCCAGCTGCTTTGGCTAAGGCCAAGCAAATAGCTGAAGACGCCGGCAATGCCGAGAATCTCCGGAAGGAGAATTTGGAGCTTCACAAGCATCTTGTGAAGGCTCAAAAGGATCTGGAGGCCAGCAACTTGGCCCTTGGAGTTGCCAACTCCAAGGCTTCTGAACAGGCGTAGAAGGATAAATCCACCATTCAGGATTTAGAAAATGCTCTGAACCTTCGCCTGGAGGAAATCTCCAAGATCGACAAGCTTATCGGTAATTTTCCGTTACCTTTTTTATTTTTCCATATCTTGTTTTTCTTCTCTGTTTTTTGCCTAACATTTTTGGTTGTTTTGTCGGAAAAAACAGGAGATATCCCAGATGGTACCCGGCTTGAAGGGATCCAAGCCTTTGGGAAGATGTGGACTTCGATCCGTGCTGCTGGAATGCAGCTGGTGAACAAGTTTCTTCCCGCAAGGACTGGGGAGTTCTCGGAGGTTGAAAAACTTCCGGGAGCCATCATGGAGGTGGCGGAATCCAGGGATTCTATCCTGCGTTCCGCTGCACGGGGTGGTGCGCGTATGGCACTCGGCCTTATGCGCATGCACTACCCCGGTGCTAAATCCTGGCGCGTGGCGTCCGGTGTCCCTCAAGGATACACGGACACTCAGCGAAATACCATCTTTGATGAAATCAAAGGCCACGCCACCCAGATTGCCTCCATGGTAAATATTTCCGTCAACTATCCAGAAGAGGAGATCCCTCCAATCCCCGAGGACGACAGCAGCGAGGAGGAATCAGATGCTTGAAGGGCAACCTTTGACCTGGATAGCAAAAATAGACAACAAAAGCATTACTGTTCTTTCAATGTAATCTGCAATGTAATGCTTCTATTTGTATGAATGAAAAATTCCGCCTTTTGCAATTTTTAGTTATGAAATTTTTTGCAAGGTTTTTCGGATGTTACTATTCCTTTTATCTTCTAAGCTCTCTGGCATATATGTTTTAACTGTCCTTAGTGTTTGAAATGGCTCAAATAGCAATATGAATCGTCATGCCGAGTAACTGGGCGTAACCAATCAGTTTAAACTCGGAAACATGGACCATGCTAAAGGCATTTTTACTAACTAGTTCCAGTAACCCAACACATACGCAATCAGATAATGCTTAGAGAAACAAGGAATTTTTTGACCGAAACTTGTGCACGCATGCAATTCAAGTTTCCTTTAGCCGTTAGCAGGCTGAAAAAACATTCAGTTTCTTAACGCCGAGTACGCAGGCACAATTCGGGTTAACATTGAGTATTTTGTAAGATCATTGGGAAATAGAGAAGGTGGAAACATGCTTTTACTATAATGAACTTGTAAAAAACATGGATACCAGAAATCCAACAACTTTATTTCATGATCTCAAAAGATGTTTACATAGATATTGAACTAAGTATAGAAGAGACATAACTGCTATGTATTCCAAAGCTTTGCTATCCACTTGACTTTGTCGGATTTCTTCAACAACTTGTATAGTGTTAGGATTTTAGCCCCCAGCCGACTAATAAATCTGCTAACGGCAGCTGCGGAACCCGTCAATCTTTGGACATCTTTGACGCAGGTAGGTTTTGTGATGTTCAAGATTGCCTTGATCTTTTCCGGGTTAACTTCTATTCCTCTGTGAGAAACGATGAAACCCAGAAGTTTTCCTGAGGGAACCCCGAATACGCACTTAGATGGATTCAACTTCATCTTGTAGGTGCGTAAGTTTTCGAAAGTTTCTCGCAAATCCTCAAGGAGTGTATCTTTTTCCTTGGTTACGACAGCAATATCGTCCACATAAACATGGACATTTTTCCAATCTGACTATGCAAACAACGTTGCATGCAAACGCTGGTAGGTTGCACCTGCGTTCTTCAGGCCAAACGGCATGGTTACGTAATAATACGTCCCGTATGGGGTTATGAAAGAAGTCTTAATTTGATCTTCCTTTTTCATGCGTATTTGGTGGTACCCGGAGTATGCATCCAAAAAGCATAAAAGCTCGGAGCCTGCAGTGGCATCTATTATTTGATCGATTCGCGGTAATGCAAATCTATCTTTTGGACACAACTTGTTCAAGCCTGTGTAATCTATACACATTCTGAGAGCAGTAGTGTCTTTCTTCGGTACTAATACCGGATTTGCGGACTAGTCAGTAAGGTCACTTCCTGATGAAATCCGCTGCTAAAGCCGGATAATTTCCTTGCCAATAGCCTTCTGTCTTCTTCCATCCAAATCGACGGAGACCTTGTTTGACGGGTTTTGATCCAGGAAATAAACCTTAAGTTGGTGCTCAGCAAGTTCCCTGGGTACACCTGGCATGTCAGCTGGACACCAGGCAAAAATATCCAGTTCTCACGGAGGAACTTGATGAGCTCGCCTATCCTATTTGTCAGTCATCCCAGTCCCTACGACGACAAATTTTGTCGGATCTTTGGGATCTAGGATACCTGTCTTGATTCTCGGATGCCTTGAAGCTGTCTGTTGGCTTCCGAGTTTCTTTTCCTGCCGGCATTTCTGACGGCGATACCTCCTTGGCTAATTCCTTCAGTTCTTCCTTTGCTATAACTCTCTGAGCGCAAAGGGCGTTTTCTTTCTCCAACTCATTTGCCAGCTTGAAATCACCAGCTATAGTGATTATTCCTCCTTTGGGTCCTGGCATCTTCAGCTTGTTATAAATATAACAGGATCTTGCCATGAATTTGGCGAAAGCTGGACGTCCGAGTATTGCGTGATACACGCTTTCGAACGGCACTACTTCGAAGGATACTTTTTCCTGCCGGAAGTGATCTTTATCTCCGAAGGTGACATCTAGGGAAATTTCTCCTAGGGATCGTGCTTGCCTGCCAGGGACGATACCATGGAAGCGTATGTTGCTGTAGTTGAGCTGAGACTCGGAAATCTTCAGGTGCTTCAGTGTATCCAGGTACATTATCTTAATGCTGGATCCTCCATCCATCAGCACTCTTCTTAGCCTAGTATTTTGAACAATAGGACTTACAACAAGAGCTTGTGTGCCGGGTTCAGGGATATTTCCGGGATGATCAGACTGATCCCAGATTATCGGTGTGTTGGAGTACTTCAAGAATTTCGGGGTTGCCGGAACAACCGCGTTTATTTCTCGAAGTGTTCTTTTTGCCACCTTTGCTGACGGGGTTGCTAAGAAAGTTAGCATTGCTTCTCCATCAACTCTCGGAAACTTGGGTTCGCCTTTACGCTGTTGTTCCTGGATTTTTTCGTCAGTGTCCGATTCCCTGTCTTCTTTGTCAGCTTCTGGCTTTTGTTTGGCGGGTTTCCTTTTGGAACCCTTCCCTTTATTTCCGGACCCAGCACTGCCTTTCATGTGCTTATTCATCCGGCATTGCGCGTTTGTATGGGTGGGTTTCCCAAATTGCGAGTGGTGAACGCAAGGTTCCGACTTAATCCTTTCCCACTCCTCTGGAGTGTAATTGATTGGATCTGGGTTGCGTCCTTTCCACTTATTTCCCTTTTCTCCTCCAAAGGCTATGTTCACCTCTTTGGGCTTCGTCGTTGTTTCTGGAGTGGCTTTTTTGTCAGAACGAGGGGTTTTCTTGGCAAGTATCAATGATTCAATATTGCCTCCTCTTGCTCTGATGTCATCCTCGGTTGCGGCATGCTCATTGGCGGTTGTAAGCATGGATCCGAGATCCTTGTGCTTTTTGGAACCAACCATGAATGGTACGAGTCTGGGTTTTAGGCCATTGACGAAAGCATGCATTGCTTGTACGTTAGTTACTCCAGAGCAACTATTCTTCATTGCTGTCCATCTGGAGATGAAATCCACGTATGGTTCATCCTCAAATTGCGTGCAACGGTTTAGCTGGTTGATGCTATTCGGGTGTTTGTATGTTCCCCGGAAATGCTGAGTAAATACTCTACCCATATCGTCCCAGCTGTCGACTGTTCGTGACGGTAATCCATTGATCCAATCTCTGGCTCCGTCCAGCAGCATTAGAGGAAGAAACTTGACAGCTTCCAAGTCTGTCCCATTGTTGATCTGGACGGCTGTATAGTAATCCGAGAGCCAGGTATCCGGGTTTGTGCTGCCAGTGTATTTCTGGTACGTTGGACCGACCTTGGCAAAGCCAGAATGCAGCGTTATTCTTCGGATCCTGTCAGTAAAACACTTAGGACCAAAGTATAGATCATCCTTTTCTGCTCTGTCAATGTGTGCAGAATATCTTCCGGCTGAATGGACAGAAGGGGATCTGCTCCTTTCTCTTCCATTGTTGCGCGACCGCGCTTTTCCGGGATTGTTTCTATCTCTTCCGTGTTCACGCCCTTTTGGATTAGGCGGAGTTCTATTCCTGTGCCTTTCTTTTTCCTTAGGCGGTGTCCGGGATCTCTCACGCCTGTGAGGTATATCGTATCTTCCAGCTTTCTCAGCTGGGTTTCTCGGAGGTGGCATTATTTTGCCGTCCTTCCGGTGTTTGTCTTCCCGATCATGAGGTTTATACCCATCTTTCGGGAGATGGGATCCGGTTCTAGACGCTGCATCCCGGTTGTCGGGGTTTTTCTTGTCTTTTCTCGAATCCTCCTTTTTATCTTTTGAGTTGTCTGAATCCCCGGGTTCTTCCGGTCCAGGTGCCCCAGCAGCGCAAGTAGCTGTCTTGCATAGGGCAGAGTTATCATGCAGCCTCCCTGATCGCTCTTGAGCGCGCTGTTGTTGTTGCAATGCTTTTCCTAGGAAAGCATACACCCCTTGGAGTTTTTCCCCGTTGGAATACAGATCGTTGTTAAGAATCGCGAACGCCGCTTCCGCGTTTTCTGCTGCGGTCTTGTATATTGGTTCGCCCTTGGCATCTTTGCTGTTTACCTGCTTTTGCCAAGACGGGTTATGGAACCTTTCTTTTGGCGGCAGTTCTTCCGGTCTTGCGATTCCGGGTAACCTAGTAGGTTTTAACGCGGATCTATTCTTTCTCTCGTACTCCTCTATTTCTTCCTTCATGACCTTGATGTCATTATGGGTTTGTTGGAGATGTTGCCGAGATCTGAGTAGATGTTGCTGTTGCCGTTGGAAAGCTTGTCTCCTGGCTTCCAGCATCTCAGGGGGTTCATCTGGTCCCACTGGTGTTTGCAATAGCTCTTGCTCTTCCTGTTCCGTCATTGGCGGAGCAGTGATTTCTTTGGATTTCTTCTCCGCAGGCTTTGTTCCGCTAACATCTCCAACTTCCAGGTTTTCATCAGCGAGATCAGCTGATTTTTTCTTCCGGATTTTGTATTGGAGTTTTTTAGCAGCACGGTGCTTTTTCTTGGAAGAGGGAGGTTTTTTGACAGGCTCATCTTCTGTCATCTCCTTGACACTGGGGAATATCGGAGAAGTTTCTCCGTCTTCTCTCTCTTCCTCTGGCGGAGGGGTTTTAGGGCTTTCCTGGCTGCCGGCGTCCGTGGTATCAGCCGGTTTCGCCATTAAGACTTCATGGAATCCCTCTTGAAAGGATTTAACCTTTCTTACGAAGGCGTCCTCATCTTCGCTTCAGAGTCGAAGTTATCCGATCCGGTTTCCGACTCCAACCTCCCCTCAATGGCGGCAAGCACGGATTCTGCTTCCGAGTTCATCGTCTTGTTGACGGATGTCGGATCTTCCGCCTCTGTGACGGGTGTTTGGTCTTCCGTCTCCATGACGGGTGCGTTGTTGTCTGCCTCTTGCACGGGATTTCCGTCATCCGTGTTTTCGGCGATTTCGGATTGCACCATGCCGATAAAGTGTGTATCACTTTTTTGTCGGCGATCTGAGCAGAATCCGGCATCGTAGTCATCTTCGACTGGGTATAGGGCGGGTGGGATAAATTTGCTTCCACCGCAAAACCCCATTCCTTCTGCAGTTAGCCCGATAAAGATGTTAGCAGATCCTATCGGTAACACGCAGGCACTTACCAGGTGGTTTTGCGCCGGTATGTAGGATCCGTTGTCGAGGAAGCGCCCGACGTCGTTGTCGAACTCCAAGCTTCCGATAGTGATTGATCTTCCGATTCCGCCAAGTATCCTAGATCGGAATCTTACGCCTGACGTCGTTTGCCCCACGGTGGGCGCCAACTGTCGAGACATCGTAGTAGTTTTCATAGACGGGGGTGCCATGAGACTACGGTAGAGACGTGGGGTAACGGGATAGCGTAGCAATACGGAACACAGGATTTTACCCAGGTTCGGTACGTCGCGACAGTACGACGTGCCTACTCCTGCACTTCTCACTAATTGGGACTAAAGCCCGTAAACAGGGTTACAATGTGAGGGTTTGGATCTAAGCTACTCGACGAGGATGAGCTTCTCGGCGAGTCGACGTAGAGCTTCTCTGTTTGTTGGTTCCTTTGTTTATCTCCCGTCCGACTTTATATAATAGCCGGATTAGGGCTTACAGAATAGGAAACCTAGAAAACTACGGTAACTTGTAACTTGGAAAGCAAGGAATCCGTCTTCTCCTCCAAGCCAGATCACATGGGCTGTGATCCGGGTTCTTCTAGAATCCGGCTTCTGCGCGTCGGATTACTGGGCCGCCTAATGGACCTAAGCCCACTACCACTTAGGCCACCCTGGTAATCCGGCACTTGGCCTACCATCTTCTATACCCCTATTTGGTATATATCCGACATACTCCCTCCTCATCATAGGAGAAAGAAACGATGATGGATATGGCGGTGGAGTCGATGGAGCTGGCTTCCGGGGGCACTCCCGACAGGGTGCCAGAACAGAGATCTATCCCCCGAAACATGTCGGTGGCGGCGGCGGAGCTACAGATGTATTTTGCGGAAAAGCTCGATCCTTTCAGGGTTTTCCCTCGGGGGAGTATAAATAGGCAAAAGGGCGATGCCGGGGGATGGCTAGGGGGCCCACACCCCTAGGTGGTGCGGCAAGGGGGGACCCGCGCCACCCCATGGTGTGGCCACCCTGTGGCGCCCCTCCGGGGCTCTTCGGAACTTCTGGAAGCATCCGGGACTTCTAAGACTTCTGGCTTTCGAATTTTCCAATTCCGATAATATTTCCAGAACAACTTTTCTGAAACTAAAAACAACAGAAAACAGGGAACTGGCTCTGTGGCATCTTGCTCGGTTAGTCCCGGAAAATCAATAAAAATGGCAAAAAGTGTAAGGAAAACATGTGGGAAACAACATGAAAACAACATGGAACATTAGAAATTAAGGATACGTTTATGACGTATCAAGCATCCCCAAGCTTAGTTCCTACTCGTCCTCGAGTAGGTAAACGATAAAGCAAAATAATTTTTGAGGTGACATGCTACTATCATAAACTTGATCATTATAATGTAAAAGAATATGTACGCTCAGATCAGAGAACTTCAAACACAAACATGATAAATAGAACTTTAATAATAAAGCATAGCAATAAATTTGCATCATGAAGAGTATCTTAAATAAAGGATCATGGATGATAATGCAAAGAAAGATAAACATTTGTTTCAGGTATAGAGAAAGCATGTCAAAGTGGTATTTCGCTAGTCCTTAAGAGTGGGACAAAACATAAATGCCAGGACACTTTCAAAGTTCATGAGGAAGACTAGAACAAATAATATCACATCATGGAGTAATTATTGATGTTTATGGGACAAATGCACATAGAACTCAGAATGGCAAAAATTCTCTCTCAACTGTGCGTAAAGTCAGAAGATGGAGAGTCAACATAAAAGCAAAAGAAAGTCCCTTCGCAGAGGGAAGCAGGGATTACTCATGTGCTAGAGTTTTTATTTTATTAAACAGAGGTATTGAAAACATTTTTAAGAGAGGTGTATGCTTATGTCAACGAATGGTAAATATACAATACAGTACGTCACAAGCCAACTGGATTCACAAGAGCGGCTCCCATTGTGAAGGACGCAACTGGTGTAGAAGTTCATCCCTCTTTCTATTTTGTTTACACAATTATGCTTTGACTGATAAATTAGGGGTAAAAATAGTGAAGAGAATTTGTTTGTATTAATTTGGGGCTGCGCACTCCGCTGGCAGCTCTTCTATTATTTGGATAAGCGGATGATGCCACTAGTACAGGGTGTGAAATCCAATCAACAAGTGAGATAAAGATTCTCTATTTACGCCATCATGAGTTTAAACAGGGGCACAAAACAGGAATAATTTTTAGAAGGTTTTAAAGGTAGCACATGAGCAATTTACTTGGAGTGGCTGTTAAATACCACATGTAGGTAGATATGGTGTACACAATGGGAAACTTTGGTTTTGGGGAGTTTAGATGCACGAGTAGAATTCCATACTCAGTACAAGTGAAGGCTAGCAATAGACTGGGAGCGACAAATCAAGAAAGCATAAGAGCCATAATCATGCATACCGACATAAGCATCATTAATTAGAGCATAAGCGGTATCACATGTACAAAAACTAAGTGGTCATGGAGGCTATTCGCGACTAGTTCGTAGTCATAAACATGGTGTGAGCATGCGCCAAGTCAACCAAATAAAACATTCGAAAGAGACTACCATAAGTTGATGCTTCACTATGACAAGAACAACTCATGAATCTTTCAAGACATATTAAACACTCTCAGCTATTTGATATTATTCATGCTACTCAATAACCACAAGGCTTTAAAACTAAAATAACATTTAGCATGGCATGAAAAAGTTCTAGCCACAGTCTATACAAGTTTCTACTTGCACTGTTATAAATTCTACATCGAGCAGCAGTTTCTTTTCCCAACAAGCACCATACAAGATATGTTTAAAAAAATACTCTTTATGATATAGAAAGAAATCATGAGAGTACTCACATAACACTTACGAAAAATAACAGCTCTCAATAAGAGATGCATGAAAACAAAGGCTAAACGCAGTACTAGCAAAAAAGTGAACACTCACAGAACAATAAGAATAAAAAATAGAGTGTTACAAGCAATGAAAATGCAACGTGTCTCTCTCCCACGCAAGTATGATAGGTTCCAAATATTTATTATAGCAAAGAAAACCAAATAAACTGAAAACAAAAATAAAAAACGCTCCAAGTAAAGCACATAAGATGTGACTGAATAAAAATATAGTTTCACTAGAAGTGACCTGATAATTTGTCGATGAAGAAGGGAACCCCAAGCTTAGTTGCTTGAGCCTTCTCGGAATTTGCTGGGATGTACCACCGGGGCATCCCCAAGCTTAGGCTCTTCACTCTTCTTGATCACGTCATATCATCCTCTTCTCTTGACCCTTGAAAACTTCCTTCACACCAAACTTCTCACAATCTTCATTAGCAACGTTAGTGCAAACGAAATAATAAATTCACATGGTGTCGGATATATACCAATTAGGGGTATATCAGATGTTGTCCTAAAGTGCCGGATTACCAGGGTGGCCTAAATAGTAATGGGTTATGGTCCATTAGGCGGCCCAGAAAGCTGACGTGCGGAAGCCGGATTCTAGAAGAACCCGGACCACGGCCCACGTGGTACGGCTTGGAGTAGAAGGCGGGTTCTTGCTTTCCAAGTTAGGACATACCGTAGTCTTCTAGGTTTCCTATTCTGTAAGCCCTAACCCGGCTATTATATAAAGCCGTACGGGAGATAAGATAAAGAGAGGGCTATAACCTAACTCGCCGAGAGGTTAATCCTTGTCGAGTAGCTAAACCTAACTCACATTGTACTTTGTATACTTCAGGCTTCAGCCCTGATTTAGTGAGATTGCAGGAGTAGGAACGTCGCCTAATTGCGACGTACCGAACCTGGGTAAAACCTTGGTGTCATTATTCGTCATACGACCACGTCACCCCCACATCTCTATCGGTAGTCTCATGGAACCCCCGTCTATGAATTCTACTATGATGTCTCGACAGTTGGCGCCCACCGTGGGGACAGCGATGTCAGGCGTTATGTTTCGGTCGGGGATACTCGGCGGAATTGGCAGTACCATAACTGTCGGAAGCCTAGAATTCGACAACGACGCCGGGCGCTTCCTCGAAAACGGATCGTACATGACAGCGCGGAATCATCTGGTAAGTGCTTGCGTTTTACCGATTGGATCTGCAAACATCTTCATCGGATTAACTGTAGAGGCAATGGGATTCTGTGGTGGAAGCAAATTTATCCCACCCGCCCTATACCCAGTCGAAGAAGACTATGACGCCGGATTTTGCTCAGATCGCCGATATCAGGCCGAATCGCACTTTATCGGTTTGGTGCAATCCGAGATCGCTGAAAACACGGATGAAAACAATCCCGTGGAAGAGGCAGAAAACAATAATCCCACAATAGAGGTGGAAGATCCGACATCCGTCAATATGACGACGAACTCGGAAGCTCACTCCGTATTAGCCGCCATTGAGGCGAGATTGGAATCAGAACCCGGATCAGACGACTTCGATTCCAAAGATGAAGACGAGGATGCTTTCGAAAGAAAAGTCAAATCTCTTCAAGAGGGATTCCATGAAGTACTAATGGCAAAAGCGGCTGAAAACACGGATGCCGATAGTCAGGAAATCCCTAGAACACCGCCGCCAGAGGAAGAGAGAGAAGAGGGGGAAACCACTCCAACATACCCCGATGTCAAAGAATTGACAGAGGACGAACCTGGTAAAAAACCTCCCTCTTCCAAGAAAAAACACAAAGCTTCCAAGAAACTCCAATACAAGCTTCGAAGAAAAAAAAAATAGCTGATCCAGCCAACGAAAACCCAGAAGCAGGAGGAGGAAGTGGAGTTAAGCCTGCGAAGAAGAAAACGAAGGAAATCGTTGTTCCGCCAATGTCGGAATAAGACGAACAGGATCTACTTCAAACACTAGTGGGACCCCACGAACCCCCTGAAGTGTTGGAAGCCAGGAGACAAGCTCTCCAAAGGCAACAGCAACATCTATTCAGAACTCGGGAACATCTCCAAAAAACCCAAGCTGACATTAAGTTAAAGCAGGAAGAAATAGAGGAGTACGAGAGAAGGAATAGATCTGGCATTAAACCTACACGGTTACCCGGAATCGCAAGAGCGGAAGTACTGTCGCCAAAGGAACGGTCTCAAAACCCGGCCTGGCAAAAGCAGGTAAACGGCACAGATGCCAGGGGCGAACCTATATACAAAACCGCAGCAGAAAATGCGGAGGCCACGTTCGCCATCCTCAACAACGACATGTACTCCAATGGAGAAAAACTTCAAGGGGTGTACGCTTTCTTAGGAAAGGCATTGCAACAACAACAACGAGGGCAAGCAAGATCAGGGAAGTTGCATGACGACTCGGCCCTATGCAAAACAGCTACATGCGCCGCTGGAGCACCTGGACCTGAAGAACCTAGAGATTCAAGTAATTCGAAAGAGAAGAAATCAGATCCGAGAAAGGACAAGAAAAAGCCCGATAACAAGGATGCAGCGTCCGGAACCGGATCCCATCTGCCGAAAGATGGAATTAATCCCCGAGATCGGGAAGAACAAAACCATAAGGACGGAAAAGCAATGCCGCCTCCGAGACGCCTTGCTGAAAAAGCCGGAAGACAAGACATTCCTCACAGGCGTGAGAGATCCCGTACGCCCCCAGGAATAAGGAAAGACACGGGAGTAGAACTCCGCCTTATCCCAAAGGGCAGGATAACGGAGGAAATAGACACAATCCCGGAAAAGCGCGTTCGCGCAACAATGGAAAAGAAAGGAGCAGATCCCCTTCTATCCATTCAGCTGGTAGATACTCCGCACACATTGATAGAGCAGAAAGAGATGGCCTATACTTCGGACCTAAGTGTTTCACTGACAGGATCCGAAGAATAACTATACATTCTGGCTTCGCCAAAGTTGGTCCAACATATCAAAAATATACCGGCAGTACAAACCCGGATACCTGGCTCTCAGACTATTACAGAGTCGTCCAGATTAACAATGGGACAGACCTAGAGGCAGTAAAATTCCTCCCCCTTATTTTAATGGATGGAGCCAGAGATTCGATCAACGGGCTTCCGTCAAGAACTGTCGATAGCTGGGATGATATGGCTAGAGTTTTTACTCTGCATTTTCGGGGAACCTAAAAACGTCCCAACAGCATCAACCAGTTAAACCGCTGCACCCAATTTGAAGATGAGCCATACGTCGACTTTATCTCAAGGTGGACTGCAATGAAGAACAGCTGCTCTGGAGTAACTGACGTACAAGCAATGCATGCTTTCGTCAATGGCTTAAAACCCGGACTCGTACTGTTCATGATCGGTTCAAAGAAGCACAAAGATTTCACTAGGGAAGTTAACATAGCCTTTGGAAGAGAAAATGGGAGCAAATGGAAAGGACGAAGCACAGAACCGATCAACTACACAAAAGAAGAGTGGGAAAGAATCAAGTCGGAAAACTGTGTCCACCACTCGCAATTCGGGAAACCCACCCATACAAACGCACAATGCCGACTCAACAAGCATATGAAAATCAGTGCAGGATCCGGAAGCAAAGGGAAGAGTTCCAAGAGGAAATTCTCCAAGCAAAAGCAAGAAGCCGAAAAAGAAGACAGTGAATCGGACACCGAAGAAAAAATCCAGGAACAACAGCGAAAAGGCGAGCCTAAGTTTCCGATAGTTGACGGAGTGGCAACTCCTTCAGCAAAGGTGGCAAAGAGAACACTTCGAGAAATAAACGCGGTTGTCCCATCAACCCCGAATTCTTAAAGTACTCAAATACACCAATTACCTGGGATCAGTCTGATCATCCTAGAAACATCCCAGAATCCGGCATGCAAGATCTAGTTGTAAGTCCTATTGCTCAAAACACTAGGCTAAAAAGAGTGCTGATGGATGGAGGATCCAACATTAACATAATGTACCTGGATACATTGAAGCATATGCGAATCTCCGAGACCCAGCTCAATCATAGCAACATACGTTTTCACGGCATCGTCCCTGGCAGGCAAGCACGATCCCTAGGAGAAATTTCCCTAGATGTAACCTTAAGAGAGAAAGAACATTTCCGTCAGGAAAAAGTATCCTTCGAGGTTGTGCCGTTCGAAAGCATGTATCACCAGTAGGAAATAGGCTACCAGTGACGAACAAGATTAAGCTACCGCTGGCGAACATGTGTTCGCCAGCGCTACTGCGCCAGTGGTAGCAGGTTACCGCTGGTGAACATCACTTCGCCAGCGGTAGTGCATGTTACCGCTGGCGAACAAAGCCTTGTTCGCCAGCGCTATGTTCGCCAGCGGTAGCTCCACTGTTCGCCAGCGGTACTTGTTCGCCAGCGCTAGGAGTCTAGTTCGCCAGTGGTGGTGTTGGCCAGCGGTATGTAATTTGTTCGCCAGTGGTAAGTTTCCCAGGTTTGTATTTTTTTTTTTTTTTTTGTATAACAGTTTGTATATTCTAATATTATACTATACAGGTGAAAATACATTCAAATTATGTAATTTATAAACTTCACACATATAAATCACTGTTAGATACATATGCATCCATCCATAACGAATTTAACACATCGATAACGAAATTAACACATCGATACATATGCATCCATATCCAATTCTCATAAGTACGAATACAACACATTGATCTCAATAACATGTTTATGTCGGAAGATTTCGAACCCAAAATATAGCCATCTAATTAGTTCAACGATTACAAAGGTATGACGACATCTATACAACGTACGCGCGATATAGAGATCAATCGCAAAGAAGACTAGATATACGGTCCGCCTCCGCTTTAGCTTCCGCCTCCGCTTGCGATCTTTCGCTAGGGCCAGCGCGCCGTCCACTTCTTCATCTCTCTGTAGACCAAGATAAAAGCATTAGACCGGCAAAGGAAATCACAAGTTCTTATTAGGAGCAATTCGTAACGAATCGAATACATACCGTCGATCATTTCTTCCTCGATGTTGTGATCTTCTGTTTCTTCTCCGGCGGGAACGGAAGAGCACCTTCTAACGAGTTGAATGGTCTCTCGTCAGTCTGCTCTAGCACACATTGTCGCAACTCATTGTTAGATGGTGGGGTGTTCCAGTGGAAGGTAGATCCTGAAGTTACTACATCCTTATAGATGATTGTGCAGAGCTTGCGCTGGATTCGACCAAAGTTTTGTCTGTATTCAGCATCAGACCATTCGACGATGCTGCGAGACCATTTGTCCACAGCAGACATGTATTGCAGACTATGTTGGTCCTTCACGATCTCAGTCATGTGTTGGATGAGGTACCATGCCTCCATATGGCCGCCTGGCGCCTGCTTGGGGCAGGGAAACTCTGTTCTGTGTCTGAACACATATTTGCCTTGAATTTGTTTCTTCTTGTCGCAGAATCCTTCCCCCCTGATGTAGCCATCCATAGCATCATTGAGAACATACTTGATGAGGGAGTAGTTCTTCTCCTTCATCGTACTCCCGGAGTCGAGATATACTGCGTGCGCGTCTCTCGGGTAGAGCATGATGAGGGTGCCGTATTTGTTTCTGCGCAAAACAGGAGAGTCCATATATATAATCCTCAAAAATTCTATATGCGCAAACTTATGTAAAGATGGGAAATATAACTTACTCAGGAAAGTAGGGCACGATGGTGATCCTCTTGTTCATATGGTTAGTGAGCAACACTTGTTCGAGGTACTTTGTCGCTTTTGCCCTACCCCTGGGGTTGTTCAAGTACATGTCGTGCATGTAGTAGGGGTCTGCTAGCCCGATGTTTTTGACATTCTCTACGGATAGCTGATGCGCCAAGCTGAGCGTAAACATACGGACGATTGACGAGTGGAGTGATGTCATGTGGAACATCCGGAAAATGTCGTCAAATCTAATGATGATCTTGTTTGCGTTGCCTTCAGTGACAAATCCCGCCGTAGATGGCACCTTTGCGACCAAAACCGGCAGCGTTGGATTTTTCTCTTTCAGAAGCATCTCCTCCATATATAGTACACCGTCATGGACGCTACGCATATCACCTGACAGCAAGGAGACCAACCTCGGCGGAAGCATCGGTTTGCCCAACTGATGGACCTGATGCCAGTCGGTTATGGGTATCCTGTCCAATACACGTCCTGTCTGCGGCTTAGACTTGGTCCCCTCCACCGGTTGGCTCATCGATGCAACGGCAGAACTCTTCTTAGTTCTTTTCCGTGCCGTCTTCTTAGGCTGAGTCTTACGAAATACATCCGCTACCGGCTCTTTGAGGGCATCCTGGCTGATGACTTCTTGCTCGGGGACTGCCGGTTCTTGAGAAGAGAAAAGACGCTTTGTGCATCGATATTTATCCGCTTCCTCCGCTGGCAAGAGAAGTTGATCAAGATCATCCAGGCCGGGCGCCCCCTCGTAAGGATCGTCGACGAGGTAGTCATTGGGGTTCTCATCTTCAGCATTGTCGCCGTCGTGTTGCACGGACTTTGCAGGTGATAAATCCTTGTGTTGGCTCGGGTGCCCCGACCCCTGGACCGGTGTTGGAGTGTTGGCAGGAGTACTTTCCAAACGAATTAGTGATTTCGGCCAGGTCAATGGCCAAACCAAGCATTGCTCCAGGTTCAACTCGCTGTCGGCTGCGGGTGGTTGGTTCGGAGGATCGAGAGCACCGCAACCAGGGAGCACCCGACTTAATGTCACTCTGAACACGTCCTCGGGCATACGAACGCCGTGGGATACGCGGTTCAGAGGTGTGATGATTTTTCCTTTGGCGACGTCCTTTAACTCGCCGTTCACATTAAGGAGCAATGTGCATCCCGTCTCGTCGGCCTGCGAAACGTCGCGCGATCGTTGTTAGAGACTGATGCCGTCACGAATCAAGTCATAATATATAATTAAGCAGTGCACGTTGAATTACCGTGAGGGCATTGAGCTCGGACAAGGTGGATGGACCGCTAAGTGTCGGCGGCGGCGTTGAAGAGATGTGGCGGGGCGGCGACGGATCTTTGCGACCTTCCGGCTGAGGGTTGGGGGCCGGCTCGTTCCGCGCAGCAGACGCCACGACGGGGGCCACGTTCTGTGGCGCCACGACGGGGGCCACGTTCTGCGGCGCTGGCTGCACCATTTGGGCTATGTTTATCTGCGGGAGCGGCCCTTGTCCTCCACCTAGCATCCACGGCGCTAAGGACTGAGCGACGGACGCACAGATGGTAGGGAGGAGCTCATTGAGCCTCTCGTTCACAAGCTCGTCGACCGTCTTCTCCGGGCCCTTGTTCCGCTCCTTACGCTTCTCCTTGGTGTCCGGGTAGTAGTGCGCATGCCGATGACCCTTTCTGAGGCCATGAACATGGCCACGA
The DNA here is from genome assembly GCA_028641055.1 of Alopecurus myosuroides. NCBI lineage: Eukaryota > Viridiplantae > Streptophyta > Magnoliopsida > Poales > Poaceae > Alopecurus > Alopecurus myosuroides. Next base: position 25,395,846 of record CM054057.1, on the reverse strand, counting down.
TGCGGCTTCTTGTCAAGGGGCACTCCCTTCATCGTGTTAAGCGCCCTAATGAAAGGGGTGTCATACGGGTCCTTGTTCGTCGTCGCCGAGGACCCCCCGTCAGATTGAGATAGGCGTTCTTTTTCTTCTTCCTCGAGATACTTATTCTCGAGCAGCTTGACCTTCTCGTTCAACACAAAATCGCCGGGCTTTTTGGGATCTTCCCTATAATGGGCCCTGACAAAATTTCTCACCTGCGGGTCGGTGATCTTGTCAAACGGGTTTGGCCCTTCTCTCTTCGAATCCTCCTTTTCCCAGACTTTCTGCTTCCCAAGGTAACCTCGGCTTCCGAGATTGTGAGGGCCAATGTTCTTTTTTCGCTGTTCTTTCCCCCATTTACTCAGCGCCACCCTTTCCGGTTTGAGTTCGTCGATCTTGAATTGGGCCAAGTCTTCCTCGGAAATGGAGGGCCGCATCTTATGGATCTCATCAAAATCCTTACCCTTCGCAAGCATCTCCCGCAAACTGGATCTCCAAGTCGTAAACGCCTTGGCGAACTTTCCCAGTGCTAACGAGTTGACCAGATTCTTCTTCAGGTCCTGGTTGTCGTAAGGATCCGGGAATTTGTACCTTGTGTGCAGCTTCTCAATCAGCAGGGCGGCATTAGCCTTGTTTTCTTTAGCTCTGAGGTGCTCCATATTAACGTTGCCGAAGTCTCGAGCTATGCAGCCTATCTGGTTTCCATAGCCCTTGGCATAACTCTCCGGCTCGAGGGGAGCACCGCTCTTGGGTTTGATCACCTTCTGCGCCCGATGTATCGTTGCGCGGCTCTAGTTCCTGGCGAACGGTTTCGTCCATCTCGTCGTCTGCATCGTCGCCAGGCATCTCTAGATCCGGGTGCAGATCTACGGGTCCGCCTCCGGCGCTTAGCATAGAAAGCCACGCATCGTCGTCCCCGTGTCCGATACCAGAGCCACCCGCCTCGTCGTTGTGAGCCATATCTAATGAAGGAGAGAAAACCCGAAATAAGTTCAACAAATCCTACAATTTAGACGATGTATACCCCATATGAGTCCAAATTTTTCGGACACTCTAAGTTGTGATATTTTTAGCAAAGATCATGCCAAAATTCACGGAAAATTTCGGCATGACCTTTGCTAAAAATATCACAAATGGAGTACCCAAATTTGCCGGAACGGAAATTAATCAACATTCCGGCAAAATAGGGACTCACGTGGGGTACCTGCACATAAAATCCACCCCTCATATAATCCCCTCATATTTTCATCGTCATCCACACGAATGTGGGCACATATCCATACGAAAACACCATCTCCACCATCCATCACCACCACCCATATCACCACGCCATCCATCACAACTCCATCACCACCATCCATACACACCATCCATCACCACCAACCATCACCACCAACCATCACCAACCACCAAAAACAATTGTGACATAACATGGGCACAAAACTATGATTTCTGTTAAGATATATAAGCACATGGGCACAAAACATAATGAATTTTTTTCTGTTTGAAAAATGCCAGAATTGCCAGAAGGTGAAAACGCAAAGTTTCATAAACTTGCTTCTTTTTCATTTATGTTAAGCATTTCACTAGGTAGTTTCTTTTTGTTCATAAAATTAAAATGCAACCCAAAATTTACTACTGGTTGCAGTACTAGTCTTTACTACAGGTTGCAGTACATAAAAAAAATCTATCTAATTCACTTGATCAAACCAAAAATTCTATACAAAATTCTCTCAATTTTCTTCTATTCATCTTGGGAGCAATTAACCACCAGTACACACACACACAGCCAGTACACACACACACTAGGTAAATAAGCACATGGCATACTGGTACTGGTACTGTTTGCATTAACCACCAGTACACACACACTGGTACTGGTACTGTTTGCATGCACCTGCCAATGCATGATGATGGGCACTGATTCGTTACCACCAAACAAAATATCGCACTGACAAAAGTCTGAATTTTTGACTCCACTGTCATAGGAAACAAGTGATGATGGGCATCAATTAACACCCCCGTGAAATAAAGGAATAGAAAGATATTTTGAATTTTTTGCTGAGAAACGAGTTCAGCAAACTACACAGTTCATCCATTGAAATCAAACCATCAAAAAAGAACGAAAAAACATGTAGAGGATATAAAACCTCTCTAGTCAAACAGTGAGCAAGCAACAATGGAATACGAGCCACCGCTAACAATTTTTCTGTTTTAAAATAGCCACATATGAGTTCCAAAGTAAACATAGACAAAAAAAATAAAGAAAAACTATACCTGTTTTCTTGCAGAACAATGGTCGAACACCTGCCGTGCAGGGCAGAAGAGAGGGCCGCAGCAGCCTAGAAGTGGCAGCTCCGCCGCAGGGGAGGCGTGCGGGAGCTGCAGGGAGGTGGCCGGAGACGACCTGGGCTAGAGGTGGCCGGAGAAGGGCAGAGGATGGTCGGCGGCGAGCGGGGGCTGGGAGGTGGCCGTGAGTGAGCGGGGCAGTGGCTGGAGGAAGAAGAGAGGAGAGAGGGGAGGGGCAGTGCGCGCAGGGGGGACGTCGACGTCCGGCGAGGTGGCGCAGACGGACGGAGGCGAGGGGAGGCAGATGGACGGAGGCGAGGGGCGGCGATCGTCGGCGTCGCGCTTCTCTGTCAGTTGCACGCGATCGAGAGGGGCGCGAAAACGGCTAAGTGTTGATCGAGGATGTACAGAGGGCAGTGGGTCCGCCTGTAAGTGGCACACAGGTGGGGCGTAGCGCTGGCGAACAGAGCAGCTGGTTCGCCAGCGCTAAGTTACCGCTGGCGAACAAGTCCATGTTCGCCAGCGGTAACTTAGCGCTGGCGAACCAGCTGCTCTGTTGCCCAGCGCTACCCTTTTTTATTTACTGCATTTAAATAATACATGCATTTAAATAATATGTTTATTTAAATAATACATGCATTTAAATAATATGTACTGCATTTAAATCATACATGCATTTAAATAATATGTTTATTTGAATAATACATTCATTTAAATAATATGTTTATTTAAATAATACATGCATTTAAATTATTCAAAGACACATTTCATTAATTCAAACACATTACAAATTAATTTCAAACAAATTACAAATAATAATGTTTTATTTTGTTTTCTTTATTCTTTTAAATTATTCAAATACATTTCATTTATAATAATTCAAACACATTACAAATTAATTTCAAACAAATTACAAATAATTAATAATGTTTTATTTTGTTTTCTTTATTTGTTTAAATTATTCAAGTACATTTCATTTATAATAATTCAAACACATTACAAATTAATTTCAAACAAATTACAAATAATAATGTTTTATTTTGTTTTCTTTATTTGTTTAAATTATTCAAGTACATTTCATTTATAATAATTCAAACACATTACAAATTAATTTCAAACAAATTACAAATAACAATGTTTTATTTTGTTTTATTTATTTGTTTAAATTATTCAAGTACATTTCATTTATAATAATTCAAACACATTACAAATTAATTTCAAACAAATTACAAATAATAATGTTTTATTTTGTTTTCTTTATTTGTTTAAATTATTCAAGTACATTTCATTTATAATAATTCAAACACATTACAAATTAATTTCAAACATATTACAAATAATAATGTTTTATTTGTGTTCTATTGTTTTCCGTTGCTTCCTTCATGTTTAATTTCTATTTGTTTCCTTTATGTTTCAAATAATATAAGTCCACATATTTGAAATACAGAACAAGTACATTAAATTTATACTAAGTGCACATCGATATCAGACCAGTTGATCCATGCATATACATAGTTTCGTCGCATACAATTGGCAGACAAATGCATACATATATAGTTTCTCAGTGTTTGATCTTTTTGCCTTTTTTGGTCGCAGTTGCATAATTTAACCCCACATTATGACTTCTTCTTCTGAATGGAAGACCATGCCTAGGTAGCGTAGTTCTGCTTCTTCTTGTTGTGTATGTTGCATGAATATCATCATCATCTTCTTGATCATCGTCAATATTTGGGTCGCCAAACGTGTCGAACTCGTCCTCGTCAACGACTCCATCCATTCCGATGATATTTCTTTTCCCTCTCCTCACGACAACACGGCTAGGCCTTGCGGGGTCTGTTATGAAGAAGCATTGGGACACATGCTTAGCCAATACCCATGGCTCATTTTGCGCTGTGACATTCGCGCTTGATGAGGTTCCGGCTTCGGGAATAACCATGGTTTTAAAGTATTGGTCTTCTTTTCTGACGGTCGACATCCTAGCCCATCTGACGCGGAACATAGGCACCTTCTCTCCAGAGTAGTTAAGCTCCCATATCTCCTCGATCCTTCCGTAGTATCTTAATTTTTTGTCACCGGTGTAGGATTCCATTGTTACCCCTGAGTTTTGATAATCGGAAGTTTTTTCTTTCTCCTCTATGTAGAAAGTGAACCCGTTGATATCATATGCTTGAAACGTCGCTAGGTTGGGAGCTGGGCCATGTGCCAAGGCGTACAATAGTTTATTTTTCGCACAATCCCTTGGCGGTGGATTAGCGACGATCACATCTTTAAACCAACGCAAGAAAGTGGAGTTATGCTCTCTGATTATTTCTCCTTCGGTCCTCCGCTTGCCTTGTTCACTGTACTTTTTCATAATCGAGCTCTTGTGTTTTTCCACCCAAGTATCGACCATGTCATTGTGTTGGAGAGCTACTAAGTTTGCCCTGTTAAAGTCGGTGCGTCGACAACCCCGATCCACATGCACTTCTCTACGTCCATTTTTGTGACCTACTCCATCGAGCTTGCCAATGTGCTTGTTTCTGGGCAGACCAACTGGGTCCTCCACGTCCATATGATTCGTGCAGAAAGAGATGCACTCTTCGGTGAGAAAGCCCTGAACGATGCTTCCGTCCGGACGAGCTCTGTTGCGAACATATCCTTTGATGACCCCATTCATCCTTTCAAACGGCATCATGTTGTGCAGGAACAACGGCCCGAGATGGATGATATCGTCCACGATATGGACCAATAGATGAACACATATGTCAAAGAATGATGGTGGAAAGTACATCTCAAGCTCGCATAGTATCACGACAATCTCTTCCTGCGGCCTTGAGATCTGCTTCCCCGTGATCGACTTTCGAGATATAACGTCGAAGAAGTTACAGAGGCCAAACAGGGTTTCCCGGACGTGTTTGTCCATTATTCCGCGGATCGCAACCGGAAGTATCTGCGTCATCATCACGTAACAGTCATGAGACTTCATCCCGCTAAACTTTTGTTTCTGCGCGTCGAGGAATCTGCTTATTAGCCCTGAGTAACCGCTAGGGACTTTGACTCCGAGAAGGCACATCATCAATTTTGTGATCTCGTCCGGACTAAGAGTGAAGCACGAGGGGGGCAGTAATAGTTATTCCTCTTAACCCTTTTGGCCTTGCGACCATCCGTCTCCTCATCACACGATTGATCGCCGTCGTCATCATCCGGGCGTCCCCCCTGAAGATCTACCCTAATACCAAAATATTTCAGGTCGTTTCTTGCTTTCACCCCGTCTTTGGTCCTCTCCGGCATGTTGAGCAGCGTGCCAAACAAACTTTCAAACACATTCTTCGTGATATGCATCAGATCAAGGCAGTGAGGCGTATCGAGAATGGGCCAGTATGGCAAGTCCCAAAACACCGACCTCGTCTTCCATACATCCAGAAGCGGTTTTGGCGCCTTTTGCTTCTTTCCCGGCTCTGGGCATTCCTTCCAATCATTCAGCAAATTGTAGATTTCTTCGCCGCACCTCTTACGTGGAGGTCCACGGAGCTCATCCTCACCGTTAAAAAGGTCTCCTCGCCTTCTCCACGGGTCTTTGTTAGGTAGCCACCTTCGATGGCCAACGAAAACTGTTTTCGAAGACCCAGGATCTTTCGGAAGTTGCATAAACGTGGGGTCATCCATGCACCTCACGCAACCGTTATGTCCGTGGCACACCTGGCCCGCCACATATCCGTAGCCTAGTACGTCGTGAACCGTACAGAGTAAGACAGCTCTCATTGGGAAATATTGTTCACCGAAGGCGTCCTATGTGTTCACCCCTTCCTCGGCCCATAGCGTGTCCAGCTCATCTTTAAGCAGCTTCAGGTATAGATTGATGTCGTTGCCTAGTTGTTTCGGCCCTTGAATTAGCATACTCATGTGAATATACTTCCTCTTCATGCACAACCAGGGAGGGATGTTGTACATCCATACAAACACGGGCCAGGTGCTATGGGTGCTGCTCTGGTTGCCAAACGGATTGAGTCCGTCGGTGCTCACACCCAACCTGATGTTCCTTGCCTCCGCCCCGAACGTTGGATATTCACAGTCAATTGCTTTCCATTGACTTGCATCTGAAGGATGTGTCAGAATTACTTTTTCACTCCGATTTGGATCTTTCAAAACTTTATTTTTCCTTTTCGCGTGCCAGCGCATGAGCTCTGCTTCCTTGCGGTCCGCGAAATACCGTTGCAGAAGGGGAATGAGCGGAAAGTACCACACAACTTTCCGAGGAGCTTTCTTCTTCCCTTTCTTGTATCGAGCGGCGCTGCAAACTGGACAAATGGTTTTGTTCGCGTCCTCTTTCCGATAAATGTAGCAATCGTTGATGCACACATGGTATTTTTCGTGAGGTAAATCAAAGGGGCACACGACTTTCTTGGCCTCGTCGCAACTTTTAGGACAGGTGTTGCCCTCTGGAAGGACATCGTGCCAGTATTGCAGGCTTGCATCGACGCTTATGTCGCTCCATTTGTATCTCGCCTTCATCTGCAGAACATCGAGGGCCACTCTCAGGCGGGACTCTCCCGGACCGCAGCCTGCATACAACGGTGTCTTCGAGTCTATCTCTAGTTGCGGCAGCTTCGATTGCTCTCTAGCAGCAGATATCGAGTTAGTCGTCTTTCTCAAAAGCAGTTCTTTCAGATGAGGGTCACGCACAACTTCCGTTAGGGGTGTCCCTGTGTCCTCGTGATCTTCTTCCACGTCTTGTTCAACATCTTCTCCATGATCATGTGCGGGGTCATGAGGCTGATCTTGGCCCTGCTGTAGTTGGTCCTGTTGTAGTTCTAGTCGATCGTTGCTATTGTCCTGTTGCACATCATTTCCTACCGCCGCCGCCCCATGGACTTCATCATCTTCATCATCACTTACCCAGTGACTGTTATACCCATCCATGAAACCATACCTTAGGAGGTGACTGAGCAAGTCTCCGGTAAAGGGATTGAGCAAGCCCCCTAGTTTGCACTTTCGACTTGGACATCGTATCTCCTTGCGGCCATTTTGTAACATGTCTTCTGTCGCGTGTCTCAAGTAACTATTCACGACACGTTCACTCTTAACGACCACCATTATATGTCGCCTGCACGAGAGCGCGTCGATATAATTAATATTAGAACCAAACATAATATATATATATATATATATATATATATATATATATATATATATATTTCGATATTCACGAAAAAAATCGGCATGACCTTCCTACAAATTGGAGGTTAGAGGAGTGCCAAACTTTGCCGAGATGGAAATGAATCAACATTCCGGCAAATTGGCAACTCATTTTCATATCAAAAATTTCACTTCATGTCGTATTCACGAAAAAATTCGGCATGACCTTCCTACAAATAGGAGGTTATTAGGAAGTGCCAAACTATGCCGAGACGGAAATCAATCAACATTCCGGCGATAGTTGTCTACTCAATTTCATTCCACAACAAATTGCGCACACATGCATTTATCGTCTCCATCACACGACAATTGTTGAATCCGGTGAAATTTCACACATATTGCATATCGCGTGTATCCGGACAAAATTTATATACAAACTCATTTAATTATATATTATCATTCACCCCACCTCAAATTAATAGATGGCCACACGATGATATCCGGAGAATTTTGGAGCTTTGGAGAGAAAGGGGGTAATTCTAGATCTAGATGGCTAGGGAGGGAAAATTTTGGGTAGAAATGGTGTTAGGAGAGAGATAAACATATATATACCAACTAAAATAAATTTAGTTGGTTCAAAATAGAGTAGGAGGGTGGAGAAATTGGCATAATTTCGAGCTAGAGAGAGAAGAGGGGACAAGGTGAAGAAGTGAGAGTGGAGGGGAAAGTTGGTGGTGGGGGGTACCACTTATGGCAGATCTGCGAGAATACCGTTGGCGAACAGGTGTTGTTGTTCGCCAGCGCTAACATGCGTCCTAGGCCCACATGTTAGCGCTGGCGAACAACAGCACCTGTTCGCCAGCGGTAGTGAGCATAGCGCTGGCGAACACTAAGCGCAGTTCGCCAGCGGTAATATGAGGCAGCGGCTGTAGCGCGCGCAGGTGGGGCCCGGCCTTAGCGCTGGCGAACCAGAGGTATTGTTCGCCAGCGGTAGTGAGCGTAGCGCTGGCGAACAGGAAATGTTGTTCGCCAGTGCTGTTAGCGCTGGGCGGCAGAAAACTTTGTTGGCCATCAGTATGCTGGTGGCTATAAGCCATTCCCTACTAGTGCAACTTTCGCCAAGTTCATGGCAAGATCATGTTATATCTATAACAAGCTGAAGATGCCAGGGCCAAAAGGAGGAGTAATCACCATAAAGGGAGACTTCAAATTGGCGAACGAGATGGAAAAAGAAAACGCCCTTTGCGCAGAAAAAGTGATAGCAAAGGAAGAACTGAAGGAGTTGGTAAAAGAAGTATCGCCGACAGAAATGCCGGCAGGAAAAGAAAGCCGGAAGCCGGCAGACAGCTTCAAAGTTTCCGAGAATACAAGACAGGTTATCCTATATCCTAAAGATCCGACAAAGTTTGTCGTAGTAGGAACTGGGATGACCGACAAATAGGAAAGCGAGCTCATCAAGTTCCTCCGTGAGAACTGGGACATTTTCGCATGGTGTCCAGCGGACATGCTAGGCGTACCCAGGGAACTTGCTGAGCACCAACTCAAGGTGATTCCAGGATCTAAACCCGTCAAACAAGGTCTCCATCGATTTGACGGAAGAAGACGGAAGGCTATTGGCAAGTAAATTATCCGGCTATTGGCAGCTGATTTCATCCGGGAAGTTATACATATTGAATGGTCTGCAAACCCAGTATCAGTCCCGAAGAAAGATAGTACTGTTTTTAGGACGTGTATAGATTACACCGGCCTAAACAAATTGTGTCCAAAAGATATATTTGCATTACCGCAAATCGATCAAATAATAGATGCCACTGCTGGCTCTGAGCTTTTGTGCTTTTTGGACGCTTATTCCGGATATCATCAAATACGTATGAAGAAAGAAGACCAGATCAAAACCTCCTTCATAACCCCGTACGGAACATACTACTACATGACCATGCCTTTTGGCCTGAAGAATGCAGGTGCAACCTATCAGCGTTGCATGCAACGATGTTTGCATAGTCATATTGGCAAAAATGTTCACGTTTACGTGGACGACATTGCCGTCGTTTCCAAGGAAAAGGACACGATCCTTGAAGATTTGCGAGAAACCTTCGAAAATTTGCGCACTTATAAAATGAAGTTGAATCCATTGAAGTGCTTATTCGGGGTTCCCTCAGGAAAGCTTCTGGGTTTCATCGTTTCTCACAGAGGAATAGAAGTAAACCCGGAAAAGATCAAGGCAATCATAAACATCTCAAGGCCTACATGCTTAAAAGATGTACAAAGATTGACAGGTTCTGCAGCTGTTGTCAGCAGGTTTATAAGCCGGCTAGGAGACAAAGCCCTTCCACTATACAAATTGTTGAAGAAATCCAACAAATTTGTGTGGACAGAAGAGGCAGATGCAGCATTAACCCAGTTAAAAGAAACCTTGATGAAAGCTCCGATTTTGGCATCCCCAAAAGACGAAGAACCCATGTTATTGTACCTCACAGCAACAAACAGGGTTATCAGCGCAGTGATAGTTGTGGAAAGGCGGAAAGACGACCACAGCATACCAGATCAACATACGGTGTATTATGTAAGTGAAGTCTTTTCCGAGTCCAAACAAAGGTACCCACACTATCAAAAACTGGCATATGGCGTGTTTTTCGCATCTCGAAAACTCCGTCATTATTTCCAAGGGCATTCCATAACAGTGGTATGCAAAGCACCACAAGGGGATATAATCAACAATGCGGACGCAACAGGCCAAGTAGCCAAATGGGGCATCGAGTTTGCTGTGTTCGACATTAAGTACCAACCCCGGACGGCAATAAAATCCCAGGTGTGGCAGATTTCCTCGCTGATTGGACAGAAGCAATGGAAAACATACCAATGCCGGAGTTAGAATACTGGGTTATGCACTTTGATGGATCCAAGATGAAGGAAGGCACTAGAGCTGGTGTAGTCTTAAAATCCCCCAAGGGAAATACAATGGAGTATGTATTACAAATACACTTCAACGCCAGCAACAATGTGGTAGAATACGACGCTTTGCTTCATGGCTTGCACTTTGCAAAAGAAATTGGTGTCAAGCGCATCTTATGCTATGGTGACTCAGATTTGGTACAACGTCAGCTCAACCAAACATGGGACGCTAAAATCCCCATCATGGCCGAATATCGGAGAACGGTGGACGATTTTGCAATTTGCTTCCTGGGATTTGAAGTACTTCACGTCAAAAGGGAAGAAAATTGGAACGCGGACGCATTAGCCCGCATGGGCTCGGAAAGAGTAAAAACCCTACCACCAGGCGTGTTTGTCCAGCATTTGCACGAACCATCCATAAAAGGTGGAGATGTCGACTATCCTCTCGTTTCCGAATCAATCGAAGTCCTGCTCGTTAACCCAGATTGGACAATTCCATATCTAAACTTCTTAGTAGATCAGAAGTACCCGGATGGAGCAGACGAGGTTTTGCGAAGGCAAATAAAACGCCAATGCAAAGGTTACACCGTAATCAATGGTTTCCTCTATAAACGCAGTACTACCGGAATTTTTCTGCGATGTATTTCGCCAGAAGAAGGTCGAGAAATTCTGCAAGAAATCCATGCTGGAGATTGTGTACATCATGCTCAGTCAAAAAGCATAGTCAAAAAAGCATTCCGTGCAGGGGTTTTCTGGCTAACAGCCAAGACAGATGCCGAAGACATAGTCAATACATGTGCCGGATGTTAGTATTACGCCAAGCAGACGAATATGCCAGCCCAAGCACTCAAAACTATCCCTATTACATGGCCGTTTGCGGTCTAGGGGCTAGATATGATGGGACCATTCAAAACTGCCAGAGGTGGACTTACACATCTACTCGTTGCAGTGGATAAGTATACCAAGTGGGTGGAGGAAAAACACATCAAAAAACTTGACGGTGTAACTGCCAGAAATTTCATCATTGACGTAGTCATGAGATACGGCGTTCCACACAGCATAATAACCGACAGCGGGACACATTTCTCTATTGGAGAGCTGGCAAAATATTGCCAACAAACGAGAATACGCCTAGATCTTGCATCTGTGGCACACCCGCGATCCAATGGACAGGTTGAAAGAATGAACAGCTCAATCCTGCAAAGAATACGCCCAAGACTCGAATCTCCTCTTTATAGAGCAGCTGGAGCATGGGTGGAAGAGTTACCCTCTGTGCTTTGGAGTATTCGAATGACGCCAAATAGGTCAACAGGGCAAACCTCGTTTTTCCTAGTTTATGGCGCGGAAGTAGTTCTTCCAACGGACATGATTCATGGTAGCCCAAGAGTGCAGGCTTTCAATGACTCGGATGCCGAAAGCGCACGACAGGATGCCGTCGATCTCCTAGAAGAAGAACGAGAACTTGTGCTTCAAAGATCTTCCATTTATCAGCAAGATTTACGACGTTATCATAGTCGGAAAATCAGGCATCGTTCTTTTAAAGAAGGTGACTTAGTGCTAAGATTGGTACAACAAAGAAAGCACAAATTAGCCCCAGTTTGGGAAGGACCATTTATTATCAGCAAGGCTATGAAAAATGGATCATACTATCTTGTAGACATTTGAGACACGGAAGATGACCCCGAAAATCCGAATCGCAAAAGAAAGAGAAAGATAGATGACGAACTAGGGACCCTGGAGCATCCAGCAGTTACGTCCCTTCTATACTTAGTTCAATTTCTATGTAAACATCTTTGAGATCATGAAATAAAGTTGTCGGAATTCATACATCTATGTTTTTTACATGTTTATTATAGTTTAAAGCATAATTCGGTCTTATCTATTTCCCAATGATCTTTCAAAATACTCAATGTTAACCCGGATTGTGCCTGCGTGCTCGGCGTTAAAAAAATTAAATGATTTTCAGCCTAAAAATGGCTTAAGGAAACCCAGGTTGTGCCTGCGTGCCTGAGTTTCATTCAAAAAATTCCTTATTGTTCTCTAAATATTATCTGATTGTTTTTTTGCTGGGTCACTGGAGCGAGTAAGTAAAAATTCCTTTAGTATGATCCATGTTTCCGAGTTTAGACTGACTGGTTATACCCAGTCACTTGGCATGAAGATTAAAATACTATCGAGCCATTTCAAACACTAAGGACAATTAAAGCATATAAACCAGAGAACTTAGAAGATAAAGGGATAAAAACCCGGCAAACTTGCAAAAGACTTAATAATATTGCTGCAAAGGCGGAGTACTTGTTCATACAAATGAACAGAAAGCATTACAATAAGTTTACATTGTAAGATCAGTAATGCTTCTATTTCCTATCTCTCTACCCAGGTCCAGGAAACTTCCTTCAGGCATCCGAGTCGTCTTTGCTGCTGGATTCCTCGGGAGTTTCCGGAATAGTTTCCTCCGGGTAGAAGGTCGAGATGTTGACCATGCTGGCGATCTTGGTGGCATCACCTTTGATACCTTAAAGATGCTGGCCCGCTGCGCCTCCGTGTATCCTTACGAAATGCCGGATGCCACGCGCCAAGATTTGGCGTCAGGGTAGTGCATGCGCATGAGCCCTAGAGCCATGCGCGCACCACCACACGCCGCGGAGTGTAGGATGGACTTCCTGGACTCCGCCACCTCCACGATAGCTTCCGAAAGTTTGTCAACTTTCGAGAACTCCCCAGTCCTGGCGGGAAGGCATTTGTTGACCAGCAACATCCCCGCAGCCTTGATTGCGGTGAATACCTTCCCAAAAGCTCGGATTTTCTCAATCCGAGTAAGCTGGGGGTCATCTCCTGTTTTTAGTAAAAACACCTATGTGTTAGAGAAAAACAGAGAAAGATTGCAAACATGGAAAATACGGTAAAAGGTAAAATACTTACCGCGAATTTTGTCCATCTCGGTGCCCTCCTCCAAGCGCTGGTTCAAGGCATTTTCCAGATCCCGGATGGTGGCCTTATCCTTCGCAGCTTGGTCGGAGGCCTTGGACTCGGCGATGCCAATAGCTAGTTGGCTGGCCTCCAAGTCCTTCTGTAACTTCACATTATGCTTGTGAAGATCCAGGTTTTCCCGGCGCAGGTTTTCGGCATTGCCGGCATCTTCAGCAATTTGTTTGGCTTTCGCCAAAGAAGCTGAAAAGCAAGTAAAAAAGACGAGTTAGAAAACTCGGAAAAATTTATAGAAAAAATTATACAACTGGAAGCAAAGAAATATCTTACCTGCTGTTTCTTTCAGCTGATGCTGAGTGGATACTAGTTTCGCCTCCTTAACATCAAGAATATAGAGAAGGTTTTTACCTCCTTATTCTTGATGGTAATCTTGTTGAAAACTTCCAGGTTTATGTTTTCAGCGGTTTTCTGAAACACGGAAAAAAGAGAGAAAAAAATGCTTAAGTTAAAAACAAGCATGAAAAGTGAAAAAAGCATTAAGTTAAAAGCATGCATTTGAATTATTGCTTGGGGGTTAGAGATATTACCTGGCTCATCCGCTGTACACCTGACAAGTTTTCGTTGAATTCTTTTGCATACTCTGCAAAAAGAATCCCAACATGGTGAAGGTCGTCCTGGATGACCTGCCGAGGTGAAAATACGAAGTTACTCCTTACAATTAGTCCGCCTTGTGGCCAAGGACGGATCAGAGGAGCAGGAGCGAAGAACTTCTTAGCCCATGGATGAATATACCCGAGTTCGTCGAAGGGTTCCTCCTTTACCTTGAATTCTCTGTTTAAAGTAGATATGGGCTCCTCCTCGGGTATACGAGAAGGACCGCCCATATCCGGCTCCGCCCTTCCCCTCGCATCCGTCTCGGATGCAATAGGCTCGCTGGTCGGCAGTGGGTATTCCTCTGGCTTTGCAGACTGATCTCCCCCCCAAGAGTAACATGGGTAGGGGGAGCTGCAGCAGGAGATGGCGCTCCCTTGTCGACAGTGGCCTTATGCTTCTTCAGCTTCTTTGATTTCAAAGAAGTTGGAGCAAGGATGAAAGGGAAAGGAGGAAGAAGAAAATCCGAGAAATCAATATCCCGAGAAACCAAAACAGGTTATGCAATAAAAATCAGGCAAAGGTATAAAATACCCATAGAAATACCTGGATGTAGCAACGTGAACCCCGTCAAGATCCACCACCTCCTTAGTGGTTACTGGCCTCTTGCTCTTCCGACTGCCGTAAAAATTGGCATGCAGTTCGATAGCTCGGCGTCAGTCGCAAGATCCTTTTCTGTAAGGTCATCGAACTATGGAAATGGCCAAATATCCAATTAAGTTAAGAAAACAGAGAAAGACAAAAAATCCGACAAAGTTGTCCAAGGAGAAGAAAGCATACCTTTGGAATCTTGTTCTTTTTGTGATACATTTCTCGGCTTTCTTCATATTGGTCGCGAGTAGCAACCAAATGATTGACCCGCTTCTTGAAGTCCCTTTTCATGAAAGCCTTATCCGTTCCTCTCATCTTGTCTTCCGGACCCTTGTATTCGCATAGAAGCCGGGTTCGATGTGCAAGAGGTTGGATGCGACGTCCGAACCAACACAAGACTGTGTCGGTTCCGGTAAGAGGAGGTTTTGACGAGGTGAGCTTGGCAATGCGCCGTTTGATTTTCATCAAATCGTCCGGCAAAGTCTGCACTGCTTCTGCAGCCCAGTTATCTTGGGGAATAGCGGCAGCGTTAACAAATGGTGGAACCCCGGTTTCCTTTCCAGGAAATTGGATGTCTTGATGATAAAAGAAGGAACCCGTCCAGAATTTGACGGATTCCAATGTTTTTATTTTCGGGAACCAATCTTCGCTGAATCTACGCAGGGTGAAAGATATGGTTCCACAGGTTGGAAGAGCGCCCTCTGTAGGGTTTCGCTTAATTCCAAAGCAATACTGCCAGAAATATAATCTAGGTGATATTCCTAAATAACCTTCAAAAAGGGTCTGGAAGCCGGCTAGATAGAGAATAGAATTTGGTGGTAGGTTGTGAGGCTGGATATTGTAATGGTTAAGGACTTCGAGGAAGAAGGCGGAAGGAGGGACTCCCATACCTCTAGCAATGTGTGAGGTGAGAAGGACTCGTTCCCCGGCTCTAGGAGAAGGCTCAGATTCTTCTTCCTCATGCCGCCATTTTTCCTTTCACGATCAACCCCTCCTTCTCCATTGTCGGAAGAAGGGAGGGAGGAATGTTGCACCGGCTCCAGTTGCCGGCAGTTTCACCCTCTTGTTTGGCTCCGGCGGCGGCGGCCGCAGCGGCGAGCTCCTCTCCAACGAGAGTGATCTTTTCTTCCGCCGTTTCGGGAGTGAGAGGCGGAGGCGGCGCAGAGGAAGACGCAGCCAGGTTATCGGCCGCGAGATGTAGATCCATCAACGGTACGTCTACGGTGGCGTGGCTCGGCAAATCCACCAACGGATTCATCGTGTTGATGATATCGTCGATGTCCGCAGCGACGGAGTGTTCCTGAGACGCGCGTGGTGAGTCCATACTTAGGCGGCGCGACGAGGACCTCAAGCTCTCCGACGAGAAGTCCGGGAACGGTGCTTGCGCGAGCACGGGCTCTGCTTTGTTCTCACTGGACTGAGGCTCGGGGGCTATGGCGTTTGAGCTGGAAGGTGAGAGGAGAGCGGAAGGATTACCGGAGGGGATGAAGTGGGCTATTTATAGCCGGAAATCCTTTACGATGCACGCTAACGGCTCTTTTGACCGTTCGATGCTCAAGCGTGTCACTCGCCGGAAAATCCGGAAAATGAATCGACATGTGATTATTGCTATCTCCTCGTTTCCCGCGAGAATCTGTGAGAGATACGTTTCAGGGTTTCACACTCGAAACCCAAACGTCCCTAACGTCAGCATGATTTTATCGCTGACGTAGGAAGTTCCTTCTCCATGAAGGTTTGTAGAAGAAAAAGGTGGATTTTCTAGAATCTGAGTTTCGCGTTATAGCATGATTTGAAGGAAAATAAGAATCAAGACGAAAAGCCAATATTTCTCGAAAAGAATGCAAATTTGACGAAAGACGGCGAATTGAAGTCTTAATCCTTTTTGGGGGCTACTGTCGGATATATACCAATTAGGGGTATATCAGATGGTGTCCTAAAGTACCGGATTACCAGGCTGGCCTGAATAGTAATGGGTTATGATCCATTAGGCGGCCCAGTAAGCTGACGTGCGGAAGCCGGATTCTAGAAGAACCCGGACCACGGCCCACGTGGTACGGCTTGGAGTAGAATGCGGATTCTTGCCTTCCAAGTTAGGACATACCGTAGTCTTCTAGGTTTCCTATTCAGTAAGCCCTAATCCGGCTATTATATAAAGCCCGACGGGAGATACGATAAAGAGAGGGCTAGAAGCTAACTCGCCGAGAGGTTGATCCTTTTCGAGTAGCTAAACCTAACTCACATTGTACTTTGTATACTTCAGACTTCAGCCCTGATTTAGTGAGATTCCAGGAGTAGGAACGTCGCCTAATTGCGACGTACCGAACCTGGGTAAAACCCTGGTGTCATTATTCGTCATACCACCACGTCCCCCCCACATCTCTATCGGTAGTCTCATGGCACCCCCGTCTATGAATTCTACTACGATGTCTCGACACATGGTTCAGTTTCAACACAATTCTAACACTCATAAACACATTACCTAATGTCACAACTTATTTTAAAACTCTTTTTCTCAAAAGAACACCAAAAGAAAGAGATCAAGATGCCAATGCAATTATTAGGAGAAATCTGTGAAAACAGAACAGCAGGTAAAGATGGTTTTTTTTTCGAAAATCTTCTGTTTCTCAATTCAAAAAGTGGTCAAATAAGAAAATTTGCGAAATATGCTGAGGAATAAGCACAAAAATGTCAGATCATTTTATCTTTCAGGATTTTATACGATGTTTTACGGTGGACAGCAGAAATCTGTTTTCTGCGTAGAAATCCGAAAACCAACTCCAACGTTCGTCAGAAACTTTACTTGGCACTACTAAAACATGAAAAGAAAGATACAAAGGAGTTGCTACAAAAGTATACAACCCCTTGACTCAAAGAAAACAGATAAAAACAATGCAAAAATAAAAACATGGGTTATCTCCCAAGAAGTGCTTTTCTTGAAAAGCCTTTTAGTTAGGCATGATAATTTGAGAAGATGCTCACATGAAAAATATGAATTGAAGCAAAAGAGAGCATCAAGATGCAAACATAAAACAAACTTAAGTCTAACCCATTTCCTATGAAAAACAATCTTGTAAAAAAACAAGTCATGAAAACACAAAGCAACAAGCATAGGAAAGCAAAACAAGTGCAACTTCAAAATTTTCTACATAAAGAGGGGAAACTTAATATTGTTGAGATGCATAAAATTAGTTTTCCCTCTCTCATAATAACTTTCAGTAGCATCATGGATAAAATTAACAATATAACTATCACAAGAAACATTCTTATCATGAGCCACATGCATAAAAGAATTATTACTCTCCACATAAGCATAGTCATTCTTATTAATAACAACGGGAGTAGGATTATCATAAAGAACTCGAACATGATAGACAAGTTGCATATTAAAGAGATGGTTTTGGGTAATACCACCATAATTATGGCAAGTTTCATGAGGATGATTGTAATTATAGCCTATGTTATAACTTTCTTTATAATAATTATCAAGGACTGGAGGCATATTGAAATCATAATTAATTTTCTCCTCAATAGTAGGTGGACTAAAAATATCATATTCATAATTTTTACTAGGAGGAGATGTATCAAGCATATAATCATTAATAGCAAAGGGATTTTCAAACACATCATCCATAAGTTTAGAGCTTTCTATATCATCATTGGAAGGAACATGGATGGTACTAATAGTACAGCAATTATTATCATCATTTTCAGAATTGGTACCAAACAAATTTCCAATATCAAAAGTAATGTGTTTCTCCCAATCATGATCACTTTCATAAATAACAGGCGTAGAAAAATCATCGAGGTCCGACTCATCAGCAAAAGTTGTAATATGAGAAACATGCTTAGGGGGAGGTATCGATACCTCTCTTTTTTTTGCTCCTCCTCTTCTTCTTCTTCCTCTTCTTCCCCTCTTTAGGAGGGAGAGGCTTAAAAGGGAGCTTCTCCACATACCCTGGTTTATTATCAGAAACAATAGAAAGAACTTTGGAGGATTTCTCCTCTTCATTAATAAGAACAAAACATATATTAGTCCTGTCATATTTTGGTAAAGTATCCTCTTTTATAATATTTTGTATGTAAGTATTTGCATGGCAACTATCAACACAATAAATATGGCATCCATGCAAGACACTATTACATCAAAAGCACTCATATCTATGAAAGAAGTTTTTCTTAATAACTCTTCACACCCCCAAAAATAATGTAAGTTCATCATGCTCATTAGGGGTGATCATGTCATCACAATACAAACTTGCAGTACTCATAGGATTCGAAAGGCTACTATCATGGCATGAGAATTGGAAATTAAAATGACCCACTTTATAGCAAAGTTCACGAATAAAAGGATAGAGGGCACAAACTTTTTCACCAAGATCATCTAGAGCCCTACTCGACATTCTATTTTTTCATTCCTATGATGGATACAATATTATTCTTCGATTTAATTCTTTTCACAAGGTATAAGTGCTTCACAAAAATTAACATGCTTATAAGAAATAGTACTTTCAGAAGTTTGAGCATGTTTATTGAAATCATCAATAACAATTTAATTTTCCATGCAAGTGTCTTTAAAAGGTTCATGATATATGCCCCAATTTTATTTAGGAATATTAAGATAAGAAGCAAAGGATCTATACCGACCAACAGCTATTTGAGGATCAAGACCATATTTAGCATTAAGCTCAAGAAAATCAGCAGTTTCAGCAAAAATCTTAATGCAATTATACTCATAGTTTATACCTGACTCTTTACCTTTGTTGTTATTCCAATCTTCACTATTGATTCGAATCCTCTTAAGAAGAACCCACTTACATTCAGCCTTCTTACTACAAAAAGAACCCTTTGAACGGGCATCTAGATAATCCTTCCAATGTCCTGAAATCCTTGCATAAAAAGTAGTACAATTATTTCCTCAGGAAGCTCATGGTTAGGACATTTGAGTATTAATGTTTTCAGTCTTCCCCAAGCTTGGGCAATGCTTTCTCCGTCATGAGGCCAAAAATTATAAATGTAATTCCTATCTAAATATAGTTCATGAGAAGGGTAAAATTTAGAGTAAAAGAGAGATTCAAGTTCCTTCCACTCCAAATGATGATGATCATCTAGTAGTTTATATCACTCCCTTGCTTTGTCTTCAAGTGACAAAAGGAATAGCCTCCCCTTAACTTGGTCCGTTGAGATACCTGCACACTTGAATAACTCGCATAATTCATGCATAAAGTGTAAATGATCACTAGGATGGACATTTCCATCTCCAAAATAGCGGTTATCCATGACAAGTTCAACATTTTTCTTGGGTATTTTAAAAGGAATGCTTTCAGTAGGAGGATTTAAAATATCACAAGCATCATTAGGTTTATCACATATGAAAGATAAATTATCATCAGAGCAAATTTTCTCCTCTAAAGCTGGAAAACTAAAAAAATTATAAAAACTAGATTCCCCAAGCTCAGAATTTTCCATAGTACTAGAAATAATGGTATCCAAATAATTAATACTAATAACATTGCTACTAGAATGCAAATAAATCTCTCTAATATTTTTGTTGTTTTCTATTAAGACTAACTAGTAAAAATAAGAACAAGCAACAAGTAAAAATAAGCCTAACTAGTGAAAACAAGAAACAAAAAGATATAATTGCAAAATCGGAAGGAAATAACTTCGAGCACTCACACCCGAGGATGTGAGTACCTTTTACCTTACCTCCCCGGCAACGGCGCCAGAAAAGAGCTTGATTTCTACGCACGCTTCTATTCTTGTAGACAGTGTTGGGCCTCCAAGTGCAGAGGTTTGTAGAACAGCAGCAAGTTTCCCTTAAGTGGATCACCCAAGGTTTATCGAACTCAGGAAGGTAGAGGTCAAGATATCCCTCTCAAGCAACCCTACAATCAAGATACAAGAAGTCTCTTGTGTCCCCCAACACACCTAATACTATTGTCAGTTGTATAGGTGCACTAGTTCAGCGAAGAGAGAGTAAACTGCAAGTAATATGGATGATAATAAGTGATAATAGCAATCTGAAATAAAATGGAAGCAAGCAAACATGTAGCAGAACAGGCGGAAAACGGTGTTTCAATGCTTGGAAATAAGGCCTAGGGCTCCTACTTTCACTAAAGGACACTCTCAACAATGATCACATAAATGAATAACTAGATAACTTCTCTCACTATGCTACTCTTAACCCTCTCCGGTTGGATAACGAACACTAATCATTGCGTAGGGCTGCAAAAAGCATTCCTTAAAGTAAGCATCGCCATGTCTAGTTAGCCCCATACTGTCAACTTGAGCGCCCTAGAAGGTACTAGACAAACACCACAATTCATAGAGGAGACACACACGATGTGCACACTATCACCTTCACACCACGATACAAGGTGACTCCATAGTTCAGATTAATAAAAAACTTGAGTAGCAAAAGATGAAGAGTAACATCCACGAATTCAAATAGATTACAAAGCTCATGATCACATATAGATCACACCATGGGAGAGAGAGATGAACCACATAGCTACCGGTAGAGCCCTCAGCCTCGGGGGAGAACTACTCCCTCCTCATCATAGGAGACAGCAAAGGCGACGGAGATGGCGGTGGAGTCGATGGAGATGGCTTCCGGGGGCACTTCCCCATTCCGGAAGGGTGCCAGAACAGAGATCTGTCCCTCGAAACTTGTCAGTGGCGGCGGAGGAGCTACAGATATATTTTGTGGAAAAGGTCGATTACCCTACGGTTTATGCCTCGGGGAATATATATGGGCGAAAGGGCGATGCCGGGAGGTGGCCAGGGGGCCCACACCCCTAGGTGGCGCGGCCAGGGGACCCGTGCCACCCCATGGTGTGGCCATCCTCTGGCCCCCCTCCGGGGCTCTTCGAGACTTCTGGATGCTTCCGGGACTTCTAAGACTTCTGGCTTTCTGGGGTCCAATTCCGAGAATATTTCTAGAACAACTTTTATGAAACCAAAAACAGCCGAAAACAGGGAACTCGCACTTGGCATCTTGTTAATAGGTTAGTCCCGGAAAACGTGTAAAAAATGCTATAAATAAGGGAGAAAACATGTAGCAATTGGCATAATATCATCATGGAGCATCAGAAATTATAGATATGTTGGAGACGTATCAAGGAGCGATGACGACCGGCACAAAGTGACGGGCGGGCAGACGCGCGGAAGGCGGCCGTTAAGGTTGCCGCATCGTGCGAAGCCGCCTAGGCAGCGAAGAGGCCATGTGGACAATGGCCGTTACGGCCGCCGCGAGGCGCGTGAGTCTGTCGTGTCGGTGAGAGGCCGGTAGTCGCGCCGGTGTTGGTGTAGAGGCGCGTGAGGATCGACAGTGTCGGCGGGCGACGCAAATCGATCTTGGATCAGAAAATCAAAAAAGAAAACGTCGGCCAAGCGACCGGTGGAGAGAAAGACTCTTTAGGGAAGTCGGTCCACGGGACCGGCGGACGAACCCGAGGTACAGGCGGCGCGGCCCCCGACGACGATCATAGAGATCCGTTTGCGGGTGGTGCGAGGCGAAAGCGGCGGCGGCGGCTAGAGTTAGATCGTGTTTAGGCTGATACCATGTAGAAGGATGAGATAGGCGTAATATGTTGGATGTATTATTGAGCCTCATGGGCGAGTATATATTGGGGTACAAACTTGGAGGGTAAGAAGGCTCGTAGAGATAGAGTAGGAGATTGATTACAAATCTTATACTACGAAATACATGTACTGGAATATATCTCTAACAATGAGAATGTTGTGAAACTAATCGGCCACTACTAGCAGGAGGAATTGCTCCTGGTGACGAGTTCATGGCGTTTTGAAGTTTGGACACCCATCTTTTCCTATGTCGTGGATTCACTGCACCTTCCACATCCAAGGTGATTCAATTAAATTAATGGTCATGGTAAAAGAGAACATTTTCATATATTTATGCTGAACTTTTTAACTTAATTGCAATTAGAAACCATTCTTTCAATATATGATCTTAAGCACTGATTTTTTTTTCTACTATATTCAGAAAAATCAACCATGCCCTGATACAACAATTAAATTAAGATAGATTAACTTTGAGCATGGAAATATTATTTGCGACAAATCTGAAACATATACTACACATAAACTTATGTTAGTTGTTTCCCATTTGAGACAAAACTTTAAAATTATTTTCTTAAATTGTATGATTGTTGATCGGCGAAAATAGAATAAAATCTCAGGTCTTTACTAGTAACTATTGTCATTTAGATAAACTGCAAATATGTGTTTTCCCTTGTGTATTTGATTCCTTAAATATCATGAGCGGCATCTATAGTTGACAAAGGTTCCAGTCAATGTAGGGTAAAGACAATAGATATCAATCGATGTAATATATAGAAAATTATAGAATATACAAAATATCTATGAGGCATCGTTTGGATGTTTGTATTCAGCCTTGGCATTGGGTATTCGGAAAACTGTGGCCCGAATATCTTGAATGTCACCTTTCGGATGTGTGTGACATTGGGTAGTGAAATTCGGGCTGATTATCAAACGAACCCGTCCAAGGCAACACCGCACCCAGCACAATCCTGGGCTCCACCCCTCAAGATTGGCTCTGTATTCGCGAGCAAGTCCCGCATACCTCTTCGCGAAAGATAAAAGCCCACCGATCACGTGTGATACTCGTTCCTCGCGGGGAAACCTATGACTCCCTTCCTCCCATCCACCAACCGGTGTCCGCCTCCCGTCATCTCCTAGAGCTTCCGCTGCTTTCTCACCTACATATCTCACTTGATCTCTCCTCCGCACTATTATGATGAGGCATTCCCCTGCAGGTTCGGACAGATCGGAGGGAGACCCGGTGGCCGACGCATCTCATCCCAGGTCCGGTGACTGGTGCACCTTCATCCCGAGCTCGGGAGACGTTCCATCAGGAACTGCCCTCCCCTTCACCTAAAGTAATTCTTGTACCTGCATGTTCAGTCCTAGTAGTTCATCTGAATGCTAGTGATGAGTCTGTGTAGCTTTTAAAGTGCTAGATCCTAGTTGATGTCCATTTAATTTCAGTGTGATGTGTTGCACTTTTGAAGTGTTTTTTGGCTGATTATGGTTGTGAAAATTCCTTTCTTTGATGATGCTCAAATTTTTGTACATTGTAGTTTGCAAAATTTCCTTCGAATTAGACTTTCTACTTATGCATCGGAAGGAAAAAGAAACAAAGAGGAGAAGGATTGTGTACATGAAACAATGTAATGTGATTTGTGATTGCTATCCTAAGAACTTGTAATATTCCGTATGAGACAATGTAATGTGTATGCTTGAGATTTGATATTTATCTCCAAATGTCCCTTTAGGATGGATAATGCATAAATTTGAAATTATGTTGTCGTCAAAACAATTTATTCTTGATATGTTTTGTTCTTTATTTGCTTGTTCTCGCATAAACAGAATGTTGTGGCTGTTGTGTTCAATTTCCGTGCAGGTACTAAGTATATTGATCAAAGGCTCGAGAAATGCAATTCATCGCTTATACCATCCAAACAACATTTGGCATTCAACCTCAATATCTATTCTGGCTCCGAATAACCAACATAATTATTGACATTCAATCTCAATATCAATATCCTAGGTATTGGATATTCAACCCAATAGCCTCTTTTGCATCTGTGCTCGAGTGAAAGAAACGTGACGGATGGAGAATATGTTGTTACCATTAGGAAGAAAAACAACAATGTTTTTCTAATGATGATTCTATTGTTTACATTACACACTTTTCTTACTGCGATTATCTATTACTTGCAACTTAATACCCAAGGTTTGCTCGGATGACACTCCGAAGGTGGATTATTAGTCATAGATGCAGTTGGATGACGGTCTATGTATCTGGTTGTAATACCCGCATGAATCACATAGTAATATTTATGTCTTGCATATGCACTACGGTGCAGCCTTCATTTCCATCAATTGCCCAACCGTAGTTTGTTCACCACACATGTTATTTATATTTCACGGAGAGACACCACTAGTGAACTGTGGAACCCGATCCATTTCCTTATACTGATAATACAACCACTGTTTCCAATGCTTTCATACTACTGCTATTGTTTTCATATTGTTTTCCACACCATACGTTTAACCTCTTTGTGTTCAGCAAAACCGATGAGATTGACAGCCTCACTGATTCGTTGGGGCAAAGTGATTTGATTGTGTTATGTAGGTTCCACGTTGTTGCTGAACCGGTAGTGCGCCCTACCATCTCAGTTGCATCAACCTTATAAAGTTACTCCTTCCTCCTACTGATCGATTCAACATTGGTTTCTTTCTAAGGGAAACTTCCCGCTGTACTCTTCATACCTTCCTCTTGGGGTCTCCCAACGAACGTGTGATCACACGCATCAAGCTCCCGTTGGGGCGCCGGACGAGTCGTTCCGCGCCGCGGGCCCTCCCTGCCAGCGACACAAGCGCCCACCAAAAACCCTTTCTGTCCCCCGACGCCTGCCATTTCCTTCCCCGCCGTCGCCCCTTCCCGCTTCTCTCCGTCGTCGGCGCGATGCCTCCGAAAGGGCCGCCAAGACCACCGCCGAAGAATGCGAAGGCCGGCACGCTCGGCGTCAAGCGCCGAATGCTGCAGTCGCGCCCCCAGAAGGAGCGGCTGGAGGGCATGACCGACGCCGAGTGGGCGGCCGACCAACACCGGCGCGACGTCTCCACGAAGGAGCGCTGGCTGCGGCGCGAGAAGACGGAGGCTCGGAAACGCAGCGACGAACCTTGACCTGCGGGTCGGTGCCGTCGGAGGAGGCACCCCGGGAGGTGGCTCGAGCTCGTCGGCTTCGGCGTCGTTGTTCCGCATGGACGACACGAGCACACCGCGTTCGCAGTCGAGGCTATGTCCTAGCCCGGGCCTCTCCCCCAACTTCAACGAGCCTGGCGGCTATGCCGGCTATGCGGCAGCTTCGACCCAAACGCCGTGTTCAGCGGCGGTGCGCCCAATACTCGAAGCGGATCACGGGTGCCGACCAAACAAGCGACTCGTATTGAAAGCGGATCCTCTCGGAGTTGGATGAGCGCAAGTACCAAATGCCATATGTGGAGTACGTCATGGATCGCAATCAAAATGCGCTATCTCATAGATGGGCCACAATCCAAAAGTGGGTGAACAAGTTTCAAGGAACCTTTGAGAACATCACGGCGAGGCCGGAGAGTGGCAAGAGTGCAGAAAACCAAGTAAGTTTGTGTGTCTCATCTTCTCCTATGTTATCACAACATTCATGCATCTCCAAATCTTGACTTCTCTTGTTGCTAGATTATTGTGCTTCTACATTGCTTCAACAAGTTGCAAAACAATGAGAAATGGAAGAAGCATACGCTCCGACTAAAGCAAAAGCTCGGCGATGCTCAAATTGAGGTGGTGCTCGACTCAGAAAAGCCAATGTGAAACAAGAAAGGAAAGGCGGCGGCGAGCTTGGAGCGAGTGCACGCCGCCATTGACAAGGTCATGGAGAACGTCACGAAGAACTCGGGCGAGAGCCGTGCAGCAACCGAGTCCAAGTGGCGGAGTTCTCCAAGAAGACGGACAAGAAGATTGAGATCGAGGCCGGCAATGTGGCGTCCAAGAAGAGGCAAGGGGACTTCATGATTTTCACCACGGATACATCCAACTTTGATCCGCGGGCGAGGACGGGGTGTGACCGCATGCGTGCTCAAATCTACGCTGAGATGGGCCTCGGTCCAACGTCCATGACGGCCACGGCAACCAACGGGGCGGCATCCTCGACGCCCACGGAGTGGCACGAAGCGGCCCCGAGCGACGGTAGCAACAAAACATCGGGCGAGACCCAGGGCGTCGAGCCCGCCAACGACGGCTTCCACAGCTACACCCCCGACCCCGAATTTCTCGGCTCCAACGACGTCGTCAACGTCAATTGACACTAGCCCGTGACGAATTCGTATGGTTTTGTAATGCCAAATATTTAAATTATGGCCAAAAAACATAATTATGTAAGACTTCATTATTTTTATTTTTGTATTTCCGCAATTAAAAAACTTGAGAAAAAAAATGCTTTGTGGGTTTTTGGTTGGGGGCGCCCAAGGGCGCGGCGCCGTCCAGACGAGCCCCAAAGGGTCGCCCCAGATGCCTACTAGAGGGCGCGGCCGGAGATGCTCTAAGGCATCTTCTTTGTCTTCCTACAATGATGAATTGATATAAAAAGTCAAAATGGAAAAGTGTGTCAGTGCTAAGAATAACATTACCGTACAATTCTGCTAACAATGATTCCGCATATTTACTGAAATTCTTATCAAATGTATTGCAAGAAGGATCTAGTTCACCAGTAAAAACCGTTATAATAGAATCCATAGCGTAATTTCCATTGAGGTATCAGGTAACGCTCAGTTTATTGGCTGGTATAGATAGAAGGATACAACACACATAGTAGGAGACAACCCATACAGACTTCCAATGATCCATAGGCAAGTAGCACGCGGACCTCAGACAATGGGCCGCCATTTGCTAGCACTCGGTTGCACATTGAAGAATGATAGGTCACGCTAACTAGTTATAACACCGAGCCGCACACCTTCCAGGTATGGATACAGGCTCTTACAACACGAATAGATTCACTCGGGCAGCCTACATAATCAGGTATCAATCACCTCTAATAAGGAAACTAAAAGAAATGTCGACTAATTTCCGTACATGGCACCGTTCGAATTTACCGGGACCGGGGAACCATTCTGCTGCACACGGTCCGCTTCCTCCACTTCCGACAGGAAGCCGTTCTCGAAGAACGCCGAGTGTAGGGCTTGTACGCACTGCTTCGCTTCGCTGTCGTGGACCACCAAGGAGATGTTCACCTGTCAATCAATAGTTAGCAACCCATATGACTCCCTTTGGAAATAAGGGGAAAACCATTTCTTACTTGGTTCCCATTCAGTCAGTGTGCAGAAAAAAAAACTCGTATTCATTCGCTGTCAGTTACCTTGGACGCCCCTTGTGAGATCATCTGGACGTTAACACCATTTTTCCGTAGAACGTTGAACGCCTGGCATGCAGCAGCGGAAATAAATAAATAATAAGATGCAAAATCATCAACTGACAATACACCAACTAACTTCAAGACTTTGATGTTGCATCTACTAGTATATTACAGCATTATGACAATAATGTTAATCACCAGTGATTCTTGACAATATGCCAGGACGAAGTTCCAGTTGCTGAGAATGTAGATATTACCTTTTCAAGAATCAGTGACGATCTCTGTACGTTCCCTATCAGGGAGATGATTGATCTGTTCTGTAGAAGATGAACAACTGCAATCTTTTCAAGCTCTTCAACCACATTATCTAGCTCCTGCCACATCATCATCAGAACAAAACAATGAATAAGGATCAACAAAAAGGACAACGCCAAGTAGTACTATTAGCAGAGAACTGGACATGAAAATGGAATAATTACCTGCTGGATCAGTTCACGACTCCATAGCTTTGATGGATCTAGTGTCAATGATATGCTGACTTCACTAGTAGCCACAGAATCAACAGAGATACCCAAATCTTCAAATATTGAGAAGACCTGCACAAAAGGAACACAATAAACAAAATGTATAGCTGTATAGAAACAAAGAGCTACAAGTCCGTTGCTATGTTCACCTTTGCTAGAAAGCCAAACTGGCCAAGCATCCTTGTGCTCACTATGTCAAGCATGGTAATATTTGATTTCAACACAATGCTGGTTAGTATGCTCTGAAAAATAATGCACAATCAGAGGCCAGTAGTAATTGCACATGGAAGAAACACAATATACTGATAGTCGTAGAACAAACCTTGCGCATATCTCTTGTTTTAGTGATCACAGTACCAGGTGCATGACGGTTATACGAATTCTTCACTCGAACTGGTATACCACCTTCCCTAGCCGGTCTCATTGATTGCGGATGCAAAACCTAACAGTTGGTGAGAGTATTAATAAGAATTATTATTATTATTATTATAGCACTTCAAAGTATCCAAGCAACTCCAGTAAAACATATAAAAAATAGCTTATCAATGTTGTAAAGGTCCCTGCCTGCACAGCCAACCCCCCTAAACCAGAAAACAAGCTAATTTTGAAAACCTGAGGATGATCGACTAAGCATATATTAACATCTTCAGGGTTAACATGCAACTGGCAAATTTCTACTATTTTATCAACACAGGAAAACAAACAAGAATACCTGTGCACCAAAGTACGCAAGTTCAGCCGCCTCATCAAAAGTCAAATAGGGCACCGGTACTGCATTTGCATAAATATTTGGATCGCATGTCAACACACCATCTACATCCTTCCAAACCTGTTGTAAATATTAAAAAATCACAATACTGCAAATAGCATAGAGGGATCACAAGTCTACCACACATTCTCCGTTGCTTTAAAATTATTTGGTTAAATATCTCGACAACATCTCACCACGGAAAATTAATTTAAAATTTCCAATTACAAAGTTTTTTGATGCATTTAAATAAGAAACTGTGGCACCTTTATAGCAGTTTCTAGAAGCTTCGAAACTGAAGGAGTTTTTAGGGGCCACACCAGACTCTCAACAGGTAATTTCAATATCTCACAGAAATAGAAAACAAACCTGGATTTCTCTTAAACCCAAGGCTTTGCCAATGGTGGTAGCCGTCAAGTCACTTCCACCCCTTCCTAAAGTAGTGACTGCACATGATTTCCATCCCTGAAAATTTGTATGTGCCCCATCATAAATACAAACAGAACAAATCTGATGCTTTTGCAAATGAATTGCGTAACATTACATACCTTCCCAAGGAAACCAGTCACTATAGGAATAGCAGGATCATCAATCCAATCCCCCTGTAGCCTCTTTGCAACAGCAGGATAAGTTGCTTCAAGAATATCCGCATTTGTGAAATCATCAGTGGTTATAAAACCGAGTTCAAACGCGTCATACTGCAGAAAAGCAAAAAAACAATGATAAGACATTGTTGGACTAAAAATATAAATGTTAATGTTATCTGTGGAACATGTCTAGTACAATAATATGTAATTGTAAAATTTATTACATATTTCAAACCAAGGTCACATAGTTCTAGGCTTTCTATGCTAATGAGCTAACAAATATTCATCAACGATGTAGTCATCCACAGGCACAAGAACACAGGTAGGAGGTTCAGGGAAGTGATATGTAAAAGGAACAGTTTAACTGTCGATCATATCCCTGCTAAAATGAGATGCTAACATTCCCACATCTCTCAACTCCCTCGCACTTGGATATATCTATGAAGTTGACTGCTTTCCGAAAAAAAAGTTGTCTACTTTCCTGAGTTTGGATGGCTAAAGTGGCAGAGAGGCATACTATGTTTTAGCACAACCAAACTCTGGACTATCATCATATCTCACATATTGCTGCATCTGCTTGAAGAACAATCGCGGCACAAACATATTCCACAAAACAAAAGATTGCCAAACGACTAAATTATTGAATTGCTATAAGTATGTACCTGTCGTGCTTTTTTCCCAAGTTTATTCAAATATGCAGCAAATATTCTTGTAGACATGCATTCACCAAAGGAAACAAGGTAATCACGTGTCCTCAGAGTCAGCTCTTTCATCATAGCAACACCCTTAAGAAGCTGTTCCAATTCGTCCAAGAAACCTGTTTGATAAAACAGTGAAAATGTGTTGTTTGTATAGTAGTACAGAAGACTTTTTCATGGAAGACGAACAAATGACGTGCTAATTAGCCCAAGAAATGAAATACAAAAAGTAATGGCTGAATGCTAACTGTTGGGGAACACACTAGGTACAGGAATTTCAGATTTAAACATTAAAGTACTGAACATGTCACTTGTTCTACCTTTTCACATTAGTAGTGAAGGTGTATTCATGTGAATTAAAATTTGCATGCCATTCGAGATGCATTTACACTAATTTATACTTCTATGTAGAATAAGATTTCTTTTGTTGATAAGAAAAACATGATTCTTCCACAGGGTAAACCTTCCATGTACTGTGAGGCTGATTGAACATTGCCACTAGATCACTAATTTGTTCAACTGTACAGTGAGGTCACTGTACTATATAAAATAGTGCCATTCCATTGAGGAAAGTATATTTAAACCAACTATGGTGTGGAGACACTAGTCTATAGAATACAAAAAGATGTCACTGTTGTACATATAACAGAAAGGTACTCCGCTGAAAAGGATGTGAATGGATGACAATGACCTGTAGGCTTGTTACCACCCTACACAATAGAAAATAAAAAATGGGTGTATTTTTGGTCATATACAGCCCACCATTGATATGTTTTTAGGTAATAAGCTAAGGCTGTGGATACCCTGTGGTATTAAAATATCCTTCTATAGCCATTTAAATAGTAAGGCAAGGTCCTATCCATTTTTGGCTAACGGGATCTAAACAACTGGGCACCATTCTGCTGAAGTTGAAAAGATATCTTCAATAAATTACGGCCTTAAATTTTGAGCATTAACTTTATATCATGGAAATGGGTACGGTGGGCATTGGGCAATGCTATGAGCCAGAAGCTTGTTGTTCCTTGGTGACCACGGTCCCACAGTAGGAAGAATACTGGCCAGAGGAGATATCTTCCATAACTTAGGACCTTGAATTTTGAGCATTAACTTTATATCGTGGAAATGGGTAAGGTGGGCAATGCTATGAGCCAGAAGCTTGTTGTTCCTTGGTGATCACGGTCCCACAGTAGGAATGATACTGGCCAGAGAAGATATCTTCAACAACTTAGGACCTTGAATTTTGAGCATTAAGTTTATATCGTGGAAATGGGTAAGGTGGGCAATGGTATGAGCCAGAAGCTTGTTGTTGTTTCTTGGTGATCACGGTCCCGCAGTAGGAAGAATATTGGCCAGAGGTTACTAACAGGAAGATGCACAGCCAGGGATGGTGGCAATGATCAAGAGACAGAAATATAACCTTTGGCCTGATATGTTAAGCTAGGTAAGGCCAAAGAGGGTTCAACTTATGGGATGGGTGATGAACTAATTGGCTAACTGTGAGCCTGCTTTGCCAGTGGGTTGATCCCTAGGAGGGGAAGTGCGCTTGGGGGAAAAACACTTTTGTGTTGATTTGCAAAGAACAACTGACTGAAATAAGTGATGATTTGGAAGTAACAACTGGAAATAGCATACCTGAAACAATGGAGCTATCTAGTCCAAGCTCATCAATCGTCCTGAGCAGAGCAAACAAAGAAACACTCAGGATTTAAGTACAGAGCAGCCCAAAAGCAACAAAATTACGGAATCAGGAGACAGACCTGAGATGAAGCTCCTTGATGGTCTTGAGCTCTTGTAGCTCGGACGCCTTGGGCGCGCCACAGCTCACGGCCTTCTCTCCGGCCTACAGCACGGCCCAGCCACCGGGCACATTCAGCACGGAATGGAGCCAGCTAGCGGGATAAAGGAAATTCCCCAACGGAAGTGTATGAAAAGGGTAGTGGTGTACCAGGAGGAGGTTGTTGGTGGTCTTCCCCATGGCGGAGAGGACGACGACGGGCGCCTCCTCGGGGAAGCTGAGGATTAGGTCGGCCACCTCCCTCATCCGTTCCGCGGACGACACCGAGGAGCCTCCGAACTTCATGACGACGGTGAACCCCGCCGCGGCGGGAGGCGCACCCCCGTCGGACACCGCGGGGGCGGGGGCGGGGGCGTCGCCCTTCTTGAGGGTGGTCGTGGCGGCCGCCCCGCTCTGGCAGCGGAGCACCAGGCCCCTCCGCGCCCAGCATTGCCCTCCGGGCCTGGCAGCCCCGCACGCGGAGTAGGGGCTCTCCCTCAGGAGCTTGAGAGCCGCCGGAGCCTCCCGCGTGACCGCCGCAAAACGAATCGCAGCCTGTGCCGCCATGTCTGTCGGGGGTGGATGGATCCGGAAGCCCCCGGATCTCTCCTCTCCTCACTCCTCTTCCTCGAAGAAGCGCGGGGAGGGGAATGGCGGCGACAGAGGTGGGCAGGAGGTGGGCAGCGCGGTGGGGATGGAGGGTTTATATAGCTCCAATCGAAACGGACGGCCAGGAAGGTGGTCTGCGCGGGAACGGACGGCTGGGATGGCTCCGGTGGGAGCTGGCTGTGTTTGACCCCTCGTCACAACGGCCGGACGCAGAAACGTGAGGAAGCGCACGCAGCGAGCGGCGAAAGGGCGCCGCGGTTCGTGTGGGAGGGCCCGCGTGGAAGCGACGGTACAGTGGTTTTTGTCGATGCTCTTTTGGTTCCAGCGGCGATTGGCACCCATTGGCTTGCGTCGGGTGCCAGTGGATTATCATTTTTCTTTTTGTCACGTCTCGAAAAGTTGAAAGGGAAGTTCATTTTTTGCTCTATCATTCTACTACTCCCTCCATCTCATATTAATTGTCTCAGAGTTGGACAAAAATGAATGTATCTAGACATATTTTAGTGTTAGATACATTCACTTTTGTCCAATTTTAAGACAATTAATATGAGACGGAGGGAGTACTAAGTCTAATGGTTTATGGTTTCGATCAAGAACAATGGCTGGTTAAATGTCGTGGCTTGTGTGGCCTTGAACTAACTATCGTTGTGTATCACTCTTCATGTTGTCATGTTGTATAGATGTTAATGGGGCTGAAAGTTTCCGTTGCGTCTCGTCTCGAAAGGTACGTAGAAAGACAAGTTTGATCTCTTGGTCTAGTTCTAGCAGTTAGGTACTTAGGTCACGGGTTGTGTCGAACAAGCATATCTGATGTATGATGATCGATGAAGTGGTTTGTATGGATTCTCAACATCGACTAACTATTGGTGCATCACTTCCTTCCGACCAATAATTCATTGAGGTGACTCGGTGTTTGTTGTCATGCTGGTATAACCAAATCTCCGGCATACCATGTTGTCACCACCTTATTTTGAACCAGCAACGATGCAAGCCAGAGTGCATTATGATCTCGTTATTGGTGTACTACGTTCATTTTACAAGGACCGCAACGTGTAACTAAAGAGGGTGAAGCGTGTGTATAGCTAGATTTAGAAAAATGTTGATCGGGGCATTAGTAACAGTATAAGTAAACCTCTCAAATTCCATTAAGGCTTTCCGTAATGCATGGTCTCTTAGCGCGGTATCCTAAGGTAGTAGACGATTATAAGATACAACTCTACTAATGCATTGTACGTTAAGTGTTGTATCTTATTTAATGATTTTGGCATCATACTTATATGTCATTCACTACTAGGAAAATGGCTATAGGAGTGATGATACCCGTGACGCACCAGTAAAACGGCGCGTCACGCCTAATAGCCGTGGCGCACCACGGTTTGGTGTGTCGCGCCTATAGCCTTACCCGTGACGCACCAAACAAACCGTGCGTCACGGCTATATGTGGGTGTTCGGTGGATACCATAGCCGTGGGGAAAGATAGCCGTGACGCACCGTTTGTTTGGTGCGTCACGGGTATTGCAATAGCCGTGACACACCAAACATATGGTGCGTCACGGCTATGGTATCCACCGAAATGTTCCCTCCACCACCCCCCCCCCCCCCCCCCGGGACCGCCTTTCTAGTTTTGTTACGGAAGAGTTCCATGTCTAAAAATCATCAAAAAATAAATTCCTTATAGATGCACGGAGAGTTTAATGTATACTTTTTTAACAAATTTTGAAATACGTATTTCGACTTTCTGAGCAAAAGTTTTTTAAAAAAAGTAAAATGGGCATAACTTTTGCATACGATGTCGGAATTTAAAGTTCAATATACCAACGGAAACTAGAGAAAAAAAGGAATCCAACCTCACTGGCCTTCGGCCTGTGAGCATTTTTTAGATTCTCCAAATTCCGAAAGGAAAAAAAGTTATAGCCGTTTGAAGATTTTTGACTAGAAATTAAAAAAATATATAAAAATAATAAAAGATAGGCGTGACGCACCACATGTATGGTGCGTCACGGCTAAGTAAGATAGGCGTGACGCACCACATGTATGGTGCGTCACGGCTAAGTCTGGGCAGAAATTTTCGAATTTCGAACCCGGGAGAGGCACCCACCTATATATACTCCACTTCCTCCTCCTTCCTCCACTCTTCTCCATTCCCTTCTCATTTCTTCTTCCTCTACTCTCCATTCTCTCTTTTCCCTTCCTCCTCCTCCTACCACCACCACCACCACCTAACATCCACTCCGGCGACCTCTACTCCGGCGACCACCTCCTCTCCGGTGACGTCCTCTCCGGTGACCTCCTCTCCGGCGACCACCTCTACTCCGGCGACCACCTCCTCTCCGACGGCCTCCTCCTCTCCGGCGACCACGACCACCTTCTCTCCGGCGGCCACCTCCACTCCGGCGACCACCTCCTCTCCGGCGGCCTCCTCCTCTCCGGCGACCACGACCAACTTCTCTCCGGCGGCCACCTCCACTCCGGCGACCACATTCTCTCCGGCGGCCATCTCCACTCCGGCGGCCTCTCCGCTTTCGTTTTTCAAAATTTCAAAATTTTGGGCGGCCAGATCTGGATCTAGATCTAGATCTGGATCTGTCCCGCATTTTTTTTTAAATTTCGAAATCAATAGCCGTGACGCACCAAACAGGAGGTGCGCCACGGGTACCTAAAGATAGCCGTGACGCACCAAACAGGCGATGCGCCACGGGTAAACGAGATAGCCGTGACGCACCAAAAATAGGTGTGTCACGGCTATTTTAATAGGCGCGGCGTGATAGCCGTGACGCGCCCAGGTGCGTCACGGATAAGCTAATTGGTGCGTCACGGGTAAGCTTTTTCCTAGTAGTGATTGGTCTACCAAGTAAGTTTGCCTATGATACCGTGTCAGAGTTGTATCCTAAATAAGATACAACACTCTTCTCTTTCCTCATTAAATGTCACGTCAGCATTTTAGCTATGATATTGTGCCAATATACTACCATTACGGAAGGCCTAAGATGCAACAATTCTTGTTTTCTGTAGATCGAAAGTTTCAGTGGATGCACTTGTTTTCTGCATTGTCACATATTTTTATCTAAAGAATATCGAAATTTACCGAGGGCTCATTGAGGAAGATAACAAAACCTTGTTTTTCCTCAAAATTGATGGCAAGCCTCGAGCATCATTTTTTGTTTGTTAAAGATGTAAAATACCAACACCATGCAAAACGACACCTATTATACCAAAAATAAAACGAAAAAAGTGCTAGGGGCAACCACCAGCACCACATGCGTGTGAGCATTATTCAACACCAAATAAGCAGCCCAAACTGGATCCGGTAACTTTCAAAAAGTACCTTCCGACGTATGCAGATATGCTGCATTTTTTTTTAGGGTAGATATGCTGCATTTTAACACTACGTACACCGTGCATCATTGTCATGGTTTAATTGTTTGTGAGTCCACTTCCACTCAAACTTCCGTGGTAAATTAATCCAGTCTCTGAACCCAATGGCCCAAGTGGCGGGAACAGCTTTGTGTAAACCATGTAACGCACCCAGGGTGCATATATGCATGCACAAAATTAAAGTGAGTGACAAACCACCGAATAGAAGTTTGAAACTTGTCATAAATATGTCTACATATATTCATATTTAAATAAATGGAAGTATTTGTGAACGGGAGGAGTAGTAGCTAGCACGCGTGTCGCTGAGAAGCAGTACCGGATCGATCTTTTTACATGTTACCAAATCAGATTTGTGTCGGGCGTGCACATGGATCAAGCAAGCGCACACACGTGATTCAACATGGAAGATCTTTTACATGCTAAGATTTGCGCGTGGCGTGCACATGGATCAAACAAGCACACACACGTTGATTGAAGATTCCATCGGCAGTTTATCAAAGGATCAAATCCTGATGTGAGATGGTATCTTTCACGTGAAGCTGAACCTGGCCGGCCAATCAATCGTCAAGGCGTCGGCTAGCAATTCTGCTTCGTGGAGTTTCCTGGGTGCAGCATGCGCCTGCTGCTCTGTCTGATGAGGCAGCATGTGGTGGTCCAGACAACTGGAGGTTGCCATTTCTCGATCTGCCATATCGGCCAATTTCACCAGGCTGATATTTTTTTTGATAAAGGATTTTTATTACTTAAAAGAATTTAAGCATTACAACCGGACTCTGCATTCCGTAAATGCACATAGCCGAAATCCAGAAACTGAGAACACAAAAAACGACAAGGCTAAACAAATCATGTAGACGAGATATTGAAGCTATGGAGCTGCTATCCGTAGATCAGGCGGCATCCATGTAGGATAAAAATATCCCTCGCCACCTGCTCCAGCCGTGCACAAGCCTCCGTAAAAAGGTCTCGAGACTCCTCCCGCTGTAACATGGATCACGAACGGAGTATACCTGTGCATTGGAATAGAACCTGCATACGGGAAAAAAATATCATTGAGAATCTTGTCATTTCTACAAAGCCAAAGCGACCATATAACGGCTAGCGCCCCTATCCTAATAATAGGTTTGAATTGTTTATCCATCCCGTTTAACCAGTTGCCGAAAATATTCGCAACGGAAGTGGGTTGATAAAGATTCGAATCCATTTGGATAGCGGACCATATAGAACGCGCAAATGAGCAATCAAAGAATAAGTGATTAATCGTCTCGTCATGAGAACAAGAAACGCACTTTGAACTTACATGCCAATTATGTTTGACAAGATTATCCTTATTAAGTATGACCCCCTTACGAAGATACCATGCGAAAACCTTAATTTTCAATGGGACCTTCATGAGCCATATGTTATTAAAAATATCGACATGCAAATCTGATTGGATCATAGCTCTATACATGGAATCCATCGAGAACAGACCGTTCTTAGTAATTTTCCACGAAACTCGTCATTTCCGGTCGTCAAGTTGACCGCTGTCAACCCTTGAACCAGCGTTGTCCAAGACAAAAGTCGTGGACCAATGAGATCTCGTCTGAATGTCACATTAGGAGGTGATGTTTGCATGACCGTACCCAGTGTATCATCCTTGTGACGCGCGATATTGTATAGTGTTGGATACTGTTCACGGAGTGTGGTGTTAACTAACCATTTGTCCTCCCAGAACCTTATCTGTGATCCATCCTTAATCTTAAATACCCCGTAGCGAAAAAAGTGAGTTTTAGTCGTCATTAGGCCAGCCCAAAAGTGGGAGTCACCTGGTTTCCACATAACCTGTGATACGCTTTCGAGCCAATGTATTTTCGTTTAAGGAGTGTTTGCCAAACGCCATCACCGGTTAGTAATTTGAAATGCCATTTTCCTACCAGGGCCAAGTTTTTGACTTTAAGGTCATGGATACCCAGCACTCCCTGGTCTTTTGGTCTACAAACTACATCCCATCTAGCCAGTCGATATTTTTTTTCTCGATGTCCCCTTGCCAAAAGAATCTTGATCGGAAATAATCCAATTTTTCAAGACTCGTTTAGGTAACTGGAAGAAGGATATTATATACAATACCATATTAGATAGTACTGAATTAATGAGAACCAATCTTCCACCAAGGGACAACAATTTTCCTTTCCAACTATCTAGCCTCTTCTGCAGGTGTTCTTCGACTTGGCTCCATTCTGCATTAGTTAATCTCCTGTAATGTATTGGTATCCCCAAATACTTAATTGGAAATTGACCTTGCTCGCGTCCGAACAACTCGGCATACTAAGCAACCGCATCTTGAGCTTCGCCAAAGCAGAACAATTCACTTCTATGGAAGTTGATTTTTAGTCCGGAAAGCTGCTCGAACACCGAAAGGATAAGTTTCAAGTTCGCAGCTTTATCCAGATCATGTTCCATGAAGAGAATTGCATCGTCTGCGTATTGAAGGATGGACAGTCCCCCATCAACAAGATGTGGAATAACCCCCTCAATATGGCACTCTCTTTGGCTCTTTTAATCATGATCGCTAACATATCAGACACAATATTAAATAATATGGGCGAAAGCGAATCACCTTGTCTTAAGATTTTTTGGTCTGGAAATAACGGCCAACATCGTCATTGACTTTAATGGCTACGCTACCTCCAGAAACATAACTGCAAACTTGGGCACACCACTCTTCTAAGAATCCGTTCATTCTCAGAGTCTGTTGGAGAAACCCCCGTTTCACCTTATCATAGGCTTTTTCAAAGTCTATTTTCAAAATCACACTATTTAGTTTCTTCGTATGCATCTCATGTACGGTTTCGTGCAAAATCACGACCCCATCCAGGATATTCCTACCTTGCATAAAATTTGTCTGTGTAGGTTTTACCACATAATCTGCTACCGAATTTAACCGAATGGTTGCGACTTTCGTAAAGATTTTGAAACTAATGTTGAGGAGGCTTATTAGTCTATACTATTGTATCCTTTATGCCTCCAAAACCTTAGGTAACAAAACGATTTCCCCAAAATTAAGGCGGTACAACTCTATATGTCCAGTATGTAAACAACCAAACATCTCGATGAGTTCATCTTTAATGACCTCCCAGAAATGTTGATAAAACTCCGCTGGACATCGATCTGGACCAGGTGCCTTATTATGCTCCATTTGGAACACTGATGGGAGCCTTGACGCCCTCGTTGGTAAACCCCAAGAGAAAGGTTGTGAAGAGTGTAGCAGCAAGTTTTCCCTCAGAAAAGAAACCAAGGTTGAATCGACCAGTAGGAGGACAAGCAATCTCTGAAGGTTGATGCAGCTGAGGTGGCAGGGCGCAATGCCGGTTCAGCAGCAATGTGGAACCTACACAACACAATCAATTCACTCTGTCCCAACGAAGCATTGAGGTTGTCAATCTCACCGGTTTTGCTGAACACAAAGAGGTTAAACGTATGGTGTGGAAAACAGTAGGAACAGTATGAAAGCAGTATGAAAGCAATAGGTGTTTTATCAGTATGAGGAAAATGGACCGGGTCCACGATTCATTAGTGGTGTCTCTCCGTGAAAGATAAATAACATGTGTGGTGAACAAATTACAACTGGGCAATTGACAGAAATGAAGGCTGCACTGTAGTGCATATGCAAGACATAAAGATTACTATGTGATTCATGCGAGCATTACAATAAAATACATAGACTGTTATCTAACTGCATCTATGACTAAAAATCCACCCTCTGAATATCATCCGAACATACGTTGCTCATTAAGTTGCAAGCAACAGATAATCACAGTAAGAAAAGTGTGTAATGTAAACAATAACATCATCCTTAGACAAAGCATTGTTGTTTTATACCTAATGGCAACAACACATCCTCCATCCGTCACGTTTCTGTCACTCGAGCACAGATGAAAAGGAGGCATGAACCCACTATTGAGCATAAATACTCCCTCTTGGAGTTACTAGCATCTACTTGGCCAGAGCATCTACTAATAACAGAGAGCATGTAAGATCATAAATAACATGAGCATGAAGATAACATGATAGATTGATGATCAGAAGACATAGCATTCAACATTCATCAGATCCCAGGAAACACAACATGTAGCATTACATAAAGATGATCTTGATCATGACA
This sequence comes from Alopecurus myosuroides, assembly GCA_028641055.1. NCBI lineage: Eukaryota > Viridiplantae > Streptophyta > Magnoliopsida > Poales > Poaceae > Alopecurus > Alopecurus myosuroides. The sequence continues at coordinate 25,355,968 of CM054057.1, read as the reverse complement.
GGCAGCTCACAAGATCTAAACATGAGGTACAAAGTGGAGAGAACAACCCGTAGTCTAGGGATGAACCACTCACGCATCACTTCGGAGGAGGACATGGTGGTGTAGACCCCCTCCGGTGATGATTTCCCCCTCCTGCAGGGTGCCGGGGAGAGCTCCATAACCCTCCTGATCTCGGGATGACAATGACGGCGGCCTCAGGTGTTTCTCGGGTAAAAGTGGTATCCCCCTAGGGTTTATGTCTCGGGGGATTAAATAGGCGAAAGGGCAGAGGCGGTGGAGGACTGGGGGCCCCACACCACCCCCCGGCGCGACCAAGGGGGGGCGCCACCCTATGTTGTGGACCCCCTTATGCCCCCCTCCGGGTCTCTTCAGGACTTCGTAGAACCTTCAGAAATTCTAAGACTTTCGGGCTTCAAATTTTCCAATTCCGAGAATACTTCTAGAACAATTTTTCTGAAACTAAAAACATCAGAAAACAGGGAACTGGCTCTGTGGCATCTTGTCAATAGGTTAGTCCAGAAAATCGATAAAAATGACATAAAGTGTATAGCAAACATGTAGGAAACAATAAGAAAACAACATGGAACATTAGAAATTAAGGATACGTTTATGACGTATCAACATCCCAAAGCTTAGTTCCTACTTGTCCTCGAGTAGGTAAACAATAAAAACATAATAATTTCTGAGGTGACATGCTACCAACATAACTTGATCATCAATAATGTAAAATCATAAGTAAGCTGAGATCATAGAACTTTAACACAAGCATGATAAATAGAACTTTAATAATAAAGCATAGCAATCACTTTGCATCATGAGAAGTAACTCAAATAAAATATCATGAATAACTATGCAAAGAAAGATATACGTTTGTTTCAAGTATAGAGAGAACATGTCAAAGTGATATTTCACTAGTCCTTAAGAGTGGGGCAAAACCTAAATGCCAGGACACCTTCAAAGTTCAGGAGGAAGACTAGAACAATTAATTAGAGAACAAGAAATAGCACATCATGAATCAATTAATAATGTTTCTGGGACAAATGCACATAAAACTCAGAATGGAAAAAATGCTCTCTCAAACGTGCATAAAGTTAGAAGATGGAGACTCAACATAAAAGTAAAAGAAAGGCCCTTCGCAGAGGGAAGCATTGATTACTCATGTGCTAGAGCTTTTATTTTATTAAACAGAGGTATTGAAAACTAGACACTACTCACAACCATCTTTCACAAACCATGTCTAACCGAATCCTCGGGTGCCTACCAGCAATCACATACCATGGAGGAGTGTCTATATTTTAAGAGAGGTGTATGCTTATGTCAACGAATGGTAAATATAAAATACAGTACGTCACAAGCCAACTAGACTTCACAAGTGCGGATCCCATAGAAGGACGCATCTGGGTATAAGGTCGTCCCTCTTTCTCTTTTGTTTACACAATTATCCTTTGACTGACAAATCAGGGGCAAAAATAGTGAAGAGAATTTGTGTTATTAATTTGGGGCTGGGCACCCCGATGCCAGATCTTCTATCATTTGATAAGCGGATGAAGCCACTAGTCCAGGGTGTGGAAGTCCAATCAACAAGTGAGATAAAGATTCTCTATTTACTTCCTCGTGAGCTAAAACAGGAGCACAAAACAGGAGTAATTTTGAAAGTTTTAAAGGTAACACATGAGCAATTTACTTGGGAGTGGAGGTTAATTACCACATGTAGGTAGGTATGGTGGACACAATGGGAAAACTTTGGTTTTCGGGAGTTGGATGCACGAGTAGAGCTCATACTCAGTACAGGTGGAGGCTAGCAAAAGACTGGGAGCGACAAATCAAGAGAGCACAAGAGCCATAATCATGCATAGCGACATAAACATCATTAATCGAAGCATAAGTGGTACCACAAGTTCAAAAACTAAATGATCATGGAGGCTATCCGTGACGGGTTCATAGTCATAAACACGTTGTGGGCATGCGCCAAGTCAAACAAATAAAACATTCAAAGAAGAACACCACAAATTTATGCTTTAATATGACAAGAACAACTCATGATTCTTTCAATGGCACATTAAACACTCTCGGCTATTTTAGGCTAATCATGCTACTAAATAATCACAAGGCTTTAAAACTAAAATAACATCTAGCATGATATGAAAAAGTCTAGCCATAGTCTATACAAGCTTCTACTTGCACTGTTAAAAATTCTACCTCAAGCCTCAGTTTCTTTTCCCAACAAGCACCATACAAAACATGCTTTAACAAAAACTCTCTAAATGCTACAGCAAGCAAACATGAGAGGTCTCATATAACACTACTAAAAATAACAACTCTGAACAAGAGATGCAATGAAAACAAGAGCTAAACAGGAATTTTTACACCAGCTAGAAGAAAAACTAAGAATACAAGCATGGCAAGTATTCAAACGAAAAAGCGGAGCGTGTCTCTCTCCCAAAAAAAGAATGCTAGCATCAAACTATATTATTTCAGCAAGGAAAACAAAACAAAAACAAAGGAAAACGAAAGAAAACAAAAGAAAAACAAATAGACGCTCCAAGTAAACTTCATATGACGTGACCGAATAAAAATATAGTTTCACGAGAACTGACCTGATAGATAGTTGATGAAGAAGGGGATGCCTTGGGCATCCCCAAGCTTAGATGCTTTAGTCTTATAAAAATATGCTTGGATGAACCACGGGGGCATCCCCAAGCTTTGACCTTGCACTCTTCTTGATCACATATATCACCTTTTCTCTTGACCCTTGAAAACTTCCTTCACACCACACTCAAACAGTAATTCGCATTAGAGGGTTAGTGAAACAATTAAAAATCCATTGGTTCTGTATGAAACAAGTGCTATTGATACTTTTAAACATTAGCTACAGCAACTGATGTTTTGTGAAGCAAAGAAATCCACTTGACATCGCAAAAGAGCAAATGCAAGAAAAATGGCAGAATCTGTCAAAACCAGAACTGTCTGTAAAGACGAATCTTTTCGAGGCACTTACATTGCTCAGATTGAAAACTTAAAGAACGAAAAATGTGAGGAATTAGCTGAGGAATAAGCACAAAAAATTTCAGATCATTCTGATCTTCCAGGATTTTATACGATATTTTACGGTGGACAGCAGAAATCTGTTTCCTGCGCAGAAATCCGAAAACCAACTCCAATTCTCGTCAGAAACCTTACTTGGCACTACTAAAACATGAAAAGAAAGATACAAAAGAGTTTCTACAAAAGTATACAACCCCTTGACTCAAAGAAAACAGAGAAAAACAAAGCAAAAATAAAACCATGGGTTATCTCCCAAGAAGTGATTTTCTTTAACGCCTTTTAGCTAGGCCCACAAAAGTGGATTCACGTGTTTTCAAGTGAAGAAAATGCTCACATAATAAATATAAATTGAGAAAAAGAGAGAATCAAGAAGCAAGTATAAAACAAATTTAAGTCTAACCCACTTCCTATGCATAGGAATCTTGTAAAGAAATAAATTAAAGAAACTCAAACTAGAAATCATGGGAAGGTAGAACAAGAGAAACTTCAAAACTTTCAACAAAAAGAGAGGAATTTTAGTAACATGAAAATTCCTACAACCATATTTTCATCTCTCATAATAATTTTCAGTATCATCATGGACAAACTCAACAACACAATTAACACATAAAGAAAGTTTGTCATGGTCTAAAAGCACACATTTCATATCAAGCTCCAAGACAGTGGGATCAAAACTTAAAATCAGCCCCTCTTTCTTCCCACTTTTAGCAATAGCAAAACAAGATGATTGATCACTCATAAAAGGTATAGGACACATTATAGCAATCATATTTTCAGTAGCATTATAATTTATAACATCAAGTAACATAGGACCATCATCAAGAGCATTATCATATAAATTTTCTAAACAAAATTCTTCATTATCATGCATATCAATAGTTGGAATAAATAGAGAATTATCATAGGATTTATCCAAGTAGCATGGATTAATATAAATAACAGTAGCAGTATCATTCTCACAAGTTTCATTCATAGTAGTATCAATGTCACAAGTATAGCAAGTATCAACTTCATCAAAAAGGCATATTTCAAAAGAATCAATAGGATCATCACAAATATGAGTTAAAGAGTTACTATCATTGGGAGGTAGACATGGGTACCACTCTTCCTCCTCTTGATCGTCACTCTCCTCCTCTTTTTCATCCAATGAGCTTCCAGGTTCAGCAATTTCTTCTTCCATAGGTTCGTGCAAGGCATCAGTTACTTCCTTTGGTGGAGAGCATCTATTAAGGTATTCAAGTATGTAGTAATTACAATCCTTGTAATTATCAAAGCAATATTCAAGTATAGCATAAATCTCATATTTATAAGGTGCATCATCAATACTTTCAAGCAAATAGGCAATTTTGAATGCACCCTTCCAAGCAATAAATTCTTCAATTTGTTCCACATCATAAAATTCATAATGTCCCTTAACATAGGAAGATATGGTAACATTATCATTATACTCACATTGAAAAAGGAGGTGTTTATACCTCCTATAGCAACGATATCTATCAAAGCAATAAGTAACATTATAAGTAGAGCACAAGGTTCTAGCATAGTCATGCAATTTATTAATTTGCTCCCATAAGCATATCCCTTTTTGTGACAAGCGGTGTTCCTTATAATATTTTTGTTGTTCATCTGTGAACCCACCTTGGCAATAAGATCCAGTTTCAGAGACATCAAACATTGATAGCAAGCATAATAAAGCAAAAATAACAACTAGAATAAGAAGTAATTTTTTTGTGTTTTTGATAAAGAGAACCAAACAAGACAAAATAAAATAAACTAAGCAAAACAAAAACAAAGCAAATAGATTGGAAGTAAGAGATTCCCCTTGCAGAAATTCTCTTCCTCCCCCGCAACGGCGCCATCAAACTTGTTGATGGCGTGTAGTTGACGGGAGACTTCTTGCCGATGATGACTTTGAAATCCCCGGCAACGGCGCTAGAAAACTTGATGGGAGCCTTGATGCCCTCGTTGGTAAACCCCAAGAGAAAGGTTGCGAAGAGTGTAGCAGCAAGTTTTCCCTCAGAAAAGAAACCAAGGTTGAATCGACCATTAGGAGGACAGGCAATCTCTGAAGGTTGATGTAGTTGAGGTGGCAGGGCGCATGATGGTGCAGATCTTGCACTCGTTGGGATACCCCAAGAGGAGGGTGTGATGAGCACAGCGGTAGGAGTTTTCCCCTTAGTTAAGAACCAAGGTTATCAATCCAGTAGGAGAAAGAGGACCTACGGAAGGTTGATGCCACTGACGGTGGTGATGGCTCACCGGTATCAGCAGCAACGTGGAACTTGCACACAACACAACCAAAATACTTTGTCCCAACGATACAGTGAGGTTGTCAATCTCACCGGTCTTGCTGAAAACAAAGATTAGACGTATAGTGTGGAAAATAAAGTATGCTTGCAGTAAGTAAAGAAAGCAGGAAATTGTGGTGGTTTGTTTTAACAGCGTAGGAAAATGGACCGGGGTTCATAGGTTCACTAGTGGTGTCTCTCCATAAAACATAGCATGCTGGGTGAACAAATTACAGCTGGGCAATTGACAAATAAAGGTTGCACCATACTGCACATATATGACATGATGACTACTATGATATTTAGTGCGGGCATTACAACAATATACATACACCGTAATCCAACTACATCTATGACTAATAATCCACCCTCAGGATATCATCTGAACCCCCTTCTGTATTAAGTTGCAAGCAACAGATAACTGCATTAAACAAAGTGTGTAATGTAAGCAATGATTGTACACGCGGGCACTCTCACCGCTGTTTTATCCCTAGTGGCAACAGCACATCCTCCCCCTTCAAATTTCTATCACTCGAGCAAGGCGAAAAGGAGGCATGAACCCACTATCGAGCATAAATACTCCCTCTTGGAGTCACTAGAAACTACTTGGCCAGAGAAACCACTAGCAACGGAAAGCATGCAAGATCACAAATAACATATGGAATAAAGACTATAATCAACTTGGCATAAGTTCAATATTTCATCGGATTCCAGCAAAGACAGCACAGAGTATTACATAAGATCAATATCGATCATGTTAGGCAGCCCACGAGATCTAAACATGGAGGCATATGAGGAGAAGATAACCAACTAGATACTGCTATGGACCCGTAGTCCAAGGATGAACTACTCACGCATCACTCCGGAGGCAGGCATGGTGATGAAGAGGCATTCGGTTATGATTTCCTCTCTGGGAGGGTGCCGGAGACAGCTTTAGAATCCCCCTGATCTAGGGTTGACGGTGTTGGCGGCTGCGGAACTTTTCGGGGATTTTTTATCAGGCATCTAGGGTTTTCCATCCCGGGGGAATAAATAGGCGAAAGGGCAGAGGCGGTGGAGCCCTGGGGGCCCCACACCACCCTCGGCGCGGCCCAGGGGGCGCGCCACCCCATGGTGTGGGCCCCCTGATGCGCATCTTCGTCTCCTCTTCGGTCTTCTGGATGCTTCCAGGGGAAATATGCACTTCGGGCTTTGTGAGGTCCAATTCCGAGAATATTTCCAGAACAACTTTTCTGAAACCAAAAACAGCAGAAACAGAGAACTGGCACTTGGCATCTTGTTAATAGGTTAGTCCCGGAAAACGTGTAAAAATGACATAAAGAGGGGAGAAAACATGTAGCAATTGGCATTATATTATCATGGAGCATCAGAAATTATAGAAACGTTGGAGACGTAAAAAGCATCCCCAAGCTTAGTTCCTACTCGTCCTCGAGTAGGTAAACGATAAAACAATAATTTCTGAGGTGACATGCTACTAACATAATCTTGATCATAAAAATGTAAAGGCATATGCAAGCTGAGATCATAGAACTTTAAACACAAACATGATAAATAGAACTTTAATAATAAAGTAAAGCAATCACTTTTCACCATGAAGAGTATCTCAAATAAAGGATCATGAGAAATAATGCAACGAAAGATAAAAGTTTGTTTCAGGTATAAAGAAAGCATGGCAAAGAGATATTTCGCTAGTCCTTAAGAGTGGGGCAAAACATAAATGCCAGGACACCTTCAAAGTTCATGAGGAAAACTAGAGAAAATAATTTAAGAACAAATGATAACACATCATGAAGTAATTATTGATGTTCATGGGACAGTGCACATAGAACTAAGAATAGCAAAAATACTCTCTCAACTGTGCATAAAGTTATAAGATGGAGACTCAACATAAAAGTAAAAGAAAGACCCTTCGCGGAGGGAAGCAGGGATCACTCATGTGCTAGAGCTTTTTATTTTATTAAACAAAGGTATTAAAAGTTTGACACTCCTCCCATCCATCTTTCAAAAACCATGGCTAACCAAATCCTCGGGTGCCTGCCAGCAATCACATACCATGGAGGAGTGTCTATATTTTGGGATATGTATGCTAATGTCAACGAATGGAAACAGAAAATACAGTACATCACAAGCCAACTGGATTCACAAGAGCGGCTCCCATGTGAAGGACGCATCTGGGTAGAAGGTCATCCCTCTTTCTCTTTTGTTTACACAATTATGCTTTGACTGATAAATTATGCTCTAATAAGATATGCATGCAAAACGGGAGCTAAATAAATGCAGCAGCCAGACAAAGATTAAGAATACAAAGTATTCCCATGAAAAAGCGGAGCGTGTCACTCTCAGATAAAAGAATGTTGGGGTCCAAACAAGCTTATTTAAAAAAGTAAAAACAAACTGAAAGAAAAAATAAAAACAAACTGAAAGCAAAAATAAAAGACGCTCCAAGTAAAGCACATAAGATGTGACCGAATAAAAATATAGTTTCACTAGAAGTGACCTGATAATTTGTCGATGAAGAAGGGGATGCCTTGGGCATCCCCAAGCTTAGACGCTTGAGTCTTCTTGGAATTTTCTGGGATGTACCACAGGTGCATCCCCAAGATTAGGCTCTTCACTCTTCTTGATCACGTCATATCATCCTCTTCTCTTGACCCTTGAAAACTTCCTTCAGACCAAACTTCTCACAATCTTCATTAGCAACGTTAGTGCAATCGAAATAATAAATTCACATTGTTCATTTTCAACACATTTCTAACACTCAAAAATACATTAGCTACTGTCACAACTTCTTTTAAAACTTTTTTTCTCAAAAGAACACCAAAAGAAAGCGATTAAGATGCAAATGCAATTATTGGCAGAAATCTGTCAAAACAGGACAACAGGTAAAGATGATTTTTTTCGAAAATGTTCTGTTGCTCAAATAAAAAAAGTGGTCAACTAAGAAATGTTGCGTATACAACCCAGGATTACGCACACAAAAATTCAGGTCATTTTGAATTTTCTGTGATTTTATATGGAATAAACAGTGGACAACAGAAGTTTGTTTCCCGCACAGAAATCCGAAATATAGCCTCAACTTTCCACTAGAGGCTTTACTTTGCTCAACAAAAATCACAAAATAAAAGATACAGCGGGATTGCCAAGAAAATAGAAAACACTCAGGTGCAAATCACACCAAAGAAAACAAAGGAAAACGGGTTGAAAACAGCGAAATAAAACGGGTTGTCTCCCGGTAGCGCTTTTCTTTAACGCCTTTCCTAGGCAAAGAAGGGTTGATTCAAGTGGATACTCACATAAGAAATATGAATTGAAGAAAAAGAGAGCATCAAGAAGTAAGTATAAAATAAATTTAAGTCTAAACCACTTCCTATGCATAGGACTCTTGTAAAGAAATAAATTGAAGAAGCTCAAACTAGAAATCATGGGAAGGTAGAACAAGAGCAATTTCAAAACTTTCAACACAAAGAGAGGTGTTTTAGTAACATGAAAAATCCTACAACCATATTTTTCCTCTCTCATAATAATTTTTAGTAGCATCATGAACAAACTCAACAACATAATTATCACATAAAGCATGTTTGTCATGGTCTACAAGCACACAATTCATATCAAGCTCAAAAACAGTGGGATCAAAATTTAAAATCAGCTCTTCTTTTCCCCCACTTTTAGCAATAGAAAAACAAGATAATCGGTCACTCTTAAAAGTTACAGGACACATTATATCAATATTATTTTCAGTAGAATTATGATTTATAACATCAAGTAACATAGGACCATCATCAAGAGCATTATCATAAGATTTATCCAAGTAGCATGAATTATCATAAATAACAGTAGCAATATCATTCTCACAAGTTTCATTCATAGTAGTATCAAGGTCACAAGTATAGCAAGTATCAATTTAATCAAATAGTGTATGAGTTAAAGAGTTACTATCATTGGGAAGTAGACATGGGTAGCTCCATTCTTCCTCCTCTTGATCATCACTCTCCTCCTCTTTTTCATCCAATGAGATTCCAGATTTAGCAATTTCTTCTTCCATAGGCTCCTGCAAGGCATCAGTTACTTCCTTAGGTTAAGAGAATTTATTATGATATTCCATTATGTAGTAATAACAATCCTTGTAATTATCAAAGCAATATTCAAGTATAGCATAAATCTCATATTTACAAGGTGCATCATCAATACTTTCAAGCAAATAGGCAATTTCAAATGCACCCTTCCAAGCAATAAATTCTTCAATTTGTTCCAAATCATATAATTCATAATTTCCCTTAACATAAGAACATATGGTAACATTATCATTATACTCACATTGAAAAGGGAGGTGTTTATACCTCCTACAGCAGCAAGATTTATCAAAGAAATAAGTAGAATTATAGGTGGAGCACAAGTTTTTAGCATAGTCATGCAATTTATTAATTTGCTACCATAAGTGTATCCCTTTTTGTGACAAGCGGTGTTCCTTATAATGTTTTTGTTGTTCATCCATGAACCCACCTTGCCTAAAAGAGCTAGTTTCAAAGACATCAAACATTGATAGCAAGCATGATAAAGCAAAAATAGGAAGTGAATGTGATACGTCCATTTTGCATCACTATTTTATATCATAATTTTCTGTTATTCATAGATATATTTCATGTTATGATGCATCCCTTATGTTATTTTATCTTATTTTGCATGTTTTATAATTTTTGGAGAATAAACACCGGGACCAGAAATCTGGTGGAAAAAGCACCGCCGATATACCATATTTCAGAAGATCAGAAGAAGAAGGGGGACATATGGGGGTTCCTAAAAGTTTACGGGAGGAACCCAGCCAGAAGGAGAGCCAAAGGGGGGCCACCAGGGGCCCACACCTAGGGGTGGCGTGCCCCCTGGCCGCACCACCTAGGGGTGTGGCCACCTGGCCCACCTCCGGGGGTGATCTTTGGAGTGCTTGGCCTAAAGGTAACCCTAAGCCTCATTCCATCTTTGAAGAATTTGCCGCGGGGCGGAAAACACCCGAGAGAGAAAAGCTCTCTGGCAGGGAAAATCTGCCGGGGAAATTCCTCTCCGGAGAGGGGAAATCACCGCCATCGTCACCGTCATCGCTCCGGGCATCATCAAGATCGTCATCATCATCGTCACCACCACCATCACCCTCATCATCCACCGTCATCCCTGTGTAGCAATTGGGGTCCTCTATCGTTGTTTTGCATTAGATCTCTCTCCCGATGTGGATTACTTGTTAGTAGTTGATGCTTATGAGATTTATCGGTGTTTGCACTTTAGGACTAGATTGTTATCATCCATTATCTCACCTATGATTATGACACATATGATGTCTTGTGAGTAGTTCGGGTTGTTCTTGAGGACATGGGAGAAGTCAAGTTGTTAGTAGTGAAGTAATGTTGAATAATATTTAATGTTGATATTTAAGTTGTGGTGTTATTTTCCTAGTGGTTTCATGTGAACGTCGACTACATGATAATTCACCATTTATGGGCCTAGGGGGATATATCGTGTATTTGGATACTAAGTGTAGGGTTGCCGGAGTGACAGAAACCTAAACCCCCGTTAGGAAACCATTACACGAGGGAGCGTAGGATCCCGGAGTTTAAAGCTGTGGTTAGATTTATTTCTTAATTACTTTCTTGTAGTTGCAGATGCTTGCAAGGGGTATAATCACAAGTATGTATTAGTCTTGGATGGGACGGTACATACGCATAGGTTCACCCACACAACACTTATCAAAACACCTAACATTATTCAGTTGCATGGAACAAAAGCTATTGACAGGAACCTCCCGTGTGTCCTCGAGAACGTTTGTTAATCATAAGTAAACCTACCGGCTTGTCCTTTGCTGAAGAAATGATTGGGCCACTTGCTGCAATTATTACTACTTCATTTTATTTACTCGCACTTTATTTATCTGCAATATCAAAAACCCCACAAATCTATTTTCCAGTATTTACAGTTATTCCTTCATCGAAACTGCTTGTCAACACCTTCTGCTCCTCGTTGGGTTCGACACTCTTATTTATCGAAAGTACTACGATACACCCCCTATACTTTTGGGTCATCAAGACTATTTTGTGGCGCCGTTGCCAGGGAGTAAAGCGCTATTGGGAAGTAAAATTGATAAAGGAAGCTTCTGCTGTAAGTGTTGTTTTTATTACTGTCTACTGCTTTATTACACTATGTTTGGGTCTCCTTTTGAGTCCTTATTTGTGGGCACTGCTACTACTGCTAGGGTAGTATGTGACCCATCGCCTGATGATTTGGATCCTTATAAAATACCTATAAAGATTGTTAAACATGTGAGAGATAACTCCTATTCGTGTGATGGAACTGTCCATCCTGGTGATCATTTGCTCTTTTTACATGAATTATGCGAGTTGTTCAAGTGTGCAGGTATTACAACGAGCCAAGTGAAGAGGAAATTATTCTCTATATCATTGACAGGCCGAGCATCTTATGGTTCAAACCTGCGACAAAATAGCCTAACTATTGGATGGGAGAAAGTGTGCCTCTCTTTATATTTCTAAATTCTATCCCTCCCAGTGAAATATCATAGAGATCGGAATTATATATATAATTTTTGGCCTCATGACGGAGAGAGTATTTCCCAAGCATGGGGGAGATTGAAGTTACTAATGCTCAAATTCCCCGTTCATGAGCTCCCCAGTAATATTGTTATTAATAATTTCTATGCAAGGCTTTCTCTTCATGATAAGGATTTATTGGATGCTTCTTGTTCTGGACCATTTGAACGTATGAAAGATGAAGATAAATGGGACCTTCTTGACCGTATTCAAGAAAACACTGAAGGATGGGAGAATGACAAAGGTAGAAAGTCATGTATAAATTATGATTATGAATGCATTAAAACTTTTATGTCATCCGATGGTTTTCATAATGTTAGTATTGTTTATGGTCTTGATTCTAAAGTTGTTGCAAACTTATATAAGGCTTTTGCTTCCTATTTTGATATTCCTAAAAAGGAATGGGACAAGTACCATGCACCTTATAAACATACTGTTAATTGTGTTCCTGCTAGAGATATAGGAGTTCATACTGTTGATTCTATTGTGTCTGAACCTTATATGGAGAAAATGTCTTTCCCTGCTAAGGTAAAAGAACATTCTATGTTAGCTAGTGTGGTTAATTAAAGTGCAAGGAAACCTGTAGAACCTGAGGAACAAATAACTGTAGAACCTACAGTAGCAATAGTAAAGGACCTTGTTTCTGAAAATGTAGAAGAGGGACACATTATATTTTGTGAAGATGCTTCTAATATTATCTCTCATCGTAGTAAATCTAGGAAACCTAGTGTTCCTGTGCTATCTGTTAGGATAGGTGATCATTGCTATTATGGTTTGTGTGATATTGGTGCTAGTTCTAGTGCTATTCCTTATGAGCTTTATAAAGAAATCATGCATGCAATTGGTTCTTGTCAACTTGAAGACATTGATGTGATTATTCAACTTGCTAATAGGGAAACTATTTCTCCAATTGGTATTGTTAGAGATGTGGAGGTCTTATGTGGTAAAACTAAGTATCCTGCTGATTTTCTAGTACTAGGTACTTCTGCTAGTGATACTTGTCCTATTATATTTGGTAGACCTTTCTTAAACACTTGTGGTGCTGTTATTGATTGTAAAAAGGAGAAAATTCTTACAAAGATTGATGGACAGTCTTATGAATTTAATTTTTCCAAATTTGCTAAAGCACCATATGAAGCTGAATTACCTAATGAGAATTATAGAGTTGAACAATTGGTTGTTATTGCTCTTTCTCCTAACAATCCTTTGCAGCAATACATGGAAGACCACGAAAGTGATGTCTTTATGGAAGAAAGGAATGTAATTGACGAGATTTTCCTACATCAGCCAGCAATGCTGAAACATAATTTACCTGTGGAAGACTTGGGTACCACATTACCACCCAAGGAGGATCCTGTTTTTGATTTAAAGCCTTTGCGCGACAATCTTAAATATGCTCATATTGATGATAAGAAATTATATCTTGTTATTATTAGTTCTAAACTTTCTGGTAAAGAAGAGGAGAGATTATTGGGAATATTTAAGAAACACAGAGGTGTTATTGGTTATAATCTTGATGATTTGAAGGGGATTTCTCCTGCTATATGTCAGCATACTATTAATATTGAACCTGATGCAAAGACAGTTGTTGAGCATCAACGCCATTTAAATCCTAAGATGAAGGATGTGGTAAGAAACGAGGTATTAAAACTCCTTGATGCTGGTATTATTTATCCTATTGCTGATAGTAGATGGGTTAGTCCTATGCATTGTGTCCCTAAGAAAGAAGGGATGACAGTTGTGCCAAATGAAAATAATGAACTTATCCCTCAAAGAGTAGCGGTTGGTTATAGGATGTGCATTGATTTTAGGAAGGTTAACAAAGTTACTAAGAAAGATCACTATCCTTTTCCTTTTATTGATCAAATGTTAGAAAAGTTGTCTAAGAAAACTCATTTCTGCTTTCTTGATGGTTATTCTGGTTTCTCTCAAATTGCTGTTAGAAAGCCTGATCAAGAGAAAACAACTTTCACTTGTCCATTTGGAACCTATGCTTATAGACGTATGCCTTTTGGTTTATGTAATGCTCCTGCTACTTTTCAAAGATGCATGTCTGCTATCTTTCATGGTTTTTTGTGAAGAAATTGTGGAAGTCTTCATGGACGATTTCTCCGTCTATGGAACTTCTTTTGACAATTGTTTTTTTTTTGAAAGATTCTTTTGACAATTGTTTGCAGAATATTGATAAAGTTTTGCAGAGATGTGAGGAGACTAATCTTGTTCTTAATTGGGAGAAATGCCATTTTATGGTTAATGAAGGAATTGTTCTTGGAAATAAAATTTCTGAAAGAGGCTTTGAAGTTGATATAGCTAAAATTGAAGCTATTGAGAAAATGCCTTGTCCCAGGGATGTTAAAGGTATTCGTAGTATTCTTGGTTATGTTGGTTTCTATAGAAGGTTTATTAAAGATTTCTCAAAAATATCAAAAACTCTTACTAATCTTCTTCAAAAAGATGTACCTTTTGTTTTTGATGAAGATTGTAAAGAAGCTTTGAAATTTTAAAGAAGGCTTTAATATCTGCCCCTATTGTTCAACCACTTGATTGGAATTTACCATTTGAAATTATGTGTGATGCTAGTGATTATGATGTAGGTGCTGTTCTTGGACAGCGGGTAGATAAGAAGTTAAATGTTATTCATTACGCTAGTAAAACTCTTGATGCTGCTTAGAAGAATTATGCTACTACTGAGAAAGAATTCCTATCTGTAGTTTTTGCTTGTGATAAATTTAGGCAGTATATTGTTGATTCTAAAGTTACTATTCATACTGATCATGCTGCTATTAAGTACCTTATGGAAAAGAAAGAGGCTAAGCCTAGGCTTATTAGATGGGTGCTTCTCTTACAAGAGTTTGATTTACATATTGTGGATAGGAAGGGTGCTGAAAATCCTACTGATGATAATTTGTCTAGATTAGAAAATATCTCTGATGACCCTATTCATGTTAATGATAGTTTTCCTAATGAACAGTTAGCCGCAATAAAAGTGAGCTCTCAAGAGAGTCCATGGTATGCTGATTATGCTAACTTTATTGTTTCGAATTATTTGCCTCCTACCTTTACAACTCAGCAAAGAAGAAAAATGTTCTATGATTTGAGGCATTATTTTTGGGACCCACACTTATATAAAGAAGGTGTTGATGGTATTATGAGAAGACGTGTTCCTGAAGATGAATAACAAGAGATACTGAGAAAATTTCATAGTAGTGCTTATGGAGGACATCACGCTGGAGATAGAACTCCACATAAAGTTCTACAATCAGGTTTTTATTGGACTACTCTATTTAAAGATGCTAGAAAATTTGTTTTATCTTGTGATCAATGTCAAAGTGTTGGAAATATTTTAGACGTAATGAAATGCCTATGGATTATTCTCTTGTTATTGAACTGTTTGACTGTTGGGGTTTTGACTTTATGGGTCCTTTCCCTCCTTCAAAAGGCTACACTCATATTCTTGTTGTTGTTGATTATGTTACTAAATGGGTAGAAGCTATACCTACTAAAAGTGCTGATGGTGAAACCTCAATAAAAATGCTTAAAGACATCATTTTTCCTAGGTTTGGTGTGCCTAGATATCTTATGATTGATGGGGGTTCTCATTTTATTCATGGTGGTTTTAGAAAAACTCTTGCTAAATATGATGTTAATCATAGAATTTCCTCACCCTATCATCCTCAAACTAGTGGGCAAGTAGAATTTTATCAAATATAGAGATCAAATCTATCTTGCAAAAGACTGTTAACAAATCTAGAAAAAATTGGGCTAAGAAATTAAATGATGCTCTCTGGGCTTATAGAACTGCTTACAAAAATCCCATGGGCATGTCTCCTTATAAGATGGTTTATGGAAAAGCTTGTCACTTTCCCCTAGAATTAGAACACAAAGCTTATTGGGCAGTGAAAGACCTAAATAGAGATTTTAAACTTGCTGGTGAGAAAAGGATGCTTGACTTAAGTTCTCTAGATGAATGGAGGAGTGAAGCATATGAAAATGCTAAGATCTTTAAATAGAAATTTAAAAGGTGGCATGATACGAGAATTATTAAAAGAGAATTTCATGTTGGTGAGAAATTGCTATTGTATAGGTCTCGTCTCAGATTTTTTGCAGGAAAATTACTCTCAAGATGGGAAGGACCTTTTGTTATCGAAGAGGTATATCGTTCAGGGGCAATTAAAATTGTTTCCCTTGAAGACAACTCCTCACAAGTGGTGAATGGCCAAAGACTCAAGCATTATATTTCTCGAGATCCTTATAACAAAAATGTTGATTGTATTCGAGCCATGACCCCGGAGGAATTCATTAGGAAGCATATTTCAGAAACTACCGAGTCAGTTTTCGAATAGGTAACAGTTTTGGTAAGAAAACTTTCGCGAAACATCTTTCAACTTCTTTTTTTGCTGTTTTAGAAAATATGAAAAATTATGATCCGGAAACGAGAGGGAGACGGAACTCGGAGGCTCCACACCATGAGGTGGCGCAGGCCCACCCCTGGCCGCGCCATCCTATGGTGTGGGGGCCCCGGAGCCCCTCTCCGACTCATTTTCGACTAGGACTTTCCTTTCGTTATGAAACATTTTGCTATATAATCCCCCGGACCCCCCGATGTTTGTATATCGTTTTCTCGTCGTGTTTCTGTTTCGAGCTTTTTCTGCCAGATTACATCTTCAGATCTAGAGCAACAATGGCTTCTCCTGGATCTCCCAAAGACAGTTTCTTTGAGAACGTCGTCAACCCGTACATGAACGAGTTGAAGATGCATCCCAAGGAATTGCTGCTCAAGGACGGGAAGGTGTAGATTGAAGATGTTCGGGGCCCTAGAGGAGAAGGAAGTCTGGAAGCTAGGATGGAAGAACTGGAGCAAGAAGTTTTCAGGTACAAGAAGATGGCGGAGCGTGAAGTTGAGATCATCGACAGGATAAAGACAGAACAAATCGCTAAATACAAGAGGGAGAATTTGAAGCTTTGGGAGGAGATTCTCTTACTCACCAAGACCACCAATGATCTGCACGCACAACTCTATGATGTGCAGAACCAGAATTGTGAGTATGAAAACAGGTTTAAACGTATAAGATCTGCTGCTAGTTTTAGGACGATGGAGACCAGGACGTCATCTGTGGATGGAGATCCTTTACCTTGGAATACCGAGGATGAGAAGGATTCACCACCTCCGAAGAATTGATTCGTCAATTGTTTTGGCATCCCCTCGGCTTGTTCCAAGCTTGGGGGTAGTGCTGCGGTATCACATCACTATCTTTCATCTTTTACTTTTTCAGTAGAGTCATATCATGAGTAGAGAGGTTATCATATAGGATGGTTTGCAGTATGTAAGTGTCTCTCCCTGGTTGGTTATCTTTGTATCCGTTGGTGTGAGTTGCCGGTTTGAAACTTTAATGAGAAGTTTCATCATTTAATTTCTATGCACATTATTTCAGTTTTCAACTTCTGTCATATGGTTGAACTTGATATTAGTATTTGCTATCACTCTAGAGATCATCAAATTAATCTAGTTGGTTTTGGCAAACTTAGCTTGGGTCAGCAGAAATAATAATTTGAGTTGCTAGTATAAGAAAGAGGAATTTTCCTATTAGCTCATAAACTTAGTATTCACAAGTTAAGATCGCTTGTGCTTTCTATGAAGATTGCATGATTGGTTTCATCATATGTATATTTGTTTGTTTTCCTTCAACTCTTATGCTTGCTACCCAACCTTGCTAGCCAAAAACCCTGTACTGAGAGGGAATGCTTATCGTGCATCCAAACCTTAAACCCAAAACCTTGCCATTGTGTCCACCATACCTACCTACAAGTGGTATTTCACCGCCACTCCAAGTAAATTGCTCATGTGTTACCTTTAAAACTTTCAAATTACTCCTGTTTGTGTTCCTGTTTTAGCTCACAAGGACGCAAATAGAGAATCTTTATCTCACTTGTTGATTGGACTCACACACCTGGACTAGTGGCTTCATCCGCTTATACAAATGCTAGAAGAGCTTGCAGCGGGGTTCCCAGCCCCAAATAATAGTACAAATTCTGTTCACTCTTTTTGCCCCTGATTTATCAGTCAAAGCATAATTGTGTAAACAAAAGAGAAAGAGGGATGACCTTCTATACCAGTTGCGTCCTTCTATGGGAGCCGCTCTTGTGAGTTTAGTTGGCTTGTGACGTACTGTATTTTCTGTTTGCCATTCGTTGACATAAACATACACCTCTCAAAATTTCGACACTCCTCCACGGTTTGTGATTGTTGGCAGGCACCCGAGGATTCGGTTAGCCATGGTTTGTGTAAGATGGTTGGGAGGAGTGTCATGCATTTTATACCTCTGTTTATTAAAATAAAAGCTCTAGCACATGAGTGGTCAATGCTTCCCTCTATGAAGGGCCTTTATTTTACTTTTATGTTGAGTCAGTAACTCATTTCCTTCTGTCTTCAGCAAAAATTTGAGTTGTTGTGATCACATCATCTATATGTTGATTTATTCAATCATGTTTTCTTTCCTTCTTTGTTTAGCACATGCTTTATTATCTGAATGAATATTAATTTGAAAGCTATGAATTACTGTAAAAGAGTTGTTATAATTAAACATGTTAAGCTCTACAATATAAACTTTGTTATAAAGACTTCACCTAAGATAAGTATAATTTAATTAAATGTTCTCTGACCAAGAACAAAGTCTGCCATCACCAACTTTGATTCTCTCTTTTGCATCTTTGTTTGTGACTCCCTTTACTTGTTTCAAGTTAAGTTATATGAGAGGAAGTTGCTGTCTATAATGATTGGTGCATAGGTAAATGTGATGCTTCTTGTCCGTATTTTATTTATCGACTCTTCACTCCATAAACATGTGGTCATGTTTTCTAAGTTCAGTTTCGCTTGGGGACAAGCGAGGTCTAAGCTTGGGGGGAGTTGATACGTCCATTTTGCATCACTATTTTATATCATAATTTTCTGTTATTCATCGATATATTTCATGTTATGATGCATCCCTTATGTTATTTTATCTTATTTTGCATGTTTTATAATTTTTGGAGAATAAACACCGGGACCAGAAATCTGATGGACAAAGCACCATCGAGATACCATATTACAGAAGATCAGAAGAAGAAGGGGGACATCCGGGGGTTCCTAAAAGTTCAGAGGAGGAACCCAGCAAGAAGGAGAGCTAGAGGAGGGCCACCAGGGGCCCACACCTAGGGGTGGCGCGCCCCCTGGCCCACCTCCGAGGGTCATCTTTGGCGTGCTTGGCCTCCAGGGAACTCTAAGCCTCATTCCATCTTCGAAGAATTATTCCGCCGCCGCTGCGGGGCGGAAAACACCCGAGAGAGAAAAGCTCTCTAGCAGGGAGAAATCTGCCGGGGAAATTCCTCTCCGGAGAGGGGAAATCACCGCCATCGTCACCTTCATTGCTCCGGGCATCATCAAGATCGTCATCATCATCGTTATCACCACCAACACCATCACCCTCATCATCCACCGTCATCCCGCTGTAACAATTGGGGGCCTTTACCGTTGTTTTGCATTAGATCTCTCTCCCGGTGTGGATTACTTGTTAGTAGTTGATGCTTGTGAGATTTATCGGTGTTTGCACTTTATGACCAGATTGTTATCATCCATTATATCACTTATGATTATGATCGACATGATGTCTTGTGAGTAGTTCGTGTTGTTCTTCAGTACATGGGAGAAGTCAAGTTGTTAGTAGTGAAGTAATGTTGAATAATATTTAATGTTCGATATTTAAGGTGTGGTGTTATTCTCCTAGTGGTGTCATGTGAACATCGACTACATGATACTTCACCATTTATGGGCCTAGGGGGATGCATCGTGTATTTGGCTACTAATTATGGGGTTGACGGAGTGACAAAAACCTAAACCCCCGTTAGGAAACCATTACACGAGGCAGCGTAGGATCCCGGAGTTTAAAGCTGTGGTTAGATTTATTTCTTAATTACTTTCTTGTAGTTGCGGATACTTGCAAGGGGTATAATCACAAGTATGTATTAGTCTTGGATGGGACGGTACATACGCATAGGTTCACCCACACAACACTTATCAAAACACCTAACATTATTCAGTTTCATGGAACAAAAGCACTTGACAGAAACCTCCTGTGTGTCCTCGAGAACGTTTGTTAATCATAAGTAAACCTACCGGTTTGTCCTTTGCCAAAGAAAGGATTGGGCCACTTGCTGCAATTATTACTACTGCATTTTATTTACTCGCACTTTATTTATCTGCAATATCAAAGACCCCTACAAATCTATTTTCCAGTATTTACAGTTATTCCTTCATCGAAACTGCTTGCCAACAACTTCTGCTCCTCGTTGGGTTCGACACTCTTATTTATCGAAAGTACTACGATACACCCCCTATACTTTTGGGTCATCAGAATGCTTCACTTGAAAATACTTGAGTTGTTTTCTATGCTATAAAGTAAACTAATTTTTTTGTGTGTGTTTGATAAAGAGAAGCAAAACAAGACAAAAAATAAAAACAAGACAATAAGAAAAATAAAGAGGTTGACAGTGAGAGACTCCCCTTGCCAGAAGACTTCCTTCTTCCCGCCAAAGGCGCCATAAAAAGTCCTTGATGGTGCAGATCTTGCACTCGCTGGGATACCCCATGAGGAGGGTGTGATGAGCACAGCGGTAGGAGTTTTCCCCTTAGTTAAGAACCAAGGTTATCAATCTAGTAGGAGAAAGAGGACCTTCGGAAGGTTGATGCCACTAACGGTGGTGATGGCTCACCGGTGTCAGCAACAACATGGAACCTGCACACAGCACAACCAAAATACTTTGTCCCAACGGTACAGTGAGGTTGTCAATCTCACCGGTCTTGCTGAAAACAAAGATTAGACGTATAGTGTGGAAAATAAAGTATGCTTGCAGTAAGTAAAGAAAGCAGGAAATTGTGGTGGTTTGTTTTAACAGTGTAGGAAAATGGACCGGGGTTCATAGGTTCACTAGTGGTGTCTCTCTATAAAAGATAGCATGTTGGTTGAACAAATTACAGCTGGGCAATTGATAAATAAAGGTTGCACCGTAGTGCACATATATGACATGATGACTACTATGATATTTAGTGCGGACATTACAACAATATACATACACCTTAATCCAACTGCATCTATGACTAATAATCCACCCTCAAGTTATCATCCGAACCCCCTTAGGTATTAAATTGCAAGCAACATATAACTGCATTAAACAAAGTTTGTAATGTAAGAAATGATTGTACACGCGGGCACTCTCACAATGGTTTTCTCCCTAGTGTCAACAGCACATCCTCCCCCTTCACGTTTCTGTCACTCGAGCAAGGCGAAATGGAGGCATGAACCCACTATCGAGCATAAATACTCCCTCTTGGGGTCACTAGCAACTACTTGGCCAGAGCAACCACTAGAAACGGAAAGCATGCAAGATCACAAATAACATATGCAATAAAGACTATAATCAACTTGGCATAAGTTCAATATTCATCGGAACCCAGCAAACACAGCACAGAGAATTACATAAGACCATTTTCGATCATGTTAGGCAGATCACGAGATCTAAACATGGAGGCATATGAGGAGAAGACAACCATCTAGCTACTGCTAGGGACTCGTAGTCCAAGGATGAACTTCTCACGCATCACTCCGGAGGCAGGCATGAAGAGGCCTCCGGTGATGATTTCCTCTCCGGTAGGGTGCCGGAGACAGCTTCAGAACCCCCCGCTGATCTAGGGTTGACGGTGACGGCGGCTGCGGAACTTTTCAGGGATTTTTTATCAGGTATCTAGGGTTTTCCATCCGGGGGGAATAAATAGGCGACAGGGCATAGGCGGTGGAGCCCTGGGGGCCCCACACCACCCCTGGTGCGGCCAAGGGGGGCGCCACCCCATGGTGTGGGCCCCCTGATGCCCCTCCTCGTCTCCTCTTCGGTCTTCTGGATGCTTCCGGGGAAAATAGGCACTTCGGGCTTTGTGGGGTCCAATTCCGAGAATATTTCCAGAACAACTTTTCTGAAATAAAAAACAGCAGAAAACAGGGAACATGCACTTGGCATCTTGTTAATAGGTTAGTCCCGGAAAACTTGTAAAAATGACATAAAGAAGGGAGAAAACATGTAGCACTTGGCATAATATTATCATGGAGCATCAGAAATTATAGATACGTTGGAGACGTATCAGCGCACTACCGGTTCAACAACAACATGGAACATACACAACACAATTAAATCACTCTGTCCCAACGAAGCAGTGAGGTTGTCAATCTCACCGGTTTTGCTGAACACAAAGAGGTTAAACATATGGTGTGGAAAACAGTAGGAAAATAGTAGGAACAATATGGAAGCAGCAGGTGTTTTATCAGTATGAGGAAAATGGACCGGGGTCCACAGTTCACTAATGGTGTCTATCCGTGAAAGATAAATAACATGTGTGGTGAAAAAATTACAACTGGGCAATTGACAGAAATGAAGACTGCACCATAGTGCATATGCACTATGTGATTCATGCGGGCGTTACAACAAAATACATAGACCTTTCTACAACTGCATCTTTGACTAAAAATCCACCCTCTGAATGTCATCCGAACAAACGTTGGGTATTAAGTTGCAAGCAACAAATAATAGCAGTAAGCAAAGTGTGTAATGTAAACAATAACATCATCCTTAGACAAAGCATTGATGTTTTCTTCCTAATGGCAACAACACATCCTCCATCCGTCACGTTTCTATCACTCGAGCACAGATGAAAAGGAGGCATAAACCTACTATCGAGCATAAATACTCCCTCTTGGAGTTACTAGCATCTACTTGGCCATAGCATCTACTAATAACGGAGAGCATGCAAGATCATAAATAACATAAGCATGAAGATAACATGATAGATTGATAATCACAAGACATAGAATTCAACATTCATCAGATCCCACGAAACACAACATGTAGCATTACATAAAGATGATCTCGATCATGATAGGCAGCTAACAAGATCTAAACATGAGGTACAAAGTGGAGAGAACAACCATCTAGCTACTGCTATGGACCTAGAGTCCAGGGATGAACTACTCATGCATCACTTCGAAGGAGGGCATGCTGGTGTAGACCCCTCCTGTGATGATTTCCTCCTCCGACAGGGTGCCAGGGAGAGCTCTAGAACCCTTTTGATCTCGGGATGACGATGACGGCGGCCTCAGGTGTTTCTCGGGTAAAAGTGGTATCCCCTAGGGTTTATGTCTCCGGGGGATTAATAGGCGAAAGGGTAGAGGCGGTGGAGGCCATTGGGCCCCACACCACCCCCGGCGCGGCCAAGGCGGGGGCACCCTATGGTGTGGGCCCCCTGAGGCCACCCTCCGGGTCTCTTCGGGACTCCATGGAACCTTCGGGAATTCTAAGACTTCCGGGCTTCGAATTTTCCAATTTCGGGAATATTTCCAGAACAACTTTTCTGAAACTAAAAAACAGCAGAAAACGGGGAATTGGCTCTTTGGCATCTTGTCAATAGGTTAGTCCGGAAAATCGATAAAAATGACATAAAGTGTATAGAAAACATGTGGGAAACAATAAGAAAATAACATGGAACATCAGAAATTAATGATATGTTTATGACGTATCAAACACCTCTTTCTTGATCTCCTCTTTTGTGAAGGGAGCTTTAAGAAACACGTTTTCCTCATGGAAGACTTGGGTAATATCATCTGTGCGAGACTCGTCAATAGTAATATTACTTACTTCAGGAGCTCTAAACAGACATTTATAGTACTTTGTAATATAGGCCTTCAGCTGATCCTGTCCCTCGATCAGGCCTTCATCCTGTTGGAGAGAATAAATCCGTTTTTTTTCCTATGTCTCCCATTGCCGACATTATGGAAATATCTCGTATTCGAATCTCCTTCAAGTATGAATTGGGACTTTGATCTTTGGTACCATTTGAGTTCCTCTTCCCACAACATTTGTGCTACCTTTGTGTTATATTAACTTTTAAGTTCAATCTCTTGCGAAGTTAGCAACCTAGTCTCACCGATCAGATCCAACTCGTCAATAATGGAACACAGACACTCTTTCTCTTTTTTCAGCATCCCAGTTGTGTGTCTCGCCCACCCCCGAAGATATTTATGCACGTTGCGCATTTTATTAATCCATCTTCGGAGGTGACGAAGGGAAGTGCGGCCTGTGCTCGCCGCCACCGATCGCCGTCCTGCAATTCTGTTGTTTTGGCCGAGATGTGTTGCCTCCCCTCCTCCCCTCACTGAGCATACTAGCATATCGTGGTCTTTGGCCGGCCGAAGTTTTGGACTTATCTACTATTGATCTTAATGGACAAGTATATTGGTGTTTCTGGATCTCTGGTTAGAATGTGCCCCGTACTCGTAGCCCCGTCGTTTCGTTGGTACCAGCGGATCGTACACATCGTTTCGCACGATTTCATGACGCTAGCACGGGCGGGCAAGAAGAAGACGGTAACAATTGGAAGCTCTAAAGATTTTGATGGCTTGTGTTGAGTTCGAGACGACTTTGTATTGCTAGCGGTGGATTTTGGATGATGGGGACAATGCTTCACATGGCTGCTATGCGAGTAGGTCGAAACTGCATGCGAAATGGCTATACTCTGGTGCTTGACAATTTGCGGCATCATCTGTTTTGGATACTGCTGTTCCGAGTCCTTGATAAATATGGAGAAGTCTTTTGCATCCTTGGTATCAATCTATGCTTGACATTACGCTGGTGCAGAGGCCAGATGTAATCGTATTTTTTAGATATTAATATATTTCAAAAGTTAGCACGCGTGCCGCTTTGAGCCGACCCATAAGAATAAGCAAGAAACCGCCATTATTTTCCTTGGAAGTGTACGACATTGCATCATCTGCACGCGTCTATAAAAAATTCAATTGGCCCGAGAATGCTAATTTAATTAGTGCTGTCAGGTAGTAGCTGAATTTGAGTTTCGTTTCACTGTTGTCGCGTCTGGTTGATTGTGTCAACATACCGCCATATCCGAATTAATTCTAGAGGCCGAATTAATTCGTGTCGGGTTGATTTGTGGTATTGCTTACTCTCAAAATGTTTGCATCTAGTCACCATTTAAAATTTGAAGATGTCCTGACATTTATGTTTTGCTACCAAACGAAGGACTAGTTGTATACCACTTTATTATGTTTTTCTTTATAATTGAAACAAACATATCACTTTAAATGTTTTATTATTCATTTTATTTCGTTTGTGTTTCTTTTCATGTCAACATAGTTGCTAAGTTTACAATAGTTGAAATATTATTTGTCATGCCTTTGTTGAAATACTTTGATCACAGCTTGCAATGCTTTTACATAACGTTGATCAACATTTGTGTTGGCTTCATGCACCTCAAAAATTATTTTTTTATCACTTACCTACTCGAGGACGAGTAGGAGTTAATCTCGGGGATGCTAATACGTTGCAAACGTATCTATAATTTTTGATACTCCATGTTTGTTTTCTACCCAATACCTTTTGTTTTTCACATGTTTTTTTGTTTTCCAGATGTTTTCACGGACTAACCTATTAACAAAATGCCCCAGGCCGGTTGTTGTTTTCTGCTGTTTTTCTATTTCAGGAAAGTTCTTAAGGAAATATTCTCGGAAAGGGCTGAAAATCCACGGAGATCATTTTTTACCCGGAACGAAGACGGAGTCCAAATGAGGGACAGAGGGGAGCCAGGTGGACACCAGGAGCGGAGCCCTGGCCACCGCCTCACGTCCCCTCTTTGCCCATAAATTTACTTCAACCGTAAAAACTTTGGGGGACGGAGTTATTTTCCCCGAAACATACAGAGAGTCACCGTCACCTCGAAAGTCCAATCTAGGGCTTCTGCAGCCCTTCTCCGGCACCCTGCCGGAGAGGGGGGTCGTCACCGCAGGCCACTATATCGCCATGATCGCCTCCAGACAGATGCGTGAGTAGTTCATCTTGGGACTACGGGTCCATAGTAGCTAGATGGTTGTTCTCTCCCCTATGCCTCTATGTTTAGAATCTCGTGAGATTCCTCACATGGCGCGGAGGAGAAGGTCTCTCTCTCTCTCTCTCTCTCTCTCTCTCTCTCTCTCTCTCTCTCTCTCTCTCTCTCTCTCTCTCTCTCTCTCTCTCTCTCTCTCTCTCTCTCTCTCCCTCTCCCTCTCCCTCTCCCTCTCCCTCTCCCTCTCTCTCTCCCTCTCCCTCTCTCTCCCTCGTCTGCTTTTCGTGACCAAGAAAATGACAAAGGTGTTCTGAACATAGCAATTGATGTTCTGAATGTATCAGAAGAGATTGATGTACTCTAAAAGACATTTCTACAAGAGTAAAAAAGACATTGGTGAGCAACAATTTGTAACTTTCCTATGTAATATAAAATTCGCCATATTTCTTATTAAACGTTGTTGTCAATTATATATGCACATTGCTTAATTTCCATTTCACCAGATTTCGATGGATCTTTGAGGAGGGCAAGTATATGTACAACACTTCTCCGTTGGTAGATTTTTGTTATTCCTTATACATGTCTATATTTTTATATGTTTCCTTTCCAAGGTCGGAATTACATGGATTTTAGCCCCTGGTCATCTCAATCATCCTTTTCTAAAATAATATAGTAGTCGTGTGGTATTTTTTTTGAACTGTCTCAACCTTCTAATTGACTGCTGATATTACTATGGGTGGAGACTAAATCATCATTATCAAAAGTATAACAGACAATCTGCGAACTATTTTTCACTGTGTTATGGCCTACTACTTTGGTGTGGGAAAGAATCGAACCAATCATCATTAAAGGTAACATTTCATATGAAAATTATGAAGCGAAACAATACTGTATTATTTTTAATTATCGATGAAGTTTCATTCTCTACATTTTGTCTCACATGATAATTCCTTATTTCAGTTTGTGGATAGATGGATATATTGTGTCATGTGCTTATTCAATAGAATAGAAAGCTACATCATATTTCTGCCATTTAATATACTTTTTGCCCGCGGGCATTATCCTTGAGGAAGTAAGTGTTCTATGATGCTGCTTAACTGGAATAGAGGATGCCACTTAGATGATAATTCTTAATCATTATGTTGATTTTATTCATATCTCATAATAAAATTTGACATTTCAGATTTCCATGCAAAAATCATGTTGGTTTACACGGAACAACTGAAGGACAATAAATATCCCGCTGCAACGCGCGGGGTATTATCTAGTTCCCGTATGTTTTCCCCACTTCAAATCCTTCATTAAGCACCCTCGGCTCACCTCCAGTCCCACCGCTAAGTATTTTACGAACAGACTGGGCGGCTCCACCTCATTGTCAACCTCCATTCTTGGAGAACATGTCGGCTCCTTTAAATCTATTCATTTTTGCCTTATTTTCCACAATCCTAGCTACGCCGGCCACCTAAGTAGTAGGAACTCGGCCGCCTACGCGTATTTCGTCATCCTGCAGCGGATGCCTCGGTAGACAAGGCCTGTTGCCATGGAGTGAAGAGTTGGCAGCTTCGAGTGCCAATGATCAGAAATATATATGTCTACAATCAATCAGCGTGTGAGTATGCATGACATATGTTCCCTACAATTTCTAAAGCCACTAGAGTGTTGCAGGTTAGTTATCTGATTATCTCCTCTTGACCGAGCAATGAGAGGGCACTAAACATGTCCGAGTCTTTCTCTCCAAATGGCAGGCTATCATCTGCAACATGCGGGATGCCTCTGAACGTCGATGGCCGTAATTTGGACATACAAATGCTTCTCTGTATCATAAGAAAATCATTCTTAATACGCATGTAATTTTTTTCTCCAAGATTACTTATTTTCCTCATATGTTAATTATATTGTTTTCACTCGTGGTGTAGCATGCAAAACATACACCGATTTTCCGTGGCGTCGTGCGTCACCGGTGCCCTATATGGCTGTATCATGGACCACCACCACGTCGGTGCAGCATGCAAATTATACACCAATTTCCCATTCCACCGTTGCCCTGTATCATGGATCACGACCACGTCGGCCTCTATCGATGTTTTTTTCTTGGATCAATGTCGCTTTCGCTTAAATATTATGATGTTAATTTCTTTCGCTCATCTAATCATTTCGCCATTTAGACCGATCACTTTCATCTTCACCTAGGAGTTTGCCCGTGCGTTGCCACGGGCGCTCTTTTTTCACAACATAATATCATTTTTTAGTTTCATGTACAAATATATCTCATGGGTACATTTCCTGTCAATTCACTTTTTATCTGAAAATATATGCTCAGTTTGTGACAGAGGAAGCTCTTACCGGAAAAGGATGTACATTTTTGCAGGAATAGCTGATAAATAAAAGCAATAACATCCATCAGCAGAATGATCCTTTCTTCTACAAGATCAGAAGACCATATTCAGAACAGATCTGCAATCGAAGTGAGGAAATAACAATTTCCTATCAATCTGTGCAAGTTCAAGGAAACAAAGGATACCGAGCGCATATCATTATGAGGATACACTCACAACAATGTCATGGCAATACACTTACATAGAAGCAACTCGGTTGTACTTGTATCTCAACATCAACCAACTCAATGACGAGTCAATCCAGCATCATCTATAATTCAAACAAAACTTGTACGATAACCTGCAGTAGCAAATGGCAGTATAGCAATGTCCACATTCCTGTACCCCTCCAATCAATCACCCGTTCTGCCTGCCACTCAACTCTACCTTATAGCTAGATTCTTGATTTGTGTGCAAACTCAAATTATAAGTGCAAAACCTCATAATGCCATCAATGGAAGTTATTGTAGTGCACACAGAGTTGTCACAAAAAGCAAAAGGAGCAAAGATCCATCTAAATATACCACCTCAGCACATTGTTTCGGTGTTGAATGGATCCACTTGCCAATTGCAATTTAGTGTACACTGCCCACGCCTGCAAACATAGGAACTGATGGGTGAGGCATCTTATTGTGTGTCTGATCTTTTTCCTCTATCATTCTTGTATAAAGCTTATTCAATAAACTCTAATAGTCATAGAACTGAACATGAAGCAAAACAACACATTTTGTTCATAATGCACCTTCAAAAACGGTAATAGCATCATGGCAGTTGAAATCTGAAAGCTGTCTACAGACAATATTTTTGTATGTCCAAAAGTCTAAATTAAAGTCAAAGAAAATAAAGGTGTTCCGGTTATCTCCATAATAATACCAACTCCTTCTAACAGTTTTTATTTTTATTTTTAGCAATCATGTGAGGAAATATCTTGCTTGCTTCTATGCCTCAATTCGTACACACAAACAAAAGTTGTAGCAAAAGTGCAAAACCGGTTTGGTAGGCATTCTACCATTTTAGAAAACAATTTCTATGGCTAAATTCACCAACTACTTTCTTACCTGCAGACAGTAGAACAAAGAAGCATGAATTCGCTAGTGTGGAAACTTTTTTACTTTCTTACACACAAAAAAAACCGTACGGGTTAAAAGTCAACATGAAAACCTGAATATCCAAAGGACAAATAGTTGAATATGCCATCACACGCCTGGAGCGAAAGTATCAGCAAGCTGAAATTGTAACTAAGCCTTGAGTAAGAGTTATCTCATATGATATTCTGAATAAAGGCTACACACATTTTTGTTTTGAAAGAACATATTAGTGGGTAGTTTATTGGTTCAAATATTACTTTGCAGTATATATTTCTAAGCGATAGTAAAAGACAGTGAATAAAAGTAAGGAGTAGCAAATAAACTTAAAACGAAAACTACCATCCATCACACACCCTTACCCATAAGATGAAATGTCCAATAGAAGATCGAAGGATGGAGGCGGCTTCGTGGCTGAAACCCAACAACATCAGATTCAAAGACTCAAACCCTCTCGAGTTCTGATTGACAACAACAAGGTGACCATACAATCCCCAATAGTATGCAGACAGAGCTTCGGCACCCATCATTGAAGCTCCTGATTTTGCAGAAGCATTCGTGAGATCCTCAATTTGAAGAGACACTGACAAACGCCAAAGCTCAACCCAATCTTCTAAAACTAATGTGAACATCATACCATGGCTTGTACATGTTACCAGAAAGAAAATTAGTTTAGCCAAATTGATAAATATTTTTTAGGTGAGGATAAATAAACCATATGAAAATGCAGTATGAACTCCTTGTCGCTAGCTAGTACATGGATATTTATATTTTCCTTTGACAGGGACACCTGTTTTTTCTGCATCTAACATCCACTCACCATGTAAATATACAGAAGCTGAACACAGTAGCATTGGCAGGATGTGATCATTTTATCAATAATAATCACATTTAATGTTGTTCTTGAGTCACTGCCAACCTTACCATGGGTTCAAGTGGGATTCATCCGACTCTGGTAGCAGTCCAAGTGGGCAGCAACCTGCTAAACATGTAGGGTTAATATTTATTGAAGTGCAACTTGAGCGAAAGTGAAATACAAAAAAACAGAGAAATACATAGCACCATGCACCTTGAGTAGAGAAATATGTGTTTCAATACAGTTTCACGTCACATGCACACATCACATGGAAGACCATTTTTCTTAAAATTTAGCCAGATAAAAAAATGCCAAAATTAGTATTTGGTACTTTATTGTTTTATAATGACGTATACTTTGTTTGTAGCAACAAGGCCAATTAGTTAATCTTAAAGACCAAGCATCGAATTTCCTAATACTATGCAGGAAAGAGAAATAAATAAAAACATCCATAACTCAAGATCAACAAAATAAGCACAAGAACAGTATGAACCTCTTCTTTGATAGGCAGTGCATCATTTTTCTGACGCAACTCCCCTGACTAATCGATATGAGTTGAATAGGGGTATATGACGGTGTTGGAAGTGACACATTGGCAATATAACAACTACTTAGCCTCTACTGCTTGCTTGGCCAACTGTTGAAGCTGGCGCCCTTCTCAAGGTCTTTGGTTAGGAAGGATAAAACCATGATTTTGTAAGGAACCAAAAAAGGGGATCCAGAATTCGAACTTCACGGCGATGCTGCAGCACACAAAGGGCAGGAGGAAGTGAGCAACGCAGAGAAGAGGATGATACAAAATTCTCATAAAACAATCATCACAAGCATGCGCGGTGGATAGGGAGGTCGATGCCACCTCGCATAAGTCGAAGATGAGCAGTGCCTCTTCCTCTGCACCTCACGCCACCATAGCTTCCTCCATTGGGCAGCCAAGAACGGGACTAACGGGGCTGGAACTTGTTTTGTGCCAATGCAGAGAAGGGGTGCCAAGGCCTTGATGGAGGCGTCCGTGCAGTTGGTGGAGGGGAACTCACCACACCAGATCTTGGGGCATCAGCGGCACTGACCCAGTCGACGGATCTGGCGCCATGACCGCTTCTCAGAGTGCGTCTGAGGGATTTGGGGAAGAGCTTGCCAAATCGCAGCCGCTTTAGGCGCTCCTGAGACCACACTCTGTGTCACGTAGATCTGGAACCGACGATCCATTCGTGACCGACGGAAAGCAGTGACGACCTTTGACTCCTGCATGGGTACGGTGCGCCTGGACTACCACATGCGGCCCCGATCCGCTTGCACCGGTCGCCGCATCGCCAGCGACCGCAACACATGCGATTTCCTCTTTCTCCTCTGGATCCCATCCCCTGGTATTTCTTCTTCATATCGATCTTGTTTTCCACTTCATACAGGTCCTCACCGCTCAGCGTGAGAAGAGCCAGCGATGGACGTGGAGGCCTCGGAACGACGATGCTGAGAGGATCGAGGCGCTAGTAGGGAAAGATGCGAGGACGGCGGCGGAAGAAGGTGATTTCCTAGCACGGGGAAGGGATATGGCATGTATAGGTGGTGCACATGTCGGCGTCGAAGCATTTTTCAACGCGCGGCGGACGATGGCAGACGATGGTCTTCCATGCCCATGCGGGGTGGGCATAGGGCTCCTGACGAAGATAGCGTTCTGGCGGCGGGGACTCGAAAGGGCTGGTTCGCCATGGCCGGAGGCAGCGGCGGCTGGGTAGAGAAAGCCTAGCTTGCCTCGCGTTGGGATTTTGGATTGAGTGACGTCTCACGTTGGGATTTTGGATCGAAGAGGTATGGGCTTTTTTTCTCTGGACCGAAAAAATTGCAAAACGAAACGTCGCACGTTGCGAGGCAGACGAGGCGGAGCGAGCGAAGCGGACAAAACGTACCAACGTACGTCCAACTGCCATTTAATAGTAAAGATTAATTTCTTTCGCTCATCTAATCATTTCGCCATTTAGACCGATCACTTTCATCTTCACCTAGGAGTTTATATCATGTAAGCGTTTAATTGACAAATATTCACCTTCTCGAGACATACGTTTTGCCCATCCCAACTTTCCGAAAAGTTGCACAAATAAAAATTATAATTTCTAGATAATGCATGTATGCGTTTTTTTCTTACTTTTGTCACTTCATTTAAACCTTCAAACTTACATGTGCGACATACTTTCAGCTTTGGTGGTCGATCTTTTCTTTTCCAAATCGGTTCCTGATTTTATCTTTTGTTGTATGTTTAGTTGTTTATACATGTGGATACTTCTATCGATTCCATTCATTTGGTTACATGCTTTATAAGGTAAATTCTTTGAAATGTTCTATACTTTGTTTTTAAATCATCACCCCACCAACCATTTCCTCTGTCATAGATAAAGTGCTCCGTTGGATAGATAGCACAACTTTGCATTTTTGGTCAACCAAATCCAAATGACAGCTAGAAGTTCAAACAACAACTTCATGTTTACATATAAGT
The DNA here is from genome assembly GCA_028641055.1 of Alopecurus myosuroides. NCBI lineage: Eukaryota > Viridiplantae > Streptophyta > Magnoliopsida > Poales > Poaceae > Alopecurus > Alopecurus myosuroides. Next base: position 25,323,335 of record CM054057.1, on the reverse strand, counting down.
ATGCATGGATGTATCCTCCGTTGAGCAACTGATATGTAACACCCCGGCCACCTCGTAGCCGGCGGCTGTCACCCCTGGTAGGTCTCTAGGATCTCTAGACTGGCCCCACAGATCAACACTAGTCTTTCCTGCACACTTTGTCCTCACTCGTGCGCACCCGGGAAGGACTTCCCGGTCGGTCACCCATACTCAAATTGCTCCAGGCCAAGCACGCTTAACACTAGAGTTCTTTCAAGATGAGCTTCCGGAAAAGAAGTTGCAACTTGTTGATATGAGTATCCTATTAATCCTATTGAGCCCCGCGGCAGGATCTCACATCCTTCCCCCCTTAGAAGACCGACGCCCTCGTCGGTCAACCTACAGTCCATGAACTTCTCCCTCTTGGCACTCGTCTGTGCGCCCAGTGTCGGCACATGTCCCACATGTCCACCCACTGACCCGCACACGCCCGTGTAACCGCGAGGGTCAGCTCTGATACCAAATGTAACACCCCGGCCACCTCGTAGCCGGCGGCTGTCACCCCTGGTAGCTCTCTAGGATCTCTAGACTGGCCCCACAGACCAACACTAGTCTTTCCTGCGCACTTTGTCCTCACTCATGCGCACCCGGGAAGGACTTCCCGGTCGGTCACCCATCCTCAAATTGCTCCAGGCCAAGCACGCTTAACACTGGAGTTCTTTCAAGATGAGCTTCCGGAAAAGAAGTTGCGACTTGTTGATATGAGTATCCTATTAATCCTATTGAGCCCTGCGTCAGGATCTCACATGATATCACAAAGATAAACACTCCCTGTATTCCGCCACTAATGTTTATTCAAAGTATTGCAATCATGTTGAATTTGATGAATGGATTAAAAGGTAAATCATCAAGTGGATTTTCATATAGAGGTTGTTGTTGTTGCAATGGCTTAAACATGGTTTTATTATTTCCCCTTTAATTACTATGGATATGCGCTTCTAATTTGATTCTTCGTTTCACTTTCAAGAATGTCCCGTACCAACGTGTGGGAGAGGGGGGGGGGGGGGGGGGGGCATTCTTCTAGTATCCAATGAATGGACGCAACACTTACTGGTCACACCACTACCCACCCAAATTGGATTTAGTAAACTTTCAGAAAAGTGCCTCCCCGCCTATGCCGACCTACTTTTCAGTACTACCCTAGCTTGTTATTTGCAATCATTTGTGGGTCTAGAGTCTCTGCTTCCACTGAAGGTTCCGTGGTACATTGAAACAAGCAGCCGTCGCTGAATCCAAGAACTGGGGACGTGTTTGTTTCAGCTCTGTAAACGGAAACACTAGTGGTATCAATTCGCTCGCGGTAATGGTAACGGAATGAAAAATTTGCTGATCCGTTTGGTTCACGCAGGTAACGGAAAGGGAAACAGGCCGACGTTTTTTTTTTGTCTCTACCAGATCTCAGATCACCGCGTCCAGCAGCACCAGCGCCATGGAATCGCATGAAGAATCAGGCACGTATGATCAGAAATTCGAGGTTGAGAAGCCAAAGCCATCACGGGAAGGGGATCTGGAGCGGCGCTGATGGTTCTCTCCGGCCTCTCTCCGGCCGCCGGCGGCGCGAGTCGGCGGAGCTGGAGCAGCAGGGAGATTCAATCAACGCAGATTTGGCGAAGAAGAGATACCAAGGAGATTTGGCAGGTATAGAGCAGGACGCGAGTATTCCGGCGAAGGAGATTTGGAGGAGATCCGGAGACGCACGATCCAGCTGCAAGTATCGGTTTTGACCTGCGATGGAATTCGATTCCGCGGGACTTGTTCAAACGTGATTAACGGTATAAGATACCGGCGTAATCGGATGACGGACTGGAAAATGCGAACCAAACACGTCCTGGTTATCCCAGCATTTGGCTGCTAGCTGCTCTGCTGTTGGCAGATGGTATGGAAAATGGCCACCTTTTCTTTTTTCAATCAGAGCCGCTTTGTGCAGTAGAACCATGTACCGCACTCAGCGTACACAAGCAGCGAGCGGTGTCAGAAGACGAAGGAAACCAAATCAAATTCGAGCTACGGCACTGTCGAAAAGAAATTGTCTGGTTTTGCTTGCTGGAAGTGGACGGCACTGCATCCTGACTGCTAATTGTGTGGATGCCAAGTTTCGTTTGGTCAGTGCAGAGGAACATTCCAAGCAGACAGCGGTTGCCTGCCGCTTTCATGCAACTGTGGATATATACGTGTGGTTGTCGGGCGGGTAAAATCTTGCTGCCAAAACGTACTCGACCATGCACGCAAGATATATATATATTTCCTCGCTCACGTATCCACACAGCCAGTAGCTAGGTCCAAGTCAGAGTCGCTCATACGCATGGAAAAATCAGATCGGCTGATGTCTCTCGAGAAATAGAGAAGGATTTGTGGCGGTATCTTCGGTGCGACGACAATGGCGGATTCGTGACCGTAGCGGCATAAGTTGGTGGGCGGCGAGGTTGGGTGGTGAGCCTTGCCCTTACAGGACTCGCGTGTGGGATCGCCCGGGGTTGTGGATAGGTTTTTTTGGTAGAAATCCTTGTCGGGTCGTCCGGTACCAATGCGGTGCCGCCTTCGGGTGGCATCAAACCTTCTGGAGGACGTCGTGGGTACCCTCATTCACTTTCTTCTGTGTGCCGGGGAAACCCTAGGACCGGTGCGCTGGTTCGGGCAGCAGCGTGATTTTTTTTCTTGAAAGTGTTGCTTGGCACACGACGATTCGACACTAGGAGCGTGGTGGTAATTCTCTGGTGGGCGCGGCGGTCACGCGTTTTTCTCATTTAGTCTTACCGCCTATGTCTCCATTTGTTTTCTTCTTTGTTCTTTTTTCTTTTGAGCGTTTGTTTGCTGCTGACCCAGTATCGTGTTGGTTGTATCGGTTGTTTGCTATATTAGTATAGCGGAGCGAAAGCCTATTTCGACCAACCGTGTGGATGCCAAGTTTCGTTTGGTCACTGTAGTGCAGAGGAACATTCCAAGCAGACAGCGGTCAAGCAGTGTTCCCGGCCGCTTTCATGGTATTTTTTGCCAAATCTATCCACTTAGCAAAATTAATCTCAAATCGGGCTCTTTTCTAAACTATTTTCAAATCTGACGCCCTAAGGTCGGCTCCAGATAGGATGGGGCACGGTCGGCTCTATTCTACTTGGAGCCGACCTCCCGATTTTTTTTTTAACCGGAACATGTTCGATGCAAAAATAAGTTGACACTACCGAAGTGCACAAGTTCGGCTATATATGCTACTTAGCGTCTATCTCAAGAGACCAGATTTGAAAATAGTTTCGGGAAGAGGTCAGATTTGAGATTAGTTTTGTTAGGGTCAGATTTGGAAAAAAAATACGCTTTCATGCAACTGTGGATATATACGTGTGGCTGTCGGGTGGCGGGGTGGGTAAAATGAAATCTTGCAGCCAAGACGTACTCGACCACGCACGCAAGATTGCCTCACGTATCCACACAACGCAGCAGGGCCAAGTCAGAGTCACACATGGAAATTGGAAAATCAAATCGGCTGATTTGTCTCGTCAAGATATAGAAAAGGATTTGTGTCGATCTGTGCATGAAACAAAACACAGGATAGTAGCTAGCTTTTGGGGTGGGCAGGGGCCGGCCAACGATCGATCCATCGACAGGGACGCGGCGGACGGTAGACGCAAGATTCTTGCGGTTGCACCCAGCAGCGTCAGGCAGCAGTACGTACGTGACCACCTAAATTGCACACCGCTGTGGCGTCAGGGCGTCAAGTATCTTTGCTGCCGGCGATCGACTACGGGTCTCCCAACAACATCATCATCGGCGATGACGATAAACGACTAGACGCACATGGCACACAGTCACTGTTAACGTATGAGAACGCAACCACCTAGAAAACCACTTTTTTGTTTGTTTGTAACAAAAACGAACAAGCCGCGAGCCGCCTGTTCTTTTTTTGTTTTTTGAAATGTGTTGTGTATTAACCGTTGAATATAAATATATTGCGGAGGCTATTTCCATTCGTTCGGACTTTTGAGATAATTGACTAGTGCAACAATCGGCTCTTCACTTACAAAGCTTGCATCAACATTACACTTAATGTGACCATCGGGAGGTTTCACCCAAAATTTTCCCATAGCACTGGCCCATCCCCTTTATATTTGCATGCTAGTCTATTTTTCATTTTCCTTTTATAGCAACTATGAGGTTTTATTTCTTTAGTTTTTTCAAACTAGCCAAATAATTCTGTAGACCTACGAGCAATCTTACATTAGAAGGTTTGCTGCGACGAAAGATCATGGCAGTAATACACCATGTATCATCTTTCTTGCATGAAACCCACATAAGTAAGATTCAACCACAAAAATTTATTTATATCCACAATTTGTGGTGACTCTAAAGGAAAATAGAAAATGTGTTCCACAAAAAAAAAGAACCACAATTATAGATAGCATGGTCAAGTTTAAGAACAAATGTCTCCTGAGCAGAGGATAAACAAGTGAAAAGCTCTATGTAAAGATTACATCTCTCCCATGTACACAAGTGCAATACATATTTTCGAGAGAACTATACAAACACACATTTAACGCATGCAAGAAAACAAAGAGAATATGTAAGTAATCTCCGAGATTCAAATGAGATATAGGTCATTCAGAACATTAGACAATTAGAAATTTCGGTATTTGTCCCTCTATGAGTTTCTGCACTTCTTCCATTAAACAACTCCCTTCTTGAGAAATTTATCTATATGTGGGAAATGGATTTACTTGCGTCGAGCCACATTATTATTCTTCAGTAACGGAGATCCTACGTGTACGGACGAAAATCCTACGAAGGAAGGTTAAGGACGGTGTCGAATATGCATCTCAACAAGTCCCTCGGGTGAACCAATAGGGTTTTGATTAGGAGAACGTGTGGGCGCTGGTGACAATCGTCGACTAACAGGGGGCACGATTTACCCAGGTTCGGGGCCCTCGTAGAGCTAAAACCCTTACTCCTGCTTCTCTCGACCTATATTAGCAATAGATCGGTTACAATGGGGGATGCTCGAGTCGAGAGTAGGATCTCAATCTCAAGGCTTTGGTGGTGCGGTATTGCTTGGTCCCCCTCCCGGTGGTTCTCCTGGACTTATATAGGTGGCTAGGTCTCAAACCGCACCCGGGGGGGATACAAACCATAAACTTAAGTCGGTTACAAGTTTCCTTTCTTGACCATCAAGGCCTTGCGGGTGGGCCTTGATTGGGCCTTCTAGAACTGCCTATGGCGTCTCGCTTCGGGCGTAGGTCTTGGGCCTTGGACCGGGTAGCCTCACCCGATAGGTCCAGGATTCGTTCCCTCGTCAGTAGCCCCCGAGCGTTTATTCGATTGAGAATCTGTCGGGTAGACGCTCAAAGTTCGTCTTGATTCCTTCCGATTGATTGCTTCAACCGTTCAATGTTTAGAGGGTGCATACCCTGTGCGCGATGCGCTGTTTGTACTCGAGTATCAAGCGATGAATGTGCCTGTGTTTCGGCTGTTTTTGCAGAAGGATACGGCTCAGTTGCTTGGATCTCCCGAAAGCTCAGGGCCAATTAATTGCATCTAGGGAAAGAACAGTTCTGGCCTACACGAATTCGAGACCTTCGACTCGAATCCGGTGAGGTGATCATTGCGACTGGGCCGTGGAGGTCTTACCGAGTCGAACTTAACCTATAAGGGTACCTGGCGCGTCCGCTTGGATTTTTCTTCGTGTTGTTGACACGGAATTTTACCGGAGGACGCAGCTTGAGTGCGATTCCAGGCCCATAAGAGATCTTTGGGTCTTACCTTCGTACTCGAAAGAATACGGCATCCGGATGTGCCTAGTCGGCCGAACGATCCAGGGCAAGGATGTGTAAATACATCGTGTGTCAAAGTGGCAGGAACTGCACACTCGCGAGTATTATCTTGAGAGTCTTCGAGTGAAGAGATTTCCCTTCTAGTTATACTTATGCAGAAGACATTTTTTGCACTTATAATATTTTGCCCATACAAAAGAATGTTCGTGTTGTGGGGCTTTGTTGTACCTGTACTAAAGAGATTTCGTGTGTGGGTAGTTATGCGGGAGAGTTCCCGTGTCTTGTCATATCCTTCGATATACCCATACGAAAGAAATTTCGTGTCAGAGCGCTCATGCGAAAGAATTTTTGCGTCTTGATATGCCCATACGAAGGAAATTTCGTGTGAGAGAGCTTACGCGAAAGAGTTTCGCGCCTTGATGTGCCCATACGAAAGAAATTTCATGTGAGGGATCTTACGCGAAATAATTTCACACCTTGATGAGGTATGCAATGATGTCATTGCGCACTCGTCCGTTCCGACTCCTCCCGATGGGACGTGACGGAGCAGAGCAAAGCGTGATGGCCCACCTAGTCAGCTTTTGACCGGAAACGAGAAGTCGTTTCCGGTTTCCCCGCGAGCCACGCGCCATAAATGCGCATGATCTGCTGTAAAGATCGTGGCAGCATCGCCGCCTCGTTTCCACTTCACGCGTGGCAGCCACGATGAGCGCCACATCACCAGATCTATGGTTCAGATCGTTTTGGCCTGTGTATAAGTAGCCATCCTTAGGCGGTGGGTAAATTTCCCTGCCCTTCGCTTCCTTTCTTCCTCCTCGCGCACACCTTCTCGTTCTGTAAGCACCAGAGAGCTCCCATGGCTGGAGGGAAGAAACGCAGCACCACTGCATCATCGTCAAAGGAGGTCGGAGACACCTCCGCACCGCCCGCCGTGAAGTCAGGCGACTGACGCTCCGCCAACACCACGCGGAAGAGCATCAATGAGATGCAGCGAGAGGGGCTGCTGCCCGCCGACGGCGAGAAGCGCGTTCGCCTCCCCAAGAAGGAAGAGGTACCAAACCCTCGCGCAAACTAGCGTGTGATCTTCTCAGAGCACGTCTCGCGTGGTCTCTCTCTGCCTCCCCATCCCTTCCTCCTTGGATTGTTGTATGTCTATGCCATACAGCTCCATGACTTGCCTCCAAACGCGATTCAGCACATCCCGTGCTTTGCGAGTGCTATTTAGGCATCCGCCCGCATTGGGGCCTCTGGAAGGCCCTGTTCAAGGTGCGCATCTTCCGAGAAAAGTCGCGACTGGGCGAGCAGGGGGAGCCATTGCGCACTGGCGAGTTCGGGATCCAGGCGAAGACGGATATCCCCTACCCGTAGATGTATATCGTCGACTCCGTGCAACGATGGCGGAAGAAGTGGTTCTACGTCATCGACAACAGAGCGGGTGGAGCTCCCGAGTTTCATCCATTCGCGATATTGAAGCGCCGAAAATCCTGGGCGCACAAGCTTACCCCCGAAGATAACAAGGTCATCTCCTCTCTACTCGTGAAGGTGGGGAGCTTCCGCGACAAGGCGATGGGCAATATGCTTCCTCGAATCCCTCTGTTAAGAGGAAAGAAGTTGCCTAAGCAGATGCTCTAGCCACAAAAGCCACCCAAAGGTCTCCAAGTCCTGCGAGGGCCGCTGTAATTCCAGAGTACGGGCTACCTGGTTTTGCGGGTGGATCTTCTGCACACAAGGAGGTTTCGGGTAGCTCAGTAGATCCTATGTCTATTGCCCAAGGCCAAGTAAGTTTATCCCTCCTTTTTGCATCTTTTGCTTTGTTTGGTTGGAATTCCTATCGGGTGCACAACAGTGCTCCCGATGGGAGTAGCCCCCAAGGCCGTGGTTAATTTCTTGCGATTAGCCACGGACTCAAATTGAACACTTGTCTTTCTTTATTCTATCGGGTGCACGGCAGTGCTTCCGATGGGAGTAGCCCCCGAGGCTATACTCGACTGTGTACAGTCGTGTATAGGCTCAAGAGATTTTTCCTTTAATTTGAATTTCTGTCTTGGGCTTTTGCAGACTCTCCTCGATTCCCTTGCCGCCATTGGTCGTCGAGTGCTTTCAGCTGAGGCGGATTGCGTTTCCCTTTGGGTGGATCGCGATCGACTCGTCCAGGACAGCCAATCTCTTCAAGGTATAATCCGCTCGGTTTTACTGTTTCCGTTGATCGTGAAGATTGCTTAAGCTGTGTTTGTTGCTCTGTAGCCCAAGTTACTCGCCTGAAGACCGAGAAGGTTGAAGCTGTCGCTCGGGTGAAAACCCTTGAGGCTGAGTTGGAGTCCTCCCGGAAGGAGCTGGAGTCCACTCGCAAGCATTCAGCCGACTTCGAGGGGAAACTTGTCGAGGCTCAAGAGGCGCTGAAGCAATTGGAGGAGGCGGGTGCCAAGCATGACAGTGACCTTGTTGCCATCATCCGCCCCTTGGCTCAGAACTTTGCGGGTAAGCCATTCTTGACTATCTCTCTGTTGTTATGTATCTTAATTTGCTACCCCGGAAATTTATGATGTCCTTTTTGTAGATGTCCTTGGGGTTGCACTGGAGCTGCCTGGGAGCCAGCGAGTGGACGCCCTGATAGATTCCTGCGCCCAACTCCAGGAGCATGCGAGTGGGATCTGCTCTCTCGTTGGTGAAGCCACCCGAGTGTTGACGCAGTTCCACGAGCGCCTACTGGTGGACGCAGTGGTTCCGCCTACGCTGGGCGGCCTTCTGAAAGTTTTCTTGGACGATGAAAATCTCCTCCAGACTTATTCAGTCACCCAGTCTGAGTGTGGAGCTAGGACTTTGCGCTGGCGCACGGAGTCTCGGACCTGGAGAAGGTGTACTCGAGCCTTCCCTACAACGCCTTAGGCAAAAAAGTAGCGCTCCGTCCCTTTGGCGCTCAGGCTGAGGTCCTTGCCAAGAAGCTCTATGAAGTGCTTGCTCGTGCTAGTCGCAAGGGGCAGCCTGCTGCGAGTGGCTCTACTTCTGCAGCCCCGTAGGCTAGTTTGTATTTACTTTTGTCCGTCGATGTAATGAACCTGGGGATATATTCCCGTATTTGCTTAATCGAAGTGTTTCTTGATATCTTCAATGCCTGATTGTTGCGCTTTACTGTTATGAGCTCCCGATGGGAGTAGCCCCCGAGCACCTGATAGATAGGTGGTATGTGTCTCGAGTGGGGTCTTGTAATTTTTCTGAACTTGCTTCATTTAATTCCAGGTAGTGGATCCTAGCGCAGAGTCTTCGAGTGGGTCTGCTGCGCGGTTGGATCCCCTTGTTGCTGCTGCCAGTACGTTCACCTCACTCCGTGACCGTGTTGCGGATGGCGAGCGCAAACTGAAGGCGCTCCGGGGCGTGGCCGATGTTGCCAAATCAAAGGAGAAACTTGCGGCCGAGCGCGAAAAGTTTGTGATGGAAGAGCTTGCTGCCGTTGCAAAAGACATGCTTTGTAACCTTGCGAGCCCCCTATCACTTTTGCTGGTTGCTCCCTTTTCTGTTTTGACATGTTTGCTGATTTTGCAGTTGTTGAACCCGACGGGCCTTGTGAGACTCACTGGGTGAATAACCACATTTCCCATGAGTCGAGTAGCTCAAAACCACATGCGAGAAATTTTTTGTCAGACCGAAGCTGAGGTTTCATTTTGGCCACCTTGAAGTATCGTGCGAGCCAGGCGAAGTTTCTTCTTGAGTCCTGTCGCGAGGCTCTTTCTTCTGTGCATCGGACGTTTTATCCACTGGGTGCCGTTCCAGAAGGATGGAGTGGTTTGCTAAGGATCTTTCGTCGAGTAGGAGAGGTCCGGGAGTGCGTTCGCCAGCAACTGATCGGTGGGGATCAAGTGGCTCTCGCCTTTGTTCGGGTGTGGCATCCTGAGGTAAATTTTAACTCAGTGGCGCGGCTTCCCGAATCTCCAGTTGATTTCTCTCCTCATTATGCGGCCTTCCGGCCCGCGGCAGAGCGGGTTATTCGACTAACATTCGAGGAAATTGATCAAATGCTTGCGGAGAGGACTGCTCACCGTCAGATGTAATCGTAGGATGTAGATATCCTGTAACTCTGTATAGCTCACTTTATATGTTTTAAGGTGTTTATAAGGTGTGGACCTTGTTGTACCTTGTATTTGAAAATTGCATTTTATGCTAGTTAGGCGTAGCCCCCGTGTGTTTGTGGTGTATACCTGTTGTTTTAGCATGTAAAATGGAAGATGCGAATAGGTATGGTTGAAGAACCATGTGTTTTATTGATATGGCTGAGAAGCCATGTATTTGATCGGGCTACAGAATGGCTGGTACAACCTTATTTCTTGCGAATAGAATAATCCTAAGGGTAGAACTTGCGGAGATGCGCAACGTTCCACGGGTTGGAGTAGATGCCACCGGTCACCGGCTTCTTTAATCGATAAGCGCCAATTGGGATAACTTTGTGTATTATGAAGGGTCCTTCCCTTGGTGGCGCGAGCTTGTGTCCTTCCTTTTGCTTGAGCCGCAGCACCAGGTCTCCTACCACGAAGGATTTGTGGCGTATACTGTTGGAACGCGTAGAGATAAACAAAACTTTTCCTACGCGGTACTTCCAAGATCTAGACGAGGTAGAAGGCCACGAGTATTACCACTAGACACGCATGTGCAGATTATCGATGCAGCGCGTCGGGGCAGTGCAGTCCCACGATCCGATCCGGCCGATCCGATCCCACGAACGTCGAAGTGCTGAACGTACAGCACCTCTGCCGGTATCCACACGTACGAGGAGGAGCTCCGACGGCGGACTGCTAGGTCCGGTGCGACGGCTGGACTGAGTGGGGCTAGGGTTCCCAACGCATGGGGTGAACTAACGTGCCCGCTGGGCAACCTGCGCCCCTCTTTATATAGCGAATGGTATTGGGCTTCACAACAGTTGTGGCCCATTCCCTCTGTGAGTCCGACTCACAAACTCAGTCCATTTCCGGTTCAGGTCCAACCCGACCAATACATGCTTCCGCTCTTAAGTGTGCGACCCTGCAGGCTCATGACGACTTGGACACGATTGGAGTCCGACTCTCAATCGATCAATCGGTAGCGGCTCCTAGCAGAACGTGCCGACTCCCAAGTCCCATTGAGTCATGACGACATACCTTTCAATGTGATATTCATCTTAGTCCCTTTTGCCTCACGATATACCTTGTCGAACTATAGGCGATTTATCGTCATCCCTTAAATAGTTCGACTCTCTTCTCGATCCGTGATATATGATTTATCTGACTAACTCTTTAGTCAATAGACACAGTTAACACTTAACTGAGTCGCGCATGGCCATGCTTCCTGAATCATATCACTCGAGTGGGCCCAGAGAATATCTCTCCATTCGGAGGGGCAAAATCCCATCTTGATTATCCACATCACGCAGCTTGCTTCTCATTCGACCCGAACTCTGCCTTTATAGCTGCCTTGTCACAGAACAACGTTTGACAGAACCTAAGTCGGTGATCCACAACTCGGATTGTGCGACAACCTCAGGTCTAAGGATTACATTGATTGAGACATGCAAATGATGACGTACTCGTTGCATCTCAATATGGGTCAGTCCGACTTGCTAAACTCTTTAGCCAAGTCCGTGAACGTTGGAATGGCATCACCATGCCCATGACAAGTGGAACCGTGTCATCAGCCAACACTCACATTAGTCTTGGGTGTGTGTCCAGTACAACCTTAATGACCAAGGACAATCTAGTATGAACAACATGAATATATAGTTCCACAATCGAATCACATATTCAATGACATATATCAGATGTTCAAAACAAGGACAACTTAATAACTTTATGAATACATTGGGAATTACATCATACATGATTGCCTCTAGGGCATATTCCCAACAGTCTCCCACTTGCACTAGAGTCAATCATCTTGGCATCATATGCCTAGGCATCTAATGCCCATACCTCTCGTGTGCGCCTCATGCTTAGGTTGTGGTAGCGCCTTTGTCAACGGATCTGCAATGTTTGCATCCGTGTGTACTTTGCATAACTTGATATCACCTTGTTCGACAAACTGGCAAATGAGGTGGTACCGCATGAGTATATGTTTGTTCTTCTGGTGTTGTCTAGGTTTCTTGGCTTGTGCGATAGCACCATTGTTGTCACAATATACGTCCAAAGGATTGGACGCGCCCTGAACCACACCAAGATCTATCAGGAGGTTCCTGATCCAAACTGCTTCCTTTGCCGCCTCTGAGGCAGCAATATACTCAGCCTCTGTTGTAGATGCAGACACCGTATCTTGCTTGGAACTCTTCCAGCTCACAGCTCCTCCGTTCATTACGAACACGTATCCAGATTACGAACGAGAATCATCTGAGTCGGTGAGATAACTCGCATTTGTGTAACCCTTTACACTGAATTCCTCATCACCTCCATAAACTAGGAACATTTCCTTAGTCCTTCTCAAGTACTTAAGGATGTTTTTAACCACTGCCCAGTGGGCTTCGCCAAGATCAGCCTGGTATCTGCTTGTAACACTCAGAGCATAGGAAACATCTGGCCTAGTACAAATCATGGCATACATGACGGATCCGATTGCCGAAGCATACGGGATCACACTCATCCGACTTCGCTCATCAGTCATCGAAGGACACTGAGTCTTGCTAAGTTTTATGCCATAGGACATCAGTAAGAATCCCTTCTTGGACTCTTCCATTTTGAATTTCTTCAAAACTTTGTCCAGATATGTACTCTGACTCAATCCAATGAGCCGCCTTGATCTATCTCTATAGATCCTGATTTCTAATATGTAAGTCGCCTCACCCAAATCCTTCATTGAGAAACTCCTTTCCAATGACTCTTTGGTTTCTTGCAACATCATGACATCATTTCCAATCAGCAATATGTCATCCACATATAAGATTAGAAAATTTACTTTGCTCCCACTAAACTTCTTGTATAAACAAGAATCATGATCGCTCTTGATGAAGCTAAACGATTTGACTACCTCATCAAAGCGAATGTTCCAACTCCGAGATGCTTGCTTCAACCCATAAATGGATTTCTGAAGTTTGCATACCTTGTCAGCATTAGCCGGATCCACAAAATCTTCGGGCTTTATCATATACACGTCCTCAGTTAAATTTCCATTAAGGAAAGCCGTCTTGACATCCATCTGCCATATCTCATAGTCGAAATAGGCTGCTATGGCTAACATGATCCGAATTGATTTAAGCATCGCTACAGGCGAGAAGGTCTCGTCGTAGTCAACTCCTTGAACCTGTCGGAACCCCTTCGCGACAAGTCGTGCTTTATAGACGGAAATATTTCCATCCATATCAATTTTCTTCTTAAAGACCCATTTGCACTCGACGGGTCTTGCATCGTCAGGCAGATCAACCAAATTCCAAACTTGGTTTTCATCCATGGACTTTAACTCGGATCTCATGGCTCCAAGCCATGACTCGGAATCAGATCCCACCATCGCTTCCAAATAAGTTGCCGGCTCATTACTGTCTAACAGTAAAACATCACAAGCATTTTGTAATCTGGCAGATCTCCGTGGTTCAGGTGCTGTTACCGGCGTAGGTACCACGACTGGCTCAGCCTCTAAGGCCATTGCCGACTCGCCCCTAGCTGGTTCCTCTCGAATTTCTTCGAGTTGCACTGTGCTCCCACTGACTCCCCGACTGAGAAACTCTTTCTCGAGGAAGACACCATTCCGAGCGACAAACACTTTGCCCTCTTCTCGGTTGTAGAAGTAGTACCCCAAGGTTTCCCTCGGATACCCCACGAAAATACACTTATCCGACTTGGGCTTGAGCTTGTCCGACTGAAGTCGCTTGACAAATGCTTCACAACCCCAAATCTTAAGAAAAGACAAACTTGGCCTTTTGCCAGTCCACATCTCATGCTGTGTCTTCTCTACTGACTTTGATGGTACTTTGTTTAGTGTGAACGCTGCAGTTTCTAGACAATAACCCCAAAATGATAAAGGTAGATCTATCCGACTCATCATTGATCGTACCATGTCCAACAAGGTCCGATTTCTCCGTTCCGATACACCGTTTCTCTGCGGTGTACCCGGCGGAGTGAGTTGAGGAACTATTCCACAACTCTTTAGATGGTCATCAAACTCATAGCTCATGTACTCGCCTCCACGGTCCGACCGTAGAAACTTTATTTTTTTGCCGAGTTGATTTTGTACCTCACTCTTGAATTCCTTGAACTTTTCAAAGGCTGTGTTTCATTAAGTAGATATATCCATACCTACTCAAATCATCAGTGAAGGTAATGAAGTACTCATAACCACCTCTGGTTGTCGTGCTCATTGGACCACATACATCACTATGTATTAGTTCCAACAAGTCGGACGCACTTTCACAACTCCTTGCAAAAGGTGTCTTGGTCATTTTGCCTAGTAGGCATGATTCGCATGTCTCGAATGACTTTAAGTCAAACGAAGTTAGAAGTCCATCATCATGGAGCTTCTTCATGCGCTTCCAACTTATATGACCAAGCCGACAATGCCAAAAGTAAGTCATGTTCAGATCATTTGGTTTCAACCTTTTAACATTTATGTTATAGACCGATTCACTATCAAAATTCAAAATAAATAACCCGTTCTCAACGGGTGCAAAGCCATGAAACATATCATTCAAATATAAAGAACAACCACTATTCTTAATATTCGACTCATAACCTTGTCTCATCAAACATGAGGCGGAAATAATGTTTCGACTAAGCACTGAAACATAATAACAATTATTCAGTTCCATTAAAAATCCTGAAGGTAAATGAAGTTGCATCGTGCCGACTTCCAACGCAGCGACTCTCGCCTTGTTGCCGACTCGAATATCAACCTCTCCTCTTGCCACGCTCCTAGTTCTTACCAGTCCCTGCAACGAGTTGCATATGTGAATAAGTGATCCGGTATCATATACCCAAGAACTATTAGGCGCATCAGCAAGATAAATGTCTATAACATTGCACACAAGCGTACCTGAGTTGGAAGTCACACCTCCACTCTTGGCTCTGTCAGCCAAATACTTGGTGCAGTTCCTCTTCCAGTGGCCATCCTGCTTGCAATAGAAGCAATTGGCTCCGGCTGTAGGAGAAGGCTTAGTCTTTGAGGAAGCGCTCTGGACAGGGCCATGGGCGTTGCCTCCTGACTTATCCTTCTTCTTCTTAGCCCAAGAACTCTTCTTGAACTTAGCCTTATTCTGCACCATCAACACTTGACTGGCGCCTTTCTTAAGATCAGCCTCTGCCGTTTTGAGCATCCCATGTAATTCAGTGATCTTCTTATCCATACCATGCATATGGTAGTTCGAAATGAACGGACCATACGCACTAGGAAGAGAGTTCAGAATTATATCAGTAGCAAACTCTTCGTTAATTGGGAAGCCCAGCCGATCCAGAGACTGCACGTAACCAGTCATCTTGATTACATGCGGACTCAGTGGATCACCATCTTTAAGCTTACAGCCCAGCAAAGCTTGAGAGACTTGATACCTCTCGGTCTTTGCCTGAGCCTGGAACATACTTTTGAGGCTTTCGATCATATCGTAGGCCTCAACATTTTTGAACTGCTGCTGCAAGTCCGGTTCCATGTGTGCAAGCATAAGACAGCTAATTTCCGTAGACTCATCTCTAGTCTTACGGTAGGCATTCATGACAGCGACAGTTGCATCGTCATCTGGCTCTTCTGGAAGTGGAGTTTCTAGAACATGTTCTTTCTTGTCATGCTTGAGGACTATCCTCAGATTATGATACCAGTTGGTGAAATTAGTTCCATTAAGCTTATCTTTCTCTAGGATTGACCTCAACGCAAAAGTGGACAACTGAGGAAGGTTACTAGGTGCCATTGATCTATAACAGAAAATATGCAAAACACTTAAGACATGTATTCATAAAAGAGCAGGCATATTAAACATTTTAATACTTATGCTCCCACTAGAACCAACACCCCTCCGATGGTTGCTAAGTGATTCAAGATCCTTAATAAGCAAGCCGACTAGTGAGCTTTAGCATCACCGCTAGCTGTCAAGTGATCTAGGTAGGCAACACCTTGCCTATCGTATCCAATACGACTCCTGTTAGTTGGGTGGCATCACATGCCCCGGCTCCCAACCTACCTCGCCCCGAGCCCCACAACCGTTGTGATGGACTCGTCTAGATTACCAAGTGCTTCTGCTTGTAAGAGTCCGACTCAAACCCACATAACCGGAAAGAATTGGTAGCACCTCAATTTTATGAGCCCACTACCAAGAATGTCCGACTTGTGATGGTGCAGCACTGGCGGGGCGACCGACTAGACCTTCTTTGAGGGATTAAAATCTACCAACTATCTAGGTAGAGGTAAATAGAGACATAACAATAACACAAATAAAGCAATTATAATGTGAAATGGTATGGCTCTCTTCATGGTGATCTCCATCTCCACGAAGCTTGCAAGTCGACTCGTGCCAACTCTTGTCACGTGCCATCTTGCTCCATGTAGCCGACTTGTACATCGACTTGCATGTCATCCGGGTTCTCCAACAAGCTACACTAGCTAGTAAATGAAAATTACATAGAGAATCCGACATGCAGGCCGTAATACAATAAAATGACAGCACCTAGGCTCCAGCCGGCTGACAAGAAACATGATACGTAGATCATGTATGGATTACACACATCACATGCACATAAGCCATACCATTCACAACTTCCTGCAAAAAGAAGTTATGCATAGACGCGATATCTACCGGCGTTGTGAAACTTGTAACGACATCTAAGGCGCTACGACAGGGCGAAGCCGGCGGTCACCGAATCTGATCCGTATTCCGATTCGATCAAACTCTTTGATCTTCAATCACCGCAACTGGATTTATGTGTCACGGTATACCCCGATGGCGGAAACCGACCGGTAGGGGTAAGTTGTTTCACGACCTTAGCAGTATGATCATGGAAACCAGATCATCCATTAACCCCGAGTACGATTGATCCAATCAACCTTGTACAAAACCGATCTATCTCATAGACCGACCACCAAAACATCAATTAGATCACATCTAACGCTAACTACATATCACATATGTACGGATCTCGGGCCTAATACCAGAAGCTACCGCTCTGATACCACTGTTGGAACGCGTAGAGATAAACAAAACTTTTCCTACGCGGTACTTCCAAGATATAGCCGAGGTAGAAGGCCACGAGTATTACCACTAGACGCGCAGGTGCGGATTATCGATGCAGCGCGTCAAGGCAGTGGAGTCCCACGATCCGATCCGGCCGATCCGATCCCACGAACGTCGAAGTGCTGAACGTACAGCACCTCTGCCGGTATCCACACGTACGGCGGACTGCTAGGTCCGGTGCGACGGCTGGACTGAGTGGGGCTAGGGTTCCCAACGCATGGGGTGAACTAACGTGCCCGCTGGGCAACCTGCACCCCTCTTTATATAGCGAATGGTATTGGGCTTCACAACAGTTCTGGCCCATTCCCTCTGTGAGTCCGACTCACAAACTCAGTCCATTTCCGGTTCGGGTCCAACCTGACCAATACATGCTCCCGCTCTTAAGTGTGCGACCCTGCAGGCTCATGACGACTTGGACACGATTGGAGTCCGACTCTCAATCGATCAATCGGTAGCGGCTCCTAGCAGAACGTGTCGACTCCCAAGTCCCATTGAGTCATGACGACATACCTTTCAATGTGATATTCATCTTAGTCCCTTTTGCCTCACGATATACCTTGTCGAACTATAGGCGATTTATCGTCATCCCTTAAATAGTTCGACTCTCTTCTCGATCCGTGATATATGATTTATCTGACTAACTCTTTAGTCAATAGACACAGTTAACACTTAACTGAGTCGCGCATGGCCATGCTTCCTGAATTATATCACTCGAGTGGGCCCAGAGAATATCTCTCCATTCGGAGGGGCAAAATTCCATCTTGATTATCCACATCACGCAGCTTGCTTCTCATTCGACCCGAACTCTGCCTTTATAGCTGCCTTGTCACAGAACAACGTTTGACAGAACCTAAGTCGGTGATCCACAACTCGAATTGTGCGACAACCTCAGGTCTAAGGATTACATTGATTGAGACATGCAAATGACGACGTACTCGTTGCATCTCAATATGGGTCAGTCCGACTTGCTAAACTCTTTAGCCAAGTCCGTGAACGTTGGAATGGCATCACCATGCCCATGACAAGTGGAACCGTGTCATCAGCCAACACTCACATTAGTCTAGGGTGTGTGTCCAGCACAACCTTAATGACCAAGGATAATCTAGTATGAACAACATGAATATATAGTTCCACAATCGAATCACATATTCAATGACATATATCAGATGTTCAAAGCAAGGACAACTTAATAACTTCATGAATACATTGGGAATTACATCATACATGATTGCCTCTAGGGCATATTCCCAACATATACGACGACTGTGGTAGTTGCGCAGTGATTGCTGGTATACCGCCAATCTTGTGAGTGCGATGTCTCGAATTTCTTCAAGTGCGTCCACATCTTCGGCGAGTGCCCTGTTTGAGGTTTCTTCGCTGTATGCGACGACTCGGGGAGCGCTAAATTTGATGTCTTCGGGTAGGACGACCTCGGCTCCGTAGACCATGAAGAATGGTGTATAGTTTGTTGAACGATTTGGCGTTGTGCGGAGGCTCCACAGTACAGACGATAACTCCTCGGCTCAGTGTCCTGCTGCTGGGTTCAGGCGATCAAGTAGCCGCTTCTTTAGGCCAGCTGAGACTAATCCGTTGGATCCCTCGACTTGACTGTTAGTTTGCGGGTGAGCCACCGAGGCGAAGCTGAGGGTGATTCCTTTTTTCTCGCATAATTTCTGTGTTTCCTTTGCCGTGAAGTTGCTGCCGTTGTCGGTGATGATGTTGTGTGGTACGCCAAATCTGCACACAATGGAGTCGAAGAATTTCACGGCGCACTGGGCACGCGGAGGTGACTGGCATAGCCTCCATCCACTTTATGAATTTGTCAACTGCTACGAGTAGGTGCATCTATCCTCCAGGTGTCGACTTGCGTAATGGTCCTACCATGTCTAGCCCCCATTGCACAAAGGGCCAGGCGATGGTGATCATGTGTAGTTCCGTGGCAGGGGTGTGTGGCTTGGGTGCAAACCTTTGGCATGCGTTGCATCTGCCGACTAGATCTTTGGCGTCTCTGGCTGCGGTGAGCCAATAGAATCCTGCCCGGAAAGCCTTGCCCACGATTGCCTTCCAGCTAGCGTGGTGTCCGCAATCTCCTTGGTGTATGTCTTGCAGCAGTTCCTTGCCATCTTCGGGTGCTATGCATCTCTGCAATATTCCTGATATGCTCTGCTTGTATAGCTCTCCGTTGAGCACCCGAAAGGATTTGCTGCGTCGCACTATTTGGCGGGCCTCTCAAATGTCTGCTGGGAGCTGTTTGTTGGACAAGTAGTCGAGATATTTCTGCGTCCAGACTGGCTCGACCAAAAAAACATGTCTTGAAATATTGTGGCTGAGCTCGATGACGGCAATTTGCGGGCTGACGTCCGTTTCCAATGCTGCGGGGTGCTCCCGCTGGCTTCTTGACCTTGACTGAACGCTTGATCATTCGCTCGAAGTATATTCCTGGCGGTATGGGCGTGTTTGTAGACCCCATGTTTGCCAGTTTATCCGCTTCCTCGTTGCTGGGTCGCGCAATGTGTTTCAGTTCGCACTCTTTGAAACTTCCTTCGAGAAGATTATACATGTCTCGATAGGCGACCATGTTATCCGCAATAGCATCGCACTCCTTCATCGTCTGTTGTACGTTGGGGTTTGAGTCTCCATAGATCATCAATCGGGTGGCCCCGTAGGCAATCGCCATTTTCATGCCGTGAAGGAGGACTTCATACTCTACGTCGTTGTTGGATGCTGGGTCGTCGGGTGGAAAATCCAACCTCAGGACGTACTGCAGCTTATCTCCCCTAGGGGATATGAGGACAACCCCGGCTCCAGCTCCTTCGTTCCTCTTCGACCCATCGAAGTACATGATCCAGTTGCTCGTGTATTCTGGCGGTCCTGATGTTTGCAGTTCTGTCCACTCGCTTAGGAATTCCACGAGTACCTGGGATTTCATAGAGTTGCGCCCTGCATATATGATGTCCCAGGCGCCTAGCTCGATGCTCCACTTTGCAAGTTGTCGTGGGATATTCACGGCAGACGTTACCGGGGGTAACTTATCTTGGGACAATTCGACTCTGGTGTCTGGGAGAGGGTTTAGCTCAAAGGAAACCATGCTATTGATTGATCTGGTAGCTCTGGCAATCAAGTCGCCGAGTCTCCGATCTAGGGTTATAATATCAACTCTCGTGTTACAGGGGACACTCGGATATCTGGTGAAGCTCGTCCCAATCTAACCCTAGGAGCCGGTTTATATCTTACCCGACCCCCTGGCTTCCTATCCAAGGCACACTCGGAGTCCTACCCAGTCACCGCATACAAACCCTAGATTTCCTTATCGGAACCCACAAGCCGAGTTACGAGGCCGACACCACTTCTTGGGCCTTCTAGAGACTCCTTTTCCTTGAGCCGGGTCTTGCACGGTTCCCTTTGGGCCGAGTTACACCTTGGCATTGGCCTACCGGGTTATCATCCCTCCATCAGTAGTCCCCAGAATAGCTTGGGCTTCGCGGGATCTACCTTGAAGCGCACGCTATTCCCTGCAAAATAATAAACATACAAGTTCATAGAATTCCGGGTTAAAACGTTTTGATAACAGCTAGGCCTAACTCGGTAGGTGGTTCATATAGTAACCCGGCTTTCTCCGAGTCTAACATTGTTTTCCCGGGTCAACACTCCGAGGAATCACATAAGACCCGGCTCGCACTGTTCGTTAGTTAACCCGAATATCGCGGTTGTGATCTGTTTCAATCTTTTCCGGATATCTCGTAACGGGAGCCTTCAATGCTTATCCCAAAATCCGGTTGTGTATCCCTTTCCCGAAAAATTGGTTCCTGCCGCTCAAACCTAGGGTGCTCCGCCCCGCACCTATAAATAGGTGTTCTAGGGGTAACCCTAGATCGAGCACCTCACTTCCCCCATTTCTTCGTCTCCATTTCCTCTCGGCGCCCTCTCCTTCGAGCTCGCGCCCGCGCTGCCACGCCGTCCACGAGCACGTTACCGGAGACGAGCCGCCGCCGTCCGTGCACCGCACCCGTCCCCGCAACGCCGCCGTTGACCTCCGCCGCGGCGCCCTCGAGCAGCTCACCAGAGGGCCTAAGGAATCGCCACCGTCACGCCATCCGCCGCCGCTGCGTTCTCTTCGTCGATCCCACCGGTAAGCCTCCTTATTCCATGGATCTCACCTTCAATTTCACTTGACTAGATTGGATTTAGCTCCGCCCATAGATGTCTTTCTTGCTTCGTGTTAGTTGGATAATCCACGCTTCGTTCTTCCACAACCAATGCTCAAGTTAAATCAAGTAGCACACCTCACAACGTATCCCCATCACTTGTGGTCATAAATTTTCCCATAAGATTTTCCGCCTAGATCCAATCTGCCAAGATTTCTCGTTAATGTTATTCCCTAAGTCGGATAATTCGTCGTTTCCGGGTCTCATGTTGTTTACACTCTGCGCTTTGTCTCCTTTCTAGATTACGTCCATGGCTCCTAAGGCCAGCACGAAAACGAAGGGTAAACAGCCGGCTAAGGCGAAGCCGATTCAATCGATCTCCGCCAATTGGGCGAGATCGACAGTGACCAAGGCCAAATTGGACGAGCTCGCAGAGTCGGGCGTCCTCCCTGCCCGGGAAGATATCCACTGGCGCATTCCTGGGGATGAGACTCGGCCCACCCCGGGTATAGATGAGGTAATATGCTTTGTAGATCACGTGATCCGGGGCTTTCGTCCCTCGGGTCACCCTTTCTTCCGCGAATTGCTGAACCACTACGGTCTCCGAGTTTTCGATATAGGACCCAATTCCATGCTCAACATCACCCATTTCATTGTCTTGTGCGAGTCATACCTATGCATTCCTCCAAACCTCGCACTCTTTCTTGAGCTATTCCAGTGCAAACCGTGCCGCGAAAGCGGCGACGGGCCCTCCTGGTTTGCGGGGGGGGGGGGGGGTTCTATCCAAAGAAGAAAGAATACCTTAATGCCGAATTTAAGCCTTAACTCTCATGTCACACACTGGCAAAAGACCTATTTCTATTGCCAGGACACCTCCTCAGCCGGCGAAAAGACATTGCCGGGTTTCTCCGAAGATCTCCTCACTCTCTCCGACAATCTTAGCTCCTATGCCTCTGAGTCGGATCGCCAATCTATCCAACCCCTCCTAACCAAGCTCGCTGTACTCTCGGCCCACGGCCTTCTCGGGCTTAACTTAGTCAAAACTTGGGTAACTTTCCGGATCCAACCCAACGCTGTCCGGCCCAAGCTTATGTGCAACTACTCCGGACACGTCACAGATTCCCTTTGTTACTCGCTGAGGAATTACCCGGCCGCGGACGCGAACAAGATAATCAAGAATTTCTTGACCGAGAAAATGGAAGTGATCCGGACTATAGCCGGCCTGGACCCCTACACGCGGGATAACCCGGCTCCAGTAGTAAGATCCGGCCCTTACTCTTTATCCGACTGATATTTCTCTGATATAATCACTAACTTTTATCACTGTACTTTTACCTCAGGAAGATAGCGCTTTCTGGAAGATCGAGACCCCCCCTCCTTCCGAAAACTCGGAAGAGGACGAGGAGCCGGTTGATACAGACGAGGGTAACGTCCGAGTCTTACTGATTTTCTTTTCTGTTAACTTTTACCCCAACTTGTTTCAATTTTCCGACAATATGCTATATTTTCCAGGATTGGAGGACAAGGAGGAGACCCAATCCGACGAAAGCGAAGCTGAGCCGGACGCTGATGTTGGGACAAAGAGGAAGGCCCGGACAGTTGTATTCAAGGTTCCTTATTCTTCTATTGCCTCCAAACCATATTCATATGCTAACATGTGCGAGCTTAACCAACACTTGTCCGGTTCGCCACACTTGAAGGAACCCGCTCCAGTCAAGCGCAGGGTAACCCGGAACTCCCCGGGTGATGACCCTCTCAACCCGGGTATCCCTTCGTCCCCAGCTCGCCGTGCTGGTATTCCCCAAACCCATCCTTCCAACTCTCGTCAAAAACATCCTTCTCCCAATCATCCACTAGCTGGACAATTCCGGGTCTCACTTTCCCAATCTTTATCAGCCTAGTCCGGGTCTAGCAACGATCTCCCAGCGGATTTCGTCGTGAACGTCGGGTAAGTCACTTTTCTTGCTACTCAATACACTAATTTTGTCCATATCTCTCGTTTACCATATACCGACTGTTTCTTTTTCTCTTTACCAGGGCCAAGGTCACAAGCAGTGACCCGGACGATATGGATGTGGATAACCCGGCGACGGAGGATCCGGTAGACACCGTGAAGGCCGCGGCTGGCGGCGTTGAAGAAGAAGATAGAGAGGAAGACCCACTGAAAGACCCGGCCGAGCAGGAGGCCGAGTATCCTATTCCTTCACACGGACCCGGAGGTGATGACGTCGAGGTCCTGGGCGCAAGGATGGGTGATCCCACTCCTGATACCCAGGCGACCCGGGTGTCCCCCCCAAAGCAGGAAAGGACTCTGCCTCCGAGTAACCAGGCCCCCGGCTCCTCCATGGTGAAACTTGATGATCTGACCTTTGAACAGATGCTAGGTGCTCTTTATACCTTGAAAACCGATGAAAAGGGCATCTTGGAAGCCATGGCAGCTAAGCACCAGGTAAATTGACCAACACTACTTGTATATCCACCTAGTCCCCAAGTTCCGAGTGAACTATGCATAGTTTTCTTGGTACTTTATGACTAATCATACCCGGATACATATTTTGTCCGACTAACACTTCCTTTACTTTTCTTGCAGGCATACGTGGCCCAATCTGAGGAGATGTTGGCTAAAACCAACAAGCTCCTGGAGGTGGAGACAAAACTACGTGAAGCGCTGGAAGCTGATGTGGAGAAACTTGATAAAAGTGTGAGAAAGTATAGGAAGAGGTCCCACCTTGCTGAGGGTGAGCTGAAGAGGCTTTCGGCTCAAATTGCCGATACTTATCGCACACTGCTTGGTAATAACTTCTAACTGATTAACTATAACCCGGATTTCTTATTCCGCACTAAACTCGGAATTTCTTGCTTTAACCTTTCTGATACTCTGCAGGGCCGGGTGAGGCAGTCCCGGATGAAGATGACATCGAGAAGTTGAAGACCTTGAAGGCCGTAATCCGGCAACTCTGTGCCGGCACCAAATGGATTTTGCAAGCTATCAAGTGTCCGGGTACCGGGTATGGTGATTTGAACACCTTGCTTGATGCATGTTCCACCATCCCCGAGTGGATCGACCATTGGAAGCGCTCGTCGTGCCGGGTTGGAGTAACCCGGGGGCTCACTCTGGCCAAGGCCTACTTTCCCAAACTTGAGCCGGCAAAGCTCGTTGGCGGGTTTCCCGAATTCAACCAAGACGGCTCCAAATTTTCTGGTGAGAACTTCAAGGCCATCAATACTGAGGTGCGTCACTCGGCGAGCTTGATCGCCGACAGTCTGGATTTAAGCAAGATTGTTATGCCTTACGACGCCGAAGACAAGCCAATTCAGTCGGATCTGCCAAAGCCTTTTGACATGCTGGCACGGTGGAAGGCGGAAGCTGCCCAAAGGAGGGAGGAAGCTGCGAAGAAGAAAGCTGAGGCCGATACTGCGCCTACCACCTCAACGCCGGCTGTCCCTCCTCCAGCGCGCTGGTACTGCTGCTGACCCGGATGCTGAGGCCGAGAAGACCGCCAACGAGCCCATCAAAGACCCGGCTGCCAAGGACCACATTGATGACTCGGCGAAGGACGCCGAGTGAAGTTTCACCTTTTACTGCCTCAAACATTTTATTCGGCCAATGGGCATCTAAAACAATTATTATTTTAATAGTGCGCCTGTGCACTTTTCGATACTACTCCCTCGGTTTGTAATACGCTAAAAACCTTAATAGCTTTTGTGGCCCTTCTGGCCTTTTGCATGGATTTGTTATTCCCTGGCCTTAAACTTTTCGTTGCTGATTTTCCGACTTTCGCTATTTTTCCTTCTGTGAGACTCGGTTTCCGGGTCTCGTGGGTTCTTACAAGTGGACTTTTTCTAAGTCCCCAAGACTCGGATATTTGGGTTTTTAGGCTTAATAGCTAGACAATTTGTTACTTTTTTCAAATTCCCAAGTCCCCAAGGCCCGAATTTCCGAGTCTAGGGGTTTGGAGTTTTCAAAAGAGCAGATTGTTTTTGCTAAGGCCCAAAACCTAGAGTTACTCACATAGGTTTGAAGTTATGCTTAATATGGTGCGAGTTTCCCGTTGTTGACCTTGTACTCTGCATAACCTGTGGTTTGGGTGACCCTTTTGATTCTCTTTGCTGTAAGCCGGCTTTCGCGTGGATATTCCATGCTGCTATAACTGTATAAAAACAGGGTCAGGCAAGTCCCATTGGGCATCATGACTGATTGTAATTACACGCTAGCAAAGCATGCCACGTTTCTGCGAGTCACATCAAGCTTAAACAAGAGAAATCAAGAAAAATTTGGCTCTATTGTCCGGTTATAAGATTGCAACCGTACTTATTACAAGTAATCGATCCTTATAACTTCGTGGCATCGTGGCCGGGTCTTTGAGTTTGCAACTGTGCTATTCAAGAAATCAGCCCCCAAGACCTATATATATAACCTTTAGAAAAACTATTGTACTATAAACAAACAAGTAACACTTACCTGGCAGAGATAAGAAAACACAAAGGAAAAAACAGGAAATATAAAAACTTAACAAGAAACACATAAGAAAGGAACACATCATAGCTTAACCATCTCTTTATTGATATGAGACAAGTTAGGTCAGCAAGCCGCCTCATTAAAAACCCTCCAGTCCCCTTAGGTACCCTGGATAGGAAAAGAGTGCGTCTGAAACCTGCTGCCTGTTACATCGTGTAGTTCCACTTGTGAATCTAGCCTATTCTAGGTGTAGTAGGGACGTAGCTGAGCCACGTTCCATGGTATTTCCCTTTCTTGCATAGAGGAAGTTGTGTAAGCAGTGTCATTGACAGTGTCCGACTATTCCCTTGCATCTATCAAGTAGTATGATCCGTTGTGTAAATTCCGGCTTACGATGAACGGTCCTTCCCATGGTGGAGACAACTTATGCTTTCCTTCCTTTGCTTGTACCAATCGCAATACCAGGTCTCCTTCCTGGAAGACCCGGGTTTTGACTCGCCGACTGTGATATCTCCTCAGATCCTGCTGATATATGGCTGATCTCTCCAAGGCTTGTTCTCTGTGATCTTCTAGCATATCCACGGCGTCCTGCCGGGTCTTCTCATTCTCCACCTCGACGTAAGCCGACACTCGGGGAGAGTCGTGAATAATGTCACTCGGCAATACCGCCTTTGCACCATAAACCATGAAAAACGGGGTCATCTGAGTAGATCTGTTAGGTGTAGTGTTAATTACCCAAACCACTGATGGCAACTCCTCCACCAATGCTCCAGCAGCTCTGATGCACGGGACTCGCAGCCGTGGCTTTAACCCACGAAGTAACTCCTGATTTGCCCTTTCCACCTGTCCATTAGCTTGCGGATGGGCTACTGAAGCTATGTCAAGCCAGATACCATTGTTCCCACAGAATTTTTCCATCTCACCAAGGGACATGTTGGTTCCATTGTCCGTTATTATGCTGTGAGGATACCCAAACCTGTAAATGATCCTTTTCAAGAACTTGACTGCTGTAACCGCTTCACAATTGGTAACTGGCATAACTTTAACCCACTTGGTAAATTTATCGATAGCTACCAAAAGATGAGTCTTTTTGCAAGGTGACATGTGAAAGGGGCCGACCATATCCATACCCCAAACAGCAAACGGCCAGGTTAGCGGGATTGTTTGCAACTCCATAGCCGGCACATGGATGTGACAAGCGTACCTTTGACATCCGTCACACCTTGCTACCAAGCGCTCCACGTCTGCTAAGGCCGTGAGCCAGAAATAACCGTGCCGATATGCTTTGGCCACAAGGGATCTTGTGGAGGCATGATGCCCGCAATCACCTTCGTGGATCTCCTTCAGAATCTGCCGGCCTTCTTCTGGTGCTACACAGCGTAAAAAGACTCCTGCCGCACTCCTTTTATATAACTCTCCATTGATGATAGAGTAGCCCTTTGCTCGTCTCAGAATTTGCCTTGCTAAAACTTCCTGTGATGGTAACTCGCCCCGTGATAGGTAAGCTAGGAACAGCTCTGTCCACTCAGGAACAGCACGTACCGTGGCCACGAGCTCCAAATCCAGGTCTTGGTTAGCCACCTCTTCCTCAGACTCGGTTTTGACAGATGGCCGCCATAGCTCGTCCAGGAAAACATTGGGTGGAACCGGCTCTCTACGCGAGCCGAGTCTTGCGAGCGCGTCTGCTGCTTCATTCTTTCGTCTGTCAATATGTTCCACCTCATACCCGGAAAAACACCCGGCAACCCTGTCCACCTCTCTGCGATATGCTAGTTGCATCCTTTCTATCCCAAGTTCCTGAGACATGCTGCACCACAAGATCCGAATCTCCATAGCACTGTATCCGCCTGATGTTCATCTCCTTGGCTACTTTCAATCCATGCAATAATGCCTCGTACTCGGCCACGTTGTTGGAGCAATCAAAGTGAATTTGCAACATGTAGCTCAATTTATCTCCTTTGGGTGATGTAAGTACCACCCCAGCTCCTGATCCCTCGTATTGCTTAGAACCATCAAAGTGCATCACCCAAGACTCGGAAATTGGTGTCATTGTGGGCATGCTCGTGTGAGTCCAATCATTGATGAAATCAACTAAAGCTTGGGATTTGATTGCTGACCTGGGCTCATAGTTGATGTGATAATCTCCTATCTCGATGGCCCACTTGGCTATTCTGCCTGTTGCATCTGAGTTTCTGATAATATCCGACATTGGTATAGAGCTAACCACTGTTATGGGGTGTTCCTGAAAATAGGGTTTCAATTTTTGGCTGGCCATGAAGACCACGAAAACCAGCTTCTGCCAATGTGGGTAATGCTGCTTTGCTTCCGATAGTACCTCGCTTACGTAATAAACCGGCCTCTGTACCGGGTGATCTTTTCCATCCTCTTTACGCTCGACATAAACCACGGCGCTAACCGCCCGGGGCCTAGCCGCAATGTATAGTAACATGGGCTCCTTAGGACCCGGAGCTGCTAAGACTGGTGCCTCAGATAACTGCTTTTTTAGTGCTTCGAACGCCTCATCCGTCTCTTGGTCCCAAACGAATTTGTCGGATTTCCTCAAGAGCCGGTATAAGAGTATTGCCTTCTCTCCAAGCCTGGATATGAACCGGCTTAACGCTGCTACGCACCCTGTAAGCTTTTGAACATGCTTCAAATTTTCCGGCTTTTTCAGACTCTCGATAGCTTTGATCTTGTCCGGGTTTGCCTCGATTCCTCTCTCGGAAACAATGAATCCGAGTAATTTTCATGCTGGAACTCCAAATACACACTTTATGGGGTTAAGCTTCATCTGATACCTTCTCAGGTTCCTGAATGTTTCCTTTAGGTCGTCAATGAACGTTTCTGCCTTCCTTGTCTTGATCACCACATCATCAACATAGGCGTGAACATTGCGTCCAATCTGATCCTCAAAACACTTCTGAATGCACCGCTGGTAAGTTGCGCCAGCGTTTTTTAGTCCAAAAGTCATGGTTTTGTAACAGAAAGCTCCGAAGGGGGTTATGAACGATGTTTTCTCCCAATCTTCCTTCTCGAGCTTGATCTGATGATACCCGGAATATGCATCCAGAAAACATAATAGGTCACTTCCCGCCACTGCATCTATGATCTGATCTATCCTTGGAAGAGCAAACGGATCCTTTGGGCAATGCTTGTTGAGACTCGTGTAATCAATGCACATCCTCCACTCTTTACTCTTTTTCATCACCAGAACCGGATTTGCCAACCAATCCGGGTGGAATACCTCCATGATAAAGCCGGCTGTCAATAGCCGAGCAATTTCTTCTCCTATAGCTTTCCTTCTTTCCTCATTCATTTTTCTCATGCCCTGCTTCACGGGCCTAGACTTAGGATCAACATGTAAACTGTGCTCAGCTAACTCGGTCGGGATACCCGGCATGTCACTGGGCGTCCAAGCGAAAACATCTTGATTTCCGCGAATAAACTCAATGAGTGCCTCTTCTTGCTTACTGTCTAGGTTAGATCCTATAGCAAATTGCTTGGAGGGACCACCTTCAACAAAAGCCACCATCTTTATGTCCTATGCTGCCTTGAATTTTTCTCTCTTATCCTCCGTAGTCGGCCTCTTCAATGATGTTCTGTCATCCAGGTCTACTTGAGACCGGTAGTACTTGAGCTCTTCCGTTCTGTAAGCTTGTTCTGCCATTGCCGCATCTCCTTCGTCACACTCAGCTGCTATAACCCGGCTCCCATGTATGGTGATGGTTTGCTTGGGACCCGGGATCTTTAGCTGTAGGTATACGTAACACGGTCTGGCCATGAACTTGGCGTAAGCCGGCCTTCCAAACAACGCATGATAGGGGCTGCGCAACTTTACCACCTCGAACGTGAGCCACTCCACTTGGAAATTATCCTTTGATTCTCCAAAAGCGACCTCCAATGTAATCTTTCCTTCGGGGCACGCCGAGTGACCCGGCACAATCCCATGAAAAACTGTAGAACTTTTCTGTAACTGGGACTCCTTGAGACCCATGCGTAGGAAAGTTTCCCAATAGAGGATATTGATGCTGCTTCCGCCATCCATTAGCACCTTTTTCAACTCATAACCATTAACCTGTGGTGCAACGACCAACGCTAAGACACCCGGATGTTCTATTCTTTCCGGGTCATCCCTTCTGCTCCATGTTACCTCTTGATCCGACCATCTCAAGTACCTCGGAACAGCTGAAGAAACCGAGTTTACTGCTTTCTTAAGTATATTTCTGTCTTTGTTAGAAGTTCCTGTAGTATGAACGTGGTACTGCCCCAACTGCTTAGGGTTAGCTTGGAAACCTCCAGCGCCTCCTTGGTTGTTACCCGGATTACCGCCTCCTGGGTTGCCAGCCGGGGTTGGGCCATTGCCCGGGTTTCCACCCGGACCCGGTCCTGCTCCCCGGCCTGCACCTCACATTGCCTTCTGTATTTCTTCGTTTTTCCATCTCTGTAAATCTACACACTGTTCCAATGAATGATTAGTCGGCCTGTCGTTCCTGCTATGACGCGGACAGGGCATCCTGAAAGCCTCTATATGATTAGCCGGCCTTGGCGGTCCTTGGTAATTTCCTCCATTAAAGTTTCCTCCGTTGAAATTTCCTTCTGCTCTGGGTCTCGCAAACCCGACTTCTGTATTAGCGACAAACTCAGAACTTCCCTCATATGGGCGCTTGTTCTGGTTGTTCCCATTATTTCCTCCATTGTTACCCGGAGCAAATCCATTGCCGGGTCTTCCGCTGTTGCTCGCATTGGCTTTTGCTTTCTTATCATCGGCATCCTCCTCCATGGTATCTGTGGCGGCGTGCTTGTTGCACACGTCCATCAACTCTCCCATACTAACCTCTGAAGCATTCCGACTAGATTTCATGCGCGTCAGCTTTTGCACTAAGGGTATATACTTGCATGTTTTCGCCATAGCCTGTAATGCATCCTTTGGCTGAATATCTGTGGACGAGTGGAGTATTTCCATAACCCGGCGCACCCAACTGTGTGCCGACTCTCCATTTTTCTGGATACATCGCTCCAAATCATCAATTATAAACAACTTCCTGCATGTTCCATGAAAGTGCTTGACAAAGGCCGTTTTCAGCTCACTCCATGAATTGACGGATTTTTCTGGTAGATTATTGAACCACAACTTTGCTGCTCCCTCTGACATCATCAGGTACATAAACTTGGCTTGAAGATTTTCAGATGCATTGCGGATCGACATGGCCATCTCATAACTGCTCAACCAGGTCTCTGGATCCATGGTTGGCTCGTAATTGACCACTTTACCCGGCTCTTTGAACTTATCCGGGTAAGGCTCAGCTCTGATGGCGTCCGACAAACACTTGGGCCCGGCTAAATTTGTCGGTACTAGCCTCACCCGGGAAACGTGTGATCCTGCTGCAGGTACGACGGGGGGTGCAACCGCTACCGGCCCTCGTACCGCAGACCCGGCCGCCGCGCGCCTGGCTCGGGAACTATCCACAATGTCTTGCGCTGCTGATACTGCCGGTGTTGCTGGTCTACGGGGAGGAGGCGACATTTGCTGCTGCTCTGCCCTCCGCCTTGCTGAGCTTGTCTGAATATTGCCGGTATTTCCGTTATAGCGGCTGACATATGGTGTTCCATGCATTCCACTCCTGTTATCCGGGTAATTGGCCTGCTGAGCCACTGCTGTGCGCAATAGATCTATCGCCCGCCGGGTCTCCTCCGCATGGGGTGACTCTCTTACGGGGATGCGATCCAATGCCAGTGTTGCTGCATACACATTGTCCATGGGATTATTGAAGTGACCTGGTGGAGTATGAAATCGTGGTGGTGGTGGTGGTGGTGCTGTATCGCCAACGGCGATCCCTGTGGGTAACCCGGCTTGCACATTTGCCGGCTGTCCTCCCACGGTCGTAGGCTGATGTCCGGTTTCCTGGTTCACAGCCGGAATTGGTTGATCCTGAGGTGTAATAAACAGTGCGGCCGGGTTTATAGTTCCTCCCGTTGCCGGTAATCTTGTTTGGTGTCTCTGGTTGTATATCCTGGTCGACTGAACCTGGAGCCGATTCTCCAATGCTTCCAGCTCGCGTTGACGCGCGGCTATCCCCTGCCTCTCGGCTTCCATATCCCTCCTTTGCTGATCCAGCGCACGGCGAGCCACATCCAGATCCGCAGCACGTGCCGTCGCGTTTTCTGGGGTTATCACCGTCGCCAGCACCGTAGGATCCAAGATCAGGTTATTGTTGAACAGAGCCGGATTTCGCGGATTCGAGGGCCCTGCTCCTGGCGTTCTGTTCGTCATAAACCCAAACATATTTCTTTGCAATTCGCTTTCCGGGGTATTGCTGGTGACTGAAGCCGACTCTCCGTCAACCCGGGCTATGACCGGGTTTCCGTCAACCGGATCTTGTTGCTGGGCCAGCGCCCGCGCCGCTCCGACCGCGGCCGTAGTCACGTCCACCTGATTAAGATTGATCGCGGGGGCCGTGTAGACCGCGACCTGGCGCGCGATGCCTGGCGAAGACTCGTATTCTTCCTCATCATCGCTATCCTCTTCATACCGGTTCTCCAGAAGGTGCAGGATAGACTCGGTATCATCTTCTCTCACGACCCGGCCACGCGGGGTCCATGTCGGCTCCTCCGGTTGTTCCCTCTTCGTGGTGGGCTCTTCTATCGGATCGATCGTCCCGACCGACTCTTCCCCATCCGACTGAACGCAGGTCGTTCCTCCTGACACGGAATCATATTCAACATCATCAGGAATAGAACCGGACGTACGTACCATGCCGACGAAGACGTTGACTCGGCCGATCGTGACGATAGACCCGGATTCAAGCAGATCCGACTCTGGCCCCCAGCCAAAATTGTCCACCATCTTCTCTCCTTCAGGGTTGGTGTAGATCTCGCCGATGACAAGGTTCTTCATGCTCTCCCGAGTTTCTCCCGTGATGTAAACACCCTTGGACGCAGGCCCCACGGTGGGCGCCAACTGTCGTGGGATATTCACGGCAGACGTTACCGGGGGTAACTTATCTTGGGGCAATTCGACTCTAGTGTTTGGGAGAGGGTTTAGCTCAAAGGAAACCGTGCTATTGATTGATCTGGTAGCTCTGGCAATCAAGTCGCCGAGTCTCCGATCTAGGGTTATAATATCAACTCTCGTGTTACAGGGGACACTCGGATATCTGGTGAAGCTCGTCCCAATCTAACCCTAGGAGCCGGTTTATATCTTACCCGGCCCCCTGGCTTACTATCCAAGGCACACTCGGAGTCCTACCCAGTCACCGCATACAAACCCTAGATTTCCTTATCGTAACCCACAAGCCGAGTTACGAGGCCTACACCACTTCTTGGGCCTTCTAGAGACTCCTTTTCCTTGAGCCGGGTCTTGCGCGGTTCTCTTTGGGCCGAGTTACACCTTGGCATTGGCCTACCGGGTTATCATCCCTCCATCACAATTCTTCCGGATGCCATGGGATTGTTCATGATAGTACCGAGTGATGCATCGTTTAGCACCGTGACGGTATGTTCTTGTAAGTAGTGCTTGAGTTTTCGGGCTGTGAGTACCACGCCATACGCGAGTTTCTGGTAATGAGGGTATCGCTGTTTGCACGGCAAAAACAACTTGCTGATGTAATATATTGGCCTTTGGACGCCGCTTTCCCTCCTCTGGCCGCTCGACTACGATGACTGTGCTGATGACTTTGTTTGTTGCGTCTAGATAGAGGTATAAGGGCTCCTTCTCTTGTGGCGTTGCCAGGACGCGCTTGCTCTGCAGTAATTGCTTCAAATCGAGAAACGCCTTTTTTTTCTTCGGGTGTCCACTCGAACTTATCTGTGTTCTTCAACAGCTTGTAGAAGGGCAATGCTTGCTCGCCTAATCTTGCAATGAATCTGCTCAGGGCGGCTAGTCCCCCTGCGAGCTGCTGCACACCGCGAAGATTGGTTGGATCCTTCATTGTCAAGATCGCTTGGATTTTCTCTGGGTTGGCTTCGATTCCTCGAGCGGACACCAGATACCCGAGAATTTGTCCTACAGGGACGCCGAAGACGCACTTGGTCGGGTTGAGCTTAATCTTGTATGCGTTCAGAGCGTCGAATGTTTCTCTGATGTGCTCGAGGAGCGTGTCCTCCACTCGAGTCTTGATGACGATGTCGTCAACGTACACCTGTACGTTCTTGCCGATGAGCTTGGCAAGGCATTTTTGCATGCAGCGCTGATATGTTGCGCCTGCGTTTTTTAGCCCGAAGGGCATTGTCATGTAGCAGTAGACACCGTGAGGTGTGATGAATGTTGTCTTTTCCTCGTCTTCCTTCTTCATCCTGATCTGATTATAGCCCGAGTAGGCATCTAGGAAGGAGAGGCGCTGGCAGCCCGCGATGGAGTCTACGATCTGGTCGATACGTGGCAAGGGAAAGTTATCCTTGGGGCAGTGTTTGTTCAACGACGTGTAGTCGATGAACACACGAAGGATGTCAGTGTTTTTCTTCGGGACCAGCACTAGGTTTGCTAACCAAGTGGATATCTTTATCTCTCTGATGAACTTTGCGGCGAGTAGTCTGTTCACTTCTTCTCCAAGTGCTTTTTGTTTTCTCTCTAAAATCCGTCGGGTTGTCTGCTTGATAGGCTTGGCGTCTTTGTAAACTTCGAGTGAGTGCTCGGCGAACTCCCTGGGTATCCCTGGCATATCTGAAGGCTGCCAGGCGAAGATTTCCCAGTACTCACGGAGGAGTTCGACGAGCGCGCCTTCCTATGCTGGCGAGAGGGTGGTGGACACCATCGCCGTCTTCGTAGGCTCCGTCGGGTGTACTTGATGCTTTCGAGTGTCGTTGTTTGCGCTGAACTCGAGCTCTGTGGCATTCTTTTTGGTGAGAGGCATCACGGAGTGGTCCATGGTTTTGCCAACTCTTCCAGCTCCTCCTGCATCCCGAAGGATTTTGTGATCTCGTTGAACTCTATGTCGCACTTGTTAGATTTTTGGAAGTCGTCGTCGATGGTGATGGTGCCATGTTCCCCAGGTAGCTTGAGCTTCAGGTAGGCGTAGTGTGGTACTGCCATGAATCTGGCGAACGTAGTTCGGCTAAGAATAGCGTGGTATTGTGAGGGCCAGTCGACTACTTCGAAGTTGAGGAATTCTCGTCTGTAGTTTCTTCGGTTGCCGAGCACCACCTCCAAGTTGATTGTTTCGAGTGGTCGGACTGCCTTCCCTGGCACTATCCCGTGAAAGGATGTTTCTAATTCCGCGAGTCCGTCCAGGTTTTTGTTCATCCCGCGGAGTGTGTCCGCGTAAATGATGTTGATCCCGCTACCTCCGTCCATGAACACTCGGGCGAGTTCGTAGTTGCCAATCTGCGCCTAGATGACGAGCGCAGCGTGTCCTGGCCAATAAATTCGCGGGGGATGGTCCTCTTTGGAGAAAGTTATCAGTTGGTCGGCCATCTTCAAATACTCAGGTTTGGACGGCGGATTTTGGACAGCCATGACTACTTGTCGTGTGTTTGTTTTCTAGGCCCTGCGGGACGAGCAGACTTTCTGTATCATTCCCAACAGTCCTGCTGGGTTTGGGTACCCGTTGCCTCCCTGGTTTGTTGCGGGTGGCACTGGTAGCGCGTCTAGCACCGCGTTTTGCTTTCCTGGTGGAGGTAGGGCTTGTGGCGGGTGGAATCCCCGGTGTCCTCCTCCTGGGAGCTGCGGGTAGCCCTGATTGTCTGTTTTACTTCGAGAAGGCTTCGTGTATGTCGAGGAACTTTCGGCAATCCTTGAGGAGGTGTGTTTCCTTGGTCTTGCCCGTGCGCTTATCTGTAAATAGATGTAGCATGCAGTAACCGCCGAGGTCCTCCTCGAAAGTTTAATCCTCTGGCTTTGGCTTCCATTCACGATTTCCACGATGTCCGCTATCACGATTTCTCGTGAACTCTACCGCCACCAGTTCTTCTCGATCGTCGTGATCGTAATTCTTTCTCCTTTTCTTTCGACCATAGCGGTCGTCTTCGGGCGCTGGCGAAGATGCCTTTCATTGCGCACTGAATCCTCTCCGTTGGCCCATCTGTCGGCTATAGCCATCAGTTCTCCGATGGTTTTGGGTGCGGCTTGCCCCAGTTCTTCTCTGAAGGCGGTTCGCCGAGCTCCTTTGGTAAAATCTTCGACTGCGACCTCTTCCGATATGTTTCCCGCCGTATTCCTGAGTGTGGTCCATCGCTGGATGTATTCGTGAGTGGACTCACTGCTCTTTTGCCTGCAAGCTCGCAGCTCCTCAATGGTCGCGGGTCTTTTATATGTTGCTTGGAAGTTCTTGTGGAAGTCGAAGGTTAGATCGTCCCATGATCCGTAGCATGACTTCGGTCTTCCTTCGAGCCATCTGCGTGCAGCGCCTACAAGGTGTAGGTTAAGGTACTTCATAGCTGTGTTCTTGTTCCCACGTTGGCATTTTACTGCCGTGAGGTAATCCGACAGTCAGGATTTGGGCTCCAGCGAATCGTCGTATTTTGGCACTTCCGTGGTAAGCTTAAATCTCATGGGCATTGGTGCCTCGTGGATGTCGCGAGTAAAGCATAACGTGCCGCAGGCCTCTTCGTCAGAAGAGGTGGATGGGGAACGTGCGCGGTTCCTGACTGCTCGGGTCTTGTTGACTTTGTTCTGCGCGATGTCAGATCGCGCGTTGTATCTAGGCTGGTCGCAATCGACCTCTTCTGCGGCTCCCTGTTGCGGTGTCGCGAGTGGCCGCTATGATGTCGCGAACTGCGATCTCGATCTCTCGGGCTGTCATCGCTGATACTCGGGCTATCACCGCATCGCCGGGCTTCTTTTCCTCGAGCGCGACGAGGTGACTTCTCCTTTCTGGGCGATGTACTCCTGTGTCTACGGGGTGTTTCTTTGTCCTTCTCCTATGCAGTCGCGTTCTTGAGGCCTTGGGCTGCGAGTCTTGCGGCCTCCATGCCTAGCCCCTTCTGGACTTGCCTGTATTTCTCCGCGCGGGGGTCGTTTTCCCCTGGCTGGTTCGCCTGCAGGTAAGTGGCTGCAGCGAGAACTGCGGTGGCGGGAGTCGTCGGGTGTACGTTGTCGTCGTTGTCGACACGCATAAAGGAGGTTTCGAGTGTTCTGCTGACCCCGCTTAGAGACTCCCCATCCATGGTCGCGGTCTTCGAGACGTATCTCTTCCTCGGGGGATGGTTTCCTACCGAGGGTATTTTGGAGAGAGTCGCGCGACGCTGACTTGATTGGTCCGCTAGATTTTTTGGCCCGTCCAGATCCTTGCGAGCTTCTTTGATCAGCGTCGCCGCTTTCACTAGATGGTAATGGTATGCGGTTAGATCTTCTTGAGGGGCTCCTTCTTCGATTGGCTAGGCGGAGTGTACGGCCGCTTTTGCCTTGACCCAAGCTGCCCGCGATACTTTAATGAGCTCTCGCTCCGTCGCGCTCTATTCCGTTTCTTCGGGTGGATCATTTGATCGTGCCATGCAGACCTGAGCCAGATATGGCCCGTGAGTCCTAGGCGTGGATTGACGGGGTTTTCCAACCCGAGAAGGTTCCTCCGCAGCGATGGTGTAGAAGTTGCGAGTGCTGGGGCGCACTGATCCACCGCTAGCTGCTAGATCGAATCCAGCGTTATTGAGCAGCGAGTCAGGAGTTTCCGGGCTCGAGATTGACTCGGAGTCAGATCCTTCGAGATCGGTTTGCTGGGGGAAGTGTAGGATTCCCGCTTTGTTGGCGTGGAAGCGGAAGCTCCCGAACGTCAGGGTGACGCTTTTTTCCAATCCGCTGAACGCCGGGCGCAATTCCGGCGAGTGGGGCGCGACGATGATCGACCCGAATCGGATCGGATCTGCTGAAGTCGAAGCTCGAGGGCACCATCTGAAGGTTGGAAATGATGAGGCCGAAGACGTCGTGGATCCAGCGCCCGTCGTTCCCACAGACGGCGCCAATTGTCGAATATGCATCTCAAGAAGTCCCTCGGGTGAACCGATAGAGTTTTGATTAGGAGAACATGTGGGCACTGTTGACAATCGTCGGCTAATAGGGGGGACACAATTTACCCAGGTTCGGGGCCCTCGTAGAGGTAAAACCCTTACTCCTGCTTCTGTCGATCTGTATTAGCAATAGATCGGTTACAATGGGGGATGCTTGAGTATTGCTTGGTGGTGCGGTATTGCTTGGTCCCCCTCCCGGTGGTTCTCCTGGCCTTATATAGGTGGCCACGTCTCAAACCTTACCCGGGGGGATACAAACCCTAACCTTAAGTCGGTTACAGGTTTCCTTTCTTGACCATCAAGGCCTTGCGGGTGGGCCTTGATTGGGCCTTCTAGAACTGCCTATGGCGTCTCCCTTCAGGCGTAGGTCTTGGGCCTTGGACCGGGCAGCCTCACCCGATAAGTCCAGGATTCGTTCCCTCGTTAGACGGACGTGTCGAACCTTGATTAGTTCACAAATTTTCACTAGGGCTCAACCCTGGTAATCTCCCTATGTTAGACCCCGGACCCAGAGATATACATACTGTTATGTGCTCCTAGTCATGGACCCACAAGGACTTCAGGTTACCAGCCCCAGCCGCAACAAACAATGGTAGACAGACCGGATTCATCGGCACACAGGCCGGATCACCACTATGCTACTACTCCTTGTGTCCATGCTAGTCATAATCAATTATGCATAACCAAGCGTCCACGAGTCAGATGAAACTGAATGAATGGGACCAAAGCTATACAGAGCTGCTATGTGTCCAGGAAGTGCAACAACAATCGACGGTTACTGGGGTTACTAAGCCCCAGGCCGAATCACATAGGCAAGCGTGCTCGGGAATGGATCATCGGCTCCATAACCCCTCGACTGCGACAACTATGCAGGCATAGCCAAAACCGTATAACAGTGAGCTCGAAACCAACAACCGATCAAAGCAACACTCTAGACATGGAAGCTGTATTAAACAGGTATTACTAGAGTATAGCTTACAAACAGAGCTCACACGACCCAACATTACATTAGACAACGGAAGGCAAGTTATGTTGCTAAACAACAAGAACCAAAAAGGCCTAAGAGACCGCAACATAAGGCGACGTCACATCTCCAGGCTGCTACCTGGGAACCCCAAACTACTCGTCGATGTCCACGTTGAATCACTACCACTGGTGTGAGAACTTCACCTGAACCAAAATTAAGCAAACCTAAGTACAGGAGGTACTCAACAAGATTTAGTTGACCTATTATATATCTGCTTCTTTTAGAAAGAGTTATGAAGGTTATTTTGCGTAAAGCCATCTTTGTTTTCCAAGTTGAGGAAGGGATAGCACAGCTCATGGAGTATTTTGTAAACAGATGATAAAGCTACTCAACTACTGATATCATCATCTTTTAATCCACCAATATCATTTCAGCACCTCGTGCTTCAAAGATCACCACCTCAAGTTGTTCCGGTACCTCATGCTACAAAGTAACCCCTCTCGGCATCTCCGAGGAGGCATCCTTCATTCGTTATCAACAAGTTTTATTCATTCCGTTCAAGTTATCTATGATCACAGAATCCGTCACCAAATTGTCTTTAACCGTAGACACGGCTTTTCGAAAAGATTTAACCCTGCAGGGGTGTACAACTTTACCCACACGTAACAACCGACTATTAGTGCCACCAGGGTTAGCACTAGTCCAGGAAGTGCCGGCAGAGGATGGTCGATTCCCAGCCTTTACCTTGTCGGACCATATCCATGAGTCAACCCAAACAGGGCCACCCCGTCAACAGGTAGTTGGCCACCTCCTGACGGCACATGTTCTGTGAGTCGGGATCAAGATCCGCGTACGTCCATCACTTGTCCCTGTCACGATCTAATTTTCTCCAAAACATTTTCCGACTCACACGCAGATGGAAAGCTCAAACTACGTGGCTCATGGATAAGGATAAACAAGTTAGTTGGCCGGGCGGGGTTCATCGGCCCACGTGTGGCTGTACGCTCAGTCTTGGCTCGGAAGCGAGAACTCGCTCCTAGGGGCATGAACAGGACAAAACACCACTACCCATTATGGCCTCACATCCATGCCGTGATTAGTCAAGTTACCAAAGATAATTCAAATCATAACCACCTGACATAGTAGATTCACACATTGACCAGATTCATCAACCGGATGGATCAGATCACAACTAGGCATGGCTAAGCAAGACTCACAGGGTTTAGCGAAGCGCGCACAAACAAACCTATAACTGCTACGTGCAGTGGATCAGGTTATGTAGGCTATGCAGTATATAGGAGAACTCTATCTACCAACACAAAATAGTTTGGAACCGAATGCAAAGTACGAGATTCAAATCACTTGAAAACCATATATGAGCAGAGAAGAGGTTATACTTGCCTTGGTTAAGATAACCAGATAACGATCTTCTGGGATAAGTGCTTGACTTGTCGGTTAGGATCAAGTATTCGTCAAAGGAGTTGCTGGCCTTCACTTTTGAGTCGCATTCTACCGAGGGGGAAACAACACCGAAAAGAAGAACAACAATCAACACATGACATCGATGCAATGCACAACATGTATGCATGAGCAAGTTAATGCACTGAGAGAAATCCCTAAACAGATTCGATGGGTTGCTAGGGTTCGTATGGCAGTTATGCAATTTTACTGAAATTATCCCGAAATAGACCCCGGAGGGGCACTTCGGGCAATTCTGAAAGTGAGACTAATTTTAGTTGCTCAAATGGGTTTGCAAACATCTTAAATGAGTTGTATTTATCATTTTGAGCATTTTGGTATATAACTTGTAATTTTCTAATTTTATTGAATAAAATCTTATTTTCTTTATTTTTCAATGATTTAAACAAATTCAAATAATGGTCAAAAATCAAATTTGTCAAACATGTGTAAAAATTACATAAACATGTAGAGTTTATTTTTCTGATCATTTCTATATTTTTATTTCATTTTTCCGATTAACAGAATAAAAGGTATTAAATTATCAATTTTTATTCCTTTTTTGGAATTTCCTGGAATTACTAAAAGGGAGTTATGATGTCAGGATGACATCATCCTTGCATCACCCAGGGAAGAACTTCTCTGTTCCTCTCCAGTTCGAATGCATCGTTGGAAATCTTGTGAAATTGATTGGGGGCCTAGGTAGAGGGCGTTGAGGGCGACCATTAGGTGGCGGCGGCTGGCCGGGTGGCCACCGGAGTTGGTCGGCGGCGACCGTACCGCGGCGGCGGGGCAAGCCGCACGGCGGCAACCGTCTACAGAGAGGGAGGGGGCAAGGGGAGGGCACCTACATGTGCATGAGCTCACCGCGAGCGCAGTGGAGGGGTCGAGGAGGCCGGAGGTTGGCGCAGTCGACGACGACGAGCACAGCGGCTCTCGGCCGGAGGCGAGAAAGGCGACGTCGATTCCGGCGATTGGCGCTCTCCCGACAAACACGATTCGACGGGGAGACGGAGGACGTCTTCGCGGACCGCGGGGAGTGCTCCATTGTTCGACGACGCCATGCAGTGGTGTTCCGGCGGGCTAGGGTTTGCTCCTGCAGGGGAGAAATAGAGAGGGAGTGCGCAAGTGGGGGAGACCGAGAGAGAGAGGAGGTCGTGGGGCTATCCTTGCCCCTATCCACGCCACGAGGGAAGCACACATGAGATGGCAGGGACAGCGTCGGCGGCGGCCACGCAGCTGCCTGCTGCTTTCTGTCCAAGGAAGAAGAAGAAAGAAAACCAATTTCCGAGCCCCCCCAGAATTCCTGGATTTGCAAAACAACCCTTTTCTGTCCCAAAATAGCAACTGAATTTGAAAGTTTGAGGTTCTTTTTGCAAGAATAGAATTTAGCAAAAATACTTTTTGGAAAGCTTATAAAATTTCCAACCTTGCCGTATTTTTTTTTCCAAATTTGAAAATGTTTTAAACTCAAATTTTGGATGGCCATTGTAAGTGGTTTTTGGTCAACTTCTTATTTAAATTCAAATTCAAAGTTGGATGAAATTTTCCATGCATGCTATGACATGAACAAAACACCACAAAGCCTATCTTAGCAAAAGTGGGATGTTACACCCTACCATCCACCTAATCCCATAAGCTTGTCTGTAGACGTAGAATTACTCCTTCAATAAACATTACCTTCTCATCTAAGAAAATTGTGCAGTTTACAACACGTTAAAAATAAGTTGTGTCTAGTATTCGAATAAAGCATCTAGCATTTTGAAGATAATAGTAAGAACATAATAGCGAGAAAATAGAGCTACGATATATTTCAAAAGCACGCCACCATACAAACAAGGTGGATGCAGGCTCTATTTTTTTTATTGTGCTAACTACGTGGGAGATTTGGGAAATAAAAGAATATATTTTGTGTTTCACCAAATGAAAGTACCCGGTGACAAGTTACAAGTGTCGAA
This sequence comes from Alopecurus myosuroides, assembly GCA_028641055.1. Taxonomy (NCBI): domain Eukaryota; kingdom Viridiplantae; phylum Streptophyta; class Magnoliopsida; order Poales; family Poaceae; genus Alopecurus; species Alopecurus myosuroides. The sequence goes on along the minus strand of CM054057.1, from coordinate 25,281,485 downwards.
GTTCAACAACAATCGATAAGAGCTTGCGCTGAATGGTTTAACCATAAAAAGTATGCTACTTCTTTGGCCTATCTCGTGTTGATTTGCACACATATTTGAAACTACTATGAAAATTGATCTAAACATAGTTGGACATGTTAAAAACTTGCGTGAAATTTTTATGGCTATGATGAGATGACTTTAAGACAAACATGAAAGCAGCTCATCTCAAAATTTTAGTAGTGCAAAGACACAAAAGCCCTCTTTTCTTTAGGTGAGAAACACAAAAGCCCTCTCTTGAACCGGAAACACTATATAGTGCCTAGTGCACTACGTAATAGGACACGCCCATGTAATTTTCTTAGCTGGGCCGGCCCATTAAACGAATTTAATTCGCTAAAATAGGAGGTGCAGTGCGGGGGAGGGGGTTCGAACCTGCGCCCTCCCCTGCACGAGACAGGGCGATGCCACTAGGCCATGCTGCAGCTTGTGTATAGCTTGCTTTTTTAGGTTTTTATAGTTCGCTTTTTACATTTTTTATTTTACTATTTCTGTTTTTTATTTTCGTTTTATTTATTTCTTTTCTTTTTTCTTTTTTCTTTTCCTTTCTATTCGGAAATTTTTCGTTTCGAAATATGTAATTTTTTTTTTTGATTTTGAACAAATTTCGAATTTGAACAATTTTCGAATTTGAACAAATTTCGTATTTGAACAATTTTCAAGAAAAAGGAAAAAAAGGTAAATAGGCCGGCCCATAATACGTAGGACATGGGTGATCCCTAATACGTAGTGCTATAAGCACTACATAGGGGAACCCCTCTTGAACATATCAAACTGTTTTAAGGTCAAACAGTCTTAAGGTCATCTCCAGCGGGGCTGCTCATTTGCCCCGGACTGGTCCGTTTTGAGCAGCCTGGCCCAAAACCAGGCCCCAGCGGGGCTGCTCAACCCACGGCCTGGTCCCTTTTCAGTCCGCGGATGCTCAAATCCGACCCAAATTTGGGTCAGATTTGAGCAGCCCGCGGACACGAAACGGACGCGCGCGCTCGGTCGTGTCCATTTTTCGGTCAAAGGGGTGGCCCGCCGGCCAGTGACCGCGGCGACGGCTCGGCTACCCACGGGGTCCTATTTAAATGGGACCCGCGGCCACGCGTCCCTCCCCACGCGCACCGCCTCCTCGCAGTCACCACCCACTTCACTGCCCTCGCAGTCACCACCGCCTCCTCCCCTCGCCTTCCTCGCCGCCGGCCATGGGCCGCAGCTGGCTAAACTGGGGCCGTGGAAAGAACGACCACGAGGCCGGCGGCTCACGACGCCGCCGCGAGCCCTCTCCCCCTCCTTCCCTCCCTCCTCCACCGCCTCTGACCCGCCTCCAGCGCGCCCAATCCGAGCAGGTGCGCTCGCCGCCGCCCTCTCCCCCTCCTTCTTCTCAGGCGCCGTTCCGCCTCGTGCCCGCCAGGGTCCGCGACCGGCCCTACCTCAATAAGAGGAGGTACCAATGGTACTGGGACCGTGCGATCCCAGTGCCATGGCCAGATGTCCACCTCCCCGACGGGTGGCATCTGAACAGGGACAGGATCCCTGTGCCGCCGGTGCCGCGGTCCGGCGCGGCGCGGGAGGTGGAGATCCACCGCCGGCGCGATGAGCTGCCACCGGACCTGCGCGCCCACCAGGCGTTCGCGGTGAACAGTCCCCACTGGGACACTTGGTTCACCGACGAACACGACCTGCGCCGCAGGTCGTACTTCGGTGCGCGCCGCGCCCGCGGGGAGCCCCAGTTCCCGCCGCCGTCACCTCCACGCCAGGCGAGGCGTGGAGCCGCCCCCCCAACGTCCCCTCCGCATTGGCGGCCGCGCCCCGGTCGTCAAGGACGAACCAGAGGAGGAACCTCCTCAATGGTTCGAGGAGGAGGACGACCAGGACGTCGACATGGCCGAGCCCGAGCCCAACGAGGAGCTCCAGCTGGCCATGGCCATCGAGGCCTCCAGGAGGGAGGCGGAAGCAGCGGCCGAGGCGGAGGCCCGCGCGCTGGAGGACGCCCTCGCGGCGGTGGCCGCGCAGCAGGCGGCGGAGGCGGCAGAGGCCCGCGCAGCCGGCGCGCGGGCTGTGGACGAGGCCGTGGCGGCCATCCACGCGAACCGCGTCGACGACTACCCCTACGACGAGGAGGTAGACGACGACGGGCGCGATGAGAACGCCCCGGTGCCGGCCTGGTTCGAGCCCCTTGTGGGCATGCGCTGGAGGTGGGAGGCGCCACCACCAGAGCACCTCGTGCCGCCGCCCGGCCTGCCACGCCGCCACCGCGGACCCAGCCCCCCACGCCGCAGGCGGCCAGGGCCGCCCCGCTGCCACCCCACCTCGCCCCCGAGACTCCCGACTACGTCATCCTGGATGACTAGGAGCTCCGGGGCCAACTCCGGCGCCGCCATGCCACTGGCCAGTGGCCGTCTAGCCCTAGCTAGACGTTTATTTTATGTTTTTTTTTTTTAGGTTGTAAATCTATGGGCCCCTGTGGGCCCTACTAAATCTATCGAATGTCCTCTTTTGATATGAGCAGCCCCACTGGGGGCACCTGGTCCGGGCCGTGTCCGAGGACAGCGGACGGCTGCTCAAACAGACAAAATGCGGACCAAACTGGTCCGCATTTGAGCAGCCCCGCTGGAGATGACCTAAGGTCGAGGGTCCATAGGCCGGAGCCCATCTAAACACAATCCGCTGGGCTGCAGCCCGTAGACTCGGTGAGCCTTATCCGCCACCTCAGCGTCAACCCGGTCAACCCCGCGTCTCTGACTTCCCGCATCCCTATCCTCGCATCGAGCGGCCAACCCGCCATCTCCACCGCCAAAATGGACACGTGTCACGATCCTACGGCCTCCGCTGCACTGAGCTCGAGAGAAGGGTGCGAGTGAGCGAGGAGTCTGTGTTCAGTTCAGTTCCCACTGCGAGTGCCCGCGGATTACGCATCTCGCGCGGCGCCGCCACACATGGCCGATCTCCACCCGCCGGAGCCGGAAACCAACGGCGGCGCAGCGGCCGCCGCCCCCGCCTTCGCCGCACCTCTGCCTCCAGCAGAACTCGTAGCCGAGGCGGTCGCCGCGGCCGAGCCCCCCGCGCCGCCCTACTCCAAGCGCCGCCGCCGCCCCAGCGTGCGCCTCGGCGACATTGGGGTGCAGCCCACCACTCCCACCGACGCCCAGCTCCCGCGCCGCCCACGCAAGCCGTCCCACTCCCGCCCGCCCCGCCGCGCCCATCCGGACGACCTCCTCGACCCCGCCTCCCACCGCCGCGGGCCCAAGCCCGGCCAGCGCCGCCCGCGCACGGCCTGGATCCCGGCACCCGCCGGCACCACCGACGGGTACGAGGACGACGAGGGGCACTATTACGACGAGGCCTACCAGTCCGATTCCGCCGCCGCGAGGGCTAGGGTTTCGGGCAGCCGCGAGGCCAGCGTCGACGAGTCGGACGGCGTGGCCGACTGGGGCCTCCCCAACGGCCGCCTCCCCGGGACGGCCTGCTACGGCGGCGTCAAGTCCTGGCTAGACGGGATCGGCCTCGGCCGTTACGCGCCGGTGTTCGAGATCCACGAGGTGGACAACGAGGTCCTCCCTCTGCTCACCCTGGAGGACCTCAAGGACATGGGAATCGGCGCCGTTGGCTCCAGGAGGAAGTTGTACGCCGCCATCCAGAAGCTCCGGAGCAGCGACACCGCTTCCTGAGCTGGTGAGCTACTAGCTAGCTATAGCTTTTGCTGTCTCAAATTTTTGTTTCCCTCCCCCATAGAAGAAGGCTGGTGGTAGTAATGATGGGGGCATTAACTAATGGTGCTCTCAGCAATCCTAGTGTGTATATAGGTTTGATGATCACCTCTCCTCTGTCACTATGGCATGCTCTTTGAGCAGTAGTAGTCTGGAAGGAATTGTTTGAACAATCTTCAAGTAATGGATGGAATAAGGTCAATGCAATCTCACTATGTTGGTTGTTTTTGCTCATAATGAATTACTTGCTTGATCTTTTCCTTTTGGTATACCGCTTCCTATCCAACTTTCCCTGTCATACTTAAGGATTATAAATGCAACTCCATCACAGATTATAATCTGAAAGCTGTTTGAACTAATTACAAGATGAAAATTAAAATATAAGTGTTCATTGAGGTGTATGATCAAACATATTCATGCCTTCATAACTAGATTCTTCAGGATCTTGCTGCTCCTACCCGAGACTAGTTTTCTATCGTCAGTTTGATCCAATACTATCTAAGAAGCGTACTACCAACATATTGGAATTGCATTTCTGTATTGAAGGATATTTAAAACAGTGATGCTATCATACGGTTTACCAAGTGGTGCGAGATTGTCAAGTTTGTAAGTTATTCATCACACAGCCTTTTTCCTTGTCATATTGGTTTGCCCTGTTGTACGAAAAATGAAGAAGTGCTCTGTTTTCGAGCTTTTCCTTGAAAAACGTTATGCCTTGGTTAAATTTAAGCAGTTAACCTTGGCCTGGTAAAAATAATTTATAGTAGGAATGAAATGTTCCAGTATATGGGTAAAACTATTCATGTATAACTTGAATTTACTGGTCAGTGCGAAATGGTACTTATTCAAAATGGGCACTATGCCACTTTCTAGTAGCATCATCGTGGAACATTCAGGCCTATATTACTCATAGCAGGTGATCATGGTTATCAATAGTGCAATGTACATTGTTAAGATTGCTTTCCTAGTGTAAGGTAATAATTTATTACCTTATTCAGCTTCTCTTGGACAGTTTTGGGCGAAACCAGATTTCCATGTTAGTGTAGCAAGATGAATGGCCGTACCTGTATATCTGTAGTAAAGGTGGCGAGTGTTAAAGCTGCCTGTCTGTGTATACATGGAGAATTTTCCTTTGTAAGGACAAGGTGAGGTTGCAGCTTTGAATAGGAAATGGGCAAGTCGTCCTTGGCCAGCAAAGGGAAACATCTTACATTATCCTCCAGTCCTCTAGACTGATACGAAAGAATATATATGGTGCTGCAAAGTAGATATGGCAGAAGCAAAACTATGACCACAAAAATCTCATAAAAACCAATACCATTCATAATTTCTTTATGGCACATCAGTGCATCTTTTCCTTTTGAATATTTTCCTGATCATGGCGGGTATATATTCTCGGACCTTATCCATCTTCTCTAAAAACACGTGAAAGTTAATTTCCTCAGAACCATGTTCACCTCTTGAGTTCCCTTAAAGGCCATGGTTTAATGCATGCATAGAATACGACCTTAGAAAAGGCTAAAGAAGGTCGGCACATGGGACCCCCCTATGAGAATTTATTCCATATCAAGTTGGAACAACTATTATTCACTGAATTCAGGACAAACAAAAAAGTCAGCCCCAAGTGCACATAATGATTTTTATTTATGTGAAATGACATATTTTCAATTCAACCAATTTACATCAATTATCCTTACCTGCATGGTTCTCTACTCCTGTAGTTACCAAACAAAATCTGTACTGTATTTCTTGAGCACAAAACCAACCACATATTGTAGTTTCTAACCATGAGGTCCATTCATATGAAGACTAGTGCCAGTTATTTACAGCTGATAAATATGATGAAAAATGTAACGAGTTATGCAGGTTTTGGTGAGCCACTGAGTGGCGAACAAATGCGGTGGCCTATTCTTCTCATGCCTCCAAGCCTTCAACTATAATATCATTTGATCAGCTAAAGGCGCTTATGTAGTTATGCATCCCTGTGTTCTCTTCAATTCCATCCATCTTAAAACTTGCCTTTTAACTGTAAATGCATCTGGTTCCTTTCATGTCATGTCTACTAATTTCTCGTTCACATGTTGCTCTTATTGAACTTCAGTTGCCACATTATTCCATGACGAGCACATACCATGCAGGGAGCTCAAAGTATTATCTTATCAACTTTGACAGCTATCAGTGACTTCGAAAAGTTAAATCCTCTAATATATACAGCTTTCCAGTTTGCTAAATTAATCTCCTGGCAGTCCTGCTACAGTGGGAGCTAATTTAGAACTTGCCACCCGAGCTGCTTTACATAAACAGTGTAAAGTTGAGGTTTACAAAAATGATCTTTAGAATAATGTGGTACTCCCTCTGTCCCATAATAGTTGTCGCTAAAATGGATGTATCTAGCACTGAAATATGTCTAAATGCATCCGTTTCGACATCTAATATGGGACGGAGGGAGTACAATTTATTTTATATCTGGTCATTGAATTTGTACGCTAGGACCCATACTTCATAGTCCACCGCCTACCTTTTCATATTTTCCTTCCTAGTAGGAAGCTCTATTCTGCCTACTGATCTGTTTCTGCAACCTAATTTCAATTATGTGATACTCCCTCCATCCACTTTTATAAGGCACACTTCTTAGCATTTCAATAGTAAGAAGTGAGCCTTATAAAAGTGGACGGAGGGAGTACTACATTTGTGGGATATAAAAGGTGGATTCACTTAGGCGTCATATGTTATTTGCTTATATTAATTTGGAATGCCTCACACCTCTGATACCTGTAAATAAAAAATGTAAACCTTGCAAAACTGCAAGGTCACTTAATCTCAGAAAGCAGAAAAGGAAAGGGGCACACTGTGATGTAACATTCATCATGCCACAGTTCATAATTCTTTAAGTTGCATCAGTGACGATGTCAATTACCAAAAGGGAGGGAGACTTGATGGGGTTTGCAACTGGCTGAGTGGGGGAATGCTAGTCTGGTACTCTGGTCTGCTCCTGGTTGTCTGTAACTGTCAAGTCACTAGATATGCCCTATGTTCTTCTATTGAAGTACGTAAACCAGATCTCCCTTCCTTCCCAGGTTTTTCATAATAGCTCCTTTGGGAGGTATTGGTACATTGTCTGTTTAGATGATAGGGAGCCTATCTTTTGACCAGAAGGCACCTTATGTTTTTGAAATGTCACTTCCAGAATGTCATGCTTCTCTCCAATATTATTGTTTAGTGAACTTTGTAGAATTGTTGGTCCGTTCAGCTCCCGCGTGGGGCATCTGAACTTTTCTGGGTGGATTTTTGCAAAGCTGTAATGATATTATACTCCCTCCGTCTTAAATTAATTGTCTCAAAGTTAAAATGGATGTATCTAATACTAAAATGTGTCTAGATACATCCACTTTTGTCCAACTTCGAGACAATTAATATGAAACGGAGGGAGTACATTATTTTCAAAAACATGATTACACTTATGGAAAAGAAATGTACTTTGTACGGAAAGCATGTGCAGGTTGGCAGAAAATGTGCCATGCCGATGCCGCCGGGACGATGGCAGGTGTAGCCCCAGACGATGCCTTGCCAAACACAAGCCTCACTGCCAAGGTAACAAGATGCTTTTTTTCTGGATTTACATAAGTAGGGTGCTTACCTTGTCGCCATTCTCGTGAATTCTGTTTGCCACTCGGAGGAAAGAAGCGTAGGTCTGACATGGTATATGTAAGAGGTACTCGGGTAACCAGGATGACTTGCCCCTGAAACCAAGTGTCATTCTCTGAGTGCCGTGGTGGCACCAAGAGCTCGGCTCCAAAGAGGTTTAAAGGCAAATCATGCCTGGCTATCGAAGATGGCCTCTTACCTGCATGTAAGACCTCACTTCTGCATGTACGACCACAGTCCTGTGAGCTATGTTGGCCGCTAAACGAAATGTGTAGGATGAATAAGGGTAGGACATGGGACATTGTAAGAGGCACTTGGATAACCAGGCTGACTTGCCCGTATACCCATCGAGTGGCACCGAGAGATCAGGTCCCAAGAGGTTTACAGGCAAATCATCCTTGGCTATCGAAGATAGACCTCTTGCCTCTATGTAACACCTCGCCTGTGTCTTGGGGTTTGTGCACTGATGGATGATGATACTTGCATGTGTTGCCTGGTGATGTATTTATAAGGAGGCTGAAGCCATGGGGTGGGATTAGAATCTTGGTGAGATGAGGCGGCGTGTTTGACACAGCTAGAGAGAATATTGACCTTTGACAAATGGAAGGCATCGACAACCTAACCAAATAGCCAATTGGGTGCTGGATGTGAAAGATGTGTATCTGTCTGCCTTTCCTTTTTGGAGAGCATCCAGGGATTTGGATTTGGTTTTGGATTTGGGTTTCCCTTTATGTTTTCCTCTTTGACAAGGACTTAGCTGTTCTGGTTGGTTGACCAGTGCAGACAGTGAGGTCCTGTTGGGATACTCTTTGCGTTTCCGAGCGACACGGATGAGGCTGATCACAGTCGCATATGACCTTGGCCGGGCATATGGAATATGTGCATGTGAAGAAGAACATTGCATGTGGGGATAAGGATCACATATATCATGCATGGGAATTTTCTGTGCACTCGTATTTTGCTGCTACGTCGAAAAGGAAACAAACGAGTAAGGATTGGGACATGAGCAGAGAGATAGAGTGGAGAAGTGGTCCAGTTATTATTCACGCTGTTCAAGGTGCCTATGGGCATGCTCCCTCCTTGGAGGCGCCTTCTTAGGAGGCTATGTGCCTTTCGAACGACCTTCTGTCCGTATGGGATTGTCACATCGGCTTAAGTGCCATGGACGCTAGAGTGGCGGCCAGAGCAATGCGGCGAGAGGAGGCTGGAATGACTCCAAAGATCGCAATTGCACGGTTAGTTGAGTGTTGTAGGGCGACGAGTCTGGTTGCAGGGGCGACAGAGTTGTCTGCTCGGCCTCATGTTTAGTGTGGAAGCTGAAGGCGGGCAATCTGGAAGTATGTACATTTTTAGCTCCAGTCACTTGGGTGATAGAGCTGCGCGGCCTTCGGCCTGGTGTGGCTTATTGTGTGTAACGTGTCGGTTTTGATCGGTTGGGTAGTAGAGCCATTTGACTATATGTGTATGTTGAAGATGTAAGGATTTTGGAAAGGCGGCTCCGGAGACCAGTCAGACCACCATGGTGTTGTAGGATGTCGGTTCTGGTCACTTGAGAGATAGAGTCAGCATCTCGGCTGGTGCGATTGCTGGGCCGATGTGGAAACGAGAGCATGCCTGCCTGGCTAGTTGGTGTGTGGCCTCCAGCGGGTTCATTTGTATCGTTTTATGCCATTTTTTGTTATTGTTATCTTAACAAAAATGTAGAGCTCTTGCCAATTTGTAAGCACGAAGTGGGAAGCCATGGAGGTGGTTTATTAGGACGTTGTAACACGAGTTGAGTCATAGGCCATATCATATCTCGTTGTAGCGCTATAGTTAATCCCTGCAAGCTTTGAAGTTGTTTCTCTGTTTTGCTTTCTCTTAGGTTACTGAGAAATTAATATTTTTTCTAATTTTCCATTGAGAACCGTTCATCAGATTTTAGGATTCTTGCAAGGGCAAAAAAAAAAGAAGATAAAATCATGATCTGACCATGACCTTAGTTGACTGAGAAATAAATATTTGTGAGTCAATTGGACAAGTAGTAAAGCCTAGTGTGGGACAGAACCTGTGAGCAAATACAAGAGGATGTGCAGAGTTCAGCGTAGTTCAATAACATGGAACTGCCATTCCATTGCTCACGGCGTGACCGATTATTTGATCAAACCTAGCCGTGCTTGGAGGTTTTCACTTCTAATTTGATGGAAGCTGACTGATCCTCGTCCCTCCTTCACGGTCTCGCTCCACTCGAAGCCGGCGTGCTTTGGCGGGTTTCTTGGCTTGTGTAGCGGTACTGACATGTCGTCGTGCGTCAACAATTAGAAGCCCGGCCTGTTACAATTCTCAAAGTCCAGCCGTTCTCAGATCTGCCCCTTATTTTTTTTTTCAGATTATTGATGACAATTCTTCATTTGGAGCACTCCTTGGTTTACGCCTTTACACGCTGGCAAGATACTCATGATCATTTTATAACAAGTAGCTTACCGAATCAGTTGCAACACAGATTGGAATGCATGCTACGAAAGACAGGATCGAGTCCGATACATCAACCGTCGACTCCATATCATTGTACGAGTCCACAATCACTACACGAGATGAACGTAGGTTTGGTGAATGGAAGTTTGCCTTATACTTGCAAAACCATGGTCCTCTCTTATGGAAAAGAACTCCAAATGTGGCAGGGTATCAGAAAATGTGTCATGTCCATGCCGGTCGGGGTGATAGCTCCATGATGGCAGGCGAAGCGCATAAGGCTAGTGCAGCCTCAGATGACACCTTCGCCACATGCAAGCCTCACCTGCTAGGGTGATTAACTCATCGTTGCTCGAATTATGTTCACCACTTGAATGAAAACAAGCTACTCTTGTGAATATGTTCACCACTCGGATGAAAACAAGCGTAGGCTTGACATGGGATATCGTAAGAGGCACTCGGGTAACCAGGATGACTTGCCGATGAAACCCGGTGCCGCTCTGGAGTGCCGTGATGGCACCGAGAGCTCAGCTCCAAAGAGGTTTAAAGGCAAATCATGCCTGGCTATCGAAGATAGCCTCTTACCTCCATGTAGGACCTCACCTCTGCATGCTAGCTAGGGTGATTACCTCATCGCCGGTATTGTGAATTTTGTTGACCTTTAAATCCATAGGGATGAAAGAAGAGAAGAGGGGGTCTGCCATGGGATCGATATCGTAAGAGGTACTCGGATAACCAGGCTGATTTGCCCGTGAACACGGTTGCAGGTCTCGAGCGCCGTGGAGGCACCGAGATCGAGGCCGGGTTCCAAGAGTTTTACAGGCAAATCATCCTTGGCTATCGAAGATGACCTCTCACCTCTCCATGTAAGACGTTGCCTGTGCCCGGATGAACTGACGGAAGATGATACCTGCATGTGTTGCCTGGTCATGTATTTATAAGGAGGCATGGGCTACACGACTTTGGCATGGCGAGGCAGCGTGTTCGACACAGCTAGAAAGAATCTTGGCCTTTGGCACGCGAAAGGCGTCGACAACCAGACCTAATAACCAATGGGCTAGCTGCTGGAGGATGTGGAAGATTTGTATCTGGCTGCTTTTCCTTTTTGGAGAGCACCCAGGGATTTGGGGGTTGGATTTCCTTCTTTTTTTATTAATCTTTTAGAAGTAAGTTGGTTGACCAGAGCAGGGCAGACAGGTCCAGTCCAGTTGGGTTCCACTTTGCATTCCCCACCGGCATGGTTGAGGCTCATCACATTCATGCATGTACGGCTAACCGGTCCTATAGAATATGTGAAGGTGAAGGTGAAGATGAACATTGCACGCAGGTGTCGGCGGTGATAAGGCTGCGAATCTGAAATGCGTATTATGCACGTAGGTCTCACCGATAGCTTCGTGGAAAAGGATACGCCAAAGAAAGAGAGATCGATCAGGATTTGGACTTGCGAGATCTCCACCGGAGCTTCCGGCAGACGGTCCGATATCTGTACCGGATGGACACTATTGAGAGAGCCGGCTCATGTTGCCGTCTTATTGTGACCGGCTATCCCAATAGTAATTTCTCAAAACAATATAAACTTTAGAAACATAAAGATACCGGTCAAATTTCATTGGAACTAAATATAATTTTAATCTTAAAAACATTACATAAAGTAGTTCACCGGTGCATATGTACCCCAACATCACAAAAGATAAAAAACTTAAATAACACTCCCTCCGCCTTAAATTAATTGTCACAAAGATGGACAAAAAATACATGCACTTTTTGTCCATCTTTGTGAAGGGAAGACACATCTGGCGCTGTCTGCGAATCCATTGCCCTCATTGAATTAAGCTGACAGAGTGGCGTCGTTATTCGCATTTCATTAATATAGCTGGCCCTATGTTTCATTGACATGGGAGGTCTGCCTATCGGTAACCGGAGTGGCGTCATTTTTTTTTTGCAAGGTAATACGATCTCATTCATAAAATAAAAATCCGGTTACAAGACACGTAAACACCGACATTACAGTACTGAAAGGATAGAAAAATCCTGTGCAAAAAACCATCGTCTGTCCCTCTTCTTCGGCACCACCGAAGCAACCACCAAGAGAGAGTAGACAGATCACCTCTTCACTTGAGCTCGACGCGGCTCCATCGCTGATCTGCAGCTTTACGGACCTCCAAAGTAGTTTGCCAAAAGCAAAACTATTGTCGTTGAATGAATCAGACCGGGGCAACGTGTCCCCGGACACGCCATCGAACTCCAGACCTGGCATCCCCGCACGACTACGTCGGATAAGGATATCAGAACTGTCAGCCTCCAACCACAAAACCAGCACAAGATGCACCATCTTCCAGCTATCAACTGCGCAGGCAACCGTCTGCGCGTACTCCCGGACGACCAATCCTCCCTGCTCCACCATGACGTCGGAGACAACGCCGCAGCAACGGGGACAGAGCAGAAGGGGAGACACACCTGATGGAATCGCCGCCACCGCCTCGCCGACACCATCCATGAACTCTAAAGCCACCGATCTGAAGGATCGGCAAACACACGATGCCATCAACTCTGAGACGTTGCCATGAGGGACAACGCCGGTGTGGGAGTAGAGTTGGGGCAGATTTATTCGTCGCGACGCCGCTCCCACCACCCCAACGACGCACCACGATTTACAGAACCAAAACCTAACTACAGAGCGGAGGAGCGGGGTCCCCCCCTCCCTCCTGCCGCCGGAGCAGCAGTCGGAGGGAGAGGGGACCAGCGCGCCGGCCGGTGAAGATCGGTGGTAGGCGGTCGTGCCCCTAGTCGCCGCTCCTGGCGGCTAGGTCACGGAAAGTCTCGACAGGAGAGCCTGGAGTGGCGTCATTTGCCTCTTCTTATGGGAGGCACTCCCACGTCGCTCTCTACGGATGGGACCAACGAGGGAGTGCCATACAATGTATTGAGCTGGCCTAACAACTTTTCCGCTATTGGAGCCTTGGCTGGTGGCCTTTTCATGCTCGGCATCTCAATAGCCCTATTAGAAGTGCTATTTGAAGAGCTGGTAAAGATGCTCTAATTCAGGCGGTGGCTGTTCTAATCTCCTTGTACTATCCGTGTCCCAAGCTCGACAAATTGCGGGCAGGCTACTGGTAATTACATAGTGTCACTTCATTTAGTAAAGATTGTCATGTATTGTTCGCTGCTATAAATATATCATGCTATTGATTGTAAAAAAAGTAAACATGATCAACATACATTAAGAAAAAGGAACCCAACAAAATAAGAAACTAGATCCTGGTTCAGTAAATATGCAAGATGGACCCTAAAAGTAAACTAAAAGGCAATCTAGCCCTTTCCAACTTCTGCATCTTCTGTCACGAACCGGCCTTGTCGTGCCCGGGGACCATACCACTTGGGACGACGCTGCTGCTGCAAATCCTCTTCCAACTCACACTAGAATGAACTGCTGACACCATGGCCTCTGCCTCCCCAATGGCACAAGAGCCGAGAGGAAGAAGATATGGAGCCCCCAAAACAGAGATCCAAAGCCGCCTCATTGTTATCTAGGCAAGATCATGTAATAGTAGTTTGTTAATCTGGACAAGATCATGGTGTGCCTGTTGCCTAAACTGAAGTTAATGTTGTATGCATTTGAATGAAAGTTCTATGGATTTGAATGTTGAGGCGGTACTGATTTTGTGAATGTTTGGTGTTGTTTTAATAATCTGGTATGCTTGCATGAATATGTGAAGAATACATGGAAAATCGTCTACAATTCATGGAAATGTATTGTACTACCACAAGATCTTCTAAAAATCTTGAAAAAAAATATATGCATGTGCTATAAAATCATAAAAAATCATGGAACATTAACAAGTACTATAAAAGCATGTAAAATTTATGGAATTTTATTTAAGTGCTATAAATCATCTAAAATCATGGAAAATATGCGGGTCCTGTAAAATCATGGAATAAGTATAATATCATCTAGAATTCATGGAAAAATCATAGAACTAGAAAACACAACAATTAATCATAGAGACCATATATTGCAGGTACACACCAAATTAAGTGTCTACTTAAGTTGGCAACACATCCCACAATCAGTTACATATTGCATGATCTTATCAAATTAGTACATTGACAGACCAAAAATAAACTACCACTCTGTCTGGTCACTAGCTGCAACATACAATATATTGTCTTTATCAAGGTTGAGAAAGATCGGACGGTGCTGCCTGTGATGCATCAATACCAACTGGTACTTTTTCACAATCTCCGACTGGTATTTCATCTTCAATGAAAGCACACTAATTCAACATCACCAAAGACGGGCCACCTTGCCGAACTGTTTTTGAAATGTTACTTCCAAAATGCCATGCTTCTTTTTGATGTTATAGTTTTGTGAACTTTCTGGAATTATTGGTACATTCAATTCACGGGCTATTCATAAGAACTTCTATGGGTGGATTTTTGCAAACATAAAAGAAACACATCATGATGTTACACAAATAGTTTTCAAAAACACGATCACTTTTATCAAAACAATCACCAACCACACTATGTATGAAAATACTTTGGAGTAGAATCACTATGGCAGCAAATGTGCAATGGTCATGACGCGGGGGGCTGATAGCGCCATACTTCTAGGTGAAGCTTTATTCCATTTATTAAACATCTGAGCTCACCTCATCGCCAGTCTTGTACATTGTCACTGGTAGAACCCCCCTTTTATCCCGGTTTTTAGGGCCTTTTGTCCCGGTTGCACAACCGAGATGGGGCAGCCGGGACAAATGTCCCCCCCCCCCATTCGTCCCGGTTGTGTTAAGAACCGGGATGAATGGGTCGTCCACGTGGACGCTGAGGGCTGGCCCCTGGCCAGGACCATTCGTCCCGGTTCTTAACAGGAACCAGGATGAATACCCCTGCCGCCGCGATAGCATTTTGGCCGTTTTTCTACCGCGGCAGATTTTTTCTCTCTATTTCTCGTTTTCCTTTTAGGGTTTGGTCTGTTATATTCCAATTTATCAGCGGGCACCAGGGGGAAGAAATTACTCTTTCCCCCTGTCGTTGCGGTCCCAATCAATAATATGTACGAGGGCCCCCGAGCGATATGGTCGGGGCAACCTCCGCCGTAGTGGGCACCGAGGGAGAAGAGGCTGCCCCCACCGATCGGGAAGCGGGCGCGACGCTCTTTTTCTCACTGGCGCGGGGGGGGGGGGGAGGGTCCTTAGCCACCATGAGTTTTTATTGTATTCCATTTTAGTAGAATATACAAGTATATATGGTGATCGCATTAGAATATACTTGAAAATTATACAAGTAATAAGTACGCACCATGACTCGAATATACAAGTAAGTACTATGCATCAAGGTACTCTTTCCCATAAGTACTCGAATACACCACGACTCGAATATACATGTAAATACTATGCATCTAAGAATTCGAGTGTCAACTTGTGAAATAGTAATAGTATTCTCCTCCTGGCTTTAGGACCTCTGCATCCAAGAATTCGCAAATTTCCTTTTGAATTGCTCGTATGCGATCCCTTGGGAGAAGACCGTCCCGCATCTGTTCGATCTAATATAAAGAAGAGTGGTCAATACATATATAAAGGTATGTCAATAGATGGTAATTAATAAGATAAAAGTGATTGTTGACGTACACGAAGTTTTTCAAAATCCCTGCCCTTGTCGCAGGTCGTCTGACGAATGAACTCGCAGACATAGTATCCACATAAGTGGTTCCCGTCTCCCTGGTCCAAGTGAAGGGGTCGTTGCATAGAAAACAAAAAATTTCCTACGCGAGAGACACCTGAAAGGCCAAGATCTAATCTAGGAGATGAAGTGCAACGGGCATAGAGAGAGTCTAAGAAGAACATACCCTCGAAGACACAAAGTGTTACGAGATCAAATATCGTTGTTGGTGTAGTCGCACTCACACCGATCCTGAGAGCGAGAAAATGTGCACCGCAATCCGGCGGTGCCTCCGTGATCAGTCACACGTACGGTTGATGACGACCTCCGTTCCCTCGATCCAGCGGGGCGCGGAAGTAGATGATCCCTCAGAACTCCAGCAGCACGACGATGTGATGGTGGTGAAGAATCCCACGTCAGGGCTTCGCCAAGCCGGAGACCATGGAATTGAGCAGCGCATGAAGTGGAAGGGAGGTGGGACAAGTATGTGGAGAAGAGGAACTCTCACCCTCCTTTTATAGGGGAGGGGGAGGCAGCCCAAGAGGGGGTGCGGCCAGCCATGGTGGTGCCCCACCTCTTCCCTCTTCATGTGAGTGGAAGCTCCACTCACACCCACTCATGCTCCCATTATTTCCCACTTGGAAAATCCAAAGGTTTTCCTTTAATAAATAAATAAAACATTTTTATTTATTTATTTATGTTTGTTAATTCCATTAACAAACATTTGCATATAGAACCTCGAATCATTTGTTAATTCTATTAACAACCATTCGACGAAAAACCCCTTGAACTATTTCAATTTGCCCCGAAACAATTTCGGTGCTGCCCAAATTATTCTTCGATATTCCGTATCCTCTCAAACGCGTCATCGAATCTTAAGTGTGTCACCCTACGGTTCGCGAATAAGATAGACATGATCGAGACTCCTCTCCGATCAATAATCAACAGCGGGATCTGGAGATCCGTGATGACTCCTATATATTCAACGATGACTCTCGTGATCGTGTGAACCAACAACGTCGTGACTAATTCCCTTTGTCTCGCGATATTTTACTTGTCCGAGATTCGATCATTGGTATCAACCATAACTTGTTCAATCTCGTTACCGATAAGTACTCTTTTCTCGTTCCCATGATATAACATCCTTGTGATCATATCACGTGCTTGCAAGCGGTGTCGATGTGATATCACCGAGAGGGCCCAGAGTATATCTCTTCGTCATTTGGATAGACAAATCCCACTCTTGATCCATGATCCTCAACTAATACTTTCCGAATACCTAACGACACCTTTATAGTCACCCTGTTACGGTGTGACATTTTATGACATCAAAGCACCCTTCCGGTATCAGTGATTGACATGATCTCATGGTATAAGGAATAAGTAACTTCGTATGTTTGATATAACAATGTAAACTTAATGACTTGATCGCATTGCTATATTCACTTTGGGTATATGTTCATCACATCATTCTTCTAATGACATGACCCCGTTATTAACAACATCCAATGTTCATGATCAGGAAACCTTGATCATCTATTAATCAACGAGCTAGTTAAAAGAGAGGATTTACTAGGAACCATTGTTTGTTTATTATACACACATGTATCAATGTTTCCGGTTAATACAAATCTAGCATGAGAAATAAACATTCATCATAAACAAGGAATAAGATAATAACCATTTTATTATTGCATCTCGGGCATATTCCCTTCAGTCTCCACTTGCACTAGAGTCAATAATCCAGTCCGTAAGCACTTAACACATATGGCGTTCCAGTGTTATTACCATGCTTTGCATGGTAAACATCATCAAAATGATCTGAACTGTTCAAGTCCTATTGTATTTGCATGTTCTTTGCATCTACACGCATCACTCATTCTCTCTAATGAGATGGCTTTGTATATATTTGTTCAATCGGCGAAACCTTAATTCCTCAGCTTAAACCAATGTCACTAACATTGTGAAATGTAGCTTCATAGTGTTAGCATTCTTGGAAATTCACCAAGTTCCGGTGAGACCTTAATTCCTCAGCTTAAAC
The DNA here is from genome assembly GCA_028641055.1 of Alopecurus myosuroides. Lineage (NCBI taxonomy): Eukaryota > Viridiplantae > Streptophyta > Magnoliopsida > Poales > Poaceae > Alopecurus > Alopecurus myosuroides. The sequence goes on along the minus strand of CM054057.1, from coordinate 25,263,953 downwards.
CAATGTTACTAACAATGTGAAAATGTAGCTTCATAGTGTCAGCGTTCTTGGAAATTCACCAAGTTCAATAAAGAACTTCTTGACACAAAATACGCTTATTATCATTTTGTTGTCAACACAACGATATACTTAGCCTTTGTTGTAGTATCTGTCACAATATTTTAATTTTGAAACTCTTTCAAATCCAGCATGGAACTTTCTTCCAGCCTATTGTGCTACCCTTCATCATATATTTTAATTGAGATAAAATTACTTGAATAAATGACAAGATTATTAGTGTAACATATTACAACTAATATTTTGTCATTACTACATAGGAAAACATATCCTTAGCATTTCTAAAATGACACAAGGATCTCTCCCACTGTTGTCTAATCATCATATGAATTATCCTGCTATAACATTTTATAGCATAGGACTCATCTGGTTGTATACATAGCATGGAAACATGACTTAGAAATCTCAATTTCAATGATGCTCATCATGTGTCAAAACACTTGAATCTTGCTCAATTATTTTCCATGTCACAAGAACTCATTCTTGTCATTTCTATATTGACTTACTTCAATATTTCATCTATGTAATTTGGCTTCAATCACATCAGGCGCTTCAATCCATCTTCTATAGATATCGATGCCCAATATCTTCTAAGCCTTTTATCAATATGAAAATCTTAACCGTGTTAATTTAAAATACATATTTTCCAATCAATCATATGTCATCTACATAAAGTATTGGAAATATGTCATAACGCTCCCACTTAATTTCTTGTAACTCTACAAGCAGCTTTATCGTTCATGATGGAATCAAACTCTTTTGATAACTTCATTAAGGTAAAGATTTCAACTTCGTTATGCTCACTTCAACCATTGAAGTGTGCATACCTTTCTAGCAACCTTTTGAATTTTACAAAACTTTCAGACTGTGTCAAGTACACATCTTTGATCAAACTTCCTCGAGAGGAGAGTTGGTTTTGTTATTCAACTGCCATATCATAATATGTAACTTTTGCTAGAACTATCCGCAAAGACTAAAACATCACTACGGAAGATCAAAATCTTGTAGTAGTCAACTCTTTGAACTTCGTCGAAAACAACTTTTCGATAAGTACAACTTTCAAAGGATGTTAAAATCCATGTATTTGTTGCTATATAGACCCTTTTGCTATCGTTAGGCATCAAGCCTATCGAAAAGACTACCAAGTCACATACTTGATATTCATACAAGGATACTATGGCGGATATAATGACTCATAGTCAATTTTACGAAGTTAGGGCCCATCATTTGCTTCCTTTATAAGGTCCAGGTCCTTTTGTTGTCAAAACAACACTTTACTCTTAAACCACAAGTTGGTCTAAGTACAAAGTTTTAGGACTTTCGTGGTTCAGTTCGCAAACTCATTCAAAGTATCTACAATCACATGTAATATCTTCTACTTAGTCAAAATAGGAAACCCTGGAACAACTTCCAGTGCTGCGCTACTCTTGACATGATAACAAAGATTCTCTAATCTTGTTGAGTTTGTACTATGCTCCCACTCACTTGTTACGCAAGAACTACTTTCTCGAGAAATCAACCCTTTCTGACAAACAACATTTGTCTTTTGATTTGGTTATAGGAGAAATACCCAATGTTTTATTTGGGATAACCTTATAAACATATATTTATCCTATTTTGGTTGTAAATATTTTACACATGCTATGCATACCAAAACTTAAGAAAATGACAATTCGGGTCACTGCCCAAACCATATCTTATATGTTGTCAATTCCAACGGATCATCATGGTGCTCTTTTCAGTGTAAAAGCGGTTGTCCTTAATGTATAAAGTACAAAATTATAATGGCATTTTTATTTATCTTACCATGTCAAACAAGGTTTGATTTTGTCTCTCGAACACTCCAAACTAATGTGGGGTAATTCGAGTAATATAAGTTGTAGAACAATTCTGCAACTTCTCAGATGTTTTGCTAAATTTGTAACTCAAACTTTATCCTTTATGATCCAATCATAAATACTTGATTATCTTGTTACATTGATTTTTACTTCATATTAACAACCTTTTGAACCAATTCAAAATGTCAAACTCCGTTCTCTTTAAATAGATATACTCACATATCTACTCAAATCATCGACAAAAATTTTATGAAGGAAAAATTAATCCACCATACATGACTACACATAATGGACTATATACATCAATATGTATAATCTCCACTAAATTAGTCGTCCATTCTACTTTGGCCTAAGAACGGAATTCTAGTAATCTTTTGCAACAGGTCTCACAAACGTCAATTTATTCAAAACAAAATGAATCCAGAAGTCCATCAATATGGAGTTCCTTCATGTTTTCCTTTCCAATATGAACTAAAATGGTGGTGTCACAATTTAAGTGAAACTCTTTTACGTCTTGCAACGTTTAACATTTAGTCTTATAGATGTTTACTTTACCAACATGATTTATATTAACATATCCATCAATTATGGAATATGGTCATAGTTTGAACAATCTCATTTGTTCTCACAAAAGACCAGAACAAAATAACAACTTATGAAGTTCTTAAAATAAATCTTGAATGTTTGGTTCAATACGACAATGAACACAATAACACTTTATTACTGTTCTTGTCATAATCGATTCCACATCTATTACTAGTTTCTTTTAGGCCCTTGTATTTCTTGCATTGCGTTGCTTTGTATGACAACTCATACCAACCAATGTGGTATCAAAATACCCAAAAAATACTTTGTTAACTAGTAATACATCTATAATTTGTATATCAAGCATATACTCCTGAGCTGGACTTTTCTAGTTATCTTCTTTTCTGCCATATATCTTTTTGTAATTCTATTTTCAATATTCTCTTTCCTTTACAGAAGAATCATTCAACATCAAACAATGCTAGTCTTACTATCTCATTTTCTTTGGCGTGTTAGTCATATACTATCACCCATTGAGTCATACTTTGAGTTTGATTGTTCTACTAATATCACCATATTAATAGTATTCTTCTAGATTCCACTCTTAGCAATCTCCAAGTAAGGTAAACGACTTTACCCATACTTCTAATACATCCCATCATAACAATTATATGATTAAGCTACTATAGCTTGAAGGAAGGAATTTAGAGGATAATTTTTACCGCCAAACTTTTTGGAATATTCAAACGCCTAGCGTCTTCAATCATTGCATATATTCAAATAATATAAGCAACCATTGTCACGCTAAATTATACTCAGTCATGTTGCCACAAATAAGTTTCTAGATATCAACATATCTTTCACTTGATTGTTTCTGAAAACAACTCTTTTCAGTTCCTAAATCACCTTGATCAACACAACATTCTTTTGAAGATAAAGTAATATGGAAGCAACCATGACTCTGGATTCTAAGTAGGAATTAGTTGCTCTCTAGATCAATCAATCATTAATCATATGGAGCTAGGTAGGAAATACCGAAAATCTACAATAGGATTCAATTTTAAATTTCACTAATACGGCATCAATCTTAAATGATTTTTACCAGATCATTACAGTTATATCTCAATTAACAATCTAAGTGTAAGGTAGTTATGTGGATGCCAATGAATACTACAATTTGTGCAAATTCACTTTGATTGGTTGTTCATGATAAATAAGTTCAAGTTAATCCAAAATTATTCCATGAACTCCCACTCAAAAACAACATCCCTCTTAGTCGTCTTTAGTGATTACACGAACCAAATTCACTATACCAAAACTGATCATCACGTGAGATGATGTAGCTTCAAAGGCGAACATCGACATGTTCATCATATCATCCATATGACTCATGCTTTACCTTTCGGTTACATGTTCCGAGGCCATGTCTGTACATGCTAGGATCGCCAAGTAGAACCGTAGTATTGCGTGTGTTTCAAGGCCATGTTTGTACATGCTAGGCTTGTAAACACCTGTTGTATGCGAAAGTTGAGTCTCTCACACCCGATCATCACGTGTTGTCTCGAAACGACGAACTTTCTTAACGATGCATACTTAAGGAAGAACACATTATTATTTTGATATTAAGTGAGAGGGATCGTCTTATAATGCTACCTTGCTATCTAAGCAAAACAAGATGCATAAAAGGATTAACATCACAGACATCACATGTAAGGATGACATGATATGATATGGTCCTCCTTGCACTTGATCTCCATCATGTGCATTATGGTATGATCTCCATCATTCCACCGGCGTGGTACCAAGTACCATGGAATCCCAATCTTGATTGTCCATCAATAATAAGACAACCATATGGATACCTTCCGGTATATCAAAAATTTACAAAAGAGATCATCTTATAATCAAATTTGTAACATTGACCATATCACATCACATGCCCAGCAAAAACTAGTTAGACGCTTCTAATTTATTTTTGCATATTTTACGTGGCTTAGGGCTTTCGAGGATAGAACCGTTCATACCTACGAACATCAACCACAACGTTGATAAACACATTTTTAACAACCCTTCGTAGATTAGATCTTAACTATAGTAGGAGAAACAGATACCCCCTTAGCCACAAGTGAGACAATTCTTGCGTACACAGTACACGTAAACTTAGTCTGGGGCAGCTTCATCCTACTATGCCACTAAGATCATAAAATACTAAAGGAGGCAATAACATGATCATCAACGCCCACATACTCATATGTGTTCTACCCGTACAAAACATCTAAGCATAGATCCGGCTCTGATACCACTGAAGGGGCCGTTGCATAGAAAACAAAAATTTTCCTACGCGAGAGACACCCGAAAGGACAAGATCTAATCTAGGAGATGAAGTGCAACGGGCATAGAGAGGGTCTAAGAAGAACATACCCTCGAAGACACAAAGCGTTACAAGATCAATATCGTTGTTGGCGTAGTCATACTCACACCGATCCCGAGAGCGACAAGTTGTGCACCGCAATCCGGCGGTGCCTCCATGATCAGTCACACGTACGGTTGATGACGACCTCCGTTCCCTCGATCCAGCGGGGAGCAGAAGTAGAGGATCCCTCGGAACTCCAGCAGCACGACGATGTGATGGTGGTGAAGAATCCCACGGTCAGGGCTTCGCCAAGCCGGAGACCATAGAATTGAGCAGCGGGTGAAGTGGAAGGGAGGTGGGACAAGTGTGTGGAGAAGAGGAGCTCTCACCCTCCTTTTATAGGGGAGGGGGAGGTAGCCCAAGAGGGGGTGCGGCCAGCCATGGTGGTGCCCCCACCTCTTCCCTCTTCATGTGAGTGGAAGCTCCACTCACACCCACTCATGCTCCCATTATTTCCCACTTGGAAAATCCAAAGGTTTTCCTTTAATAAATAAATAAAACATTTTTATTTCTTTATTTATATTTGTTAATTCCATTAACAAACATTTTCAAATAGCACCTCGAATCATTTGTTAATTCTATTAACAACCATTCGACGAAAAACCCCGTGAACTATTTCAATTCCCCCCGAAGCAATTTCGGTTCTACCCAAAATATTCTTCGATATTCCGTATCCTCTCAAACGCGTCATCGAACCTTAAGTGTGTCACCCTACGGTTCGCGAATAATATAGACATGATCGAGATTCCTCTCCGATCAATAATCAACAACGAGATCTGGAGATCCGTGATGACTCCTATATATTCAACAATGACTCTCGTGATCGTGTGAACCAACAACGTCGTGACTAATCCCCTTTGTCTCACGATATTTTACTTGTCCGAGATTCGATCATTGGTATCAACCATACCTTGTTCAATCTCGTTACCGAGAAGTACTCTTTTATTGTTCTCATGATATAACATCCTTGTGATCATATCACGTGCTTGCAAGCGGTGTTGATGTGATATCACCGAGAGGGCCCAGAGTATATCTCTCTGTCATTTTGGATGCACAAATCCCACTCTTGATCCATGATCCTCAACTAACACTTTCCGAATACCTAACAGCACCTTTATAGTCACCCTGTTACGGTGTGACGTTTGATGACATCAAAACACCCTTCCGGTATCAGTGATTGACATGATCTCATGGTCTAAGGAATAAGTAACTTCGTATGTTTGATATAACAATGTAAACTTAATGAATTGATCGCATTGCTATATTCACTTTGGGTATATGTTCATCACATTATTCTTACAATGACATGACCCCGTTATTAACAACATCCAGTGTTCATGATCAGGAAACCTTGATCATCTATTAATCAACGAGCTAGTTAAAAGAGAGGCTTTACTAGGAACCATTGTTTGTTTATTGAACACACATGTATCAACGTTTCCGGTTAATACAATTCTAGCATGATAAATAAACAATTCATCATAAACAAGGAATAAGAGAATAACCATTTTATTATTGCATCTCGGGCATATTCCCTTCGCCAAGCACTTTACAAGAACATGGTTTCAATAAAAATAATAATCAAGCATTATAATGGTATCAAAACTAGAATCAAGTAGATGCGCGGATCTAGCTAGTAGTACACTTACTGGAATATGTTGAAATGTAAGGTCATGTTTCCATGGTTCAGGAGCCTTTCTTGTGAACTGTTTCCAAGCACTGCCCGACAAAGAAAATGAACAAAGGGAGTTATCAGAAAATGTACAAAAGTTGTCAATATAGTGTCATAAAGATTGAAATTACCGCTGGATCACTTGCTGCACATCGGCCCACAGCTCAAGGGGTTTATGTTTTGAGTCCATTATCGATACTTTTCCTTTGCCAGTTTCAAATATGAGAAGAATATAGTGGAAGCTGCGCAAACATAACTCATCAGTTGTACACTTATCATCGACTAAGGAAAACAGAATGTTTACAAGACAGTAACACTCACCTGAAGTTGTAAGAAAAAAGTATTTCCCTCTTGTGAGCGTGAAACCTTAACGCCATCACAATAGCATCTTCTGTCTCCTTGTGTTTTGTCTGCAGAGTTTTTTCATTAACCCAATATGGTTCAATGAACCCAATGTCATATATTTGTCCTCTTTTGCATTCGAGAATCTTCATTCTGCAATTATAATATAGCGAGTGTTATTATAAATGCAATGAACAAGGTGAGCTAGCTAGATACTTAATTAAGTACAGAAATAAATACTTATAGACAATAGGCACTGACGATAGATTTTTCGAGGGCCTGCTGCTGGAATAGCTGAAATAATTCTACAAATTGAATAAGGATAATCCTCTCTCCGTACCCGTGATGCTCGTTTCTAACTCCCATTGGTAGCTAGTCATCTAATTCCTTCGAGGCTTCCATGTACCAATTATGCTCTCTACGCATTTTTGTTGGTAGATCATTTTCCTCCCCAGGTCTGACTAGAGGATGCCCGTGCCGGTATTGGTAGGCTAATTCAGAAACGGAGAAGGTTTATAAGGTCAGGATATACTCCTGAATGGACATACCCGCAGCAGCGGCCGCTTGTCTGTACAGTGCAATAAACTCCGGGTCAATTTGCTCGCCCGCACCTGTGCTCGGCCCCACCTCGGTATTCGAATGCACTATGAGCGGGGGGGGGGGGGGGTGGATTGATTCTTCTGTTTGTCCGAGCTGGTCATCTGATTTGCCGCACTTCCCGCTTGAGCTTGTGCTCGAGTAAAATGAACCCACTATCGAGCATAAATACTCCCTCTTGGAGTCACTAGCAACTACTTGACCAGAGCAACCACTAGCAACGGAAAGCATGCAAGATCACAAATAACATATGCAATAAAGACTATAATCAACTTGGCATAAGTTCAATATTCATCGGATCCCAACAAACACAGCACATAGAATTACATAAGAACAATATCGATCATGTTAGGTAGCTCACGAGATCTAAACATTGAGGCATAAGAGGAGAAGACAACCATCTAGCTACTGCTATAGACCCGTAGTCCAAGGATGAACTACTCACGCATCACTCCGGAGGCAGGCATGGTGATGAAGAGGCCTCCGGTGATGATCTCCTCTCCGGCAGGGTGCCGGGAGATAGCTTCAGACCCCCCCTGATCTAGGGTTGACGACGACGGTGGCTGCGGAACTTTTCGGGGATTTTTGATCAGGTGCCTAGCGTTTTCCATCCGGGGGGAATAAATAGGCGAAAGGGCAAAGGCGGTGGAGCCCTGGGGGCCCCACACCACCGCCTTGCGCGGCCAAGGGGGGGCGCCACCACATGGTGTGGGCCCCCTGGTTCCCGTCTTGGACTCCTCTTCGGTCTTCTAGATTCTTCCGGAGAAAATAGGAACTTCGTGATTTGTGGGGTCCAATTCCGAGAATATTTCTAGCACAACTTTTCTGAAATAAAAAACAGCAGAAAACAGGGAACTGTCACTTGGCATCATGTTAATAGGTTAGTCCCGAAAAACGTGAAAAATGTTATAAAGAAGGGAGAAAACATGTAGCAATTGGCATAATATCATCATGGAGCATCAGAAATTATAGATACGTTGGAGACGTATCAGAGTGCTACTCCCTCCTGTTCCTCAAGGTGTGGCGCGTCGGGCAGCCATCACGAACCACTACTACCACGAGCTCACGCCGGAGCAGCGGAGGGATCCCCGTTGGAATCCCTATTACCGCCCTACTTGGGACGCCTTCTTCATTAATCGGCGTGAGAGGGCGCTCGCCAGGTACAAGGAGAACGGCCCGCCTCCTTTGAAATTCAACGAGACCGGTCGTCAGCTGCGGTGGGGTGGAGGACAGACTCTTCAGAGCGTCATGAACTACATCAGGACCGGTGATAACCCCCGCCTGCGCTACCCTCACGCCCAGTACAGGAGTCCTTATCCTCCGAGGGTCACTCCCCGAGCACCGTCCGACGATAGTGACGACGACGGGGGCGACTACGACGACTACGAGTCGGAGTACTATAGGCCTAGGCAGGAGTATGACTAGCAGATAAAATCCACTCTTGACATTATGTACTGCCTTGTTGATGACTCCCAAGTGCAGGAGATCAATTGTAGTACCTTTCGATAAGTATTTGAGTGTCAAACCCACGAGGAGCTGAAGGTAAGCTATCTATTCTCTAAAGCCCTATAACCCTCTTATATGGCTGTTTATGCAAAGCAATAAGTTTGACTAAAAGGAACTAACTAATTAAAAGCAAGTGACGTGGAGTGTGGTTTGTCTAGTAACTAGTGAAGCAAGTTTAAAATGCAAGTTTCTAAGCAAGTTTCACAAGTAGCAAGCAGCAAATATCTCAAGTATCTCAAGGGAGCAAGTGTTCTAGCAATGGGTGTTTCGTTCGTGTGGTTGTCACAATTAGTGAAGCACATGTTTTAGTCTTAGTTGTTTCTTCTAGGAAGGAGCCATGAATAGGTATAGTCAAGTAAATGATCTACAACCCCTTATGATGGATCATGTGGCCAAGTAAATGACTGCACACGATTGATTAAGACATAAAGTCCCACCATAGCCTTACGTTCTAAGGTCCCCTATATATATCCCCCAATAACTTAACTTTGTGGATCGGTCTCAGGTTACTGTCACTCCCAAGTCACCACCATTCCATTATGCTACCGGTGATCACCTTACATGCATTCCCCAACATATGCGTGCACTCATATATTGTACATAAAGACAATCATAGAAGATAACAAACTTGTATGCAACCAATCAACGAACTATTTCACCATTGCCAAGAACAATTCACTACTCAAACATAGACGGGGAGACACAATACATCAAGGGAATATAGTATTGCATCATACATCGTGTTTGCCAAGATATTACAGTGGAGAGATGGAGCTGATCTTGCTGTAGATGTTGATGATGAACACGCCGGAGGGGGGTGGGGGCAAAAAGGGGGCCCCACACGGGGGCAAAAAGGGGGCCCCACACGCGGCCAAGGAATCTGGCCGCGTGGAGGGTCCTCTTTTCCACCTGGTTGGCCTTTTGGCCCTATACTTTGGCCCATGGTCTTCGTTGCGAAAATTCTGAACCGTGCTCTTTGGCCTTGCCCTTTTTGGAGTCCCGAAGCTCCCGGAAAGTCTGAAACACTAAAAAGTACGTTTTCTGGAAAAACAGGGTTAGAACCAAAAGAAGGGGGATTGTTCAGAAATTCCCCCAAATCATTATAAAACATGAATATAAGTTGCTAATATGTAGGAAAAACAAGTAATAACATGAAAAGTTCATCTATGCATTTTACATGCATCAACATCCCCAAGCTTAACCCATACTCGTCCTCGAGTATGAAGGTGATAAAACTAACATGGACTTTGCATTTTAAAACAATCATGGAATATCAAAGAAGATTATTCATGCTACATATAATCAAATGATTCATAATGTATATGAGTAGCAACATACAATTCAGGTTATAAGAAATATCAAATATGCAAGCAAAGATGCTTCATGAAAGTTCACAAAGTGTATAATGATATAAAAGCACTATGGACCAAATGCATACACAAAATGAAAAAAAATCCTATATTGATCAAAGAATAGCATAATGGAAAATAGAAAATATGGTGGACACTTTGGAGAAAATTGAGTAGAGGTAAAACATGATCAAGTCTTATTTAGCCTCTAAATTATTCAACTAAAATTACTAATTGAAATGTGGTATCCATTGATCTAGGAATCTCATTGCCCCTTTATCACTAGCATCTTAAAATTGTGAGTATTGAAGTAATGAGAATGACAAGGTGGTTGAAAGCCTCATGCCCCGTGAGTGTGAAAACCTACTCCATGATTACTCAACTTAAGATTCCTAATAAGCTTTGTACAATCATAATAAGTATTAATGACATCATAGAGAACCGCAAAGAGGTACGTCTTGCCCCATGACATGGAAACAAGCCCATGTTACAATGACAAGATGAACAAACGGAGTAGACTCATCATCCTTTTTATTTTCATTCACTATTATGCATAGCTTCTTATTTTATTATAGGATGTGTTGTAGAGTCACTCAAGCTGTAAGTAAATTTCCACCATGATAAAGCATGGCTTGGGTTAGCGGCCCAATGCGTTTCTCTAGTCATATAGATACTTACTCATCAAAACTTACTATTCCTCTAGTTCATTTCGGCATGGCAGGAGTCCAAAAACAAAAGTACATGATATCAACCAAATGTAATTTTTTTTGTGCAATGTTGAAAGCTTTCCGGTGATACACGTTTATAGCTAGCTCCCAACCACACACCTGTCAAACGCAAAACTTGTGGCTCCCATTATTGGGTCATGTTTATTAGATGCATAAAAAGTAAAGTGTGCCTTCAGAAGTTCGTGAGAGTCCTATCCCAAGTTCAACCCATGAAAATTAATAAAGTGAATATCTTAATTTAGAACATAAATAACACAATAACATGGTGAACATACTCGGAATAGCAATAAAGCTAATGGGAAGATATGGTGGACTCACTAGAAATACTTGGCTAAGGAGTGTTGGAAACAAGTTTTTACTTGTTGGAATTTTTAAATTTTTGGGCTAGCAAGAGGGAGATAGTTGACCAGCTACTATGCATGCATATGTCCATAGAACTACTCATTTCATGACAAACTAAATAAACCAGCAATTAACATCAAGGACATGAATAAGAGATAGCTCAAGACAACATTATTGCAAATTTCTACACATAAAAAGCCTATAAATCATGCAAACATATGTAGCTCTTCAAATCAACCATGGCATCCCTATTCCAAATCATAATACTAGCATCCAATACATTCCAACCCCAAACTCCATTAGCTCAATCTCATATAAAATGATGGTGGTGGTCTTATCAAAACAAAAATAAAAACAAAAACTAGACGCTTGAAGTCTCTACGATAAATGCTTTGCTTAGAAAAACAGAAAGTAGACGTGTGCTAACCAAAATAGTGTAGCTCCAGTGGGGTGTTCATCACATCCCCAAGCTTATGTATTTCACCATTCTTGGATGTCTTGAGGCGCAGCTGCTCTATTCCCTGTGAAAAAACTTCACAAAACATGTTTCTCCCATTCTTTTTCTGTGGGGTGAGATTAGCAAGGACAAACAAATCACATGGTTGCTGCGCAAAATTCCAAAGCAAATGCTCCATAAGATATAAAATAAGGTTCATAATGTTGTATGTTCACTCTCTAGCTCGAAAAGATCAAGGAAATTCAAGTCCCAAACCCAAAGAGTGCATCCAACAAAAGAAGGCAAAATCTGTCCAGAAAAGCAATAGCAGCAAAACGAACGTTTTCCCTAAGCTAGACTAATCAAAAAATTAATCCAATTTTTGTGCTTACATAGTACGGAAAGTTGCAGAACATAGTAAAAAATTATCTCAATCCGACTTACAGATAAAAAATTAAAAATCATACGGTGAGCAGAATCGTTCTGAAACAGAAATTCCAAGCATTAGGAGAGCAACTTCTAAATCCAAATGGGTGAAACTTGAAACTTTATTGAAAACTCCATAAACTAAACTAAAGACTAAGTCTCTTTTTACAGCAAGAGGACACTAGGAAAAACCAACTAATAATAACCGGGTTGCCTCCCGTAAAGCGCTTTATTGATAGTCGTATAGCTAGGCTTTTCTTACTTAACATCATGATGGTTGGAGTGAGGTGGCTCGGCATCCCCAAGCTTGGATTCTTGTACTTATTTTATACATGTAGGGTGAGCCCAGGGGTACATCCCCAATCTTGATTGGTTGTCCCTCTTGATCTTTGTTCATCTCACTCAACTCTTTCTCCTGAAAAATTCTTCTTACACAAATCTCAACATAAAACTTGATTAGAGGGGTTAGTGCCTCCATAAATAAAATCCACATAGGTACAACAAAGACACATCATGAGTTGATTCTAAATATTAAATACTGTTACTACAGTTGTGCATTGCTCCTTGATCAAAAGAACCACACAAAACACAAGTAATGAGAGCAATGCAAAATAAAGACATAATCTACCAAAAACTGAACAGCCCGTAAAGAGTGAATTTTTAGAGGCATTTAAGTTGCTCAAATAAGAAAACTTAAAACTAATGAAATATGTAGTGATAACTAAATATTGCTGTCGTAAATTACCAGGTCAAAATTCCACTTCTGTGATTTTAAACATTTTTCGCAGTGAAGTTCAGGAATCTGTTTTCTGGACAACTAATTACTATTGTTTAATCCTATCTCTCATATAAGATTATTCTTGCCATTTATGATGAGAAATAAGACAGAAATGTGATGTTACAGTAGTGAACTAATATTTTTATTGTTTTTAGCTTTGGAAAAAGTTTTAATGATAGAGACTTTGCAATGGTTTCATTGGCATGAACAACACATCTTCAAGGTCGACCCCAACTTCTCCATTACTCATACTTCTCATTTACTTTCCCAAATTTTTTATAAAATGAAAATCTTAAAATAAATGATAGATAACAGTAGGTAAAGGTATTTTACATGTTGAAAAGACATAAATGTGTGCTCAAACCGAATAGGAAATTAAAGCATAAGGAACACACCAAAAAAATATTAAACAATTTATTTTAAGTCTAACCTCTTTCCCATGCCTTGTCATTTTGTAATGAAACAAATAAAAGAAGCACATAATAGCAAGCATAGAAAGGTAGATCAAGTGCAACTTCAATACTTTCAGCATAAAGAGGGGAAACTTAATATTGTTGAAATATGTGTAACCATGTTTCCCTCTCTCATAATAATTTTCAGTAGCATCATGAATAGATTCAACAATATGAATATCACATAAAACATTCTTATCATGCGCCACATGCATAAAAGAATCACATAAGTAAAATCCTCATTAGTGATAGTGGGAGTCAAACATTCATAATTTTCATTGCAATCATCATATATAGGAGGCATAGTATCATCAAAGTGAATTTTCTCCTCCAAGCTTGGGGAACTAGAAATATCATGCTCATCAAAACCAACTTCCCCAAGCTTAAAACTTTCCATAGAATCAGCAAGTATATCATTTTTATCCTCAATAGTAGGGGGACTAAAAATATCATATTCATCAAGACAATTTTCTTCCTTGAATGTAATGAACCTTGGGATGTATTCCCGTATCTTTGTTGTCTTTAATTGAAGAATTCGCCTTGCAATTTATTCCCCTTGTTTGTGCGTTGTCTCCCGATGGGAGTAGCCCCCGAGCGTTTGTCAGATGTGCGACTAGAAATGACTCGAGTAGGGCATCTTACTTCTTTCGTTGTATCCTTCCAGGCTACTGGGTTTGCCGCGGAAACTTCGGGTGGACGTGGTACTCCAGTAAATCCACTTGTGGCCGCTGTTGGCACTTTTGCGGGCCTTCGTGATAAGGTCCAGGAGGGTGAGCGCAAGCTAAAAGCTATGCGCGGGGTAGCCGATGTGGCGAAGTCCAAGCAGAAATTGGCGACTGAACGCGAACAATTTCTGATGGATGAGTTGGCTGTAGTCGCAAGGGATTTGCTCTGTAAGTAGTGCAGCCCCCGTGCCTTTTTCTTCCTTGTTTCCGTAGCTGACTGAGTATGTTTTTGCTCTTCAGTCGTTAATCCGGATGATAGGGAAGAAAAACAGTGGGTAGAAAACCACATCCTTCAAGAGGCTAGCAGCTCAAAACCTCATGCAAACAATTTTTGGTCTGATCGCAGTCGGGGTTTTGTGATGACCACCTTGAAATTCCGAGTCCTCCAGGCGAGAATTCTCGTGAGTTCTTTTCACGAGGTCTTGGTTGCGATGAACGCTGCATTTTACCCACTCGAAAAGGGTCCCGAAGACTGGAGCTATCTTCTCAGGTTGTTTGGACGTGAAGGAGAAGTTCGCGCGTGTGTGCGCAATCAGATGACGTGCGGCGCGGTTGTAGCTCTCTCTTTTGTCCGAATATGACATCCTGAGATAGATGTTAACTCTGTTGCTCGGCGCCCAGATTATGCAATCGAGGATATCTCGCCGTACTATGATGCTGTGCGTCCTGCAGCGGAGAAAATTATCCGATTGACCTCTGAAGAGGTGGATAGAGTTTTAGCGAATGAGAATGCTCAGCGCTTTGATTGATTGTCGGATGTAAATATCCTGTAATCTGTTTATAGTTTGTAAAAACTGTTGTAAGGTGTACAACCTTGTTTGTATGATGTTTTTCTCTGATGCTTAGTTGTAGGTGTAGCCCCCGTGTGTTTTATGGGGTGTGTACCTGTAACTTTTAGCATGTAAAGAACGAGAAGCTTCGAGTGAATATGATGAAGGAATCATGTCTTTATTGCAATGACTGAGAAACCATGTATTCGAGCTACAGGACTGGCTAGTATAGCCTTATTTTGTTGCGATAACAAGTAAACTTATGGATAAAATTTGCGGAGGTGTGCGATGTTCCACGGATTGGAATAGATCCCTCCGGTCGTCGGATTCTTTAGCCTGTAGGCTCCTCCTGGGATGACTTCGTGTATGATGAAGGGTCCTTCCCAAGGTGGTTCGAGCTTGTGTCCTTCCTTCTGTTTGAGCCGTAGCACCAGGTCCCCAACCGCGAATGCTCTGTGGCGTATTCGGCGACTATGATAGTTGCGCAAGGATTGCTGATATACTGCGGATCTTGCGAGTGCGATGTCACGCATTTCGTCGAGTGCATCCATATCTTCTGCGAGCGCCTTGTTGGAAGTTTCTTCGTTGTAGGCTACAACTCGTGGGGCACAGAATCGAACGTCCTCGGGAAGGACTGCTTCTGCCCCGTATACCATGAAGAATGGCGTGTACTTCGTCGATCGATTAGGAGTTGTGCGTAGGCTCCAGAGTACGGAGGGTAGCTCTTCTGCCCAATGTCCTGCAGCGGGGTGTAGACGATCGAGTAATCGCTTCTTGATGCCAGCCGAAACTAAGCCGTTGGATCTTTCGACTTGTCCGTTCGTTTGCGGGTGAGCAACTGAAGCAAACTTGAAATTGATGCCTTTTTCCTCGCAGAACTGTTGTGTTTCCTTTGCTGTGAAGTCTGTACCATTGTCTGTAATGATGTCATGTGGCACACCAAATCTGCATACGATGGAGTCGAGGAATTTGACGGCGCATTGGGCGCTAGCCGAAGTTACAGGCGTAGCCTCGATCCATTTGGTAAACTTGTCGACTGCGATCAGCAAGTGTGTGTATCCACCTGGTGTGGACTTGCGTAGTGGTCCAACCATATCTAGCCCCCATTGTGCAAAGGGCCAGGCTATTGGTATCATGTGCAATTCCGTGGCAGGTGCGTGTGGTCTTGGTGCGAATCGCTGGCAGGCGTCGCATCGTTCGACCAGGATTTTTGCATCGCTGGCTGCTGTTAGCCAGTAAAATCCTGCTCGAAAAGCTTTTCCCATTATTGTTTTCCAGCTAGCATTATGTCCGCAATCTCCTTGGTGTATGTCCTGGAGTAATTCCTTGCCATCTTCGGGTGCGATGCATCGCTGAAGTATTCCCGAGATGCTTTGCTTGTATAATTCTCCATTGACCACTCGAAAGGACTTGCTGCGCCTGAGTATCTGTCGAGCCTCTCGTGGATCGGCCGGGAGCTGTTTATTGAGCAGGTAGTCGAGATATTTCTGCGTCCAGACTGGCTCGACCAGAAAGACCTGTCGTGATATATTATGAATAAGCTCGATAAGCGCGACCTGCGGGCTAACCTCTATTCCTGGCGCTGCTGGTGTTTCTTCAGCTTTCTTCAATTTGACCGATCGCTTGACCATCTGTTCGAAGTATATTCCTGGCGGTATGGGTGTGTTCGTGGAACCCATGTTTGCCAGTCTATCTGCTTCTTCGTTGCTGGATCTCGCAATGTGCCTCAGTTCGCACCCTTTAAAGCTTCCTTCGAGTAGACCGCGATCCAATTTGCTTTGGCGCACGGAGTCGAAGGTTTGGAGGAGGCCTACTCATCTTTTCCAGTCGACCCCTCCACGGGCAAAAAGGTACGGCTCTCTCGTTTTGGCGAGCAAGCCGCCATTCTTGCTCGGAAGCTGTCTGAGATATTTGCTCGGCTGAAAGGGGGGGCGACTGCCGCTAGCGGAAGCACCAATGTAGCCTCATAGTTTTTTCTTTTTCTTCCTTGAATGTAATGAACCTTGGGATGTATTCCCGTACCTTTGTTGTCTTTAATTGAAGAATTCGCCTTGCAATTTATTCCCCTTGTTTGTGCGTTGTCTCCCGATGGGAGTAGCCCCCGAGCGTTTGTCAGATGTGCGACTAGAAATGACTCGAGTAGGGCATCTTACTTCTTTCGTTGTATCCTTCCAGGCTACTGGGTTTGCCGCGGAAACTTCGGGTGGACGTGGTACTCCAGTAAATCCACTTGTGGCCGCTGTTGGCACTTTTGCGGGCCTTCGTGATAAGGTCCAGGAGGGTGAGCGCAAGCTAAAAGCTATGCGCGGGGTAGCCGATGTGGCGAAGTCCAAGCAGAAATTGGCGACTGAACGCGAACAATTTCTGATGGATGAGTTGGCTGTAGTCGCAAGGGATTTGCTCTGTAAGTAGTGCAGCCCCCGTGCCTTTTTCTTCCTTGTTTCCGTAGCTGACTGAGTATGTTTTTGCTCTTCAGTCGTTAATCCGGATGATAGGGAAGAAAAACAGTGGGTAGAAAACCACATCCTTCAAGAGGCTAGCAGCTCAAAACCTCATGCAAACAATTTTTGGTCTGATCGCAGTCGGGGTTTTGTGATGACCACCTTGAAATTCCGAGTCCTCCAGGCGAGAATTCTCGTGAGTTCTTTTCACGAGGTCTTGGTTGCGATGAACGCTGCATTTTACCCACTCGAAAAGGGTCCCGAAGACTGGAGCTATCTTCTCAGGTTGTTTGGACGTGAAGGAGAAGTTCGCGCGTGTGTGCGCAATCAGATGACGTGCGGCGCGGTTGTAGCTCTCTCTTTTGTCCGAATATGACATCCTGAGATAGATGTTAACTCTGTTGCTCGGCGCCCAGATTATGCAATCGAGGATATCTCGCCGTACTATGATGCTGTGCGTCCTGCAGCGGAGAAAATTATCCGATTGACCTCTGAAGAGGTGGATAGAGTTTTAGCGACTGAGAATGCTCAGCGCTTTGATTGATTGTCAGATGTAAATATCCTGTAATCTGTTTATAGTTTGTAAAAACTGTTGTAAGGTGTACAACCTTGTTTGTATGATGTTTTTCTCTGATGCTTAGTTGTAGGTGTAGCCCCCGTGTGTTTTATGGGGTGTGTACCTGTAACTTTTAGCATGTAAAGAACGAGAAGCTTCGAGTGAATATGATGAAGGAATCATGTCTTTATTGCAATGACTGAGAAACCATGTATTCGAGCTACAGGACTGGCTAGTATAGCCTTATTTTGTTGCGATAACAAGTAAACTTATGGATAAAATTTGCGGAGGTGTGCGATGTTCCACGGATTGGAATAGATCCCTCCGGTCGTCGGATTCTTTAGCCTGTAGGCTCCTCCTGGGATGACTTCGTGTATGATGAAGGGTCCTTCCCAAGGTGGTTCGAGCTTGTGTCCTTCCTTCTGTTTGAGCCGTAGCACCAGGTCCCCAACCGCGAATGCTCTGTGGCGTATTCGGCGACTATGATAGTTGCGCAAGGATTGCTGATATACTGCGGATCTTGCGAGTGCGATGTCACGCATTTCGTCGAGTGCATCCATATCTTCTGCGAGCGCCTTGTTGGAAGTTTCTTCGCTGTAGGCTACAACTCGTGGGGCGCAGAATCGAACGTCCTCGGGAAGGACTGCTTCTGCCCCGTATACCATGAAGAATGGCGTGTACTTCGTCGATCGATTAGGAGTTGTGCGTAGGCTCCAGAGTACGGAGGGTAGCTCTTCTGCCCAATGTCCTGCAGCGGGGTGTAGACGATCGAGTAATCGCTTCTTGATGCCAGCCGAAACTAAGCCGTTGGATCTTTCGACTTGTCCGTTCGTTTGCGGGTGAGCAACTGAAGCAAACTTGAAATTGATGCCTTTTTCCTCGCAGAACTGTTGTGTTTCCTTTGCTGTGAAGTCTGTACCATTGTCTGTAATGATGTCATGTGGCACACCAAATCTGCATACGATGGAGTCGAGGAATTTGACGGCGCATTGGGCGCTAGCCGAAGTTACAGGCGTAGCCTCGATCCATTTGGTAAACTTGTCGACTGCGATCAGCAAGTGTGTGTATCCACCTGGTGTGGACTTGCGTAGTGGTCCAACCATATCTAGCCCCCATTGTGCAAAGGGCCAGGCTATTGGTATCATGTGCAATTCCGTGGCAGGTGCGTGTGGTCTTGGTGCGAATCGCTGGCAGGCGTCGCATCGTTCGACCAGGATTTTTGCATCGCTGGCTGCTGTTAGCCAGTAAAATCCTGCTCGAAAAGCTTTTCCCATTATTGTTTTCCAGCTAGCATTAT
Source organism: Alopecurus myosuroides (assembly GCA_028641055.1). Lineage (NCBI taxonomy): Eukaryota > Viridiplantae > Streptophyta > Magnoliopsida > Poales > Poaceae > Alopecurus > Alopecurus myosuroides. The sequence continues at coordinate 25,244,703 of CM054057.1, read as the reverse complement.
GTCCGCAATCTCCTTGGTGTATGTCCTGGAGTAATTCCTTGCCATCTTCGGGTGCGATGCATCGCTGAAGTATTCCCGAGATGCTTTGCTTGTATAATTCTCCATTGACCACTCGAAAGGACTTGCTGCGCCTGAGTATCTGTCGAGCCTCTCGTGGATCGGCCGGGAGCTGTTTATTGAGCAGGTAGTCGAGATATTTCTGCGTCCAGACTGGCTCGACCAGAAAGACCTGTCGTGATATATTATGAATAAGCTCGATAAGCGCGACCTGCGGGCTGACCTCTATTCCTGGCGCTGCTGGTGTTTCTTCAGCTTTCTTCAATTTGACCGATCGCTTGACCATCTGTTCGAAGTATATTCTTGGCGGTATGGGTGTGTTCGTGGAACCCATGTTTGCCAGTCTATCTGCTTCTTCGTTGCTGGATCTCGCAATGTGCCTCAGTTCGAAGTATATTCTTGGCGGTATGGGTGTGTTCGTGGAACCCATGTTTGCCAGTCTATCTGCTTCTTCGTTGCTGGATCTCGCAATGTGCCTCAGTTCGCACCCTTTAAAGCTTCCTTCGAGTAGCTTCTACATGTCACGATATGCGACCATGTTTTCAGCAATGGCGTCACATTCTTTCATTGTCTATTGCACTATGAGATTGGAATCGCCGTAGATCATTAATCGGGTAGCTCCGCAGGCGATTGCCATCTTCATCCCGTGCAGCAGGGCTTCATATTCTGCGTCGTTATTTGATGCTGGATCATCTTGTGGAAAATCCAATTGCAGGACGTATTGCAGCTTGTCTCCATGAGGTGAAATAAGAACGATTCCGGCTCCTGCTCCTTCGTTTCTCTTGGATCCATCGAAGTACATTATCCAATTGCTCGTGTACTCAGGCGACCCGGGCGTTTGTAGCTCTGTCCATTCGCTGAGGAATTCCACGAGTACTTGAGATTTTACTGCGTTGCGTCCTGCATAGGTGATGTCCCAGGCGCCCAACTCGATGCTCCATTTTGCTATTCTTCCGGATGCCATAGGGTTGTTCATGATTGTCCCGAGTGACGCATCATTAACCACTGTGATGGCGTGTTCCTGGAAATAATGCTTGAGCTTTCGGGCCGTGAGAACAACTCCATATGCGAGCTTCTGGTAATGAAGGTATCGTTGCTTGCATGGCGAGAGGACTTCGCTGATGTAATATATACTGGTCGTTGGACTGCGTATGCTTTGCCGTCTTCAGGTCGTTCGACTACGATTGATGTGCTGATGACCTGGTTTGTAGCGGCTAAGTATAGGAAAAGTGGCTCCCTTTCTTGCGGTGTTGCAAGGACGCGCCTGCTTTGCAACGATCGCTTCAAGTCTGCGAACGCTTGTTTAGCTTCCGGTGTCCACTCGAATTTGTCCGTCTTCTTCAGTAATTTGTAGAAGGGTAACTCTTGCTCTCCCAATCGTGCGATGAACCTGCTTAGGGCGGCTAGTCGTCCTGCGAGCTGCTGGACTCCGCGTAGATTGGTTGGCTCCTTCATAGTCAGGATGGCTTGTATTTTCTCCGGGTTGGCTTCAATGCCTCTGGCGGATACCAGGTACCCGAGTAGTTTTCCTGCAGGGACGCCGAAAACGCATTTGGTCGGATTGAGCTTAATCCGATATGCATTAAGAGCGTCTAAAGTTTCTCTGATGTCCTCGAGGAGTGTGTCCTCTACTCGAGTTTTGATGACAATGTCGTCAACGTACACCTGTACGTTCTTGCCAATGTGATTGGCGAGGCATTTTTGCATGCAGCGCTGATATGTTGCGCCTGCGTTCTTCAGCCCGAAGGGCATTGTCGTGTAGCAGTAGACACCGTGGGGTGTGATGAATGCCGTCTTCTCTTCGTCTTCCCTTTTCATTCGGATCTGATTATATCCCGAATAGGCGTCCAGGAAGGAGAGGCGTTGGCAGCCTACCGTAGAATCCACGATCTAGTCGATCCGTGGTAAAGGAAAATTGTCCTTGGGGCAGTGCTTATTCAATGACGTGTAGTCGACACACACCCGAAGGATATCCGTGTTCTTCTTGGGGACCAACACCGGGTTTGCTAACCAGGTGGATATCTTGATCTCCCTAATGAAATTTGCGGCTAGCAATCTGTTTACTTCCACTCCAAGCGCCTTCTGCTTGGGTTCTGAAAATTGTCGAGTCGTCTGTTTGATGGGTTTGGCGTCAGGAAAAACTTCGAGTGAGTGCTCGGCAAACTCCCTGGGTATTCCCGGCATATCTGAGGGCTGCCAGGCGAAAATCTCCCAGTACTCACGGAGGAGTTTGACGAGCGCGTCTTCCTATGCTGCGAGAGGGTTGTTGAAACCATCGCTGTCTTTGCAGAATCCGTCGGGTGCACTTGATGCTTGCGAGTGTCGCTGTTGGCGCTGAATTCCAGTTCAGGCGCATTTTTCTTCGTGAGGGGCATAACGGAGTGATCCGTGGTTTTTGCCAATTCTTGAAGTTCTTCTTGCATCCCGAAAGATTTTGCGATCTTATTAAATTCTATGTCGCACTTGTCCGATTTCTGGAAGTCTCCGTCGATGGTGATCACACCGTATTCGCCGGGTAGCTTGAGCTTCAAATACGCGTAATGTGGTACGGCCATGAATCTGGCGAACGCTGTTCGACCAAGAATGGCGTGGTACTGTGAGGGCCAGTCGACGACTTCGAAGTCCAGGAATTCCCTTCTGTAGTTGCTTGGAGAGCCCAACACGACTTCTAGGTTGATTGTTCCGAGTGGACGGATTGCCTTGCCTGGAACTATCCCGTGGAAGGATGTTTCTGATTCCGTTAGGCCGTCCAGATTCTTGTTCATTCGACGGAGTGTATCCGCGTAGATGATGTTAATGCCACTGCCACCGTCCATGAATACGCGGGCCAGGTCATAATTACCAATTTGAGCTTGGATGACAAGGGCAGCGTGTCCTGGTCGATAGACTCGTGGCGGATGGTCTTTCATCGAGAACGTGATTGGCTGATCCGCCATTTTCAGGTACTCGGTTTTTGTTGGTGGTGTCTGCACTGCCATGCACAATTGCCTCGTGTTAGTCTTTTGAGCTCTGCGAGAGGGGCATACCTTCTGTATCATCGCGAGTTGTCCTGCCGGGTTCGGGTATGCATTGGCTCCATTGTTTTGTGGTGGTGGCGCAGGTAGTGCGGCTAGCGCCATGTTTGGATTTGCTGGTGGAGGTGGTGGTGGCGGCTGGAATTGTTGTCCTTCCTCCTGGCAGCGGCGGGTAGTTTTGGGTGGATGCAAATCTTTTCCTGGCGAGTGCATCCGAGATGTCGTGAAACTTTCGGCAGTCCTTAAGAAGGTGTGTTGCCTTAGTTTTGCCCGTGCGCTTATCTGTAAATAGATGTAGCGAGCAGTATGCATCAAGATCTTCCTCGGGGGATTTTTCTTCTGCCTTAGGTTTCCACTCGCGGCTTCCGCGGCGACCAGAGTCTCGATTTCGCGTGAATTCTGCCGCCACTAATTCCTCTCTATCCTCGTGGTCATAGTATTTCCTTCTTTTTCTTCGCCCATGGCGGTCTTCTTCGTGTGCGGGTGATGACCCTCTTTCGTTGCGCACTGCGTCTTCTCCATTAGCCCATTTTTCGGCTATGATCATTAGCTCCCCGATAGTTTTAGGCGCTGCTCTGCCTAGTTCTTCCCGAAAGGCAGTTCTTCTCGCGCCTTTAGTGAAAGCCTCGATCGCCACCTCTTCCGAGATGGTTCCCGCGGTGTTCCTAAGTGTGGTCCACCGCTGGATGTATTCTCGGGTAGACTCGCTGCTTTTCTGTTTACAGGCTCGTAGTTCTTCGATTGTAGCTGGCCTCTTGTACGTCGACTGGAAGTTTTTGCAGAAATCGCGGTGCAAGTCATCCCATGATGCGTAGCAGGATCTTGGTCTCCTCTCCAGCCAGCTGCGGGCCGCTCCAACTAGATGCAAATTGAGGTATTGCATAGCTGTGTTCTTGTTCCCACGTTGGCACTTTACTGCCGTGAGGTAGTCGCTTAACCATTGGGAAGGCTCGAGCGAGCCGTCGTACTTTGTCACTTCCGTGCTGAGTTTGAACCGTTTGGGTAGGGGTGCTTCGCGAATGCTGCGGGCGAAACAGAGTGCGCCGCAGGTTTCGTCATCCGAAGAGCCGGATGATGATCGGTCGCGATATCTTGACGCCCTTGCCCTGTCCACCTTGTTCTGCGTGATGTCGGATCGCGCGTCGCGTCCGGGCCGATTGCGGTCAGCGTCCTTCCGTGGCTCCTTGCTTCGTTTTCGCGAGCGGCTGCTGTGGTGTCGTGAGCTTTTCCCTCTCGGACTGTCGTCGCTGCTGCTTCGACTGTCGTCGCGGCGGCGGGCTTCTTTTCCTCGACCACGACGTGGCGATTTGTCTTTTCTCGGGGAGGAGCTTCTGTGCCTGCGGGGCGTTTCCTTATCTTTGTCCTTCTCCTGTCGCTCCTTCTCCAATTGTTCTTCAGTCTTTTTGCGACCGTGAGAGGCGAGCCTTGCAGCCGCCAATCCTAGCCCCTTGCGAATTTGCTTGTACTGTTTCGCCCGAGGATCGCTTTCCGTCGGTTGGTTCATCTGCATGTAAGTTGCTGCGGCTAGGACTGCAGCAGCGGGGGTTTGCGGGTAGACGTTGCCGTCGTCGTCGACCCTCATGAAGGAGGATGTGGTCGACCTGCTGGTCCCAGAGATGGATTCGTAGTCTCTGGATGACGCTGCATGTCCTTTCCTTGCGGGCCGGGTACCGACCGAGGGCGCAAGGGACTGCTCGGCTCGTCGTAGGCTTGATTCGTCCGCCGCTCTTCTGCGACGGGCTAGATCTGCTCGGGCGTCTTTGATGGTCGAGGCCGCTCTCACTAGATGGTAGTGGTAGGCGGTTAGATCCTCCTGTGGCGCTCCTGCCGCGGGTGGCTGACTCTTTCGCATGGCTTCTTTGGCTCTGTTTCAGGCCTCCCGCGAGACGCCGATTATATTGCGCTCGGTTGCGCTGAATTCGGTTTCCGGGGGCGGTTCCGATCCGGCCATGCAGACTTGGGCCAATCGCGGCCCGTGCGTCCTAGGCACAGATTGGAGAGCTCCCCGTACCCGAGATGGTTCCTCTGTCGAGAGGGCGTGGTAGTCCGCTGCGTTGAATCGGATGGATTCGCCGCTTTTCTCCACAGGAAAGCGCGAGTTGACGGCTCCAGATTCGTTGTCGGATTCGTCCGTGAAGTGGAGGATTCCGTCTCGGTTCGTCACGAAGTTGAAGCTTCCGAACGTCAGGGTGACGCTCTTCTCCAGATCCTCGAATACCGGGCGTGATTCCGGCGAGTGAGGTGTGACTACGACAGATCCGATCCGTATAGGATTGCTCGGAGCCGTAGTCGATGGTTTCCAACGGGAGTTGGACGTCGATGAAGCCGAAGATGCCGGTGATCCAGCGCCCGCGCTCCCCACGGTCGGCGCCAATTGTCGAATCTCTGACTCTACAAATCCCTTAGGTGACCCTATCGGGTTTCGACTAGGAGAAGTCATGAGCGCTGGTGAAATCGTCGGCTAGACAGGGGGCGAGATTTACCCAGGTTCGGGGCCCTCGTAGAGGTAAAACCCTTACTCCTGCCTCTTGTCGATCTGTATTGAAGATTAGATCGGTTACAATGGTGTGCTCGAGTCGAGAGTAGGTCTCGAGTTCAAGGCTTTTAGGTCGTGCGGTAATCCCTTTTTTTTTCCTCCTAGGGGGCTCTCCTGGCCTTATATAGATGGCCAGGTCTCGAGTCCTACCCGGAGAGGATTCGAACTCTATTCATGTCGGTTTACAGATTTCCTAGCTTAACCCGCAAGTTAGTGCGGGTGGGCTTCACGTGGGCCTTCTAGAGTGCTTCAAGGGCGCCTCTTCTTGGGCTTTGGCCTTGAGCCTGAGAGGGGGTGTCCTTACCCGTAGGGTCCAGGATCTATATCTTCGTCACATTATATGTAGGGAAGGGGGACATTCGTCCCGGTTCCTGGCAAGAACCGGGAGCAATGCCCTTGCAGCGTGCCACGTGGCATGTGGCGAGGCATTAGTCCTGGTTCTTGCTAGGAACCGGGACGAATGCCCCTAAACAACCGGGACTAATGCCTCTTGGCCGATATCGCTGCCCCGGCCATAAAAACCGGGATCAATGCATAGCATTGGTCATTGGTCCCGATTTTTAGTGCAACCGGGACTAATGCCGTTTCTAGCACTGAATGAAAGGAGGGGTTTCTACGTGTGTTCACCCCTGATGAAACAAGCATAGGTCTCTCATGGGATGTCATAAGAGGTACTCGGGTAACCAGGATGACTTGCCCATGAAACCAGGCGCCACTATCGAGCGCCATGGTGGCACTGAGAGTTCAGCTCCGTAGAGGTTTACAGGCAAATCATGCCTGGCTATCGAAGACAGCCTCTCACTTCCATGTAAGACCTCACTTATGCATGTACATAAGTAGGGTGATTACCCCATCGCCGGTCTCATCTATCGAAGAAAGAGGTACTCGGGTAACCAGGTTGACTTGCCCGTGAACACGGTTGCCGGTGGTGTCAGCTCCCCGGAAGTTCACAGGCAAATCATCCTTGGCTACCGAAGATGGCCTCTCACCTGTGGCAGCTGGTGCTTGTGCACTCATGAACTGGCTGCTGATCCATGCATGTTTTGCCTGGTCGTGTATTTATAAGGAGGCAGGAACTATGGGGGTCAGAATAAAATCTTGGTGAGATCGAGGCAGCGTGTTTAGCACATGTAGAAAGAACATTGGCCTTGGGCAAGCGAAAGGCATCGACTACCAGACACCAAATAACCAATTAATGGGCTGATAGATGTGGAAGATCTGTCTTCTTTTTGGAGAACATCCAGGGATTTGGAGTTGGGTTGTGCAGGCTGGTTGACAAATGCACGCAGAGTCAGGTCCAGCCCAGTTGGGTTCCACTTGCATTCTCCCCCGGCATGCATGGACCGATGGACGAGGCTGATCATTTGTGACCGGGCAGATGGAATATGTGCATGCGAGGAAGAACATTACATAAATCAACTGAAGGCGATAAGAATGAGGTGTGTACAATGCACTGAAATTTCATGTGCACCTGTACCGCTGCGTGGAAAAGGATGGTGGAAAGAAGAGAGATCGAGTAGGATTTGGACATAGGAGAGGAGTCGAGATGCTCAATTATTCGTCCTGTACTAGTCGGCATGGACATTGGGGATCGTAGCACACATTGTATGATATAATTTCGTCCTGTACTAGCTGGCAGCGTTTGTTTCTGGATGGATGCCAGAGGGAACAAAAATGGCTGTGTGCGATCGTGTAAACCCATTATTCATTTATATTCTATATTTTGTGTGTGTTCACAACAAGCTAGATCCGATCCATTTTTTTTTGGCTTTATTAGAGCATCCACAACGCAGAGCGCTAGCTCGGGCGCTTAAAAAGTTCAAATATCGGCCATCCACAAGAGCTGGCGCTAAAGTCTGTGTTTTGTACACATTTTGGAAGCGTCGGACTCTTCTGTTTGCGTCGAAGCCGCAAAAGCGCCCATGATAATTACATGAAAAAGACTAAAACGGCCAGTATTTATTTCCTAGCGCCACTCAATTAGCATCGCGTTGTGGTTGCTCTTATTTCCGGTTGTTATCAACGATAGGTAGCGCAACGCCTAATCGTTTCACGTGGAGAGACACTGCTCCCTTTGTATCACTTAGGATAGTCACAATGGGGAGTAACATAGAGTAGTAACATGACATTTTTCTAGACTATGTTACTACCTCCACAATGGGTAGTAACATAAAAGTGGTGACATGCAAAGCTGTATTTATTAGCTTGTAGACTCATATTGCATCGGGAGGTGTGATGTTACGGTAACTAGCTAAGTTACCACAACCACCTCTCTCTCCTCATTAAATACTTGCCACGTCAGATTTTTTGCCAACGTGACATTGATGTTACTACTTAGTTACGCCCCATTGTGACCAGCCTTAGTCCTCGTTTGGATCATCGGATTCGAGCCCAAAACGGGCGTGTATTTTTGGACTCCGTGTAAATTTTCAGCCGCCCATGTACACACATGGTTTCAGTTTTTGTTTTCGTGCACGGTAGTTTCCTGCCCATTACCCCTGATAAACCTCACGGAACATCGACGGTTCCAAAAAAATCCGCCGATTTTTTCGTGCATGCTATAGTTACGGATCTAATTATTCCGGGCGGGAAACAAAACCTATTTTCCAAGCCGGGACTTAGTGTTTAGGACAAACATATATTTTTCAGCAAATGAATTTATGTTTGTTTGGCAAAAAAAAAAGTAGATTTATCGGTCCCCCATGGATAAATTGTTAACAATGTGCCACGGAGAAAAATAGAAAAAAACCACTATCAGTTCTGTGCGTACAGTATAAATCGATTGTCGGTGCCATCATAAGTACATTCTTAATTTTCGACGCCACATAAGGTACTCTCTCATGTTAATCATGTCTGGAATTACTTTATTTTTGAAACAAGGCAAAAGCTTTGCCTTTTATATTGATAGAGAAGGAGCAAAGACAACAAGGCGTAGGCCAAAGTAAAAAAAACAGACCACATAAAAGAAAGAAAAACATCAACCGATGATCTCTGCCAACTTCTTTATCCCAGCTAGGATCCAGTTTTTTTCCTCTGCTTTTGATTTGCTGAAAAATGATGGATGGCACCGTGAATTTGTTGTTGAAGATCCTTGCATTCCTTTCCTTCCAGATTTCCCAAGAGATTAGCATGATTGCCGTCTTGAGGCCCTTGAGCCATGAAGATGGCGTGGCCGCCAGGCCCCTCCAATACTCGAAGATCGTCGACATTGTGGATTCAAGGCTTTGCATGAGGGAGGAGCAATGAAGCCACACGGACGCGTCCCCCCAAATCCTTTTTGAGTAGCGGCATTCGAACATGATGTGCTTGCCTGTTTCAGGTTGGCCTCTACATAGCTGACATATAGCTTGATGAGCCCCCCCCCCCCCCCCCCCCGGTGGTGAGGCGGTCGGACGTCCAGAGTCTGTTATGCACAGCAAGCCATGCAAAGAAATATCACTTTAGAGGGGCCGAGGTCTTTCAGACAACGCCTATGAAGGAACTGGATGACGCACCAATGAACTGCGCCTTGTAGGCATATTTTGTCGAGTACACCCCAGAAGTCGATAGATTCCCCGAGATGGTGTCATCAATCTCAGGGGAAAGGGTGACACCCTGGAGGAGTCCCCAAATATGGACAAACTGCGAGATGTGATCGACAGAGAAATTTTCCACGTTGAGGTCTAAGATCCACTTGGAGTCAGAGATGGCATCTTGGACGTTTCTGTTCTTACGTCTGGGAACCTCAAAGAGGCCATGCACAATGACCTTAGGGGGCAACCCGTCCAACCATGAAGATCCCCAGAAGGATGCCTTGAGGCCATTTCAAATGGACACCTTGGTAGTCGTGTTGAAAAGGCTCCTATTAGGGCCGTCATTTGGCGTTTCCAACCCAATCCAAGGCTTCTTGGAGGATGCCCACTCATGCAACAACCATCGAAGGAGCATGGCCCGAGAGAACTTCTTCAAATTTAGGATCCCCGACCCCCCATCTCCTTTGGGCGACAGACTTTGTCCTAGCTACCTTGCATTTGCCGCCACTAACCTTGTCGTTGCAGTTCCATAGCATGCCTCTTCTAAGTTTGTTGAAATCTTTGAGAGTGTGCTTGTCGGTCTTGATGGCCGTGAGGAGGAAAATGGGCATCGAGGATAACACAGATTTGACGAGCGTCGTGCAACCTGCCAGGTTGATATACCTCCCTTTCCAAGGTTGCAGCCGGGAGGCAGCTTTGTCGACGCAGAGTTGCAGATCTGCGCGTCGAAGCTCACCCAGAGATAGTGGCAACCCGGGGTATTTTATGGGGAACTGCACGATCGCCGCCGGGAAGCTCGTCATGACCATGCCCAAGTCAATGCCATCACATAGAATTGGGGAGAAAGAGCTCTTCGTGATGTTTGTGACAAGGCCGGAAACCTCGCCGAAACTTTGCAGCGTGGAGGCAAGGTTGGTGTTGTCATTTGCAGAAGGGACCACAAAAATCGCCGCGTCATCGGCAGAAAGAGATAGGCGCAAACTTGCCAGCCAATCCGAGATTGGTTCTAGAAGGCCAGCATCAGTGGCCAGCCCCAGAGTTCTGTTCAGAGGATCGATGCCGATGTCGAAAGTAGCAAGGATAAAGGGTCACCCTGTCTGAGCCCCCGACTATGAATGATGTCATGCCCGGGGATGCCATATAGTAGAACCTGCGACGTGGCCGTGGAGAATAGGATGGAGACCCAAGCCCGGCAACTAGGGGGGAAGCCCCTGTGTTGCATGACATTCAAGAGGTAATCCCAGCGCATAGAGTCGAAGGCTTTGGCAATGTCGAGCTCGAGGAGATGCATTTGTGAATGATTTCAATGGAGATTCCTCGACGTGTTCCTGACATACATGAAATTGTCATGGATGCTCCTAGTCTTTATGAAGGCGCTCTGGCAGTGGGAGACGAGATCATTCCTTGGGGCTGAGGCGGCGAGCCATAGCCCTGGCAATAATCTTGGGGATGATGTGGATCAGGCTAATAGGGCGAAAAATCTGAAATGGATTCAGCCCCCTCTTTCGTCGGGAGAAGAGCGATGTTGGACGAGTTGGTGACATGAATTTTTTTGACAATGAGCTCCGAGAAAGCGTCGATGACGCGCATTAGGTCTGGGAGGATGAGGTCCCAGCAAGAAGTGAAGAAGCCTGTGGTGAAACCGTACGGCCCTGGAGCTTCGTCTTTTGGCATGTCCTCGATAGCGGCCTTGATCTCATCAACAGAGAGGGAAGAGTCAGTTCATCCAAGTCTCTAGTGGTAGGGTTTATCGCGGCCCAGTTGAGATCGATTTATCTAGGAGGAGACTGTCCCAGAACGGAGAAACACTAAAAAAATCAAAGTTGCCTTGTCGTCATGGCCAAACACCCATCCGCCATTGCGCTTTAGCCTTGGAATGTGGTTTTTCCTCCTGCGGGAGTTGACCTGTAGATGAAAATATTTGGTGTGCGCGTCTCTTTCCCTGAGAGTGTTGAACCTAGAGGCCACAACGAGTGGCGTTTTGGAGGGAAAGCTTCGAAGATCTCCCTTTTTTGAAAATTTTAAAATTTCATTTTGAAGTTTTAAAAATTCGAGAAAACGTAGACGCAGATAATGATACGATCCACAAGTGTGAAAAAATCCAACCCGAAATGCTTGCACTTTAGTCCGGAAAAAAATAACAAACATGTGGATCTAGATGTGTGAAAAGTATGGATTTTCCGAAACACAAAGTTTGCCGGATTTGTTGTTGTTTTTAGCCTAGAATAATACAATTTTTTCATTGACATTTGGCACACCGGTAGAGTTCGACATTATCTACATGTAGAATATTTTTCGGATTTTTTGAAATTCAAAAATGCCGATACTGAATTTTGGAAAAAAGGGCAATATGAAGGCCGGGTTCCGTTTGCACTTTCCGTACTTAAGTCACTCAATAAGCGTGAACCTTACAACAACTCAACTTTCTCATAGATGATATTTAATGCTACGCCAAAATATGCCCGTCTCCTCTCTTGATCTTGTGCATTTTTCAAAGATTTAAATAGCCGGCTATAGCATTTAGAGAGGCCCGGGATTACGGCTAGAGGCTTCACAGGCTAAATGGATAATTGGTGCTAATAGCCCGGAAAAATGGATATAGAGCCGGTTTAGCCCCAATAGCCTAGCTATATCCCGTCTAGGGGATCAAAAGTTTTGGTCCAAAATTTGTCAGCTCAGCCAATTTTGGAGCCCAAATCAACTACCGTTGGTTGTTGAACTGCTGTTGTGGCGCTGTTGTGAGGCGCTGGACGGGCGTGCATGGTGACGCACTTGGATCTGCCACGATTCCCTGTCCTGGCTTGGCGCTCCTCTAGCGTTGACTGCTCGGGCGCAGTTCGATGCCATGCGTTCCGCAGAGGTGCTGATGTCTATGGTCGTCGTGTGGTTGGAGGCCGGCCATCCGATTCCGCCGGTGAAGTGTACTATGACCGCGAGTAACACCGATTTCTCGAACAAGCTGGGATAGTTATCAATGAAGGTGGAAACAGCGCCACCTCGGCGTCGCGTGCCAGCATCGGTCCACAATGAAGCTCAAAGCAGGTCCACCGGTGTCGATTACCACGGTCACCCGAGGCCCTATATCACCATTTGTCTAATTTGCGGGAAAGGTTGACCCTATTGTTAATGTAGAGTGTTAGCATAAATTGTAATTTTCTATTATATGTGTGCAATCATATATGTCAGTTATGTAATCCTATATGCAATGTTGTGGGAGACATCAGTAATCATATATGTAATGTTGTGGGAGACACCCGTAATCCTATACGAAATGTTGTGGGAGACAGTAGTAATTCTAAATGTAATCGTAATTGATTAAAAATAGCAAATACTAGAACAAAGACGGGTGGCGAACAAGAGGTGTGCGCCACTAGTATATGCTCATACTCGCATCTTATGTTCGTCGCTAATAGAACTTACCAGTGGCGTGACACCGGTGGCATGCGCATTGCATCATGGGTAGGCTTTTTCCTACTAGTGAGTATCACAAACATGTTTGGGAGTTTGAGTTAAACGGGGTGAAACAACATTCCGAGGCACATACACGTATAGGCGTGCCGAATTACATTATATTTAGCAAAGTTCAAATTCATTTTTTTTTTTTGGAGATTGTCAAAATGGCTACATACTGGATTCAATTGTGGTTTGTTCTCTTTTAGCCAATCAGCGGGATCATTTTTTTTTTTTGAAAGAACCATCATCAGGATCATATGGATTGTGGATGTTCTAGAACGACGGCGATCGTTATCTCTAGCTTTGGGCAGTGTGGTTGGAGTCATTTTAAAAGACTAGATGGGTACTTTTACTTGCTGATCCCCCGGCTCCTCGCAAGGACAACGACGACGATGACACTATGGACAAATCCTCGGAAGACGAAGACGATGAATGGGATGGCAAGCGCGGTCGCCACGACAAGACTGCTGCCAAGGATCCTCCTCTGCTGCCTGCCAAGGGTTCCAAGCCCTCGGGTAAGCCTGGCGCTACATCTGCCCAGGTTTCCCCTGCTCCGAAATCTGCCGCGTGCCCACAGATATATGAATATGGGTCCTTTCTGTCTGGTGGGGGGCAGCAATCCCGCGCACCCAAGGCGGTGCAAGCTGCGGCAATTCCGGTGTCCTCGCTGTCTCTCAGCGGACAAGCGCCTACATCTCCGACTCACGACTCGCTCATTGAGGAGCTGTCCTCCCCTTCCCCGCTGGTGGCGGCTGTCACCCCCTCGAGCGGGCCTCCTTCCGAGTCCCTCCAGAGCCGTGAGCGCCGCAGCAAGGCAAATGCCGACCGCCCAGCCAAGGTGTTGGCGGCGACGTTGGCAGCCTTCCCTCAGCCGGATTTCTCTGGCGATTCCGCGCAGCGTCTCGGTGTGATCCAAGCTCTTCCGGCGCCGACGGCAAGGGGCCTCCGCAGCCAGACTGTGCCGGCTGTCTCTGTCCGCAAGAGCGCCCGCGGCGCTGGCCAGACAGAGGGCTCTGTCCTGGAGCGGGCGACCAGCCGAGCCCAAGCCCGCGACTCCCCAGGTGCGCTCTCCGCCCGAGACTTTACGGTTCTTTCTTCTGTTTCGGATGAACACCTAGCTCTAGTGGCGCGTGATAGCGGGATCTGTCTCGGGTCAGTTAGCTCCTCTGCCGCAGAAACTCTTTCTTTGTTCCGGGCCACCGAGTTGGCTCAAGCGGAACTTGCCCTAGCTAGGGAGTCCCAGGCGAGATCCCAGGAAGCAAACAAGGATCCCGCAAACCAACCTTCTCCACCTGGCAGCTCTCTGCCCACCCAAGGGGCGGTGGCGGAAGCCGCTTCTGCGCTAGCTGAGAAGGAGGACTGCACGCTGATCAACGTTGTGGTTGAGGCGGCCCCCCTGGGTCCGATCCGCCGTGGTCGCTCTAGACTTGGTCCCCTCCTGCCTGCCCGTACCCCTTACGCCCGGAAGGCTAAGGGGGCTAACGCTAAGTCCGACAAGCCCAACACCCGCCGAGCACGGGTTGCTCGTCAGGTGTCCTGATGCGTGGCCTCATCATGAACATTCGTGGTTTCGGCGCGCCGGGCCGCAAAACCATGATTAAAGACCTGATCCGGACCAACAAAATAGACTTCATTTGCTTTCAAGAAACGATTCGTCAATCCTTCACGGACTCAGAACTCCGCAGCTTAGTAGGGGGCGCCCAGTTCTTCTGGAATTGGCTCCCGGCCAACGGGCAATCCGGGGGGCTGCTTATTGGGGCTAGCGACAACCTCTTCGAAGTAGGTAGCATGGACAGCGGGCGTTTCTTTCAGAGTCTCCTTGTGTTTCACAAACCCTCCAAGATCAAATTCGAAATTATCAACGTCTACGGGCCAGCGGATCATGCCTCCTCGGGCCAATTCCTGGAAGAAATTTCCGCCAAGGTGGCTGCCTGCCCGGTCCCAGTGTTGATGGGAGGGGACTTCAACCTTATCCGGGACAGGGCTGATAAGAGCAACGACAACATCAACTGGCCTAGGGTGGCGCTTTTCAACAATCACATCGCCAATTGGGGTCTCCGGGATGTCCAGCGCTCGGGCGCAAGATACACCTGGACAAATAAAAGAATTAACCCTGTGCGCTGCGTGCTAGATAGGGTTTTCATCTCGCCAGCGCTGGACTTGACCTTCCCCCTTCTTTCTGTGGCCGCGGAAACTAGTTTAGGCTCAGACCATACGCCGTTGGTCCTGGACTCGGGTGAGGGTACCCTGGTCCGCAGTAACAGATTCTTCTTCGAAACGGGCTGGTTTGAGCTCCCGGAGTTCATGCCCATGCTTCTGGATACATGGGATAGGCTCGCGCAAGAGGTGCGGGGTCGAGACATCATCGACTGGTGGCAGTTTATGAGCGGCAAACTCCGCCAGATTCTTAGGGGCTGGTCCCGGAACCTTGGTAAGGAGGCGCGTCTCAAGAAATCCTCCCTCCTTGAGGCGATTAAGAACTTAGACCTGCAGGCGGATGCCACGGGTCTGCAAGATGACGAGTGGGCTTACCGTTATCACTTAGAGGATCAACTGCTCCACATCTTTAAACTGGAGGAAGAATACTGGCGGCAGCGCGGCAGGGTTCAGTGGGCATTGCAGGGGGATGCTAACACTGCCTACTTCCACGCTGTCGCCAACGGCCAGCGCAGAAAGTGCCAAATATCCTCCCTGAGGACGGCTTCCGGAGTCATCTCAGGGAAGGAGGCATTACAAGAACACATTTACTCCTTCTACAGGGACCTTCTTGGTTCCTCGTCTGCCCGGACTTGTGGCTTGGTCGCGGGCATCTGGTCAGAGGCTCAACAGGTCTCTCGAAGGGACAACGAGAGTCTGTGCCGCACCTTCTCGGAGGAGGAATTAGAGGAGATTGTAAAGGAGATGAAGTCTGACACAGCACCGGGACCGGACGGGTTCCCGGTCCCCTTCTTTAAAAAATGTTGGAATCGGGTGAAAAACGGGGTTTTACACATTCTAAACGACTTCATGCTCGGACTGTGTAGATATAGCTCGACTTAACTTCGGGGTCCTCACGCTCATTCCTAAAGTCCCGGGGGCGGACTCGATCACGCAATTTAGACCTATCGCATTGATCAACGTGGTGTTCAAAATCATTACTAAAGCCTTCGCTTCCCGTCTTGATCCGGTGGCTCATAAGACCATCAGCCCAACTCAGACGGCGTTCATCAAGGGACGCTTCATCCTTGACGGGGCTCTCGCCCTGCACGAGGTGGTGCATGAGCTGAAGGCTAAGAAGCAGGAGGGAATACTGCTCAAGCTGGATTTTGAAAAAGCATACGACAGAGTGAACTGGGACTTCCTCTTAGAGGTCCTCCGTCGCAAAGGGTTCGACGCAGGATATATTCACAGAATCTCCCAGCTGGTGTCGGGAGGTCAGACGGCCATCTCTATCAATGGGGAGATGGGGCCGTTCTTTAGGAACAAAAGAGGGGTTCGTCAGGGTGACCCTCTCTCCCCCCTTCTTTTCAACTACGTGGCTGAAGGGCTCTCGGCCATTCTTTCGAGAGCTAACGCTGCGGGCCATATCCGGGGAGTGGTCCCGCACCTCGTGCCGGGGGGCATCACGCACCTACAATACGCAGACGACACGATCATACTCTTCCAGGGTGGGGACTTGGAAGTAGCTAATATGAAGTTCCTCCTGATGTGCTTCGAGAGCATGTCCGGCCTCAAAATTAACTATCATAAGAGCGAAGTCATGGTGCTCAATCAACCCGCGGAGGCCCAAGCCAGGGTGGCTAGGCAACTTAATTGCAAACTGGGAAGTTTCCCCTTGTTGTATCTGGGCCTCCCTATTTCGGACGCAAAACTGAGTAGGGAACAATGGGCTTTCCTTATTCAGAAGCTCGCACGCAAGATCGAACCCTGGATGGGTAGGTTTCTGTCCTCGGGAGGACGTCTTATCCTGTCCAACGCGTGCCTTGATAACCTCCCCATGTACGTCATGGGCCTCTTCCTTCTCCATTTAGACACTCACAAACAGTTGGATGCGATCCGGGCCAGATTCTTTTGGGAAGGAGCTGGCGCCGATAGAAAGTATCACATGGTCAATTGGCCGGCGGTCTGCCGGCCTAAGGACTTAGGAGGGTTAGGGCTGACCAACTCCCGTAAGATGAACGAGGCGCTTCTCCTCAAATGGATCTGGAAGATCTATCAGATGGATGACTCCCTTTGGGCGGCGATCATCCGCAATAAGTACACCCCTTCAGGAGATATTTTCGCTAGCTCCCCCAGGGGGGGATCGCAATTTTGGAAAAGCCTACACAAGATCAAACACTTGTTTAAGTTAGGCGCCAAGCATAAGGTGTTTAACGGTCTCCGTACCAGATTCTGGACGGACTGGTGGCAAGGGGAGGGCCCCCTGTGCACCAGATTTCCGTTGCTCTTCAGCATCTGCGACGACCAGACGGCATTGGTGGCGCAGATCCTGCAAGCAGGGTGCCGATTCCGTAGGTCCTTGGACCAGGGTGGGTTGGCCCAATGGGAGGGTCTTAACCACATCATCTCCTCCTCCCAGCTTTCGGAGGGGCTAGACGCTATCTCTTGGGCCCTTGAGCCGTCAGGGTCATTCTCGGTCAAATCAACCTATGCCGCGCTGTCCCAGGGGGCCACAGTTGCTTTCGCAGAAGACCTTTGGCACCTGCGATTACCACTCAAAATTAAAATCTTCGCCTGGCAACTGATTATCGATAGATTGCCGTCCGGCTTACAGATCGCATCTCGTTTCGGCCCCTCGGATGGAACTTGTCACTTGTGCGCCGCGCCGGAGAACGCGGATCACATGTTCTTCTCCTGCTCCCTCGCAAAGTTCGCTTGGAGTGTTATCCGTCTTGTTCTGGGCACTTCCTGGTCCCCGTCCTGCTTCGCGCAGTTCCACTCGATCTTAACCCCACTCGCCGGGGGCGATCGTAGGCTAGCTTGGACGCTTTTCCTCGCCTTCGCTTGGGCGCTTTGGCACGTTAGGAATAAGCATGCTATTGAGGGACTGATCGTCAAACACCCTGCTGACATCATTTTTAAATCTGTGATTTTCCTACAGCTCTGGACTCCGGCGCTGACACCTGCTGACCAGGAGGTGACGCACAGACTTGTAGGAGAGCTCAAGTCTGCCCATCGATCCTGCCGCCGCATTACAGGACCCTCCAGCTTCGTTCCTTAGTTTGTTTGCGTTTTGCGGTGTTCTATTTGGCGAAGCTGTGTGCCTCAGCCTTTGTTTCGCTTGTGTCTGTTTTATTTCCTTGGCGAAGCTGTATGCCCAGCAGTTGTAATGAATGATGTGAATTGTCGAGCTTTGTTAATTCAAAGCTGGGCTTTTAGCCTTCTATCTAAAAAAATCTTCCTATTCATCGCAGAGTGACTCGTGAAATTGTACTAATGATTCGTGAACTTACGCAGAGGCTGCTCCCATTTCAAGGAAAACAAACTTATGAAGAGGCTGCTCCCATTTCAAGAAAATAAGTTAAACGGGATGACAGAAACATGTCCAAGCTTCAATGCTTCATCGAGAAAATTGAGTGGTTCCGCTGGGCTTAAGCCGCTCGTGCCCTTTTTTGAGTGAAAGGCTGTTTGTGCATAGTCCAACGCCCTCAGCCTAAATTAATCATGGGCCAAGGACCACTGGGCCTCTTCTAAGGAGCCCAGTCTAAACAGATCTTTGAGCTATAGGACCGGGCCTACTGCGCTGTCTACATACACATTGTTGGCCTGTCCGAGACTCATCCACGAGTAAATTACGTGCTCCCTCAGATCTAAAAAAAAGCGTCCTCAGCTATAACTATAAGTGAGTCTCAAAAAAAAAAAAAAAAAAAAAAGCTATACCTATAAGTTGTACATGAAGGGAATAGAACAATCACAATTGAGTCAGTGGATACGGGTCAGTACCGGTGTTGATTTTTTTTTCTAAAATCTACCAATTCTGAGACGTATCATTACAAATTGCATTGGACTGATTGTTGTCTAAACGAATTTTAACAGCAATCCTCACAGGTGTGGCCCACTTACAGGGTGACGTGGCAGGACATGACGGGGAGTCGCTGCTCACCATTATTTTCTATTCTCTCTGTCCTTATTTTTTTTATTTCCTTCTATACCTTAGGGCGCGTACAATACTTCTATCTTCACGATGCTACATAGGATGATTGCTGAGTTAAATGAGAGAGAAACGAGAAAAAGAGGTATTCCTTCTCCTAACGAAGAGATGATCTGTTAGCGTCGATTGTCTCACCACATTTTTTAGCAAATATGTTTATTAGAGAAAATATTAAAAGATAATCCATTTTACATCATATTTTTAGTCTTGTCTAACAATTTAAGATAAAACCCTTACTTTTCCTCACCGTGAGCTTGCGTTGACCGATCTGGCTGGTGCCGGAGCGTGAGAGCAGCAACGGCGATTGGCCTCCATGACTTGCTTCTCAATCACATCTTCCGCGTCCACCTCAGCCGCAAATCCAAGCACCGTAGCATGCTCACCTTGTTGCAATCTTTGAAGCGGATGAGCATCAACATCACTTGCCCATACGACCAGGCCATCGGGCCCTCGCCGCGTCAAGGGCGCGATGTCGCTCCCCTCGTGTTTTGTCATGTGGGTCGTGCCGGTGCCGCCGCTGGCGCCCATCTCATGCACACGTCGGTGCCGCTCGCCGCGTTGCTGCTGATCGCCGTGCTACTCCTTCCCCCGGCCGGCGGGGACGCACAACCAGACTCATGTCAACATATAGGACACGAGGCGGCCGTGAGGGTGCCCTGATGACGCTCGCCAAGGCCAACACCATGGCGCGACCCGGAGCTTGAGCAACTCTCGCTTCCAAGCTTCCTCAGCTTCAACCCCATCTTTGGCTTACCGCTAACCCTCGCGCTGCTCAACACCACACTTGAGGATGTCGCCTGACTCATCGTCATCTTGTCATTGCGCGCGACGGTGACGGCGACGACATGCGTGCCATACCCAACAACGCAGAGAACCACCCCGTACTCTTCCCATCTCATACCAACCTGGCTCCCTCACCCCTCGCAGCCCCGACTTATCCAAGCTCATCGTCGAGGAGGATGGCATTGTCCCCCCTCCTCATGCTCCTAAAGAAAGGCATGCAGATGGTATGGGGCAGCTGCCACGGCGCTCGGGGTGTGCACCGCTGATGCATGTGCAGGACGCGATCGCTTAGGCCATCGTCGAGTCCTGGGCTACGTCTCCGACGGCCACGACAGACTGGTCGGTGCACAAGGTGCTTGACAAAATGCAAATCAGAAAGTTTTAGGAGAGAGGGGAGAGAAGTCAAACATGGCAACGTGGCAGTTTTTGTTGACAAGTCCAACCTGCCAAATGGGTCCCACCCGTCAGAACCGTGTCAAATTTTCATCACACGAATATTAGTGCCATTTGTAATTGCACATCCTAAAACTGGTAGATTTTAGAAAAATAATTCAAGATTGGTACTTATTTGTATCCACTACCCAAATTGTGATATTTATACGTAATTTACTCCTCATCCACGACACTGAGCGGCGGGTGCCAGAATGTCGTCACGCAAGGTCTCATGCTGTAACTGGACATGGGCTGCCCACGGCGCCGCCAGCCGTGCCCACTTAAATCTATGTTCGTGGACGTGCATGGACAGAGCACGATTTGTTGGTGGGCAGCCACGGCTAACCATCTCATCCACTTAGGCCCACTTATTCCATCACGTACACGAACAACCTGTTCTAAAACTGAGAAACGAACCATCCCGCTTTCCTTGCTCCCTCACGCTCAGCTCCAGCAGGATCGCCCGGTGTTGAAGTGCATCTACATGAGCGACCTCTTCGACGGTGGCAGCAGCGGTGGCCGCGGCGACCGGCTACGACAGCTGCGCGACGGACTGACCATCCAGAATGCCCAGCTCGCCGCCATCGCCAGAGCGTACGGACGCGGGAGCGCCGCCGCCGCCATGAGCGCCATCGGTAGAGGAAGAGGAGCAGACGGCTACTGCACCAGCTAATGCGGCTGATTGGAGTGCCTGGGATGCGGGCGGCCTTCAGTGCAGAGATCAATCGTGCGGCCATGGGTGAGCGTTCATGCCGCGCATGTGCTGATTCTTGGACTGGTTTTCTGCGCGCAGCATGAACGGCTCGTACTTGCTAAGGGCATCTCCAGTCGTTGCGCCCCCCAGGGTCCAAAACGCCGTCGTTTTGGGGCCGCCGCGGCGCCAAACGGCGCTAATCTGGAACCTGGGGGCAGACTTCCCAGTCGCTCCCCGAGCCAAAGATTCGGCCCAAAAAAACACGATTTGAAAAATAGACGCATTTTATTGAATTTGGCAAAGTTTGTACACTTTCGACGCGAATTTAAACTAGAATTTGAACTAAAACTAAAACTACTTAAGCCCCAGGCTTGCGGCGATAGCCTGGCTGTAGTCGACGTCGTCGCCGTCGTCGTCGTCGTCGTCGTCGGGGCCGTCGCCGGGGCGCTTTCTCGTCCTCTGTCCGGCGTCGCCGCAGCCGGAGTAGTTGCCCCAATTCGTCGGCGGCGAGGGAGGGACGCGGCGGCGGGCCGCGTTGGCGGAGGCCTCCTTGTCGCGCGCCGCCTTGAGCTGCTCGGCCTCCGCGAGCAGGCGACGCTGGAGCTCCATCTCCGCCGCGGTGCTCTCCCGCAAGCTCCAGTCCGCGGCGAGGTCGTCGGCGAGGGGCTGGAGCGTGTTCATGGAGAGCTGCTCCGCGGCCTTGAGGTCTGGCCACTCCTCGTCGTCGCCGGCGTCCTCGGTCTTCGGGTGGACCACGCGTTCGAAGCGTGGGAAGCCATTGGCTGCGGCGTCGTCCTTGTAGCTCGACATTTTTGCTGCGTGGAGAACGGGGGAGAGGACAGCAGAGCGTCGAGGGAAGGAGAGGAGAGGAGAGCGCCGGTGGAAGAATGGAGAGCGCGGCGAGCGGCGGGGGGATTTTATAGGCGGCCGGGCATTTACTGCGGCGCGTCCCCTCGCTGCCGCCCGCCACGCCATTACGCCGACAGCCTTTGAACGGGCGCATGCACTGGGCGGCCGACACGCCATAAACGTCGGCAGCCTTTGACCGACGCGCGCGCCGAGAAGATGATCACGGGGCGGTTCTGTTCCCGCGCTTTTTCGTCGCGTCACTGACAGAGCTGGCCCGCGCGCGTGGCCGCGCAGTTTCGCCCCCCCAGTTTCGGGGGGGGGGGGGGGGGCGACTGGAGATGCCCTAAGTACAGCAAATAAGAAAAAGAGCATAGGTGAGAGAACGACCGAGTTACCTGCCGCTTGACTGCATATTGTTGTTTGCCTATTTGGCGGGTTTAAACGGGCTGACGGAACGCCGTGGTATTAAGCGGGAATTAGTGGGACAAAATCGTAGTCACATTTAATTAAATGGACATAAGCGGTGTTAGAGATATATTCCGGTACATGTATTTGGTAGTATAGGATTTGTAATTCATCTTCTACTCTATCTCTACGAGGCTTCTTGCCCTCCAAGTTTGTACCCCAATATATACTAGCCCATGAGGCTCAATAATACATCCATCATATTCCGCCAATCTCATCCTTCTACATGGTATCAGTCTAAATACGATCTAACCCTAGCCGCCGCCGCCGCTTCCGCCTCGCGCCGCCCCCGGGACGGATCTATGATCGTCGCCGGGGGCCGCACCGCCCGTACCTAGGGTTCGTCCGCCGGTCCCGTGGATCGGCTGCCCTAGAGCGTCTTTCTCTCCGCCGGTCGCTTGGCCGGCGTTTTCTTTTTTGGTTTTCCGATTCAAGATCGGGTTGCGTCGCCCGCCGCCACCGTCCACCCTCACGTGCCTCTACACCGACACCGGCGCGACTACCGGCCTCTTCACCGACACGGCGGAGTCACACGCCACGCGGAGGCCGTAACGGCCATCCATGTGGCCTCTTCGCTGCCTCGGCGGCTCGCGCGATGCGGCGGCCTTAACGGCCGCCTTCCGCGCGCCTACCCGTCCGTCGCTTTGTGTCGGTCGTCATCGCCCCTGCTCCGATCGGGACTCCTCCACTACCCCGCCTTCACCGTGGCTGCCTCACGCACGGAGCTGCCTTGGCCGCTCAGGCACGGCGCTGCGTTCGCCGCTCGGCCTCCACTACCCAGCCTTACGTCATCATCATCGTGCTGAGCGGCGCATCCTCCACCTCGCGAGCAAGCGGATTGATCACCCGCCCGCCCGCGATCCGTTCCATCCAGGCTGCGCGGCCGACCCGTACAGTCGTCTGTGTGCGCCTCCGCAGGTTCCTGTGAAGACCGTCCCTGAGTGTGCGTCAATCACCGATCGAGCAAACGGGCTGCCGCTGCGTCGCCCCATGGGGCCGTAGCGCCGCCGCCCCGTGGTTCTCACCGCGGCTGCATCAACCCGCGCGTCGCCGCTGCGTCGCTCCTCCGGGCCGTAGCGCTGCATCACACCGTCCCCGTCGTCGCCCCGAGCTGTTCCAACGGTTCACTGGCGGTGCACTGCCGCTGTGTCGCACCCTGATTTCTAGGGGATACTCACCGTACGAAGTGGATAGCAGATGCTTGGATTATGGGGCATAACTGCTCCCACGTCCCAGCTTCCTGGTAGGCCTGCGCTTATGCGCGACAACACAAGCCCTGCTATACCATCGTCGATGTAAACTATCCACTAGAGATCAAAGGCACTTCCGTCGACGTACTTCAAACCATACACACATGGTACGTCAACAGCGTTGAACAACTGATATCACAACAGATCTCTACGACACAAAAGATTGAAATAAGGTGCAAATAGCTCTCATTAGATCAGAGATAGCAAATACAATCATTCAGAGGGCACATGCCCCAACAATACATCATTACAATACAGCGGAAGCATTCAACATGTCTGAGTACAGACAAGAACCAAATAGGCCTAAGAGGCCGGAAACAAACAGACGGAGCCCATCCACGAAGTCTCGGATCCTGCCCGGGTCCGCTATCTACTCGTCAGCAGTCTCGTCATACTCCACGTAGTTGCCACCATGTAGATCCTCGGAAACGTAGGTCTGCGGAAACCACAGCCCCAAAGGGGTCAGTACATAAACGTACTGGCAAGCAAGACTCACAGTTCACCAAAGTGTAACCCGTCAACACCAAGCACAGATGCCTTGGGTTCAACGGAAGAGCAGGATATGAAAGAGGCTGCAACTGGCTGCGCTAACCAACTACAGAGATTCTACCACTTCCGGCTAACAGAAAGGAGATAAGATCGAGGATTGTAACCAAGTGAAAGATAACTTCAAACAAACCCATCCTGGATCTCGCCCCTTATCCAAAGAAGCGATCCGAGGATAACTCACACAGTTGTAATAATGATGGTTCAAATTATTGTGTCAATAAGCCTATTACTAGTCAAGTTATTAATCATGGGGTGTAACATGTTTGATCATTATGTTTAAGTTGTCCTGAGTACTTGTTAGCCAGTACTTTCACCAAGTAATCCATAACCGCGGAAAACACGGCTTCTCGAGAAGATTATCCCTGCAGGGTTGCACCAATTTGGCCGTACACTCATGAATAACCCGCCAGATGGAAAGGCCCTTCCACCAAGCGGGGTACTCAACACAACCAACCATTCTTCGCATCAAGCCCAAAGCACCTTGGGCGCACGGCTAATCGAGCCCAGAAGAAAATGGACCCTCATAGCACTCTAAGAACGTGTCCCCCTATATGCCGACTACGAAAGTTCCACCCTGGCCTGGGCTCGCAAAAACATGCATGCGGCAAATGGAAAACACGAACTAAATGAGGCGATTTGGACGAGATGCGAATCAGGTCAAGTTGAGGGGGGCGCCCATACTCGCTTCCCAAATGCGGGTAGTGCGCTCATCATGGATCAGTAGACAAGACCCTTTTCCTATTAGGGTCGACACTAGCAGGCTTCAAAACCTCTCATGGGCCTCCTGCCGGTGCCTTATCATCAAATTTATTATTAATAGCAAAATTAGCATGATTGATTGATTAAACATCGAGCCCCCACAACGTAATAGAGTAGTAACAGAAAGTAACGGGTAACAGACTCGAGCAAAACAACCTAAGCATGCTAGTAAGACACTGGCTCAAGCAATGGGTTGTAGGAAGGGAGATGAGGCAATTTCAGGTTTAAGGGATTCATGTGCTAGGTTCGTAACAGAATCAACTACTACTAAGGCTAGCAGAAAAGAACAACGGAAAGTATCGGTAATCAACGTTGAAAGGAACACGGTGGTTCATGTGAGTGATAACTTGCCTGCAAAACCCAGTAGCCTGGTACTGAGCTAACTCCTTAGAAGGGGTGTCGTAAGTATCGTCGGTCTCAACGTCGCCGTTTATCCGATAAGAAGCAAACAGACAATGCAGAAAAGGTAGACAATCAATATCATGGCATAGTGCACAATCATGGGATGATGCATGTCAGGTTAATAGATGCATCAGAATAAACTACTTGACATGATAACACAATTTAAATGGACCCATATGCAATTGGATTGCATATGGCAGGAGTCCATGAATTAAGTGGAAACAAATGATCTACCATTTAATTACCAGGTGAAAGTGGATTACCATGATGCATGCATGATGATGAAGACAAGATAACAACAAATAACAATGATAGATGCAAGTGAAAAAGGATTGGAACAAGTTTTGGAAAATATTGATTAAGTTTGGCAAGTTTTGGTTACTTAAAGATGTCACACATGGAATTGTTGTTTTCATCAAGTTAAAGTGTTCAAAACAAATAACAAAGTTGATATTTGAAAAGGTTATCAAATTTTAGTTGGATTACATGTTTCACATTTTGAAATTGGACTTAGGATTATTTAATTATGAATTAAACAATATTAAACACTTTTTAATTGCATTAACAAGATTTAAATGGTTTAGGCAATTTTAATTATTCAAAACAGAAAACAAAATTTATATTTGAATAGGTTATTCAAAATGGTATGGAAAACATATTTTATTTGCATTATTTGGAATTAGTATGAATTATTTATGAATTATTACAAATTGCATTTGAATTATTTAAATTTGAATTTTAAAGTATTTGGAAAATTCAAAACAGAACACAAATAAGTTATTTGGAAAGATTGTTAAATTTTGAACAGAAAACATATACAACTTTTATTTTTTAGAGTTATATATTAAAAGATATTAAAGATTTAGTTTGGTTGTTTAATTCTGCCTTTTAATTGGTTTATGAAATAACAGAAAAAGGAGTTAACAATTTGTTACCGCGTGGGTTTCCACCCACAGCCACTGCCAGTGGGGCCGCGGGCCTACGTGGGGCGTGCGCGCGCGCGTGGCAGTACAGCTGTCAACCATAGGGGCTTACAGGTGGGGCCAGGTGCGGGGGGAGAGAAAATCCCCAAAAAGGGGGTGGCGCCGCGGGGAATCGAACCGCGGGCGCTGCGCTGCGCGCGGGTGGATGCTACCAGTGCGGCTAGCGCTCGAATCGTGATAGATACAGGGTGCGGCTGGGGTTATTGTGTCTCTGCGAGGTATTAACTGAACCAACTGCTACTGAAATTGCAGTTCAGTTCGATCTGAACTTCCGTCAGACAGGCGGTCTGCCGCCGGTGACCTGCGCCTCGCTGTGGCGATGGGGTTTCGGGGGTTCGCGATTGGGGCGTGCGAGTGATGCGTGCAGGCCTCGTGACGATGCCAAGGAACAGAAGGGAAATAGGGGAGAGATGGGCGATCACCTCGGTCTCGTTGTCGTCGTTCAGTAGTCGAGGCTGAAACGGAGGGAGAAAGCCGGCGACGGCGCGGCCACCGTGGTGCATCCCGGCGAGCGACGAGGACACGGGGGAACTCCAGGGACTCCCCCGTTTCCGTTCCACTCCTCAGGGGCTCCTCGAGGTGAAGGTGGCTACCTGCGCTAGTGGAGGAAGGTGGGGTTCTAGGTGGGAGCCTCAGGTTCAGCATAGAGAGATACAGGGAGAAAGGGCTTAGCAGAGAGGAGAATGGCGGCGAGGGGAAGGGAAACTAGCTAGGGTTCTAGGTCTAGGCTGGAAGCAGAGGGATCGGTGGTGGTTTTTAAGGGCAGAAAGGCTCTGGTACGGCAAGCAATCGGTGAGGGGAGGAGATGATCGTGTGGCCAGGGAGGAGATCGTACAGAGTGACATCAGGTAGAAGAAAGCGACAGAGGGAGGGGGTGGGCCAGAAAGAGAGGAAAGGGATGGGCTTTGGGGGAAAGGAAAGAAAGGATGGGCCATGCCCCTCTCCCTTGAGGTTTTAAAATTATTTGTTCTTATTATTTTTTTTTGCATAGAACCAAAAGGAAGAAAAGAAGGCTTTTTAAGTTAATAGAAATTTTATAAAAATTAGGGTTAGCTAGTTAGGTTAGAAGAAAACAAATGCCAAGTTTGGGTTTTGCAGAAGATTAATTTTTAAATACTGTTTTGCAATTTAAGTCAATATTTAAAAGAATGCTTCTTATTTGGTTTTTTATTAAAATCAACATGTTTATTAGGGGAACCCCAATGATTTAATTTGATTAAAACATTAGAATGGTTTGGTATCTTTCATGTCTTGGAAGTTGGTGCTGTTTGAAAGTTTTGCCTTGAATTTGAAATCAACTTGGAGTTTAATTAGTGGAAAATGAAACACCATTTTATTAGTTGATCCATATTGAAAAATATGACAACAAATGGGTTGTTTTTATTTGTTATTTTTATTCCAAAAATTGTAACAGAACAAGTATGAAAACATTGTTTGAGTAAGGTTTGAATTTGAGTTGTGAAAACAGTGGAAAACAAATGCAACAAATAAGAATCAAATGCAAACAACATGATGACATGATGCAATACTTTAATTAAACAGGAAATCAAACATTCTATGGGGTAGTTTTCATACTTGGGCTGTTACAAAACGCCCCCCCTTGAAGGAATCGCGCCCCGAGATTCCTACTGAGAAAAGAGAAGGTCCGGAAACTTCTTGGGTAGACGTCAGGGAATTTGGAAACCACCGGAACATTTTCAAGTAAAGGGAAAGGTTTTGTATTGAGGGTGTAAAGCTGAGTAGAGTTTGATCCATTTGGAGAATAGACTATCTGTAATAAGGGTGGACCAGAGTTATTGACATCAATGCAACACCAAGAATGACATCAATGTCAGAATCATCAACATGAGAGTAACGAGGAATATGTGGCCTCCCATTAGAATTGGATTGTTCTTACTTATGTTGGAAGTCAACATTTGAGATTCCGGAGAGTGAACGGTGATTTGATTGCTTAGTGGAACCAGAATTGGGTTGTATGTTGTGGAAAAGATTGTTGACACAAAGGAATGTGATGCTCCGGTATCAAATAACACTTTAACTGGATAAGAGTTTACGAGGAAGTTTTGATTAGACGCCGGTAGAAGAATTGAAGTGGAAAACAACAACAAGATTTCAACGGACGAAAAGGATGTTGAGAAGAACAGGATATCAACATCGGGGAAAACGAGAACAAAACTCCTGAGGTACTATGGAAAACCCATCCAGGCTTCTAGAGGATCAATATCTACTGCTTAAGGAATAGAGGATCTGTTTCCGGGGCTTACACGCCTCCGTTCTCAATCATGAGTAGGCAACATGATAAATCATGTCACAACCACCTCCATTCCTATGGTCTAGTAGATATAACCATCCTAGAGAAACCAGAATACGTGAAATCCTAACTTGAAAGTTCAGATGAGAAGGGAAAACAACGTTACACTTCCTTACCAGAAAAGGGAGGGTGGGTGGGGAAAGAAGAAAAAGAACAGAATTCCTACTCTCACGTTTCATTTTTCCTATATAGCTACAAAATAGTTTTCTAGACTCAACTGCGACCAGTAAAAAGGGATCCTACAGGCAGACAGGCTCTGATACCATTTGTCGCACCCTGATTTCTAGGGGATACTCACCGTACGAACTGGATAGCAGATGCTTGGATTATGGGGCATAACTGCTCCCACGTCCCAGCTTCCTGGTAGGCCTGCGCTTATGCGCGACAACACAAGCCCTGCTATACCATCGTCGATGTAAACTATCCACTAGAGATCAAAGGCACTTCCGTCGACGTACTTCAAACCATACACACATGGTACGTCAACGGCGTTGAACAACTGATATCACAACAGATCTCTACGACACAAAAGATTGAAATAAGGTGCAAATAGCTCTCATTAGAGCAGAGATAGCAAATACAATCATTCAGAGGGCACATGCCCCAACAATACATCATTACAATACAGCGGAAGCATTCAACATGTCTGAGTACAGACAAGAACCAAATAGGCCTAAGAGGCCGGAAACAAACAGACGGAGCCCATCCACGAAGTCTCGGATCCTGCCCGGGTCCGCTATCTACTCGTCAGCAGTCTCGTCATACTCCACGTAGTTGCCACCATGTAGATCCTCGGAAACGTAGGTCTGCGGAAACCACAGCCCCAAAGGGGTCAGTACATAAACGTACTGGCAAGCAAGACTCACAGTTCACCAAAGTGTAACCCGTCAACACCAAGCACAGATGCCTTGGGTTCAACGGAAGAGCAGGATATGAAAGAGGCTGCAACTGGCTGCGCTAACCAACTACAGAGATTCTACCACTTCCGGCTAACAGAAAGGAGATAAGATCGAGGATTGTAACCAAGTGAAAGATAACTTCAAACAAACCCATCCTGGATCTCGCCCCTTATCCAAAGAAGCGATCCGAGGATAACTCACACAGTTGTAATAATGATGGTTCAAATTATTGTGTCAATAAGCCTATTACTAGTCAAGTTATTAATCATGGGGTGTAACATGTTTGATCATTATGTTTAAGTTGTCCTGAGTACTTGTTAGCCAGTACTTTCACCAAGTAATCCATAACCGCGGAAAACACGGCTTCTCGAGAAGATTATCCCTGCAGGGTTGCACCAATTTGGCCGTACACTCATGAATAACCCGCCAGATGGAAAGGCCCTTCCACCAAGCGGGGTACTCAACACAACCAACCATTCTTCGCATCAAGCCCAAAGCACCTTGGGCGCACGGCTAATCGAGCCCAGAAGAAAATGGACCCTCATAGCACTCTAAGAACGTGTCCCCCTATATGCCGACTACGAAAGTTCCACCCTGGCCTGGGCTCGCAAAAACATGCATGCGGCAAATGGAAAACACGAACTAAATGAGGCGATTTGGACGAGATGCGAATCAGGTCAAGTTGAGGGGGGCGCCCATACTCGCTTCCCAAATGCGGGTAGTGCGCTCATCATGGATCAGTAGACAAGACCCTTTTCCTATTAGGGTCGACACTAGCAGGCTTCAAAACCTCTCATGGGCCTCCTGCCGGTGCCTTATCATCAAATTTATTATTAATAGAAAAATTAGCATGATTGATTGATTAAACATCGAGCCCCCACAACGTAATAGAGTAGTAACAGAAAGTAACGGGTAACAGACTCGAGCAAAACAACCTAAGCATGCTAGTAAGACACTGGCTCAAGCAATGGGTTGTAGGAAGGGAGATGAGGCAATTTCAGGTTTAAGGGATTCATGTGCTAGGTTCGTAACAGAATCAACTACTACTAAGGCTAGCAGAAAAGAACAACGGAAAGTATCGGTAATCAACGTTGAAAGGAACACGGTGGTTCATGTGAGTGATAACTTGCCTGCAAAACCCAGTAGCCTGGTACTGAGCTAACTCCTTAGAAGGGGTGTCGTAAGTATCGTCGGTCTCAACGTCGCCGTTTATCCGATAAGAAGCAAACAGACAATGCAGAAAAGGTAGACAATCAATATCATGGCATAGTGCACAATCATGGGATGATGCATGTCAGGTTAATAGATGCATCAGAATAAACTACTTGACATGATAACACAATTTAAATGGACCCATATGCAATTGGATTGCATATGGCAGGAGTCCATGAATTAAGTGGAAACAAATGATCTACCATTTAATTACCAGGTGAAAGTGGATTACCATGATGCATGCATGATGATGAAGACAAGATAACAACAAATAACAATGATAGATGCAAGTGAAAAAGGATTGGAACAAGTTTTGGAAAATATTGATTAAGTTTGGCAAGTTTTGGTTACTTAAAGATGTCACACATGGAATTGTTGTTTTCATCAAGTTAAAGTGTTCAAAACAAATAACAAAGTTGATATTTGAAAAGGTTATCAAATTTTAGTTGGATTACATGTTTCACATTTTGAAATTGGACTTAGGATTATTTAATTATGAATTAAACAATATTAAACACTTTTTAATTGCATTAACAAGATTTAAATGGTTTAGGCAATTTTAATTATTCAAAACAGAAAACAAAATTTATATTTGAATAGGTTATTCAAAATGGTATGGAAAACATATTTTATTTGCATTATTTGGAATTAGTATGAATTATTTATGAATTATTACAAATTGCATTTGAATTATTTAAATTTGAATTTTAAAGTATTTGGAAAATTCAAAACAGAACACAAATAAGTTATTTGGAAAGATTGTTAAATTTTGAACAGAAAACATATACAACTTTTATTTTTTAGAGTTATATATTAAAAGATATTAAAGATTTAGTTTGGTTGTTTAATTCTGCCTTTTAATTGGTTTATGAAATAACAGAAAAAGGAGTTAACAATTTGTTACCCGCGTGGGTTTCCACCCACAGCCACTGCCAGTGGGGCCGCGGGCCTACGTGGGGCGTGCGCGCGCGCGTGGCAGTACAGCTGTCAACCATAGGGGCTTACAGGTGGGGCCAGGTGCGGGGGGAGAGAAAATCCCCAAAAAGGGGGTGGCGCCGCGGGGAATCGAACCGCGGGCGCTGCGCTGCGCGCGGGTGGATGCTACCAGTGCGGCTAGCGCTCGAATCGTGATAGATACAGGGTGCGGCTGGGGTTATTGTGTCTCTGCGAGGTATTAACTGAACCAACTGCTACTGAAATTGCAGTTCAGTTCGATCTGAACTTCCGTCAGACAGGCGGTCTGCCGCCGGTGACCTGCGCCTCGCTGTGGCGATGGGGTTTCGGGGGTTCGCGATTGGGGCGTGCGAGTGATGCGTGCAGGCCTCGTGACGATGCCAAGGAACAGAAGGGAAATAGGGGAGAGATGGGCGATCACCTCGGTCTCGTTGTCGTCGTTCAGTAGTCGAGGCTGAAACGGAGGGAGAAAGCCGGCGACGGCGCGGCCACCGTGGTGCATCCCGGCGAGCGACGAGGACACGGGGGAACTCCAGGGACTCCCCCGTTTCCGTTCCACTCCTCAGGGGCTCCTCGAGGTGAAGGTGGCTACCTGCGCTAGTGGAGGAAGGTGGGGTTCTAGGTGGGAGCCTCAGGTTCAGCATAGAGAGATACAGGGAGAAAGGGCTTAGCAGAGAGGAGAATGGCGGCGAGGGGAAGGGAAACTAGCTAGGGTTCTAGGTCTAGGCTGGAAGCAGAGGGATCGGTGGTGGTTTTTAAGGGCAGAAAGGCTCTGGTACGGCAAGCAATCGGTGAGGGGAGGAGATGATCGTGTGGCCAGGGAGGAGATCGTACAGAGTGACATCAGGTAGAAGAAAGCGACAGAGGGAGGGGGTGGGCCAGAAAGAGAGGAAAGGGATGGGCTTTGGGGGAAAGGAAAGAAAGGATGGGCCATGCCCCTCTCCCTTGAGGTTTTAAAATTATTTGTTCTTATTATTTTTTTTTGCATAGAACCAAAAGGAAGAAAAGAAGGCTTTTTAAGTTAATAGAAATTTTATAAAAATTAGGGTTAGCTAGTTAGGTTAGAAGAAAACAAATGCCAAGTTTGGGTTTTGCAGAAGATTAATTTTTAAATACTGTTTTGCAATTTAAGTCAATATTTAAAAGAATGCTTCTTATTTGGTTTTTTATTAAAATCAACATGTTTATTAGGGGAACCCCAATGATTTAATTTGATTAAAACATTAGAATGGTTTGGTATCTTTCATGTCTTGGAAGTTGGTGCTGTTTGAAAGTTTTGCCTTGAATTTGAAATCAACTTGGAGTTTAATTAGTGGAAAATGAAACACCATTTTATTAGTTGATCCATATTGAAAAATATGACAACAAATGGGTTGTTTTTATTTGTTATTTTTATTCCAAAAATTGTAACAGAACAAGTATGAAAACATTGTTTGAGTAAGGTTTGAATTTGAGTTGTGAAAACAGTGGAAAACAAATGCAACAAATAAGAATCAAATGCAAACAACATGATGACATGATGCAATACTTTAATTAAACAGGAAATCAAACATTCTATGGGGTAGTTTTCATACTTGGGCTGTTACAAAACGCCCCCCCTTGAAGGAATCGCGCCCCGAGATTCCTACTGAGAAAAGAGAAGGTCCGGAAACTTCTTGGGTAGACGTCAGGGAATTTGGAAACCACCGGAACATTTTCAAGTAAAGGGAAAGGTTTTGTATTGAGGGTGTAAAGCTGAGTAGAGTTTGATCCATTTGGAGAATAGACTATCTGTAATAAGGGTGGACCAGAGTTATTGACATCAATGCAACACCAAGAATGACATCAATGTCAGAATCATCAACATGAGAGTAACGAGGAATATGTGGCCTCCCATTAGAATTGGATTGTTCTTACTTATGTTGGAAGTCAACATTTGAGATTCCGGAGAGTGAACGGTGATTTGATTGCTTAGTGGAACCAGAATTGGGTTGTATGTTGTGGAAAAGATTGTTGACACAAAGGAATGTGATGCTCCGGTATCAAATAACACTTTAACTGGATAAGAGTTTACGAGGAAGTTTTGATTAGACGCCGGTAGAAGAATTGAAGTGGAAAACAACAACAAGATTTCAACGGACGAAAAGGATGTTGAGAAGAACAGGATATCAACATCGGGGAAAACGAGAACAAAACTCCTGAGGTACTATGGAAAACCCATCCAGGCTTCTAGAGGATCAATATCTACTGCTTAAGGAATAGAGGATCTGTTTCCGGGGCTTACACGCCTCCGTTCTCAATCATGAGTAGGCAACATGATAAATCATGTCACAACCACCTCCATTCCTATGGTCTAGTAGATATAACCATCCTAGAGAAACCAGAATACGTGAAATCCTAACTTGAAAGTTCAGATGAGAAGGGAAAACAACGTTACACTTCCTTACCAGAAAAGGGAGGGTGGGTGGGGAAAGAAGAAAAAGAACAGAATTCCTACTCTCACGTTTCATTTTTCCTATATAGCTACAAAATAGTTTTCTAGACTCAACTGCGACCAGTAAAAAGGGATCCTACAGGCAGACAGGCTCTGATACCATTTGTCGCACCCTGATTTCTAGGGGATACTCACCGTACGAACTGGATAGCAGATGCTTGGATTATGGGGCATAACTGCTCCCACGTCCCAGCTTCCTGGTAGGCCTGCGCTTATGCGCGACAACACAAGCCCTGCTATACCATCGTCGATGTAAACTATCCACTAGAGATCAAAGGCACTTCCGTCGACGTACTTCAAACCATACACACATGGTACGTCAACGGCGTTGAACAACTGATATCACAACAGATCTCTACG
This sequence comes from Alopecurus myosuroides, assembly GCA_028641055.1. Taxonomy (NCBI): domain Eukaryota; kingdom Viridiplantae; phylum Streptophyta; class Magnoliopsida; order Poales; family Poaceae; genus Alopecurus; species Alopecurus myosuroides. Next base: position 25,210,626 of record CM054057.1, on the reverse strand, counting down.
ACACAAAAGATTGAAATAAGGTGCAAATAGCTCTCATTAGAGCAGAGATAGCAAATACAATCATTCAGAGGGCACATGCCCCAACAATACATCATTACAATACAGCGGAAGCATTCAACATGTCTGAGTACAGACAAGAACCAAATAGGCCTAAGAGGCCGGAAACAAACAGACGGAGCCCATCCACGAAGTCTCGGATCCTGCCCGGGTCCGCTATCTACTCGTCAGCAGTCTCGTCATACTCCACGTAGTTGCCACCATGTAGATCCTCGGAAACGTAGGTCTGCGGAAACCACAGCCCCAAAGGGGTCAGTACATAAACGTACTGGCAAGCAAGACTCACAGTTCACCAAAGTGTAACCCGTCAACACCAAGCACAGATGCCTTGGGTTCAACGGAAGAGCAGGATATGAAAGAGGCTGCAACTGGCTGCGCTAACCAACTACAGAGATTCTACCACTTCCGGCTAACAGAAAGGAGATAAGATCGAGGATTGTAACCAAGTGAAAGATAACTTCAAACAAACCCATCCTGGATCTCGCCCCTTATCCAAAGAAGCGATCCGAGGATAACTCACACAGTTGTAATAATGATGGTTCAAATTATTGTGTCAATAAGCCTATTACTAGTCAAGTTATTAATCATGGGGTGTAACATGTTTGATCATTATGTTTAAGTTGTCCTGAGTACTTGTTAGCCAGTACTTTCACCAAGTAATCCATAACCGCGGAAAACACGGCTTCTCGAGAAGATTATCCCTGCAGGGTTGCACCAATTTGGCCGTACACTCATGAATAACCCGCCAGATGGAAAGGCCCTTCCACCAAGCGGGGTACTCAACACAACCAACCATTCTTCGCATCAAGCCCAAAGCACCTTGGGCGCACGGCTAATCGAGCCCAGAAGAAAATGGACCCTCATAGCACTCTAAGAACGTGTCCCCCTATATGCCGACTACGAAAGTTCCACCCTGGCCTGGGCTCGCAAAAACATGCATGCGGCAAATGGAAAACACGAACTAAATGAGGCGATTTGGACGAGATGCGAATCAGGTCAAGTTGAGGGGGGCGCCCATACTCGCTTCCCAAATGCGGGTAGTGCGCTCATCATGGATCAGTAGACAAGACCCTTTTCCTATTAGGGTCGACACTAGCAGGCTTCAAAACCTCTCATGGGCCTCCTGCCGGTGCCTTATCATCAAATTTATTATTAATAGCAAAATTAGCATGATTGATTGATTAAACATCGAGCCCCCACAACGTAATAGAGTAGTAACAGAAAGTAACGGGTAACAGACTCGAGCAAAACAACCTAAGCATGCTAGTAAGACACTGGCTCAAGCAATGGGTTGTAGGAAGAGAGATGAGGCAATTTCAGGTTTAAGGGATTCATGTGCTAGGTTCGTAACAGAATCAACTACTACTAAGGCTAGCAGAAAAGAACAACGGAAAGTATCGGTAATCAACATTGAAAGGAACACGGTGGTTCATGTGAGTGATAACTTGCCTGCAAAACCCAGTAGCCTGGTACTGAGCTAACTCCTTAGAAGGGGTGTCGTAAGTATCGTCGGTCTCAACGTCGCCGTTTATCCGATAAGAAGCAAACAGACAATGCAGAAAAGGTAGACAATCAATATCATGGCATAGTGCACAATCATGGGATGATGCATGTCAGGTTAATAGATGCATCAGAATAAACTACTTGACATGATAACACAATTTAAATGGACCCATATGCAATTGGATTGCATATGGCAGGAGTCCATGAATTAAGTGGAAACAAATGATCTACCATTTAATTACCAGGTGAAAGTGGATTACCATGATGCATGCATGATGATGAAGACAAGATAACAACAAATAACAATGATAGATGCAAGTGAAAAAGGATTGGAACAAGTTTTGGAAAATATTGATTAAGTTTGGCAAGTTTTGGTTACTTAAAGATGTCACACATGGAATTGTTGTTTTCATCAAGTTAAAGTGTTCAAAACAAATAACAAAGTTGATATTTGAAAAGGTTATCAAATTTTAGTTGGATTACATGTTTCACATTTTGAAATTGGACTTAGGATTATTTAATTATGAATTAAACAATATTAAACACTTTTTAATTGCATTAACAAGATTTAAATGGTTTAGGCAATTTTAATTATTCAAAACAGAAAACAAAATTTATATTTGAATAGGTTATTCAAAATGGTATGGAAAACATATTTTATTTGCATTATTTGGAATTAGTATGAATTATTTATGAATTATTAGAAATTGCATTTGAATTATTTAAATTTGAATTTTAAAGTATTTGGAAAATTCAAAACAGAACACAAATAAGTTATTTGGAAAGATTGTTAAATTTTGAACAGAAAACATATACAACTTTTATTTTTTAGAGTTATATATTAAAAGATATTAAAGATTTAGTTTGGTTGTTTAATTCTGCCTTTTAATTGGTTTATGAAATAACAGAAAAAGGAGTTAACAATTTGTTACCGCGTGGGTTTCCACCCACAGCCACTGCCAGTGGGGCCGCGGGCCTACGTGGGGCATGCGCGCGCGCGTGGCAGTACAGCTGTCAACCATAGGGGCTTACAGGTGGGGCCAGGTGCGGGGGGAGAGAAAATCCCCAAAAAGGGGTGGCGCCGCGGGGAATCGAACCGCGGGCGCTGCGCTGCGCGCGGGTGGATGCTACCAGTGCGGCTAGCGCTCGAATCGTGATAGATACAGGGTGCGGCTGGGGTTATTGTGTCTCTGCGAGGTATTAACTGAACCAACTGCTACTGAAATTGCAGTTCAGTTCGATCTGAACTTCCGTCAGACAGGCGGTCTGCCGCCGGTGACCTGCGCCTCGCTGTGGCGATGGGGTTTCGGGGGTTCGCGATTGGGGCGTGCGAGTGATGCGTGCAGGCCTCGTGACGATGCCAAGGAACAGAAGGGAAATAGGGGAGAGATGGGCGATCACCTCGGTCTCGTTGTCGTCGTTCAGTAGTCGAGGCTGAAACGGAGGGAGAAAGCCGGCGACGGCGCGGCCACCGTGGTGCATCCCGGCGAGCGACGAGGACACGGGGGAACTCCAGGGACTCCCCCGTTTCCGTTCCACTCCTCAGGGGCTCCTCGAGGTGAAGGTGGCTACCTGCGCTAGTGGAGGAAGGTGGGGTTCTAGGTGGGAGCCTCAGGTTCAGCATAGAGAGATACAGGGAGAAAGGGCTTAGCAGAGAGGAGAATGGCGGCGAGGGGAAGGGAAACTAGCTAGGGTTCTAGGTCTAGGCTGGAAGCAGAGGGATCGGTGGTGGTTTTTAAGGGCAGAAAGGCTCTGGTACGGCAAGCAATCGGTGAGGGGAGGAGATGATCGTGTGGCCAGGGAGGAGATCGTACAGAGTGACATCAGGTAGAAGAAAGCGACAGAGGGAGGGGGTGGGCCAGAAAGAGAGGAAAGGGATGGGCTTTGGGGGAAAGGAAAGAAAGGATGGGCCATGCCCCTCTCCCTTGAGGTTTTAAAATTATTTGTTCTTATTATTTTTTTTTGCATAGAACCAAAAGGAAGAAAAGAAGGCTTTTTAAGTTAATAGAAATTTTATAAAAATTAGGGTTAGCTAGTTAGGTTAGAAGAAAACAAATGCCAAGTTTGGGTTTTGCAGAAGATTAATTTTTAAATACTGTTTTGCAATTTAAGTCAATATTTAAAAGAATGCTTCTTATTTGGTTTTTTATTAAAATCAACATGTTTATTAGGGGAACCCCAATGATTTAATTTGATTAAAACATTAGAATGGTTTGGTATCTTTCATGTCTTGGAAGTTGGTGCTGTTTGAAAGTTTTGCCTTGAATTTGAAATCAACTTGGAGTTTAATTAGTGGAAAATGAAACACCATTTTATTAGTTGATCCATATTGAAAAATATGACAACAAATGGGTTGTTTTTATTTGTTATTTTTATTCCAAAAATTGTAACAGAACAAGTATGAAAACATTGTTTGAGTAAGGTTTGAATTTGAGTTGTGAAAACAGTGGAAAACAAATGCAACAAATAAGAATCAAATGCAAACAACATGATGACATGATGCAATACTTTAATTAAACAGGAAATCAAACATTCTATGGGGTAGTTTTCATACTTGGGCTGTTACACGCTGCGTCGTCCCTTCGGGCCGTACGTAGTGCCACAGCACGCGGTGCCCGCCGCCACGAGGCCGTTCCCGCGGTTGCCCTTCGGGCTATAGCGCCGCAGCACACGCGGTCCAGGTCGCCGCTCCGAGGTCTTCCCGCCGTCGCCCCAACATACACGTCGCCCTGCGTCGCTCTTCGAGCCGTAGCGCCACGACGTGCGGTCCACTCCGCCGTCCCCGCGCGTTGACCTCTTCGTGGTATGCGCCTCGCCGCCTCCCTAGGCGCGGGAACGCCACCGTCCGCGCGTGGTCTTTTTCGAGTTGTTGGGTTCTTCCTCGCCTACTACGAGCATCGCCGCCGCGGTTCTACACGTGACCGCCGTGGCCCTTGGGCTACCGCCGCCGTGTCGCTCCTAACGGCAACCGACATGACCCCCCCCCCACGGGCTGCCTTTGGTTCCGCCGACTACATCGCCGTCCACCTCTTCCTCTGCTCCGACAACCGTGGTTGACATCGGCACCTTCTCCCCCACGCCGACTGGCGCTGCAACCGTCGTCGAGCCTTCGTCCACGACGTGTCTCCGGGCCCGACAAGCCTGGTGCGACAGCCGTGGACGTGTCGACTTACAGGGCTAGCCAGGTCTAGTAGTCCTCTCCGCGCTCGCTCATTCGCTTTTCCTTGGATGTCGACCATGTATATTTAGTTACTCGCTACTCTTCTTGATTCACAAAATTATACTACTCGGTATGCTAGCAAAATTCGATAATGTTAAACTTCGGAAATGAACAAAGTGATAAAATAAAGACCGTATGGCCTTGTGACACTAGCTAGCTCAACCAGTCTACCACAAACATTACGATAAAAGACAACACATGAAAAATACACAAATCTTAAACCTTTAAGCCGGGATCGTCTCTCCTGTGTTGATAATGAGAAGTCCAACCGTAGGCCGATCTTGATATTTTCATCACCAAAGCCGATATTTCAGCCACCAACTTCAACAAGGGCACGATGTAGGTGCGTCGATATTCCCTCATCAGAGATATTGAGTTTTCACATACTTGTCGTCGAAGCCACCTCTATTGTCACTGTTTGAATAACAAATGGCAGATCGCTAGCCGGATACAAATGGAGGAGATACTACCCAGACGTTCTTTACTGCCTCTACTAGCTGTTACTGTAGCAGTAAACATGACATGACACCTGATGCAAAAGACAACGTAGATAGCACATATCCACATCGTGCATGACTTGACACTTCCATATGAGACATCAGGCGTAGCACCTACCATAAACAAGTTTTTTGTGGACACATGCTTTTCTCTCATAAACACGAAAAAAACGTGAGGAGGATCAGACCTTGTTTTTCAATCAAAGCAATGTCAACTTGTCAATTTCATGAGAGAAAATTATAAAAAAATTGGCCTAGCTATTTTGAAAAGGAAACTTCTTGGCAGAGAAGAAAGTTTTTACGACAAACTTGCTTCTTCGTCATAGAAAGTTGCTTTTCGAAAAAAAATTGTCAGAACGTGTTCAAATGAGATCTAGTTTTGAAGATCTCGTCATGATAAATACTATGGTGAAAACAAATTTTTATTTAAACGTATGCGCTTTTAAAATTTTGAAATAGATTTGCATGTAGCTGGCATGACATCATCTATTTTATCTTTCTATTGAAAACTGGAACTTCGGTCCGAAAATGAGGAATATCGTTTTGATACCTAATCCGTGGTCCCACCGTCGGTTTCAGTTTCTCGCGAATCTGACCGCTTGTGGGGCGAACTTTCCCATATGACGTGTGCGCTCTCTTAGAAAATGCGCTTGTGGGCTCTAGAGGACTGTTCTTTAATGTTGATCATTAAAGGCCAGCACAAAAATAGAAACATGTACTAGTAACGAAAATAAGAGTTCCCAGTAGTGGAGATGATAGTACTCACTCTATTTCTTTTTAGTCCGTGTATTAGAATTGTCTTAAGTCAAACGTTGTAAAGTTTGACCAAATTTTTAGAACAAAATATCAATATTTTCAAAATCAATTCGATATAATATAAAAGTATATTACATGGTGAATCTAATAGTATTAATTTGGTATTATGAATGACTTTATTATATAAAATTGGTCAAATATTAGCAAGTTTGACTTTAAACAAATCTAATACGCGGAGTAAAAAGAAAGGGAGGGAGTATTACAATTGTTTAATTGCACAAGATGAACACACTAGAAACATTTATTTTGTATTAACAAATCCTTAAAATTTACTTACCGATCTAGCTTAGATAGTTCAACAAGCTAGCTTGGCAGAAATAGATAATGCAACAAAAATATAATGGATTACTAATCACGCATCCTCATCACTCCTGTCCTCGTGCGGGGCGGTACACGGTGGGCACAAGCACGAGTGGCGTTTTGGGATGGATGGTGAGCTTGCCGGCCTCCTCCATGCTCACCTCCTTCACCCCCTCCGGCAGCGCCCAGTCGAAGCCGCACAGCATGTTGGCCAGCGTGAACTCCACGTTGGCTGAACCCATGGATATGCCCGGGCACATCCGCCGTCCGGCGCCGAACGGCAGTAGCTCGAAGTGCGCGCCGCGGAAGTCCACCTCGCTAGCCTCGAACCTCTCCGGCACGAACTCCTCCGTGTCCTCGCCCCAGCTCGTCGGGTCCCTCCCGATCGCCCACACGTTCACCAGCACCCTCGTCCCCGCCGGCACGTCGTAACCGCCAATCTCGACGTGTCCCGCCGTCTCCCGCGGCAGCAGCATCGGCGCCGCCGGGTGCAGCCTCATCGTCTCCTTCACTACCATCTTCAGGTACCTGAACTTGGAGAGGTCGTCAGGCTGCACCGACAAGAGCTCGCCGCCGTCGACGGCAGCCACCGCGGCCCTTATCTCCTCTTGCGCCTTCCTCATCAGCTGTGGCTTCCGGGCCAGCTCGGACATGGCCCAGAGGATGGTCACCGAGCTCGTCTCTACACCGCCCAGGATTGAGTCCAGGAGGATGGCCTTGACGTTGTCCTTGGTGAAAGTGAAACCCTGCCCTCCCTGCTTCCAGATGCCAAGAAGGGCGTCCACCAGGCCGGCGCCACTGTCGTCGTCCTCCGAACTGAGCTCCAAGCGCTGCTCGATGACATACTCGAAGAAGTCGTCAAGGTCCTTAACGATCCTCTCCCGCCGCGCGACGAAGCCGGTGAGCCGATCGGCGAGGCGGCCGGCAGCGTTGGGGAAGAAGTCTTCGGCTGCAAAGCCGGCCGCCACGTGCATGGCCTCGTTGATCACGTGCTGGAACCGCTCGTACCTGTCCGCGAACGTCGCCGCGGCGTACACGCTCCCGAACGCCATCGTGCCGATGATCCCGTCGGCGACGCCGTACACGCGCTCTTCCATGGCCACAGGCGCCGACCTCGCGGCGGCCTCGCCCAGGGCGGCCATGAGCTTCCGCACCTGCTGCTGACGCGTGGCCCAGGCGTCCCGGACGCGCCGCGCGCCGAGGAGCTCTGTAGCGAAGAGCCTGCGCATGTCGCGCCAGTAGGCGCCGTAGGGCGAGAAGGCCACGGTCTTGAAGCCGTACGACAACTGCTTGTTCCCCGGCAACTCGGGCCGGTTGCAGCAGTCGGCATCGTGGGCTTTCATGACGTCCCGCGCCGCAGCCGCCGATGAGACAGCCAGCACCGTGGTCATGCCGAGGCGGAGGAACATGACGGGTCCGTGCCGCCGGGCCAGGTGGCTTAGGCTCTGGTGCGGCAGCGGACCGAGCTGGTGCAGGTTGCCTAGCACCGGCAGCCGCGGAGGGCCTGGAGGCAGCTTGATCCCTTTCTCGGCGCCGCGCCTCGTTGACAGCAGGTAGGAGATGACGGGGAGTAGGATGACGAGTAAGAGAAGGAGGAGCCACTGTTGGGGGAGCGAGTTGAGTAGTGAGATCGCCATTCCGTTGCCGATGCTCGTGCAGTCGTGCCTCGTGGTGCCAGGGGGTTCTTCTAACTTCTAAGAAGAGCAGTGAGCTCTTGTTCCGACCCGGATTTTTATCGGCTGATATCGCCGCCGTCTAGCTTTCGCGGGATGCAATAATTCTGGTTCACAGAACAGCACAGGTTGATTCCCTTTCTGAAGGTAGGAGGAGCGGGACCCGTGCGTACCAACAGTGGTACTCCATGTACCTTTTGAGAGGTACCCTGTACCATCCACGAATAAGTTTACCTCTACTATTGGTCTTGGTCAAACTTTTTAAACTTTGATTAAGTTTGTAGAAAATAATATTAATAAATAAGATATAAAATCTATATACTTCTATTGTGAAACTATATTTCAAAACGGATCTAATGGTATCAATTTAGTGTCATAAATGTTGTTACATCTATTATATACTAAAAGCAATATAAGGGTTTTTTTCGAGGCACTAGGTTGATCCACATCACCCGAATTATATTAACTGTTGGATCTTTAATCTAAGGCTAAGATTTAATTAATCCCCCGCATAACATCTATAATTCTTATAGTGACATCAAGTACAAAATATATGTTTTTGTCAAGTACATGGGCAAGGACACAATACTATCCACGCATGTACTCTTAGGCACCGAAGATTCATTGGCAAGAAAGGCAAACAAAATATTTCCGATCGACCGGCGGCCGGCAACCTGGTGAGCATTAGCGGTGGCCACGATCTGGAGATGAAAGAACTTCTAGCGAGATACTTGGAAGCGAATGGCATAGTTCAGAACTGAGAAGGTAACGCCATGGCGCCCATCACGACTAGGGCCATCGTCACCGTGATCTGCATGGCCTTGGCGGACGTATTGAAATCAAAGCCTATGAGATGAGCTCACGGTGGGCAGGCATAGCTGCGATGCAGTTGGGCTCCACGAGACAGCACAAGTTTTCGGCCGGCTGGCCGGCCGGCCGGCAAGCTACGGGATGGAATCCACAGTTGTATCCATGACAGTTCTTTATGCAGCCCATCGATGACTGATTTGCGGGCACAAAATTGATCAATGTAAGGATTAGATTAATTTATATATACCCGGTTAATACATCTGCACAACACAAAAAGCCCAGCGACCAGTGGGCGACCAAAATTGTGGTCTCATTTTTAGCTATATTCTCTTTATGGAGAATACGCAAGATCAAGTGCTAGCATATGCTCCTATGAAGTCCAGACTTAATTTTAGGGGAACTCGAGACTAATTAGAACAAGATATAGACTTTGTCATCGACAAAGTCGGAAGGAATACTGGATCAATGGACAAAGGTAGACGCTCCGTATACCAGTAAAAGCTAAGGAATATGTATTCTGAATTTAGGTTTGAATATGCATGGAAAAATATTTCTGTGATATATGTTAAATTTGATATTATTACATTGGTAATATACAAGGATTGTAGCTAATATTAGCTTCAGAAAGATAATAAGAGATAGTCTGGATTTAGGTTTGAATATACAAGGATTGGTAATATACAAGGACAAATGTACACGCTCCTTATACCACGTATGTCTATCATTTATATAAGTTCATCGCCAATTGTTTTCAGAATTTTTAAAATTGTTTTACTATTTGTTTTGAATTTTGTACTTTTATAGGCGCATATGAGCTTGGGAGTCAAAAGTCTACCTATTTTTATAGATAGTACTCCCTCCGTCGCCGAATAAGTGTACCTCTAATTTTTTCTACTTCAAACTTTGTTAGGATTGACTAACTTTATGGAAAACATAGCAATATTTGCAGCATTAAATTAATATATTAAATAATACTATATTTATTTTTAATGTTTCACTTAGTATAAAAACTAGAAGTAAGTTTAGTTGTGTGCAGAGGGAATATCATGTATAATGAAATTAAAAATTCATTGGCGTCTACACCATATGAAGTATTGAGGAAGATGTCCGTTTTAGCAAATGATTGGAGTTGTTAACCATATTTTCTTACTTATTTTTCTTGAGAAGTTACAAATCGTAATTTGATTCATTTCTTCGTGAAAAAATGGACGAAAATGGTAAATAGCTAAATTTCTCAGGAAGATAAATCTTTTGTTCCGCGAGAAGCAGTGTATAATTTGTGAATCAAATTCTATATAAATAGATCGAGGGGTGGCTCATAGGTTTGAGTCTGTAGTGCATATGCCGACAGAGTGTTGAAGAGGTTAAACATGTAGTTATCTCAGAAGTTGTTCTTACCGATGTCATATGGTGTCTGACTTGGTAAGACTTAGTCTTCTTCCATGACCGATGAGCGGAGTTAGATGAACTTGGTCACGTATGCTTCCACAGTTGGCTCGATCATGTGCACCATGATATGCAGCATGACCGATGTTTGGTATGCTCTAAGTGTTACAACCAGGCACTAAGACATAACCCAATCTTACAAATGGTTTCGAACGCAGACCACGGTCCGACCTTAGAGAGAACTATGATGCTACCGTAGAAGTATAAATACACACAAACACACCACAATAACGTGATAAAAAGTCATAGCAAAGGATGCAACTTAGCTATGTCCAACGTGCATCTATTGACTTTATGGTGAATGTAATTTGAAAAGGACTTCAGAGAATATTTGATCCTAGGATTTTAAAAAAAAACTGAGAATGGTATAACATCATTATAAAAATCAAGAATTCTTCTCTGATGATTTTATTTGCATGTACCCTTTTTCTAAATTCAAATATTTTTTTGTTGGATATAATATTATATCATTAAGATATTAGTGGATGTTTCATTGTGATCAATTTTTTTTTAATTTTATTTGTTTGCGATGTTTAGATATGTTGGCCAAATAATTTATTTAACGTATTAGGGCAGAATGGTCAGAGTTACCAGGAGTGTTGATGACAAAAACTGGGTATAATTTTGTGGTACTATGAAAATATTAGAGATTCCATGAGACATATAGTAAACATGTGAGTAACTAAAATTTTGAAAGTAGTTATGTCGCAAGACATGAAAAATAGATCTGTGTAGAAGTGTGGATCACCTCGATTGAAGTTTGGGAAACAATATTAAAGGATTAGACATCGGTCAAAATACAAATACCTACGTTACAAAAGTGTCACATGCATTTTGAAAATATCACACTAAATATTCGGCCACAAATTAAATTGGTTCCAACTATTTTCACCCCTATTATATCACTTAGTGTCACATTTATGGTGTCCATAAAATCATGTAAATAAGATTTCCATACTTTTAGTATGAAAGATCCATAAATAAAATTCAAAGACTTATTCAATACGCTAAAGATGATGCCCTCGCATTTGCGAGGGCCACCTTGTATCCTATAAAGTTGGTCAAATTTTAAATATTTGACTTGCAAAAAAGGAAAACATACACTTATTTGCGGACGGAGGGAGGGCTGACAGCACTCATGTTTGGAATGTGTGAAGTTGGATGTGAATTGATTGAGTGGACCATGCACGGATCTCCAACAGGTATGTGCGGCCAAGATAGTACGGAGGGTTGTTAGACCGTATATTCCTATATAGTTTCTGTACTTATACCTGTACGTGTATTGTACACCCATATATATATATACGAGATAGGCCACCCTTTGAGGTTGAGCCAGCTTCCCCAAACCGTATTGTATTACATGATATCAGATTAGGTTAGCAGCAGCCGCCGCTGCCTAGGTCCTCCTCATCCGTCGCCGCCGCCGCACCGATCCTCTCGCTTCCGCCGCCTTCTTCCCATCGCGTTGTCCTCATGACGACCGCCGCCCCTGGATCCTCTTCGGCTGGACATATCCCGTCCTCGCTCGCGGCCCTTCTCTCGCTCCTGGTTGATCGTGCCGCCATGACGGCCACCTTGATCGGTACATGCAGCGTGGGGTCGCTGTTTTCCCATCCGCCGGCGGTCTCAACGTGGGCCTCGTCCGGGCTGCATCTCACGCTGCCCAGCGCGACACTCCCGGCTGCCACGACTCTGTCTGTGTCGTCCGCCCCGGCGTCCGCTGCCATCGCGCCGGCGCCTCTTGCAGTGCCATCATCGCGCGAGTGGCTGCTGCCGCCGCGAACTGCGAGCCTCCCGCGGTCTTCATGCAAGCACCGTTGCCGGCGCCCTTCTACTTCGGCAATCTCATCACCATCAAGATGTCGACGGATAACTATATTTTCTGGCGTGCGCAGGTTCTTCTGCTCCTTGGGAGTCATTATCTGCTCGGCTACATCGACGACAATCTTCCTTGCCCTCCCACACTTGTGGACAGCGTGGTCGGTCCGGTCTACAACCTGGAGCACCGTGTTTAGACGGGGCAGGATCAGTCCAATCTCTCCTCCATCAGGGGGTCGCTCACTCAGGAGATTGTTGGGATGATCGTCTTCGCCAAACCTCATATGAGGCTTGGACCATCCTCGAGCATTCTTTTGCGTTGCAGTAGCAGGCTCGCTCGAGCACTCTCCGTCGTCAACTCAACGAATGTGAGAAGCTCGATTTTTCAGCAACGGCATACTACAATAAGGTCAAGTCCATCGCCGACACACTGGCCTCCATTGGCCAGCCTCTCACCAACGCCGAATTCACCTACTACATCCTCAACGGCCTCAACGAGGAGTATGATGGCTTGGTGGAGGTCGTCAACGAGCGTCAGGTCCCGATGTAGGCACATGAGCACTACTCGCGTCTGCTTCAAACCGAGCAGCGTGTGGAGTCACGCCGCCTTCCGCGCGGCCATGCCGATCCCTCGGCGAATGCTGCGTACAAAGGTGGTCGTGCTCCCTCTGGTGGTGCGCTTCCGGGTCTGGGCAAAGGGCAATCTGCCCCACCCAAGCAGCAGTCGCCGCCCACTTCCTTGCCTTCAAGTTCCTCCGGGGCCGGCCGCCCTCCTCGCATCTATCAGTAATGCGGTCGCGAAGGGGCACTTGGCTCCAAGTGTCATTGCCGCTTCCAGCTGAGCTTCCTCGGCATTGGCAATGATGGCCAGGACACGAGGAACAATGAGCGCCAGCCTGCTATGGAGGATCGCTCGACGGTGCAGGTTTAGCAGGGACATACTCAGTGCTACTCCGTCGACCACATTGGTACATGGACACGGGGGCTACGGATCACCTGACGAGTGAGTTGGGCAAGCTTCACACCCGTGACGCCTATCCATGGTTCTAACAAAGTCCACACTGCCAATGGAGCAGGTATGCACGTCTCTCATATTGGTCAATCATCTATTCGTACTAGGCATCCTACTAGGAATATTCAGCTACGCAATGTTCTTAGAGTTCCATCTGTGACACGTAATTTTCTTTCAGTTCCTAAACTCACATATGATAATAATGTGTTTTGAAAATTTCACCCATTTGATCTTTTTGTTAAGGATCGGGTCTCGAGGGACGTGCTTTTAGCGGGCGCCTTTGCCATGGTCTTTACGCTTGGAGTCTCCTGGAGTTTCTCGGGTTTTTAGTGGAGTTCGCGTCTCGTCGTCACAGTGGCATGCTCGTCTGGGTCACCCAGCCACTCCCATTGTTCCACCATGTTTTGCATCGTCATGAGCTTCCTAGCTTGCCTACCAATAAAGATGTAGTCGTCAGTGTGATGCTTGTCAGCAAGGGAAGAGTCTTCAACTTCCTTTTTTAGAGTCTATCGTGAGGTGAAAGATCCTCTAGAACTTATTTTTTCAGATGTATGGGGTCCTGCTCAGACTTCTGTCAGTGGTCATAATTATTATGTCAGTTTCGTTGATGCTTATAGTCGCTTTCTTGGCTTTACCTTATTAAGCGTAAATCTGATGTGTTCGATTTTGTTGTTCATTTTCAAAAACACGTTGAACGCCTTCTCAAGCATAAAATTGTGTATATTCAATCTAATTGCGGTGGTGAGTATCGCAACCTCAATTTATTTTTCCAGTCGCTTGGGATTGCACATCGTTTAGCATGTCCACATACACATCAGCAGAATGGTTCTGTAGAACGTAAGCATCGTCACATTGTCGAAACTGGTCTCACTCTTTTGGCTCATGCATCTGTACCTTTCAGATTTTGGAGCGATGCTTTCACCACATGCTTGTTTTCTCATCAACCGTACACCCACTCGCGTTCTAGACATGAAGACTCCTCTTGAACTCCTTCTTAATGAACGACCTGATTACACCTTCTTTAAGGTGTTCGGGTGTGCTTGCTGGCCGCACTTTCTCCCCTACAATAAACGGAAGTTGGAGTTTAGATCAAAGAAGTGTGTCTTTCTGGGTTATAGCTCCCTTCATAAAGGTTATAAATGCCTTCATGTTCCGTCTAATCGTGTCTACATATCTCGAGATGTCGTTTTTGATGAGCATGTTTTTCCTTTTGCCAGTCTTCCTGTTTCCAACACCTAGTCTCCACCCGTGCATTCATCCTCTCTTACTCCTGACCAATTTGAAGATGTTGCATATTCTCATGTGTTGTTGTCTAATCATGGTGCAGGAACTGGATGTGGTGCCCGTCTCGATCTGCTTGAATCAGCTCCATTGCCGTCCGAGCACGTCGATCACACTGCTCCGTGCATGGCCTCGACCTGCGCGCCCATGTAGCACCGGCCTCTCCACCGGCCCGCTACGTGCGGCCCATCACACCGCGCTCGCCGGTGCGCTCCGCTGTCTCACTGTCGTGGCCCTCGTCGCCAGCTTCTCCCTTGCTGTCGCCCGCGCAGCGGGAAGGATCGCCGTCGCCCATGCGGAAGGAGGCCGCTGTTTCGCCCTCCCGTGGGACTCCCGCTTTCGCCTCGCCGTCGCCTAGCCTCTCGCCGGCTGGGCCGTCTCCGACGCTCAGCTCCTCGCCAGCTGAGCCCACTCCCACATCCAGCCCCTCGCCGGCTGCTCTGCCTGCTCCTGTGGCTCGACGTCCGCACACTCGTAGCGCAGCCGTATTTTTCGTCCTCTAGACCGCAAGATGGTACTGTTGCGTGGTATGCTGCTTGCATGACAGCTGTCCTGGCTGATCCATCCTCTGAGCCGCACACTTATCAGGCTGCTCTGGGTATCCCACATTGGAGAGAGGCCATGGAACTGGAGTACCATGCTCTTATTCGCAATGAGACGTGGGTTCTTGTACCTCCGCCACCTCGGGTCAACGTCATTGATTCTAAATGGGTTTTCAAAGTGAAGAAGCATTCCGATGGGTGTATTGAGCGTTATAGAGCGTGTCTTGTTGCCAGAGGTTTTCGGCAGCGCTATGGTCTTGATTATGAAGATACTTTCAGTCCAGTGGTCAAGCCTACAACTATCAGACTTCTTCTATCTCTTGCAGTTACTCGAGGTTGGTCTCTTCACCAGCTTGATGTGCAGAATGCCTTCCTACATGGCTTATTGGAGGAGGAGGTTTATATGCGTCAGCCTCCTGTTTTTGCTGATCCTGATCGTCCTGATTACATATGTCGTCTTACCAAAGCACTTTATGGTCGAAAGCAAGCTCATCATGCCTGGCATGCTAGTCTTGCGGCAGCTCTCCATGCTCATGGTTTTGCACCATCCACTGCTGATTCGTCACTATTTCTTCTACAGAAGCCCGAGGTCACTATGTATTTTATGGTCTATGTAGATGACATTATTCTTGTCAGTTCTTCTCCGACTGCCACTGATGCTCCTGTCTCTGCCCTTCGTACTGATTTTGCTGTCAAAGATCTTAGGAATCCTAACTACTTTCTTGGTGTGGAGGTTTCTTCTCGGTCTGATGGTCTTGTTCTGACACAGAAGAAGTATTCTTTGGACTTATTGCAGCGGGCAGGGATGCTTAAGTGCAATCCGGTTGCCACACTTATGTATACCACTGACAAGATCACTGCAGTCGATGGAGAGCTTCTGTCATATGAGGATGCTAAGAAGTACATGATTATTGTTGGTGGCCTCCAGTATTTGACGATCACGAGACCAGATATTTCCTATGCTGTCAACAGAGTTTGTCAGTATCTTCAGACACCACGCGACACTCATTGGTCTGCTGTTAAGCGCATCTTGCGCTATGTACGACTCATAGTGTCCTATGGGCTTCACATTAGGCCGAACCCCTCTGGGGTCCTCACGGCATATTCTGATGCGGACTGGTAAGGCAGTCCGGATGACAGGCGATCAACGGGGGGCTATGCTGTGTTCTTTGGCTCCAACTTGATCGCCTGGAGTGCTCGAAAACAGGCTACTGTATCACGTAGCAGTACTGAAGCCGAATACAAGGTTGTGGCCAATGCCACTGCAGAGCTCATCTGGGTACAGTCTTTGCTTCAGGAATTGGGAATTTCCCAACCACAGTCTCCTATCCTTTGGTGTGATAACATCGGTGCTACATACCTCTCGGCAAATCCGGTATTCCATGCCCGAACAAAACACATCGATGTTGGCTATCATTTTGTAAGAGAACGTGTCTCTCAGAAGCTACTACAGATCAAGTTTATCTCTTCCAAAGATCAACTTGCAGACATCTTCACCAAGCCGTTGCCTCTACCACAGTTTGAGGTGTGTATACACAATCTTACCCTTCTCGATTCTTTAGAAAGTGGCTAAGATTGAGGGAGGGTGTTAGACTGTATAGTCCTGTATAGTTTCTGTACGCATTGTATTACAAGGGTCCAACGTAGTAGCGGGAAATCCTCACTCTACACCATTCAGAGTAACAAGAAAGGAGAACAAAATAACACTCGGTAGAGACAACCATGTGGGAGTGTAAAAACTACGGTCACTTGACTAAGGATTGCAACCCTCTATTACATTGCATTGTCTCTGCTAAAGAATCTCCCAATGCACATGGCTGAAACAATTGAAACCCGTGGCCAAATATGTAAGATATGCTGCCAAAAGGGATAGGATGCCTATTAGTTCAAAGTGTCAAGGAAACTTTCAGTGCTGAACATGTGATTCCCATGGCACATATTGAAGTCACATCAGGGGACGTGAATGAGACACAGTTAATTCAAGCTTTTAGTTGCATGTTCAGCTGGAGCTGGCATTGGAGACCAAAATCGCAAGGGAAAGGTGTTTTTCTTAATGAGATTTCCAACTAAGGCCATGCTGTTGTGGCGAATAAAACTCCAAGACAATATGTTGGGTACTAACGTTGTCATTAGAGTTTCTAGTTGGGTACCTGAAAGCCAGGAAAAGGCCAAACTTCACCCGTTTTGGGTCAGAGCTGGAGGTGTACCTGATTATCTTAGGCATTTTCTTTTGGAATGTGTGAAGTTGGATCTCCATTAGGACCGGTGCTTGAAATAGATATGGACACAATTACTCTCAAGGAAATCATATTTAAGGTGGGAGTGAGAGATGTTCATAAAATACCTGATTTCACTGAAATGAGCACTTAAGAATTGTTCTTATATGATATCTTCTTCTCCTTGGAAGCTGTTGTAGAAAAGAGTTGGTACAATTGCAACTACAAGAGACATGAAATGGTGACAAATGTACATTTTACCCCAAGGCGGAAGGCAAGAAGACAAGAATAAAAAAGCCAGGACCGAACATGGCGTTGGACCTAGTATCTCTCTTGGCAGTATGTCTTTGGCACAATTTGAGGCAATGCACATAGAAATAACAGAAGATGTCGGTGGAATCTCTTTTGCTTAAAGATAAGCCCGATGATACCCAACATAATACAACCATGCAAATGGATAACGATGAGGAATTTGTGAGGAGGTTTAAGCAAATGGAAGAGGAAGATCCTAGCCGTAGACGAGAAGAAATGGCAGGAGGCAGAGGTAACAAAAATAAATTGGAAATGGAGGTTCACAGGAAAAATTAATTACTGCCATAGTTGTCAGAATCTGATTCTACCATGAGATTCTACGAGATTACGACCCAGATTGGGTGGAGCGATTCTACGATTTTACCAGGTAGAATTTAAGATTTTACGATTCTGGAAGTTGTGATCCTACTGTTTCCGATCTTGCCAAAGAGGATCCGATCCGACTCAGAATCACGATTCTGACAACTTGCTGCAAGCAATGGGAAGACTAGTAGAAAAGGACAAACAAGAATAGTTGGAATCTCCGAAGTTAAATGCTGAAGATGGAGAGACAAACAGTTATAAAAGGGGAAGACGATGAATAGCCACTAGTGGAAACAAGGCCAAAGGATTTGACCTTTAGTAGCTGTTCAATTACAAACGGTACAAATAGGGGTCTGCTACCGGTTCGAACGGGGAGGGTGACGGGCAAGGCTAATACCGTTTTGAACCAAAGAACCATACCTTTGGTACCGGTTGGTGGCCAAAACCGGTACCAAAGGGGTGTGGCAACCGTTCGCCTGGTGCGAGCACATTTGATACCGGTTTTAGCCACCAACCGATACCAAAGGGGTGTGGGAATGGGGGCGTGGCAACCGTTCGCCTGGCGTGAGGACCTTTGGTACCGGGTGGTGGCTAAAACCGGTACCAAAGAGTCGAACTGTTTTGCCTCCTGCACGTATGAGTTCGCGAACTGCTACAGTATGGTGCCATTCTCTTTGTTTCTCTCTGCTTCCTCCCTATCCCCCTCTCTCTTCTTCCTCTCTTCTTCCCATAATTCACCATGGATCAATCAGTTAGTTGCATAGGCCCTGTTCATGCACATTGCACGAACGTGCTTATCGTCGTCTACACCAACGAGAGCGCCAAGATGGAGGGTTATCTCGCCACATTCCAAGGATGGGTTGAAAGCGCAAAGGACCAACATAAATTCATCGGGCTTGATCTTGAGTACATGTGCAATAGGAAGGAGGTTGTGGTCATCCAACTTTGCTTCAAGAAGAATGTCTTGGTCTTCCAATGGGCAAGGTACGTACGTTTTGGGGCTTGATCCATTCATAGGTTTATTATGATGAAAATTGCATAGGATAGCAATTCACATGTCGGATCCCCATTTGAATCATATATACGTGACATAGAATCATATTTGAATCATATATGCGCGTGATATATAGAGAATTGCATAGGATAGAAACATGTCCGATCCCCATTTGAATCATATATCCGTGACATAGAATCATCATATATCCGATCCCCATTTGAATCATATATCCACATGATATATAGAAAATTGCATAGCTTTATTATGATGAAAATTGCATAGGTTTATTATGATAAAAATTGCATTGGTTTATTATGATGAAAATTGCATCGGTTTATTATGATATATAGTTCATGCATGGTGGCTTGTTGCATATTGGCAAATCCGTGTAAGAACATAGAAGACATAGTTAATTTAGGACATATTGGCAAATTGTTCTATGTGATACAAATTGCATAGGATAGCAAATTGTTCTATGTGATACAAATTTCATAGGAGACCCATTTGAATTATATGTGATAGATCAATTTGTATTTAGTAGTGAATTAATTTTACTTGTTGCATATTGGCATATATATTTAATAAGCAGGTTACTGTTATGATTCTTAATTAACAATTCGTTCCATGCTAATTTGTTGTTGCAGTAGTAACAAGAAGTGTCCAGCTCTCATGAACTTCCTTTGCCGCATCAGCATTCGTTTTGTTTGTGTTGATACAAAAAATGACAAGATCAAGATGAAGAAAAGCTTCAGTATTGCGATACCGGCTGCCTGCCATATTGATATCCAGAAGATATTCGGGCCTCAGCATGATAGGGCTTCAATGGTTCATATGGCAGTGGATTTAATCGAGGATTTCTACGCTGATATGAAGACCAATATTGATAACCACAATGAGTGGGAGACGACCCCACTTCACCGCAAGAACATTGAGCATGCCGCCATAGATGCTTACGTTGCATACGAGTTGTACCGCATTATTCGAATCGTCAACCTCGGGCAGCGTCACCTCGTACCGACAACACCAGCGGTTGATGATGATGATGATTCAGACGACTACTAGTGTGTTTACATGGGCAAACACACTTTTTTATATATCTCTATGATTTGTAGTAGTGCTTGGGGGTCGATCCTGTGATCTCTATTATGTATAGTACTTTTATATATCTCTCTATATGATGTAGTAGTGTGGGTCTCCTGTGATCTGGAGATCGAGTACTTTTATATGTATCTCTCTATGATGTAGTAGTGCGGGTCTCCTGTGATCTGAAGATCGACTACTTTTATATGTATCTATATTTATATGTTCATGTTTAAGTATGATGTGAGCAAGATTTCATTGTGATCGAGTATTTTTATATGTATCTATAATTATATGTTCATGTTCATGTTTAAGTATGATGTGCCATAACATGTGTGTACAAGTGTGCTATGGATTTTGGATGACAGATAATGCACTTCGGGGTGTGTCGACCTACTTCAGCGGCATCCACTTCTCTCTAGCAAGTTTAATGACTTATAGCCTGAATATCTTGGATCAGACAAACATGAGGGAAACTTGTCAAGATTTGGGTCATACCTTTGTCTTCTGACTTTCTAGGGCCTAGCCTAACATAACCAACGCAACTAGTTAGACACTTTTCTACCCCATTTTGACGCCGGTACCGGCTTTATTCGTATAAGCCTGATTTTTCTAAAACGGGGCTTGGGTTTCATCGGAGAGGGACTCCGGCGTTGGGATCCCACCACAAGCTAGATAGTGGGTTCCATAACATGTGTGTACAAGTGTGCTATGGGTTTTGGATGACATACAATTAATGCACTTTGGGAGTGTGTCGACCTACTTCAACGGCATCCACTTCTCTCTAGCGAGTTTCATGACTTATAGCCTGAATGTCTTGGATCAGACAAACATGAGGGAAACTTGTCAAGAGTTGGGTCATACCTTTGTCTTATGACTTTCTAGGGCCTAACCTAACATAACCAAAGCAACTAGTTAGAAACTTTTCTACTCCATTTTGACGCCGGTACCGGCTTTATTCGTATAAGCCTGGTTTTTCTACAACGGGGCTAGGGCTTCATCGGAGAGGGACTCCGGCGTTGGGATCCCACCACAAGCTAGATAGGGGGTGCCATAACATGTGTGTACAAGTTTGCTATGGGTTTTGGATGACAAACAATGCACTTCGGGGTGTGTCGACCTACTTCAGCGGCATCCACTTCTCTCTAGCGAGTTTCATGACTTATAGCCTGTATGTCTTGGGTCAGACAAATCTGAGGGAAATTTGTCAAGAGTTGGGTCATACCTTTGTCTTCTAACTTTCTATGGCCTAGCCTAACACAACCAAAGCAACTAGTTAGACACTTTTCTACCCCATTTTGACGCCGGTACCGGCTTTATTCGTATAAGCCTGGTTTTTCTACAACGGGTATAGGGTTTCATCGGAGAGTGACTCCGGCGTTGGGATCCCACCACAATCTAGATAGGGGGTGTCATAATATGTGTGTACAAGTGTGCTATGGTTTTTGGATGACAGACAATGCACTTCGGGGTGTGTTGACCTACTTCAGCTGCATCCACTTCTCTCTCGCGAGTTTCATGACTTATAGCCTGAATGTCTTTGATCGGACAAACATGAGGGAAACTTGTCAATAGTTGGGTCATACCTTTGTGTTCTGACTTTATAGGGCCTAGCCTAACACAACCAAAGCAACTAGTTTGACACTTTTCTACCCCATTTTGACGCCGGTACCGGCTTTTTTCGTATACGCCTGGTTTTTCTACAACGGGGCTAGGGTTTCATCGGAGAGGGACTCCAGCTTGAAAGTACTAGATCAGACAAACATGAGGGAAATTTATCAAGAGTTGGGTTATGGATGTCTCATATTTGGATTTCTCTCATTTTTCTAATCGATTTAGACATATTATTTGTCAAATTTCAATTTACGGATTTGCATATATGAATTATTCAATATTAAATGGAAAAAAGACAAATAAGTTAATTATCATTTGCATTTAAGAATATTTTAATTCAAAATATTATTAATGATTCATTTTTTATTTAAATAATTATTTCGATTCATAAAATAAATGTGTGTGACATCATAGTACATGGGTTAATAGGATTGATAGGATACTATTGTGAGGTAAGTATCTCTTGTTTGTAGGTCCCTCATAGGGAAGGAACTAGGAAGCTAAGCGTGCTTGTGCTGGAGTAGTGTGACGATGGGTGACCTCTGCGGGAAGTGTTAGTAGAAGGGAGTAATTTAAATTAAAATTAAAAATGCTTAGTGATAAATGTGGGGTTAAGTGGTTAAACAATATAAATAAATAAAATAGATTTTTTTGCGGAAAAATCAAAAAAAGAGGAAAAAAAAGATAATCCTTTGGTACCGGTTCATAATAAGAACTGGTACCAATGTTATCCGGCCCTGTGGGCTCCTCCTGGGCCACGTGAAGGCCCTTTTAATACCGGTCCGTAAGGAACCGATATTAAAGTCTGGTGGACCTTTAGTGTCGATTAATTAGTACCGATTGTACAACCGGTACTAAAGGGCCTCTGGAACCGGTACTAAAATCCCATTTTCTACTAGTGAGCTAGTATATTACACTAAGAGCCAGGACTCAGTGGAGTCATTCAGGGGCTAAAATAGAGAAGATTACTATAAAGCTCTATGATGAAGATGCCAACAAAGAAACTGAAGTTTTACCAAGGCGATGTGACAGACTTAAGGACAAAGAAGACATGCGGTGTCGAGACATCGTAGTAGGGTTCATGGACGAGGGTGCCATAAGCCTACTGTTAGAACCACGGGGGGCGTGATAACACTGCAAACGAGAACACCGAGTTTACCCAGGTTCGGTACGACGCAACTAGGCGGCGTTCCTACTCCTGCAATTTCACTAAATCAGGGCTGAAGGCTGAAGTATACAAAGTACAATGTAAGTATGGTTTCGCTAACTCAGCGAGGATCAATTTCTCGGCGAATTGTCTTCTAACTAATTGTCTGTCTGTTCTTGCTCCCGTCCGACTATATATATATATATAGCTGGATTAGGGCTTACAGAAAGGAAATCTAGAAGACTACGGAAAGTATCTAACTTGGAAAGTAAGGAATCCGTCTTCTCCTCCAAGCCGCACCACTTTGGGACGTGGTCCGGGTCCTTCTAGAATTCGGCTTCCTGCGCGTCAGCTTACTGGGCTGCCCAATGGACTATATTCCATTGCCTTTGGGCCACCCTGGTAATCCGGCCTTTGGGCCAATGTCGGGCATACCCCTAATTGGCATATATCCGACAGTAGCACCCAAGAAGGATTAAGACTTCATTCTGTGGCTCTTCTTGTATTGGTATTCTTTCTTAGAAATGTCGGCATTTTGTCTTGATTCTTCTTTCATCGAAGTTTCTTAATCCAAATCTCGGATTTACCGAAATCCGGCTTTTATTCCACGAGCCTTCATGGAGAAGGAACCTTGTGACGCCAGCGATGAAATCCTGCTGATATCACGGTCGTTTGGGTTCTGTCAAAGACTGAAACCATATCTCTGACAGATTCTCTCGCGGGAAACAAGCAGATAGCAGTAATCACCCCGCCCCCTCATTTCCCGGAATTTTCTAGTGTTACATGCATCACGCATCCAACGGCTAAAAGAGCCGTTGGAGCTAATCTCCACGCGCCCTGGCTATAAATAGCCGCCTCGGGGCCTCAGTTTTCTCTTCCGCTTCCTTCTTCCTCCTCGAGCCCTCCGAGCACCAGAGCACCTAGCACCCGAGCGCTCTGAGCCCAAGTTCCAGAGGACGCAGAGACCGAGCCCCCAAACTCTTCTCCGGGGAAATCATCGGAGGATCAAACTTCTGGCCGCACCGCCCGAAGATGGTCACCGGAGATTCTCCCTGCGCCTCTGATTCTGCGGACGCCACCGTCGACATCGAGGATATCATCAACGACCTTGACCCCATTTTCAACTCTCCCCCGTGCACTACTGCTGGCGCTCCGGAGGGATCCGCCAGCGAGCCGGCGGAAGGGGATCTGCCTCCCGCTGCCGGAACCATGCTGCCGCCATCAGCCACACCTCCTCATCCTCCTCCCTTCCCCGACACTGAGGGCGAGGAAACTTCTCGCGGTGGCAAAAACGCTGTCACCGCCGCCATTGCTGGAGGCGAGGAAGACGAGAAAGAAAATGCCGGGAACTGGAGCCACTGAAATGTGGCTCCGACTCTTCTTCCGTCTATGGAAAAAGACGGCTTTGTCATCAAGGACAAATTGCGGGTGGGCGAGGACGACACCGAGCCATCCCCTCAGGCCGGGGAACGCGTCCTTTTGGCGGCCCATATCAACCGAGGTATGGGAATTCCGTGTTCCGCGTTCTTTCTTCAGGTCTTAGATCATTACAACATCTAGCCGCATAATCTTCCACCAAACTCCATCTTGTACTTAGCCGGATTCCAGGCCCTCTTTGAGGGTTACTTAGGTATAGAACCCCGCCTGGATTTCTTCCAGTACTATTTTAACGTTAAGCGTAACACCATCGAGGGTGTTCTTCCGATTTGTGGAACAATCTCTTTCAACCTCCATATGTATAGGGAAGATTGGTTTCCTAAAATCAAGACTTCTGAGTCTGTCAAATTTTGGACGGGCTCATTCTTTTATCATTCGGATGTTCCATATCCTGGAAAGGATACGGGCATTCCGAATTTTATTAATTTCGCGGCCACGCCCCAAGACAATTGGGCGTTGCCCGCGGTCTAGGTTCTGCCTCCAGATCTGATGAGGATCAAGAGGCGAATCGCGAAACTCATCTCCTCCACTCCTCCCTTGACCGACATGGATACAATTCTATGCTGGTTTGGGAGGAGGATTTAGCCTCTCTCTTATCGCGGAAGCCAACTCATGTGCGAATACACGGGCCCGGACGACACGATGAGGACGACGAAGAGCGCGTTGTCGAAGAAAGAGTTCAAGAAACACGTGAACCAACTAGTCTCTACTCGTGATCAATACAAGGAGAGCCGACAAATGTATTACGCTAGAAACCCCGCTCCAAAGGTATGTTTCTGTACTTTGGGAAATTTCTCGAATCATGTCTTCTTTCTCTGATGTTTTTTGATACTAACCCTGATTTTGCTTTTTACATAGCTTCTTGATCTTCCTGAGGTAGAACTCGCCACTGATGATGAGTTGGATGCGCTGAGAGCCAACTTTCAATCAGCTGGAGGAAGGAAATGCAAGAAAGTTTCCTCCAGCCAGTAAGTCATAGATCTTGACGTTGTTACCGTTTCCACTTCCAGGTAAAATCCCAGACTTTTTATATGTATGCTTTTTCTTGCACACTTTTCTTTCTCGAATTTTTAATCTTGGACTTTCCTCCTTTTCTATTTCCTAGCCTTGCCCCTACCACACGTAAGAGAAAAGGCAGGAAAAAGCTGAAGGCTGCTGCCCACCGGGGACCCAAGCCATCCACCGCCACTGCACCAGATACTCCAATGGCAGCTGGGGAGGAAAGCTCGGCTTCTCGGGAAGAATACCCTCTCGAGACCAGCCAACCTGTTGTATCCGACATGGATGCACGGGAAAGGGCGGAACCCAACCAAGGTGGACCCTCGAACCCTGCTGAGGCAGAAGCAATGCCTACTTTTGAGGAAAAGTTTAAGGTAAAATAAGAATCGTGCTTCGACGAACGCGGATACATTCATCCGTGGGCGCAGAAGTACTTTGCTCGAGCTCCCTTAATCCGTCCTTGGCCAAAAGGCGGGCTTATTGTTAGGAATAATTATGTATTCTTTCCTCGCTAGGTCATGCAAGACGACCTCCACCATATGTGAATTACCTTCGCAGAATACGTTAAGGAATTCTCCGAGAATCTCGCGGGCTTGCAAAGGATGAGCTAGGTAAATATCTCTAGCCCCCAAGCATTAAGACGAAACTATACTCTTCTGTTTTTGCCTTAATGCATTTCCCTTTTGCCTGCTCAATTTTGCCTAAGCAACTTTTCCTTTGTCTACTTTTCAGCAAACCGCCGAGAACAGAAGCGTGGAAGTTTGTTAGAAGCTTACCATTAAGAACCAGGAAGTAAAATCTCTTCTTGGCATCCTTAATGATAAGGACTCATAACTCTCCGAGGCTAAGAATCAGCAGAAGGAGACAGCAGGTAAACATGCTTTTCATTCCTTGCTTCTGTTTCTAGAATTTTTTCTATGTCTTTTTCCAAATTATTAACTCCTGGGCTCTTTTTCTTCTCAGATTCTTTGGCTATAACCAAACAAATTGCTGAGGATGCTAGCAATGCTGAAGCCCTCCGCAAGGAAAACTTGGAGCTTTACAAGACGACTGTAAAGCTCCAAAAAGATCTAGAGGCGAGCCAGCTGGTTGTTAGATTGGCCGAGTCCCGATCTTCTTCTCAAGCTGAGAAGGATAAGGCGAGTATCTGGGACTTGGAGAATTCCCTCAATCAACGCCTTGAAAAAGGCGTTGAGATGGATAAAATTCTCGGTAAGTTTTTGTTACTTTACCAAGTTTTTTCTTGTATTTTTGCAGTATGCCTCCTTTTTCCTACTTCTATGTTTCCTAACCTTTCTTGGTTTTTTGAACAAAAGGGAATCCTTGGCTCAACCGGATTGAAAGAATCCGGGCTTTCGGGAAAATCGTCTCCGAGTTGAAAAATGTTGGGATTCTACTTATTAATAAGTGCATTCCACACAAAGTTGGCGATTACACGGAAGTCAGCAAACTTCCGGAAGCCATTGAAGAGGTGGCAAACCAGAGGGAGTCCTGGCTCCAATCTGCCGCCGAGGTGGTACGCGCATGGTCCTTGGGCTGATGCGTATGCATTACACCACCTCGAAGTCCTGGCGCGTTGCTACCGGTATCCCTCAAGGATATACGGAAGCTTAGAGGGCGGAGATCTTCGAGTATGTCAAGGGACACGCCTCCAAGATAGCTCGGATGGTGTCTACCTCCACGTTCTACCTGGAAGAAGAGATTCCGAAGACTCCGGAGAAACCGAGTGATAGCGACGAGGAGGACGACGAGGAGTATGAGGATGCCGCCTAGTTCCTGCATAGCCAGTCGAGAAAATAGAAGCATTACTATTCTTACAATGTAATATCAATTGTAATGCATTCTATCTTTTGTATAAACAAGCACTTATCCTTTGCAGTAAATTTTTAAGTCTTTGCAAGTTTTTCAGAGTTTTAATTCATTTCCTTCTAAGTTCTCTGGTTTGTATGTTTTAACTTTTCTTAGTGTTGAAGTGGCTCGAAACTATGTAATCTTCATGCCAAGTGAATGGGTTCAGAACTATCAGCCAAAACTCGGAATCATGGATTATACTTTGGCACTTTTACTTACTAATTTCAGTGACCCAACACAAAAACAATTAGATAATACTTAGGAAAAATAAGGAATTTTGAAAAGTATGAACCTCACACACACATGCACAATCTAGGGTTCTTCAGCCTCCTTAGGCTAAAAAGCATTCAGTTTCATAACTCCGAGCACGCAGGCACAATTCGGTTTAACGTTGAAGCTATATTGAAAGATCATTGGGAAATAGATAAAGACGGAAATATGCTTAAAATCGAAAAACAAACAAAACAATAATGCATGGATTTCCGACAACTTTATTTCATGATCTCAATGATGTTTACATAGAATTTCAACTAAGTGTAAAAGGAACGTAACTGCTGGATGCTCCAGGGCCTCTTTGTCTCTCCTAGTTCTACATCTATGTTTTTTTTCTCTTGCGATTTGGATTTTTCAGATCATCTTCCGTGTCTCGAATATCTACAAGGTAACATGACCCATTTTTCATAGCCTTGCTGATGAAAAATGGTCCCTCCCAGACTAGGGCTAATTTGTGCTTCATATCATGTACCAATCTTAGAACCAAATCACCTTCTTTAAAAGAATGGTGTTTGATTTTCCGACTATGATAACGTCGCAGTCTTTGCTGATAAATGGCGGACCTTTGTAGCACAAGCTCTTATTCTTCTTCTAAGAGACCGACGGCATCCTGTCGTGCGTTTTCGGCATTCGAGTCGTTGTACGCCTGCACTCTTGGGCTATCATGGATCATGTCCATAGGAAGCACTGCTTCTACATCATAAACCAGAAAAAAGGCGTTTGCCATGTTGATCTATTCGGCATCGTTCGAATACTCCAAAGCACAGAAGGTAATTCTTCTACCCATGCTCCAGCTGCTCTATGAAGAGGAGATTCGAGTCTTGGGCGGATTCCTTGCAGTATCCAACTATTCATTCGTTCGACCTATCCATTGGATTGTGGGTGTGCCATCGATGCAAGATCTAGGCGAATTCCTGTTTGTCGGCAATACTTTATTCACTCTCCAATTGAGAAATTTGTCCCGTTATCCGTGATTATGTTATGCGGCACGCCGTACCGCATGACTACGTCAATGACGAAATTTCTGGCAGTCACACCGTCAAGTTTTTGATGGGTTTTTCTTCCACCCACTTGGTATACTTATCTACTGCTACGAGTAGATGTGTGAGTCCGCCTCTGACAGTTTTGAATGGTCCCATCATATCTAGCCCCTAGGTCGCAAATGACCATGTAATGGGGATTTAAGTGATTGGGCTGGCATATTCGTCTGCTTGGCGTAATACTAGTATCCGGCACACGTATTAACTATGTGCTCCGCGTCTGTCCAGAAAAACCCTGCACGGAATGTTTTTTTTAACTATGCTTTTTGACTGAGCATGATGTCCATAATTTCCCGTCCTTCTTCTGGCGAAATACATCGCTAAAAAATTCCGATAGTACTGCGCTTATACAGGAAACCATTGATTACCGTGTATCCTTTGCATCGGCATGCTATCTGCCTTTGCCAGACTTCGTCTGCTCCATCCGGGAACTTCTAATTAACTAAAAAGTTTAAGTACGGAATTGTCCAATCCGGGTTAACGAGCAAACCTTCTATTTACTCAGAAACTACAGGCTAATCGACATCTCCATCTTTTATTGATGGTTCATGCAAGTGTTGGACGAACACACCAGGTGGTAAAGTCTTCACTCTTTCCGAGCCCATGCGGGCTAAAGCATCCGCGTTCCAATTTTCTTCCCTTTTGATGTGAAGAACTTCAAATCCCAGGAAGCAAATGGCGAACTCGTCGAATGTTCTCCGATATCCCATGTTTGGTTTAGCTGATGATCTACCAAGTCCGAATCACCATAGCAAAGTATACGATTGACGCCTATCTCCTTTGCATTATGCAAGCCATGAAGAAAAGCTTCATATTGTGACCACATTGTTGCTGGCGTTGAAGTGTATTTATAATACATATTCCATTGTGTCACCTTTTGGAGATTTAAGCACTACACTAACTCCAGCGCCTTCTTTCATTTTGGATCCATCGAAATGCACGATCCAATATTCCGACTCCGGCATTGGTGTGTTTTCCATTGCTTCTGTCCAATCAGCCATAAAATCTGCAAACACCTAGGATTTAATTGCCGTCCGGGGTTGGTACTTAATGTCGAACGCAGCAAGCTCAATGCCCCATTTGGCTACTCTGCCTGCTGTGTCCGTATTGTTTATAATATCCTCTAGCGGTGCTTTGCTTACCACTGTTATAGAATGTCCTTTGTCGTGGTGGTATCACGGCAGATGCCATAGGATGGCTAAAGGTTGGGGCCGATGGACGCTGGAGGTGCTCGGGGAGGGATCACACGGCGGGTAGCCGCGTGTAGGATGTCTCAAGCACTGGCAAACAACAGGATCTTACCCAGGTTCAGGGACCTCATGTGGAGGTAACACCCCTACTCCTGCCTTTCTCTCTATATGTGTGTTTACCGAGTAGCCACAGTACAAATCAGGCCTTCAGCCGAGTAGCCACTCTAGCTCTCTAGTTCTCTCTATGTGAAGTGAAGCAACGTTCTGGATCGTAAGGCAACGTTAGGTGTTGAACCTCTCGCAGGAGGAGCCATGGCACCTTATATACTGGTGCTCAGCCGAATAGAAAAAGACTATAAGGTACGACTGATGGGACAGGCGCACTTCAGAACAGAGAACGCTTCCGGCTTCTCGCTGACACGGGTTGTAACATCTCAGTGTTTGGGAAGTTATGAGGATCTAAATTTAATATGTGCATTTGCAAAGCATGCATCTAAAAGTACGGAAAATTTTGGCGTGAAAGTTTAAACAAACCAAAGTGACCAATGTTTCACTTGACATGATGAAATAGTTCTAGATCATCTAGTCAAGAGTACAATTGGAGTGATCTTTATAAGAAGTATCTTAAGAAACCAAATCATCTGGTTACACAAACCATAATTGGTTGTGACCAACACTAACTCTCAACAAGCCTAACCTCAAGTCTATAAGTGACTTGAGAGAAATCAACTCGGTATCTAGAACCTAAAGAGGGGTGAGTATCCAAATCACACAGTTGATGATCTTACTTCTGCAAGTTAGTCATGTATAACTAGATGATCTCATCAGTCCTGAAGGATGAATCTGAACGAGGAAACAAACCTTTTTAAACGAATACTAAACCCTGATCACTCTCTGTGATCTTTCCAAACTCTTGTCTACATACCTGCATGACCATGGCTACAAGAGAAGCAAACCAGGAGGGAGCCTAGATAAGAAGATATCAACTGAGAGGGGTGAAATCCTGGTGTTTGGTGTCATACAAGAATAATTTGAGTACAGGACCTGATCAATCTTGTAAGCAGATTATTTCTGAGGTCATTAAACACTGGAGTTTCATTAGGTTTAATTATACGGGAACAAACTGGTAATTGACTCTAAGACATCATCAGATGAGAAGTGGCAACTGGAGACTTATTCGCAAATACTAGACCTTGGAGTGATCGAGGTTCCATCGATATTCTACTGGAGAGAGTGAGACCAATATTGGAAGGGAGTGGAATTTCGACATGACCTCTAGATTATATTTGAAATTGAGGAGTTCAAACTTGAATCATTTTGAACTTGTGAATATTTGAATTTGACTTTGAATTCAAATTGAATAATCAAGAAAATACAATTACTATAATCAAATGGAAACAATTAAGAAATAACAAATATTGGACATTTCCAATTTCATTATGAATAAGAAAAAGAAAACAATTAACTTTATTAATAATATAACCATAATACAAAGTCATTTCAATAATCCAACAAATAGAAATTGCAAGATCTATTCCAAATTGTCAATTACAAAATGAAATCCTAAACTAACTCATGCACAGTTTCAGTCTCCAATTGATCTTTTGATCCTGCAAAATAAACATGAAAAACAAAGAAAAACAAAAAAGCAAGATTAGTGGGGGTTAGTACTCTCAGCTAGGTAGTGAAGTGCACTGCTAATCGCATCATCGAGATTAGACTAAGTCAAGTTAATACCTGTTCATATCAGAGAAATAGCCTCGGTATAATCTCATTGGCTAGTCACTCGAAATACAAGTGTCAGTCAAGAATAAGTGCAACACAAGGATAAGACCAAGACCACCGAGCTCATCTGTCAAGAAATAGATCTAGGGCCATACACACAAGCACACAGCTTACACCACCATGCACATCTCTGTGCTGTCAAAGCTACAGCAGCTGAATAAAAGGCCTGCAGCCGTGAAGCATAGGTGCAAAGCACCATTTCTCTTCCACAACACCAACTCGAGCTCTAAGCTCACACCACCACCACCAGGAATCACACCACCAGAAATCTATCTCCACAGATTAATCCAATCACTAGGAAGCCACAGGACCATCAACCATACTATCCAAATCCCTGCTGTGAGAAGATAAACAGAGTAGATCCAGCAAGATCAACACAAGGCCAAGCCACAAGCTGGGGAAGCAGACCTGGAGCAAAGCAAAGCAAGGCCAAGCCTGGAGCTAGAGGAACAAGTCAACAAGACTGCAGGGAGGAAGGCCAATAAGGCAGCAACACCAACCAGCACCAGATCCACAAGCTCTCAACACAACCCCTGCATCAACACTTAACAGGTGGATCCCTACACACCACTTAGCAAGAAATTGCTAAGCTATGCACATAGAGGGGTTGGGATTTATTTCCCTCAGTCTAGCATAGTGTTGCTATGCTAAACACATCACAGGGAATTCCATAGTAGCATAATATCTGTTCTTATTTATAAAAACTTGCCTCAGAACAACATCATAGGCTTAGGCAATAAAAATCATGCGCAATCTATTCTTATCTGAAAGTAGCCAAAAAGGGCCAAAGTAGCAGTTCCTAAATTTATACCAACAAGCACAAATCATTCTAGGAAGGAATCAAACCTGTGCACTTCCAAAAGGGGCATCACAGGGAGATAACTTGCCAGACATGCAAGTGCATGGGCACAAAAATTAGGAGAAAGCAAATTACTAGACCATGATTAATTCACAAGTAAATGTTCTTACATGGATCATGGCCTCAGACTTTGCATCACTGGCCCAGGGCATCATCAAGGATATGAGCAATTGTTCTTATCAGATAAGTTGCCTTGGGGTTCTAAGACCAATAGTACCAGGATCTTAGCAGTCTAAATGATTACCAGGAGCACAAATCATGGACCAAGAAAATTCTTCTAAGCTCAAGCCTTCAGTAAATAGTTGTTGGGAACTAGTCCATTGGAGCAGTACCTCAACACAACCATACATGAACAGGCTAGTAGTAAAACGAAATGACAGAATGATGGCATATTCTCTGAATCACAAATTCAGAGTAATACCTATCGATATACAGCACACCCATATAAAGTTTGGAAGCCACACATGATAGTGGGCTCTGTTCAACAGATAGCTAGTCAAGGGGATTTATCACAGAAGGATATCCAAAGGAAATTATTTCACAGCAATGGCTGGGAGTAAATCCCAGACCATTTTTGCACTACCAGCACAAAGAGAATACCCACAAAAATCCCACAGTATAGTGCATCAGTTAGATGATCCCTAGGAGCATAACAATACACCAAAGCATTCATATCTCCAATTCATCACAGAGAATAACAAATTCTCAATAGTCTCTGTACCAAGAACTCAATGGGAAAATTCCCACAGCTCAATCAGTTCATCCACAACCTCCTAAAGGTTTTACAGGGGCATGGCATGAGCACTAGCACGACGGCCAGGCTCCAGAGCAAGGGGGATTGGAGGCAGAGAGAGAGTAGAGAGGGGACAGAGAGAAGAGAAGAGGAAGAACTCACCGGTGGTCACCATCGTGGTGACCACATCCAGTTGGTGAAGCGCACAGCGGGCAGCGTGGCACCGTGGTTGCACTCCAGGAGGCCATCCCGGCGGCACCTCGCCACCGCAGCCTTCGACAACCGCTGGGGAGCAGCATCAGCACCACGGCACCCTGAATCACCTCGGGGAGCAGGCAGACACCGGTGAGGGGTGGAGCGCCTCGGGCTCCCGAACCCTAGGGTTAGGGTTTGCAAGCGCACGAGAGGCACAGCGAGCGGAGAACAAATCGAAGAGGAGGAGATGGTAGTGGGCGAGCTGGCGCATCTTTTGCACCCATGCACGGCGGTGGGGGTGGCCGGAGACTGCCGGAATGAGTCACCGGAGGTGGAGGCGATTTGGTCGCCTAGGGTCGGGGATGAGAGGGTGAGAGGAGTAGGAGTGCGGTCAGGCTCGACCAGCCGGGCGGGTTGGGTTCAACCGGTATGGTTGACCCACCTGTCAGCCCTAGGGGCATAATGGTCACTTGACCATCTCTTTAACAAAAGAATAAAATAAAATAAAAATCTATAAATTACTAAATATTTCAATAAACATTAATAAAATTCTAATAAATAATTTGTGTACTGTAATTAAGGAAAATAACTAAAGAATACTTATAGTCTTAAAAATTATGTTTTTAAAATAATATTTTAATAATAAAACTTTAAGAATAAGGTTTAGAATAATTCAAATCTATTTAATCAAATGTAAATTATTCTCTCAACTTTATTTAAATTTTTTGATCATTTCAAAATACTCCATAACAAATGTTTTCTGTCGAAACCATAAACTAAATTATAAAAAAATAAAAAAATAATAGTAATAATAATAATAATAATCATTAACTCTGATAAATTAATAAATAATTCATAAAATCAGAAAAATACAAGTTATATACCAAAATGCCCCAAATGACAAATACAACTCATCTATTATGTTATAAAGTCATTTGCTCAAGTTTTCATGTGTGCAATATTTTGTCTAGCCATTTAATTAAATTGAAATTAATAAATTAATAGCTTATTCAAATATTTTCAGAAAACATAAAATGTATATTAAATTAAAGAGAAGCATTTTCAACTCAAATATGACAAACACAAAACATCTTGCTTAAGTTATAAACTTGTTTTAAAAGTATACTGAACTTCTACCTTGTTCCATTATAACCAGAAACAATTCCATACCATTATTTTCTTATTAACAAAAACCTCATGTTTTGACACCTAACAAACCTATCATCATAAGTCAATAACAAGTTATGTGATGATAGAGTTCGTTGTATTAAATCATCATTTTCAATTAAACTCTCTATCATTAAATCTACACTTTTGAACATAAAATCGAGTATGTGTATTATCTTTTCAATAGATGTTTTTCATAGGTTATTGTTTTCCCGTTTAATCAACTGATAACTATTTATACTTAAACATTATAACAATTGTTTGCTTAATAAAAGTGAAACACATGTAAGTCTAAAAGAAGTGATAACCACATCACCACAAGTAATGAAACAATTCACCTAAAACTTATGTGATTAACTTATCGTATCGAACATAGCTTACACTTGTAAGCTGGGGTATTTTCCAGGGTAATTGTAGAGGCCCCAGACCGGAGGGTCCAGAACCCCTCGTATGCATTCATTCACGATCCCAGAAGAACCAGTCGTGAACAACATACGTAGTTGGCATACAGAATACATCATCCATTACACGAATATAGAGTCTTACATAAATGGTCACATGACCAAGTTCTTAACAATTGTCACGCAGGACAGACTTTCAAAGTAAACACAGCGGAAGACGATAAGCATAGCGTAGTAGAACCCGAGTCACGCCTCATCCTACAGGCTGCTAACTAGGAGACGATCCTAATTCGCAGGTTCATCAGTGTAGCACTCCTCCTCATAGAACCCTTCCTGAGGTGTCTCCTCATAGTCTGGCAAGTAAATACCAGGGGTGAAACCAAATGAGTACGTTTGAATGTACTCAACAAGACATCCTTTATCAGCTTACAATTATGCATACATGCTTATTTGGTGGAGTGGGTAGGCCATACATATGGTTCAGCTACCCATGACAGATAAAAGATTTATCATGGTTGAGGTTTCATGTTTAGTTCTTTGTGAAAGATCATTTAAAATAATATAGTTTTACTCTCGTAGATATCACATATCTCGGAGGTTTTATAAGCTTTGTTTTAGAAAAGAAAGTTTTTCTTTTCAGAAACTTTTAGTAATAGTTTCTTTCTCATCCGTATCTCGCAGATACCAAGTCATTCCTCCTTAGTACCTCTCAGGTACAAAAGCCTTTCTTCAAAAACCTCTTTTGAAAAGTTGACACAATACTAGCTACATGGCTATTCAACCGTCCATATCCGAGGACGCGGCTATCTCGAAATAGTTTTACTCTGCAGAGGTGTACACATTTCCACTAGATCCAGAATCCACCATGAAACAACCATGGACTGTTCCCAACCTATGAGAACATCAGATAACTGATCTTGACTATCCACTATGTACAAGCTAGTACATGACTATCTCTTCAATTGGGGTTACCCTCCCTGGCAAGCCATGTCCCACACCGCCCAAACAGGAGACCCAACTGCTGCATCCGGAGGGAAAATTAATCCCACACTTTAGATGTCCCGTATACTCACTCCTAGCGACACTTCGGTTCGGAGGATCCAATCCCCTATAGCCTTTGAGATAGCACATATACTAACCATAACAAGTTTCTAATCAAGCCCCTACCCATATTGGGGTAAAGTGGCAGTACGATAATGGTTGTCCAGCGAAGACTAGGTTATGTGTCTTTTGTAAACATTTCTCAAAAATTTCCCTTCATGACAACTCTTCCGGTAGACAGGGTCTCACCCTTCCTCCGGGGTTTTTCCTTCCATAAGGCATTTGTTCATAAAAACACATTTTATTTAGTTCATTTAAGAACTCAAGTTTTAAGTGGGTGAATGGTATTTACATACCATTTAGTGGCTAAGGGCTTGGTAATACCAAGTTGAATATTAATATGATTCCTTCTACTAGTAATATTAATAGTAGTAGTATTCACACAAAAATAGTTTTGAAGGTATAGTTTTGTGAAAACTTCAGAAGTGAAAAACATGCGTGATAGATAATGATAAGTGTTTATACAGCAAGCATTAGGATGGCTTGCCTTGGTACAAGTGATGGTCCTGGTCCTGAAAGTAACAGGAGTTGCAATACCCTTCTTCAGCAAATCCTTCCTCCTCGTTTTCTAACGTCGTAAAAAGAAATAAAGACACACCTTCAGAACCAAACAAGACAAACAATGCTACAAGTAATACATACAGCAAGCAACCAAGAAGTACCACCCAATGTTCTCAATTTTTCCCTTAAGAAAAATTGGCATAAAAACTATAGTTGGAAAAATCTGCTTTTTCCTAGTGTTTATGTGTGGCCAAAACAATGATTCTTAGTTAAGAACACTATGGACCAGTGGGGTAAAGCACATGTTACTAGACAGTAGGGTGTCACATAAGACACATTTTGATGTCTAAAAACTCCCCCAACAATCTCTATGGCTAGCACATATTATTTGCTAAAATATTCAAATGGTGAAAAAGTTCATGACAACAAGTCAAGCCTATGTTCCACCATGATGAAAACAAAATACCAGTGGGTGTTCCACTAGCAAAATGCTCACCAAGAGGTTAATAAGCCTCTGGTCACTTTTCTAAAAGTGCTCCAAACAAACAATCTAGCATCCAAAAACTCCTACTCATACTAGTGGAAAAATTTAGGAAAAATACTAGACTAGTTTAGGCTACACTAGTTAATTTTATGCACAAGTGGGCAAGCTAGCAGAGGCAAAATACTCCTCTAACCAGTACCATAAATGCTACTGGATTCCACAAAATGACATAAAAATATAGCTAGGAAACAAGGAAAAACTATGCTTAAAAATACTACACATGTGAGGAGATAAATTCCTAGTCATCCAAGTGTTACTCATGCTTTTATGCTACTTAAGAGGAAACCTATCAGAGGTGAAAACCCTAAGATAATAATGCCACAAGGACATTCCATCCTCTGGTTTCAACACCAAAGATTCATATTTTTCCCTAGGGGAAAACAAGACAAAAAGCATACATGAATATCCTAGTATGAAATTTAGATTTTAAGCATTGCTATTTAAATCTATTCCAAACACAAGCACCAAGTATCTAGAGGTTCTATAAACAAAATAACAGTACCTAAATGGTACTGGTTTCATGAGAATTAATCTAGCAATAAGCCTAAAAAGCATTTAAAGATCTACTCAAGACATATATAAAAAGCTAGCTATGAGCAAGATCTATGCATGGAAAAATAGTTCTAAAATTCTACCACTCAAACCATTTATGCTAACATGTTCATATAACTTGTAAACATCATAACCACACTGTAAAACAACATCACAAGCAAGACCACATCAAGTGCATATCACAACATGAACATATAAAGCAAGATCTAGAAATAAAAAATTAGACAGAAAGTACCCAAAACTTGTTCTGTTTCTCTAATTTTTTCTATGGCTCCAAAAAGTAAATCCTTCTAGGATGTGATAGTCCTTATCATTAAAAAGCCTCTCCAATTTGTCCCACTCAAAAATAATGTCCCAAACTCCCCCTAAAAATCATGGAATAGCTCACAGATGCTTTACCAAAATGGATGGAATTTCCCAATGGTAACTCACCTTGGTGTAAGCTAAAATTGTACTGGTAGGTATTGAAAAGGGATTTCCAAAACAGTTGAGTTTGCTCAAAAATGTTTTGTATTTTTGGAGTTCTATTCATTTCAATTTTTAGGGTACTGTCTGGCATATTAGCTATAGAAAAATAATTAGAACTCAAAACATGATTCTGCCAGTGGGAGATGGTTGTGATTTTGTATGGCTATGAGTACAAAAATTAGCAAGGCTAAATAAATTTATTTGCTACCTTTTCCAAGCCTAAAGCTAACCACCTAATTAAACTGCCAGAAAAATGCTATTTTAGATTCAACCGAAAAATGCCCAGATGGGCCAGATCCCACTGCGCTGGCCCAACTAGCGTGCGGCACAGCCCGCCTGCGCGTGCGCGCGCGCGAAACAGTATGTTCAAAGGTGACCGTCGATCCGCAGATCGACGGCTCCTCTTCTTTCTTCCTCCCCGCGTCTCTCTTCTCTCTCTCTCTCAGCCCGCGGACGAACACCTAGCTAAAGCTCGAGATGGCTCACCTAGGGCTCGCGGGTTGGAGTGGGGTGGTGCAGGAGTGGACGACGGTGGCGTGGGCGATCTCGTGGCGCGGGCACGGACGGTGACGATGCTTGTGCACGGCGGCGGCTCGACGGCGTCCCGCGGCGGCTCCGAGGACGACGGCGACGAAACTGCAAACGAGAGAGGGCCAGAGGGTGTCAGGGAGGTAGGCGTGAGCTAGGGGGTTGCAATGGAGGCGAAAGGAGGGCGGGAGATGCAGAGTTTTCGACGCCATTTCCACCTCGAGTTTGCACGGGTCTGCGGATGGGCGCGGCTCTCCTCGTTCACAGAGTGAGATCGAGCACGCACGGGCTCGATGGGGTGAGTGAGAGAGGTGAGGTTGGCCTGGTGGCGAGAGGGTTAGGCCTCTAGGGCTTTGTAGGCACGAGTCTAGGTGGGTGGGCTCGGGTTGGCAACGGCATGGGCATGCCTTGCCCCTTGGGGTTTCTCCACGGGTGGCCAAGCATCTGATTGGTGCCCTGGGGTTAACCTTGGTACACTTGGGTGAGCAAAGCCACAGTAGGGGCCAAGGGATGGGCAAAAGTAAAAAAAAAACACTATTCCAACCACTATATGTGACATCACCACTTAGTCAAATGCCACCTCATTTTCTCCCTCCCTAGCCAGCCAAAATGGGATCCAATGTCACCTTCTAGAAGCTCAATAACTAAGTTTTCGAATTGGCAAGGTGGCAAGGCTTGGATCAGTACACACAAGATAAATCATCAAGTTTAAAAGTGTTGATCACTGTTCTGTCAGAAAAATTCAGTTAGGCAGTGTTCTGAATTTTTCTAAGTGCTAGAAAAACAGACAGAGATAGCAAAAGTGGGAGTTGTTTTCACCAAGCAAACAGACTCCAAAAGGTGTGATTTAAAATGCTCAACAAAGAGCAACTATCCAAGTTTCAGAACCAATCATTTGATCTGAAAGATGAGGGGTTTAAGGCTCTGAAAATAAATGACAAAGTAAGTACATTCTCTGTTTTTAAATTGCCTAACTTTCTGTCTTAACAAGATGGCTCAAAAACCATCATGGCATTGTGTGTTAATTATCTTTGTAGGTTTTTCCAAGGGTGTAGTTTTGTTGTCCTCCTAACAGAGAGTAGTTTTGATCAAAGAAAATCCATAATTGGATAATCCTTGTGATGGAAAACAAGGGTTGAAAACAGCTACTTGGCTGTTTCTCAGGACAAAAATTATATTGGAAATTCTAATGAAATCTTTTCCAATTAATTTTATTTCAAGTTCAAGTTGATTCCTAACCATCAATAACACATTTTTAAGTTGATACAAAGTGTTACCTCAAGTTTTGAAAAATATTCTCTTAAGAACCTTAGTGGAAAACATAGGAAAACAAATAGAAAACAATGTTTTTCTTAGGAGAAAAACTCCTCAAGTGAGTGAAAAGAACACACCACTTAAATTGCATAGATAAACATTACTACACAAACATGTTGTCCACTTAATTGCATTACAAAAGTCTTAAGAGGCTTGCTAAATTACTATTATACAAGTGCTTAAAAACAGGGGTGTGACAGTAATTCATGATGCATCTCATTACTATGCATGTATCATCTTGCCAGTGTTTTCTGTAGTCCTTACCGGGACTACTTTGCTATCTTTCAGATGTCAGGATTTCCTAGAAGACCCTTGAACCCGAAGACATGAATTGTTATGGTTATTTCAATCTCAGACAAGTTCATCACTTGCTCATATCCGTTGCAATACTTCATAACAAACTAATTGCAAAAACTCTATCGTCTTATCACCTACTCTCAAAAGAATGCATGATCCTATTTTTTATAATAATATGACTAATTGAATGACTACTCGAGTGGTAGTGTTCAGTTTGGTGGGCGGATGGGACCATGGTAAGATGAATAGGTCAAAGGAAGGTTCCATCTGCACGGGAACGTATTACCTAGGAATTAACCACAACTGCCGTCAGAACACGGTGCGCTGTAAATACCACGTTAACCATGGGTCTTCTATGGGGGGAGTAAGTCAGCTGTGATACTTTTCTCCTTCGCATGTCAACGGGCTGCCAGAGACGTACGCTGTAGGTTCTGCGGGACTACATGCACATGGGTGGGATCCCTTAATTCCCACGGACTCTGCGGGTCTATGATGGTCTGCCAGGGGCGTGTAGATATCCATCGTGAGGGGTGGAATCAGGCGTTCAACCTGCTGGCAGAAATGGGTGGGCATGCGTTGTGCGGAGAAGCACGGTTTGTCTTGGACCAACAACCGGGCCCCACACCTGAGTGGGAGTGGACAGGATCTCGAGCCTAGTTGTGCAACATGGTCTTGGTCGTCCATGGGTAAAGTAACGCACCTCTGCAGAGTGTAAAAGGATGTGGCATGTTACCCCCTGTTCCGGGAAGGAACTGCGAACGCTACAGGAAAGGCAACTCCATGAAGTTCTAGCTCCTGTGATGGTCTGGCGGGCATAGTTTTCAGAAGTAAAAGCAACCTCTTGAAGAAATCTTTACAAAACCTTGCATTAGCTAATGACTCTTGTGAGTCTAAAGCTGTAGTTAGTGCATCAAGCTATCCTCTATATATCATGAACTTGCTGAGTAACGCTCGTTACTCATTCGTTCCCGTTTGACCCCCTGCTTAGAGTTGAAGCCCGAGGGAAGTCGACATCGTGAAGCCATCACTACCTCATGAAGCCAGATGGAGTCATCTCTTACTTAGTCCGGAAGACATCGGCATCAACAACGTTGATGGAGGAGAAGCTATCAAGGTGTAGGTGGAGTCCATTCTCGGACTTAGTTGTATCAAGCCATAGATTAGGGCTGGCATCAGCCGTAGTGGATTTAGTTCTGAGCTAGAGATCTTCTCCGGCTTGAATCTTCGAATTGCTTCTTCTGATGTTTATTTGTATGAGATCTTCTTTGATTCTTCAAAGAGATTCTCGAGATTTTGTAATGAAGTTTGTATCCTATAGTTTCGCCTGGACCCGCTGTGTTTCTGTTGTACTACTCTGAGGGATGTAATATTCACAGGTAAGTCCTTCTGTGAGTATTATGTCATCGACTTGCGCACTACACATGCAGTGGTGTGCTGGGTCACCACAGATGGTATCAGAGCGAAGCGACCTTAGGTCTAAAACCTTTTAGGAGATCTGTAGGTTGGTAAAGATTATAGGAAGCCATCTTATCTAAACCAAATTTCCTACAACTATGATGATCATTCACTTGAGAATGATATGATCATACTTGTATAGAATTTCTTACTCAACTTGAGTAAATCTACTTATCTATTTTCTTTATACATAGGTATGAATAGTTAGAAGTCTAGCATGTATCAGTTCAATGAGAAAAGGAGAGTTCTGAAATAGTCACAGATGATTAAGTCACAGTGATGATTACCCCATTCTATGAATGAATAGGATGGAGTAGAACATGATATAGAATAAGTATAGGAGCCAACAATTAGGGATATTTGAGAATGAAGAGTCGTCAGACCATGGTAACTACGGGGTATATACCATATCCTTGGTTACCAAGTCTGGAGGAGAATCACTATAGTTTCGTACATAATTAGGAGAAGGCATAAGCATTTATGGAAGCTACATTACTACTCCTAAGGTGATCAACATCATGAAGGATCAACAGATGCCATGAGAAGTTTAGCGTAATCAAGATGAAGGACTTTAGTTGACATGGTACTTAGTCCTATATGGAACCAAGTTAGACAACAACTACTATAGGATTATTTGTCTTAGTTTATTCCATTGCAGTAGGGCATGCAACTGGAGTAATTACTTAGGCAAAGAGTGGTTGTGTAGACTTGGATTACAAGGTACTATATACTTGCTTGTAGTGTATAGCATTTAAGAGCCTTGGTACTTGAGATGTTTTACTCTAAGTACTTTTATTTCACAGGCTTTTGATGCATGAGTGATAAATGCATTTGGGATTTATTGCATCTTATTTGGATCTTTGATTGACTAGATCTGTACGTGAAGATTGAACTTGATGTGCAAATGCATGTGCAAACACTGAGTTCTATCTTGATGTTACTGGTCTAGAGGGTATAGGATTAGAATGAGAGCGGTCTGAGTAATCAGCAGTTGGAAACAAGCACAAAAGCTCTGGAAGACCAGGAAGTCAAGAAGGCAGAAGACAATGAAGTCCCTGATGGGAATGGACCACATTCCACATCTTGTTGGAGTCGGAAATATACTTCATCAACCCATGGAGATATACCACAAGTGATGAGAAGAAATTCACATGAGTAGTTATATTCTTGAAAGAAATATGTAGAAGTTCGATAGGTTAACTTATAGAGTCACCCCGGAGAAGTCAAAACAAAAAGATATAGAAGGACCATAGGAAGTCACCAGTGAAATAGGTTATAGTCACCTGTAGATAATTGTTAAAACTCAAGAAGACTCGAAGGTGTTTTTACTAATGAGATGAGTATAAGTCAATGTACACTATGTTGTACAAGCTTCTTTGAGAAATATTCCTCTTGAGACCTTTAGATTGAACCAAATGGAGTCCAAGCTATAGACAATATCCAGTGTATTGGAAGAATCTGATTGGTTATTCATCACTCGGTGAATATACCAAATGTTCTTCAGAAAGTTGTGAGAGGTAGGAAACCCTACATATTCATCGGAGAACGAAACTTGGTAACCACTATATGGTGGAAATACCACGTGTTCTTCGTGAGACCATTAGGAAGGCCTAGTAACAAAATAGGGTAGGCCTAATATTAGGCAAGGTATTAGATCATAGTGCAAGACAGTGGATGGTGAACAATCCAGACAAGAGGCTATACATGCCAAGGCCAACACAAGGAAACAGCTGTGAATAATCGACGCTCTACAGAAGTTCTCTCTACCTATCCTTACGTGAGAGAGGTTGAACTTCGGGACGAAGTTCTTGTTAAGGGGGAGATACTGTAACATCCCAGTGTTTGGGAAGTTATAAGGATCTAAATTTAATATGTGCATTTGCAAAGCATGCATCTAAAAGTACGGGAAATTTTGGCGCGAAAGTTTAAACAAACCAAAGTGACCAATGTTTCACTTGACATGATGAAATAGTTCTAGATCATCTATTCAAGAGTACAACTGGAGTGATCTTTATAAGAAGTATCTTAAGAAACCAAATCATCTGGTTACACAAACCATAATTGGTTGTGACCAACACTAACTCTCAACAAGCCTAACCTCAAGTCTATAAGTGACTTGAGAGAAATCAACTCGGTATCTAGAACCCGAAGAGGGGTGAGTATCCAAATCACACAGTTGATGATCTTACTTCTGCAAGTTAGTCATGTATAACTAGATGATCTCATCAGTCCTGAAGGATGAATCTGAACGAGGAAACAAACCTTTTTAAACGAATACTAAACCCTGATCACTGTCTGTTATCTTTCCAAACTCTTGTCTACATACCTGCATGACCATGGCTACAAGAGAAGCAAACCAGGAGGGAGCCTAGATAAGAAGATATCAACTGAGAGGGGTGAAATCCTGGTGTTTGGTGTCATACAAGAATAATTTGAGTACAGGACCTGATCAATCTTGTAAGCAGATTATTTCTGAGGTCATTAAACACTAGAGTTTCATTAGGTTTAATTATACGGGAACAAACTGGTAATTGACTCTAAGACATCATCAGATGAGAAGTGGCAACTCGAGACTTATTCGCAAATACTAGACCCTGAGTGATCGAGGTTCCATCGATATTCTAATGGAGAGAGTGAGACCAATATTGGAAGGGAGTGGAATTTCGACATGACCTCTA
The DNA here is from genome assembly GCA_028641055.1 of Alopecurus myosuroides. Classification (NCBI taxonomy): domain Eukaryota; kingdom Viridiplantae; phylum Streptophyta; class Magnoliopsida; order Poales; family Poaceae; genus Alopecurus; species Alopecurus myosuroides. The sequence goes on along the minus strand of CM054057.1, from coordinate 25,166,614 downwards.
GATTATATTTGAAATTGAGGAGTTCAAACTTGAATCATTTTGAACTTGTGAATATTTGAATTTTACTTTGAATTCAAATTGAATAATCAAGAAAATACAATTACTATAATCAAATGGAAACAATTAAGAAATAACATATATTGGACATTTCCAATTTCATTGTGAATAAGAAAAAGAAAACAATTAACTTTATTAATAATATAACCATAATACAAAGTCTTTACAATAATCGAACAAATAGAAATTGCAAGATCTATTACAAAATGAAATCCTAAACTAACTCTTGCACAGTTTCAATCTCCAATTGATCTTTTGATCCTGCAAAATAAACATGAAAAACAAAGAAAAACAAAAAAGCAAGATTAGTGGGGGTTAGTACTCTCAGCTAGGCAGTGAAGTGCACTGCTAATCGCATCATCGAGATTAGACTAAGTCAAGTTAATATCTGTTCATATCAGAGAAATAGCCTCGGTATAATTTCATTGGCTAGTCACACGAAATACAAGTGTCAGTCAAGAATAAGTGCAACACAAGGATAAGACCAAGACCACCGAGCTCATCTGTCAAGAAATAGATCTAGGGCCATACACACAAGCACACAGCTTACACCACCATGCACATCTCTGTGCTGCCAAAGCTACAGCAGCTGAATAAGCCTGCAGCCATGAAGCATAGGTGCAATACACCATTTCTCTTCCACAACACCAACTCGAGCTCTAAGCTCACACCACCACCACCAGGAATCACACCACCAGAAATCTATCTCCACAAATTAATCCAATCACTAGGAAACCACAGGACCATCAACCATACTATCCAAATCCCTGCTGTGAGAAGATAAACAGAGTAGATCCAACAAGATCAACACAAGGCCAAGCCACAAGCTGGAGAAGCAGACCTGGAGCAAAGCAAAGCAAGGCCAAGCCTGGAGCTAGAGGAACAAGTCAGCAAGACAGTAGGGAGGAAGGCCAATAAGGCAGCAACACCAACCAGCACCAGATCCACAAGTTCTCAACACAACCCCTGGATCAACACTTAACAGGTGGATCCCTACACACCACTTAGCAAGAAATTGCTAAGCTATGCACAGAGAGGGGTTGGGATTTATTTCCCTCAGTCTAGCATAGTGTTGCTATGCTAAACACATCACAGGGAATTCCATAGTAGCATAATATCTGTTCTTATTTATAAAAACTTGCCTCAGAACAACATCATAGGCTTAGGCAATAAAAATCATGCGCAATATGTTCTTATCTGAAAGTAGCCAAAAAAGGGCCAAAGTAGCAGTTCCTAAATTTATACCAACAAGCACAAATCATTCTTGGCAGGAATCAAACCTGGGCACTTCCAAAAGGGGCATCACAAGGAGATAACTTGCCAGACATGCAAGTGCATGGGCACAAAAATTAGGTGAAAGCAAATTAACAGACCATGATTAATTCACAAGTAAATGTTCTTACATGGATCATGGCCTCAGACTTTGCATCACTGGCCCAGGGCATCATCAAGGATAGGAGCAACTGTTCTTATCAGATAAGTTGCCTTGGGGTTCTAATACCAATAGTACCAGGATCTTAGCAGTCTAAATGACTACCAGGAGCACAAATCATGGACCAAGAAAATTCTTCTAAGCTCAAGCCTTCAGTAAATAGTTGCTGGGCACTAGTCCATTGGAGCAGTACCTCAACACAACCATACATGAACAGTCTAGTAGTAAAAGGAAATGACAGAATGATGGCATATTCTCTGAATCACAAATTCAGAGTAATACCTATGGATATACAGCACACCCATAGAAAGTTTGGAAGCCACACATGATAGTGGGCTCTGTTCAACAGATAGCCAGTCAAGGGGATTTATCACAGAAGGATATCCAAAGGAAATTATTTCACAGCAATGGTTGGGAGTAAATCCCAGACCATTTTTGCACTACCAGCACAAAGAGAATACCCACAAAAATCCCACAGTATAGTGCATCAGTTAGATGATCCCTAGGAGCAAAACAATACACCAAAGCATTCATATCTCCAATTCATCACAGAGAATAACAAATTCTCGATAGTCTCTGTACCAAGAACTCAATGGGAAAATTCCCACAGCTCAATCAATTCATCCACAACCTCCTAAAGGTTTTACAGGGGCATGGCATGAGCACTAGCACGACGGCCAGGCTCCAGAGCAAGGGGGGATTGGAGGCAAAGAAAGAGAGTAGAGAGGGGACAGAGAGAAGAGAAGAGGAAGAACTCACCGGTGGTCACCATCGTGGTGACCACATCCAGTTGGTGAAGCGCACAGCGGGCGGCGTGGCACCGTGGTTGCACTCCAGGAGGCCATCCCGACGGCGCCTCACCACCGCAGCCTTCGACAACCACTTGGGAGCAGCATCAGCACCAGGGCACCCTGAATCACCTCGTGGAGCAGGCAAACACCGGTGAGGGGTGGAGCGCCTCGGGCTCCCGAACCCTAGGGTTAGGGTTTGCAAGAGCACGAGAGGCACAGCGAGCGGAGAACAAATCGAAGAGGAGGAGATGGTAGTGGGCGAGCTGGCGCATCTTTTGCACCCATGCACGGCGGCGGGGGTGGCCGGAGCCTGCCGGAATGAGTCACCGGAGGTGGAGGCGATTTGGTCGCCTAGGGTCGGGGATGAGAGGGTTAGAGGAGTAGGAGTGCGGTCAGGCTTGACCAGCCGGGCGGGTTGGGTTCAACCGGTATGGTTGTCCCACCTGTCAGCCCTAGGGGCATAATGGTCACTTGACCATCTCTTTAACAAAAGAATAAAATAAAATAAAAATCTATAAATTACTAAATATTTCAATAAACATTAATAAAATTCTAATAAATAATTTGTGTACTGTAATTAAGGAAAATAACTAAAGAATACTTATAGTCTTAAAAATTATGTTTTTAAAATAATATTTTAATAATAAAACTTTAAGAATAAGGTTTAGAATAATTCAAATCTATTTAATCAAATGTAAATTATTCTCTCAACTTTATTTAAATTTTTTGATCATTTCAAAATACTCCATAACAAATGTTTTCTGTCGAAACCATAAACTAAATTATAATAAAATAAAATAATAATAATAATAATAATAATAATCATTAACTCTGATAAATTAATAAATAATTCGTAAAATCAGAAAAATACAAGTTATATACCAAAATATCCCCAATGACAAATACAACTCATCTAATATGTTATAAAGTCATTTGCTCAAGTTTTCATGTGTGCAATATTTTGTCTAGCCATTTAATTAAATTAAAAATAATAAATTAATAGTTTATTCAAATATTTTCAGAAAACATAAAATGTATATTAAATGAAAGAGAAAAGCGTTTTCAACTCAAATATGACAAACACAAAACATCTTGCTTAAGTTATAAACTTGTTTTAAAAGTATACTGAACTTCTACCTTGTTCCATTATAACCAGAAACAATTGCCATACCATTATTTTCTTATTAACAAAAACCTCATGTTTTGACACCTAACAAACCTATCATCATAAGTCAATAACAAGTTATGTGATGATAGAGTTTGTTGTATGAAATCATCATTTTCAATTAAACTCTCTATCATTAACTCTACACTTTTGAACATAAAATCAAGTATATGTATTATCTTTTCAATAGATGTTTTTCATAGGTTATTGTTTTCCCGTTTAATCAAGTGATAACTATTTATACTTAAACATTATAACAATTGTTTGCTAAATAAAAGTGAAACACATGTAAGTCTAAAAGAAGTGATAACCACATCACCACAAGTAATGAAAAACAATTCACCTAACTTATGTGATTAACTTATCGTATCGAACATAGCTTACACTTGTAAGCTGGGGTATTTTCCAGGGTAATTCACGATGCATCTCATTACTATGTATGTATCATCTTGCCAGTGTTTTCTGTAGTCCTTACTGGGACTACTTTGCTATCTTTCAGATGTCGGGATTTCCTAAGAGACCCTTGAACCCGAAGACATGAATTGTTATGGTTATTTCAATATCAGGCAAGTTCATCACTTGCTCATATCCGTTGCAATACTTCATAACAAACTAATTGCAAAAACTCTATCGTCTTATCACCTACTCTCAAAAGAATGCATGATCCTATTTTTATAATAATATGACTAATTCAATGACTACCCGAGTGGTAGTGTTCAGTTTGGTGAGCGGATGGGACCATGGTAATATGAATAGGTCAAAGGAAGGTTCCATCTGCACGGGAACGTATTACCTAGGAATTAACCACAACTGCCGTCAGAACTCGGTGCGCCGTAAATACCGCGTTAACCATGGGTCTTCTATGGGGGGAGTAAGTCAGTTGTGATACTTTTCTCGTTCGCATGTCAACGGGCTGCCAGAGACGTACGCTTTAGGTTCTGCGGGACTACATGCACATGGGTGGGATCCCTTAATTCCCACGGACTCTGCGGGTCTATGATGGTCTGCCAGGGGCGCGTAGATATCCATCGTGAGGGGTGGAATCAGGCGTTCAACCTGCTGGCAGAAATGGGTGGGCATGCGTTCTGCGGAGAAGCACGGTTTGGCTTGGACCAACAACCGGGCCCCACACCTGAGTGGGAGTGGACAGGATCTCGAGCCTGGTTGTGCAACATGGTCTTGGTCGTCCATGGGTAAAGTAACGCACCTCTGCAGAGTGTAAAAGGATGTGGCATGTTACCCCCTGTTCCGGGAAGGAACGCTACAGGAAAGGCAACTCCATGAAGTTCTAGCTCCTGTGATGGTCTGGCGGGCATAGTTTTCAGAAGTAAAAGCAACCTCTTGAAGAAAGCTTTACAAAACCTTGCATTAGCTAATGACTCTTGTGAGTCTAAAGTTGTAGTTAGTGCATCAAGCTATCCTCTATATATCATGAACTTGCTGAGTAACGCTCGTTACTCATTCGTTCCCGTTTGACCCCCTGCTTAGAGTTGAAGCCCGAGGGAAGTCGACATCGTGAAGCCATCACTACCTCATGAAGCCAGATGGAGTCATCTCTTACTTAGTCCGGAAGACATCGGCATCAACAACGTTGATGGAGGAGAAGCTATCAAGGTGTAGGTGGAGTCCATTCTCGGACTTAGTTGTATCAAGCCATAGATTAGGGCTGGCATCAGCCGTAGTGGATTTAGTTCTGAGCTAGAGATCTTCTTCGGCTTGGATCTTCGAATTGCTTCTTCTGATGTTTATTTGTATGAGATCTTCTTTGATTCTTCAAAGAGATTCTCGAGATTTTGTAATGAAGTTTGTATCCTATAGTTTCGCCTGGACCCGCTGTGTTTCTGTTGTACTACTCTGAGGGATGTAATATTCACAGGTAAGTCCTTCTGTGAGTATTATGTCATCGACTTGCGCACTACACATGCAGTGGTGTGCTGGGGCACCACACGGGTGCGGGAAGTCGTCACGCCGTTCGGCGATGGGACCTGTCCACCTTGTCAGTGAGATAGGGTAGGCTCCTAGACCTGTCCTGTCCCCTCTGTCAGTGACAGGACTTGACAGGCGCCTACCGCACTGTAGCCACGCCGTAGCGCGGATAATCACGCGCTCCGTAAGTTGAACCGCACGCCGGTACGGACGCAGGATATGTGGGACCCCTTGTCAGAACGGCTCCATTGACTTCTGGCCCGAGTAGGAAAGCACTCCCTCTACTCGGACCAACTCCTCTACTCGGACGAACATAACTTCCTTGATTTCTCCTTTGGGCCATTGGTGGGTACGGCCGGATAGAAACCTACCGGGTAGCCAGTACCGGGTAGCCATCTACCCGGTCAAAGATCACCTTGACCTTGCCTTTAGCACTTTCCTTACCCCTACTCGGGGGTAACCCCCAGACATTAGTCCCCGAAGCTGGTAGAGTCCTGCGAACTTGTTCACTGGGCCCATGCCAGCTTAAAACCAAAATCTATTCTTGAATGAGTAACGCCGAGTTGCAATCCAACTTGAACCAGTAACTCCTTAGCGCATCTCTTCAACTGTGCTCACGAGACCGCCTTCTTGGTAGCTGAGTAGAGCAATTTCTCTCCTGAACTGCCTAATAGAATGACTTAGTGAAATTTCGAAATCGCTCCCGCTGAATCAGAGCGAATCCACCTCTCCGTGTCGCTACAGGGCACGTGTCACACCCCTGTGCCCCCGACGCCTCGGTGCTTGGGATACGGCAGGCCACGCGCCAATAACTGCAACCATGGCCCACTAGCCTATTAAGTCACCTCAACCGTACTCAAGTGCCCACGATCTCGACGTGGGATTAACTACGCACGTCACACGCGCGATATGCGCTGTGTGCGTTTCTAACGGTTGCGCAACCCATGCTGCACGATCTCTGCACACGGTCAATGCCACGATTAATCCTCTGGTAACGGTAACTCGAGGGGGCGTGATAAATACCCCCTCGACGCTCCCTTCTCCTGTTTCCTGCTCTTTCCACTACCGCGCCCCCTCGCCTCTCCGCCTCCGTCGAGCACACCGCCACCGCAACCACTTGCTGCGCCGCTACTCCACGTGCCGCAAGAGAGGCAGAGAGAAGCGCCTCCGCTCGATTCCACCTTCCATCTCCCACAAGTTCTTCCGCTTCCATGGCTCCTCGCGGAGATGACGATGCGGCAGCCCGCGCCGGCTGGGAGGGATCAGAAGTCACGGCGGAAGACTGCCAGTGGCTTGTCAACACTCTCCGCGGTCCGCCCGGCGTCGTGTGCAGGCACCCAGGTACCAAAATCATCCCCAAGCCTGAGAAAGACGAATACGTAGTCTTCCTGTCCCACTTCAAAAGGGGATTCGGCCTTCCTGTTTCCGATTTGTTCGCCAAATTCCTCCATCATTTTGGCCTCCAGCCGCATCACCTTCCACCCAACGCCCTTGTCATGCTATCCATCCACGCCGTAGTGTGTGAAGCCTTCTTAGGTGTCTACCCAACTATCCACACCTGGGCCAGGTATTTCTTCTTCCGAAAGAAGAGTATTCCCAATCCGGGGAACACCGAGAGCGCCCGCTCGATGACCCAGATGGGATGCGCCATGATGCTGCAGCGCACGACTGGCCATCACCCGCGGGTTAAGGGACTGGAAACTGTGCGCAAGTGGCAGTGCAGTTTCCTGTATGTGAAGAATGTCGCCACGGAAGAGGGGAAGCCGATCCAGGACCGGATAGGGCTTCCAAAGTTCAAGAACGCAAGGCCAACTCAACAGAACTGGGGCTACCACCCCAAGAGCACCATCGAGGATGTCGTCCATATTGAGCGGCGCCTGGCCGAGTTGCTCGAGGAAGGGTTTCGTCGGGACGACCCCATCACGTGCTGGATTTCACGCCGAGTACTACCGAGTGGGTGGCTTCTCAGCTTTGTATGCTTAGCCTTTGCATGCTGCACCAAGTACGACATCACAGATATCCTTTTGGCTCTATATGCTTTGTGTTTGCATGCCTTGCCGGGTAGGATTACTCAGCCGAATATGCTTTGTATTTGCATGATGTTCCAAGTAGGAATCCTTAGCTTAATATGCTTTGTGTTTGCATGCTATCCCGAGTAGAACTCCTTATCTCTATATGCTTTATGTTTGCATGCTGTTCCGAGTAGAACTCCTTATCTCTATATGCTTTATGTTTGCATGCTGTTCCGAGTAGAACCCCATAGCTGAGAACTCAACTCACTGTGTTATCTTGCTTGCTTCTACAACACATTGACCGCCAGGGAGAAGAAGACACTGAGGTCTTCGAGGCCAATTGGCACGAGGACAGAACTGAAGACGACGTCACTGCCTACAACACTCAAGACTCCCTCTACATCCCTCACGCCAATCAGCCTGGTAAGCCCCGAGTTGATGCGTCTATTCGGGACTGGTTCGAGGATGACGAAGGTGACTAAGTTCACCTCTCTGATCGCGAGTAGCGCATTCTGATTTCCTTTTCTGTTTCTGAATTCCTTTCTTCTTCTACTCTGCAAGGGATCCTGAGCTGGACAAAGACAAGGAGCCCCTGGAGGTTAAGCCTATATCTGTGGCTGCTCCCACAACTCGGAAGAGGGTGGGCAGTGGCAACCAGGAGCCTCCTCCGAAGAAAGCCAAGAAGACAGGTGGAAAGAAAACCACCGCCAGAAGACAACCCCCCACCAGCAAACGGTAAGTTAGTCCATACGAATACCAACTCGTCACTGCTTCTTGCTATGCTCTTCTGCTTCTCCCTTTCTGAACTATTTCCTTCTTCCAGCGCCCCTCTGGACGCTGATGCCGCTGCAGCCCCCACTCGGTCCAAGAGGAAAGCCGTCGTGGACCTCGAGAAACTCGTCGATCTCTCCGACGAGGAGGAAGAGCAAGACCAGCAGGACAGGACGCGTGCGTCCTCTCCTATCAAACTGGAAGAAGATACCGGCGCCGAGAACACTGGCGCTGGTGACGATGTTGACCCCAACCTCCAACAGCAGCAAGATGCTGCTTATGACGAGACGACGCCATCTCCCCCAGCTGCACCAGCTGGGGAAAATGTTGAAAAAGACATCCAGCAACAAGACAATGCCGCCCTGGAGCGGCAAGACGACACCACCGAGCAGCAGTGTACTCAAGATGCAGCTCAAGACGATCCCGCGGCCGGGCCGCGGGTAGAAGAAGTCACGGACATTCAACCTGATCCCGCTGCCGAGCAGTGGGTAGAAGAGACTGTGGTGGAGCCCGTCCGCCAGAGCCAAGCGCAGCCAGATGCTGCGCCGGGTAGCCAGACCCCTGTGCCGCCTACCCAGCAGGCGACTCCACCCACTGCTCCAATTCCTCCACCAACACAGACTGCACCATCGCCTCCGCCAACTGCTTCTCGCAAGGCGCCACCACCCACTTCTCGGCCAGATACAGCTCCTAGCCCCAAGAAGAATATCAAGTCTGAGACCAAGGGCGTCCGGCATCAGCCAAAGCGCGCTGCGTCGCAAGACGGACAGAGGATGCCGCCTCCTAAGCCTCAAGATGCGCCATCCGGGAAGCCGCCGAGGAGCAAGCAGCTCGTGCTCTCCGCGCCCACCCCCAGCGCCAACCTGGCTGCCTCTGGGTCTGCTGGTCCTGCCGAAGGGCCGAGTGCTGGAGCTGCCACCCGCGCGCAAGCTAGCTGGCCGGAATACCTGCTGGATACGTCCCGACGCTATGAGGTCTCACTGGCCAAGGGAGAGAAGAAACTATCTATGCTGAAAGGAGGCCCAGCTGTGGCGACCGAGTCCAAGTCCAAGGGCAAAGGGCTAGCACCGGTTCCAGAGCTCTTGTCGCGCGAGGCAGATGACGACGAGTGTGAATCAGAAGGCCTGACCGCGATCATGGACCGAGTAGGGTTTGTGGACCCAGCTTGGAACAACAAAGCGCATGGCAACCCTAAGTGGGAAGGTCTTCAGCTGGGTCTACTCGATCACTACCGCGTAGACTGGAACAAGGACGATGTCGGCTCTGTTCCAATGATGATCGCTAGCCCCACCTGCACTCTGGCCGGGAAGCTGTTCAGCTTGCGCAAAGCTGCCGAAGACGTCGAGCAAACCTATGCTATAAGTGCTTTCTCCTTTCTTTGCATTTTCCGAGTTGCTGTTTCTCTTTTCTCTTCTCTTCTCTCTTTTCCTCTTTTCTTCTTAGCCATTTCCCCAGTCCCCGAGATTCGGGCCGAGTAGGCGAAAGCTCGACCGAGTTGTCGTCTACTCGGGGCAAATCTTCCAAAATACTTAGACTTTTCTCTTCTCTTCTACAGAATAGCCTCCTAAAGAGGACCAAATTGTTCCGTCGGCTGCTCTGGAACCACCGTATTGCCAAGGACCGCCTCGAGGTTCTTGAAGCCGAAAAGAAAGATAATGATGATGTGGAAAAGTTGGCCTTGGACCGCACTATGCAAATCTATGAAGTTGAAGGTAAGCCTTTAGCGTCTCGGTTTATGCATTTTATGTTTACGCCCGTATTTGCTTTTTGCTTTAACTTTGTTTACTCTGTAGGCAAGCTCAACGAACTGATAGAAAAGCATCGCGACTGCGAAGTTTTTGCTGCCTCTGCTCAGAGCAAGATCACCACTCTTGAAGGTGAGTTGCCTTCCTTCTCTGCCCATGTGCCTCTTTTTACTCTGTTACTCTGCTGACGCTGCTGTTCTCTTTGCAGAAGAATACAAGAAATTCCGGGAGCAACACCAAGACTGCCTCATGCCTGCCGAGGTGCGGCAACAGTTGCAGTCCCGAGATGCAGAGCTCGAGAAAGAGCGCACCGCCGAGAGAGCGGAGTTTGAGGCAATGTAGGTCAAGCTGAAATCTGCCCTCCAGGACGCTCTCGACCAGGTTGCCGAGAAGGACAAGATCAAGACATCTGCCAAGGCCAAAGAGAAGGCGCTTGAGATGGAGATCTCGTTGCTGAAGAAACACAACGAGCAACTCATCCTCCAGATCGCCAATGCGCGCAGCATCGAAGACAGGCACATCTCGGATGAGAACGAATGGAAGATCAAACTGGAGGAGCTACTGGTGGATCTCGAACGTGAGTTCTCTTTTCTCTGCACCTAACCTGCTTTTCTCTTCTCTGCCCTTCTTCTACCTGGTTTTATCTCCTTTCTGCCTCTGATTCTAACTCTTGCTAGTTTCATCTCTTCTCTGCCTCCATTTCTAACTCTTACTGGTTTCTTTTATAGATATCTTCCCTGATCTCCGCGCCGTTAGCACGCCTGCTCTGGCGAAGGCAAGGCAGCTCCGAGCTGAATCCGGGATGCCCATCGACACCAAGTCCACCATCAATGATAATCTCCTGAGCATCAAGTCTCAACTCCGCAAACTCAAGGGCTTGGGCACCTCCATGGTGTCCACTGCGTACAAGTTGCATGATCTGTTCTGGCCGGACCAGGCTGCGCCAGACAGCTTCAGCGAGATCGCCAAGAAGCTGAACGGCGTGAAGGCCGAGTTGAAGAAATGGCGTGCCTCTGCAGCTCGGGCAGGAGCTGATCAGCTGCTGCACTTCATCACTAGCTGGTACGAGAACCTCAATCTCGACAGGATCCTCGTTCCAAGTGGACCACCAACTCCGATTGCGTTACTCGCCGGAAAGCAGTGGCCTATGAGGTAGCCTCCTATGCTGACACCGCCACTTACATCGACGGCCTCCCCGAGCCAGACACTGAGCCTGAAGATGAGGACAAGGATGATGAAGATGACACCGAGTCGGAGGACTTGAGCGTGTTTGAGGAGGACGCAGCAAAGGGAGCATCTGAGAAGGGGAAGGCCAAGGTTGTCGAGGAGGAGTTCGTGTTGGCCAGCCATGCCAAGGCCGAGCAGCCGCAACCCAGCGCCCAGGAGGCCACCATCACGACCGAGATGGTGATCGAGCAGGCGGCTCCCGAGCTGGGCACAACAGCTGCTACACCACCTGACGGCAACCCGCTGCCCAGGACCCAGTCTGCTGCATCCACCTCTACCACCGATCCTATCTCCGTCGCCATTGCAACCTCTGACCAAGCTGCCACTGCCAACGCTGATGCTGATAGCGCCAAGGAGGACAACACCGCCACTACCAATGAGTGAATCCTGAAAAAACTTTTTATCTTTAACTTTGATTAGATCCCCGGTATGGCGGGTGCAGATGTAACCGCACAATTTATTATCTCGTTGCTACTCAGTTTTATTCCAGTTGAAGTTTGTTATTTTAGCAACTCTGGCTCAATGCCGGGTTGCGTTATTATGCAAGTCCCCGAGTTGCAGTTTTTATCCACTCTCTCCTTTCGTCTCAGCTCTTACCTGCCACTTGTGGCTTTTTTGGTAGTCGAGTCACAAGATTTCAAAGATTGAGTTTCAAGTACTTAGCCACTTAGAAAAATTCATAGTAATGCTGCCCACCACTTAGCCGAAAAAAGACAACAAAAACAGAGAAGAACACCCTACTCGGTTGCTACACCTTTCTTCTCCTTAGTAATTTTTCATGTGCTCATTGACCTCTGGCTTGTTCTCTTGCTTGCCATGAAGCCGGGTTGCGGACAATAGCAGAGTCGAAGAGTTGGCCCTTAGGTTTAAACACACTACTAAATACACGTATGAAATTCTAAGTAGAGCAACCGAGTAGACAAAGGTAAAACAGAGTAGAACAACATAGAACAGATTTGGACAAGGGCAGTCCCCGAGTTTGAACTCGGAGTGCCTCCTCGAAAATTAACTCGGTTGAAGGGATACATACAACTTTCTGCTCACGAATGAAAACGGCGGAGTAGAGCAACATTCCAGGGGCGCTTAGATTCCTCTCCAGCTCTATCCGGCCTGTTCTTCTGGGGTGCCTGTGCGTCAACTAGATAGTAGGCATCATTGTGCAAAGCCTTGCTCACAATGAAGGGCCCTTCCCACGGAGGGGATAGCTTGTGCCTCCCGGCTGTGCGCTGCACGAGCCTAAGGACCATGTCTCCTTCTCGGAAAACCCTTGGGTTCACTTTCCGGCTGTGATAACGCCTCAAGTTTTGCTGGTAAACAGCTAAACGTGACAGAGTTAGCTCTCTTGCTTCTTCTAGCAGGTCAACGTAATTTTCTCGAGCTTCTCTCGCCTCCGCCTCAGTGTAGAGGGTTACTCGGGGCGATTCATGCTCTAGGTCAGTGGGCAACACGGCCTCATCTCCATATACCAGGAAGAATGGCGTGTAGCCGGTTGACCGGTTAGGGGTAGTCCTTAGACTCCACAACACCGCTGGCAACTCGTCTAGCCAACACCCAGGTGTTTTCAGTAATGGCTCAATCAGCCTTGGCTTTATGCCGGATAACACCATGCCATTTGCTCTTTCAACTTGCCCATTTGAAGCGGGATGCGCAATAGATGCAACATCTAGCCGGATCCGCTTCTCTTTGCAGAGTCTTGCAAAAGCACCCTCAGCAAAGTTTGTGCCATTGTCAGTAATGACGCTGTGCGGGTAGCCATATCTCAGGATCACATCCTTCAGAAAACTCACAGCAGTGGCTCCATCGCACTTCCGAATAGGTTTCACCTCAATCCACTTGGTAAACTTGTCAACCATGACCAGGATGTGAGTCATGTTACCTCTAGCCGGCTTGAAGGGGCCAACCATATCCAGACACCAAACAGCAAATGGCCAAGTAATGGGAATGGTCTTCAACTCGGAAGCTGGCATATGAATCTTACTTGCAAATCTTTGGCAGCCGTGGCACTTTCTCACAATGTCTTCGGCTTGCTTCAAGGCAGTGAGCCAAAAGAAGCCATGCCGAAAAGCCTTGTTGACCAGAGCCCGAGAAGAGGCGTGATGCCCGCATTCCCCTTGATGTATCTCCACTAGAATTTCTTCTCCTTCCTCTGGCTCAACGCAGCGTTGCAGCACGCCAGTAGGACTTCTTCTATGCAGCACATCTCTGAAGATAGTATAGCCCTTGGATCTTCTCTGAATTTTCCTCGCGGTAACCTCATTACTCGGCAAGGTGTCGTCCTTTAGAAAGGATAATATGGGCATAGCCCAACTCGGTGTCTCCCGCGTGGGAAACACTGGTTCGTCCACTTCCATTGGATCAGCCACCAATACCTCTTTTGAGTTAGAAACGAGTCCCCGAGCACTCGGCAAGGATCCCATCAATGAATGCGACAGTCCCCGGGTTGGGAGGGGCAGTCCCCGAGTAAGAAGGGACAGTCCCCGGGTTGCAGGTGCCAGTCCCCGGGTTGGAGACGGCAGTCCCCGGGTTCTCTTTTGCAGCCTCCCAGTCGATCTCCATGGGAACAGCTTCCTCGCCTGGCAGAGAAGGAACGAATATAGACTCCGAGTTGGGGGATGGCTTGATAGATGGCTTTCTCAAATGCTCCAAGGTAATCCCAGCCGGGATGTATTGCCGAGAAGACCCCAACTTGGACAGCTCATCAGCTGCGTCATTCTCTGCTCTGTGTATGTATTGGAACTTGCATCCTTCAAAGAAACCAGTCATGGTCTGCACCAGGAACCGATATGATGCCATGTTGGCATCCAGAGCATCCCAGGTGCCTGATACTTGCTGTACCACCAAATCCGAGTCGCCATAACAGATGATGCGCTGGACGCCAACCTCCTTGGCCACCTTCAAGCCGTGTACCACAGCCTCGTACTCTGCTACATTGTTGGATGCCTTGAAATGGATCTGCAACACATACTTGAGTTGATCTCGCTTGGGTGATGTGAGTACCACGCCAGCACCAAGTCCTTCCTTCACTTTGGATCCATCAAAATGCATCTTCAAGTAGTTGGCTACTAGCGAAGGAGGCTCATACTGCAGCTCAGCCCAATCCACTAGAAAATCTGCTAGGATCTGTGACTTGATGGCTTCTCTTCTTGCGTACGAAGGAGCGTACGCGGCCAGCTCAATCGCCCACTTGGCTACTCTGCCACTTGCTTCCTTGTTGCCCATGATGTCCGAGATGGGAGCAGAACTCACCACAGTGATGGGATGCTCTTGGAAATAGTGCTTCAGCTTCTTGGCGCCCAGGTACACGCCGTAAGTCATCTTCTGGTAATGCGGGTAGTTCTGCTTGGAGCTGGATAGCACCTCACTGAGATAGTATACCGGCCGCTGCACAGTCTTGCCTTCCTCTTCTCTTTCCACCACAATCACCACACTGACTACTTGGTTAGTCGCAGCAATATACAGCAACATTGGCTCTTTGGGTAGCGGACGAGCCAGGATGGGAGCGCTACCCAGCATGGCTTTCAACTCCTTGAATGCTACATCAGCTTGCGGTGTCCAGACGAACTTGTCACTCTTTTTCATCAATTGATACAGAGGCAAGGCCTTCTCGCCCATTCTGCCCAGGAAGCGGCTCAGAGAAGCCAAGAAACCAGTGAATTTCTCCACATCCTTTAGTGATCTCGGCAAAGACATGCTCTCTATAGCTTTTATCTTTGAAGGATTGGCCTCAATGCCCCGACTGGATACCAAGAAGCCAAGTAGCTTGCCAGCCGGGATGCCAAAGGTGCATTTAGTCGGATTCAGCTTCATTTTGTACTTGCGCAAGTTGGCAAATGTTTCCTCAATGTCACTAAGCAGAGTTTGTGTTTTATTCGTTTTGATGACAATGTCATCTACGTACACCTGCACATTCTTGCCAATTTGATCATGCAAGCATTTCTGCATGCATCTCTGATAGGTAGCCCCAGCATTCTGCAACCCAAAGCACATGACACGATAGCAATAAGCCCCGTACGGGGTAATAAAGGCAGTCTTTATTTGATCAGCAGGGTTGAGAGCTATCTGATGAAAACCAGAGTAGGCATCTATGAAAGACAAATGCTCACAACCAGCAGTGGAATCGATCACCTGATCTATACGGGGTAGCGGAAATGGATCCTTGGGGCAGGCCTTGTTCAGGTCGGTGTAGTCCACGCACATACGCCATGCGGTGTCGGCCTTGGGGTCCTCCTTCTTCTTCTCAACCATAACCGGGTTGGCTAGCCTGTCCGGATGCAATACTTCCATGATAAAGTTTCTTATCAGCAACTTGGTGATCTGATCACCGATAGCCTTCCTTCTCTCGTCACCAAAGCGGCGCATAGCCTGCTTAACCGGCTTGGCGTCATGCCGCACATGTAGCGAGTGCTCAACCAACTCCCTCGGGACACCCGGCGAATCCTCATTGGACCAGGAAAAGACGTCCCGATTCTCACGGAGGAAGTGGATGAGCTCGCTTTCCTATTTCTCTCCCAACCCGGCGCCAATGATGGCAACACGGTCTGGGAACTCAGGATCGACCTGGACCTTCTTTGTCTCCTGGGACGCCTAGAACGCAGTCTCGTACTGTGAACTCTGCATACCAGGCGCACCGACTTGCGCTGCTTGCGCCATAGCCACCACTTCATACATCTTCTTCTTCTCGGCCGCAATGACCATGGATTCCGCCAGTTGAGAACTAGCAGAGGCACACTCCAAAGACCTCTTGTAATCACCCGAGATGGTGATGACTCCATTGGGACCAGGGATCTTCATCTTCAGGTATGCAGCATGGGTAGTGGCCATGAACTTGCTGAGGGCTGGCCTACCGAGTAGGGCATGGTAGGGGCTCTGAAGATCAACTACCTCAAACTGCAAGCTCTCAGTGCGGCAGTTCTCCCTGGTACCGAATAGAACATCCACCCAGATGCGGCCGATCGGAGCACAAGATACTCCCGGCACAATGCCATGGAATGTGGTCCTGCTGGGTAGCAACATGTTCTCGGTTATTTCGAGCTTCGCCAGTGTATCTCTGTACATGATGTTGATGCTGCTGCCATTGTCTATCAGGACCTTGCTGAACCTGACATTCTTCTGAGTACCCAAGAAGGTGGGATCCACCACCAAAGCATAGCTACCCGGGTTGGGCATCACCCTAGGATGATCAGCTCTGGACCACGTGATCTCTTGGTTGCACCAGTGCAGGTAGTGAGGCACAGCAGGGAGCACATCATTGACCTCCATCGCACGCCTGTGCAGTGACTGCTTGTCGGCGAGCTCGGTGGTAAAGATCATGTAGCTCTCATGGTGTTCTTGGTACTGGTTGCAGTCTTCCCCACCATTGTTGCCGTTGTTGTTGAAGTTCCTGTTGTTGTTGTTGTTGTTGTAGTTGCGGTTGTTGTTGTTGTTGTAGTTGCGGTTGCCGTTGTTGTTGTTGAAGTTGCGGTTGCCGTTGTTGTAGTTGCGGTTGGCTCCTAAAGCCACCTGGTTCACATTCTCCCTTCTCGGGAACACTGCAGGCCTGGGAGCAGCTGCCCAAATAGGCTGCACATTGGCATTCGCAGCTGGCAGAGTAGGAGGAGGGGGCAGGTCCTCATTCTTGATTTGGTCCCACCAGCTGCACTACCGAGTAGTGTGGTTGGCTGGTCTACCCGGATGCCGAGTATGGAAGCTGCATGGCCCAACCTTCATGTCCTCAAAGATGAAAGTCGGAGCAGGACCCGAGTTGCCGCTACCCTACTGGGGAGCATTGTACGGCTTCTTGATGCCTTGGCCCTGATTCTGGTTCTGCCCGTACTGGGCTCCAGCAGTTTTTTGCCTTTGGCTACCCCCAGCAGCCGTAGTCACAGCATTGACCTCCTCGGGATCATACCGAGTATCAATCCGGCCACCTCTGTGCTTGTTGCGGAAATCATTGCGCTTGTTGTTGTCATAGTTCTTCCTTCTCGGCTCAGGGGAGTCAAACAGAGGCTGAGTTGGGTCGCCGAGTGCATACATATCTGCAATCTTGATCGTCTCGGCGAGCGTACTCGGCATCTCGCGCTACAGCTTCTGCCACAACATGCTGCCATGCTTGCAGCCCTAAGCAAACCAAGTGATCGCCTAGGCCTCATTCACACCTTCACAGGTGTTCCTCAAAGTGCTCCACCGAGTAAGATACTCGCGGTCAGTCTCCTCTTCCCGCTGCTTCCAAGCGGATAGCTGTTGCGGCCTATTCGGCCTCTTGTACGTGCTGGTGAAGTTGCTGATGAAGGCTTCCGAGAAGTCTAGCCAGCAGTTGATACTGTCCTTGGGCAGGTTGTTGAGCCAGGTCCGAGTTGGACCCTCTAGCATTTGCGGAACATACCGTACAGCTCATCTCCGGTTGCCGCCTGCAATGTGCACAGCGGTAACATAGTCACTTAGCCAGTCTTCCGGCTTGGTGCTGCCATCATAGCACTTGGTCCCCTAGCCAGCTGGAAATGGCTCACAGATGGCTCCTCCATGATGCGGCGACCAAAGCAATCTGGGCCAGGCGGCCCCCTGTTCTCGAGTTGCGCAGACCGATTGATACGGTCCAGCTTGTACCTTGCATCACTGGGCTCCAACATGCGGTCACCCAGACGGTCAGTGACATCTCTTGGGTCAGCAAAGCCGGATAGCCCCGTCGCCGAGTAGCCATCATCATATCTGTTCTCCTGCACAACTGCGGGTTGCACCACCGGGTTGGCTGCTGGCGCAGCCGCACGCGGCTGTGCTGCAGCTGGCTGCTGTGTCCTCTGCCGAGTAGGCTGAGCGGCAGGATGCTGGGAAGGTCCTGCATGATTTCCATCTTGCCTCTTGCTGTGAGCTTTATGGGCTTGATAGCCCGCTCCTGCAGTAGTGTGTTTCTGACCGGGCTCTCGCGGCACGGCGTGCTGTTTCGCGGCGAGAGCCGGGTCGTACACCTGCATCTATCTGCTCTTCCTAGAGTGCACACTCTGGTCCCTCTCATTGTCGGGAAGCGGCGATGAGGCCTGGTCCGTTGATCTGACCACACGCGAGTGCACAATCTGAGAAGCGCCAGCACCGGATTGGCTTTCCGAACTCCTCATTCTGCCTAGCAGCCTCTAGCACTAGCTCATTGAGCCTCTCCTGCTGCCTAGCGCGCGCATCGCCGGCGAGATTCGGCAACTCAGCAGCTACAGCCTCTGCAGCCCTAAGTGTTTTGGCGGGGGTACTATATTTGGGCCTCGTAGCAGTGTTTAAACTAGCAGACTGGCTAGGAGCCCCACCAACTACTGCCATCTCAGCGCCTAAGTTGCGACGAGTAGCGCCTAGCTTGCTAGGCTTCCTAACAACAGGAGTAAAGCCGTAGGCCCTGTTGTACTCATTTTGGTCTAGGTTAAGCTCAAGCCTAACCTTCTCCAGCTCTAGGTGCTCCGCGAGCAGCGATTGACGCTGCTGGTCGAGTTGCGCCCTCATGGTCATGAGCTCACGCTCGGTGGGAGGCGGCATGCCCATCCGCACGGTGGATGCCGGTATCGTCGTTGTCGTGGAAGGAGGTATGTAATCCGGAATGTTGTGGGGCGCCTCGTAGGGCTGGTGAACCTTCTGGGCAGCACTTGGGCCCACAAGCTCCTCGATGACTCCCGCGGTATCGGCTGCGCCCTTCCCAGCATCGGTAGCCGGGCCTGTCATCATCACCTCCACGCTGTCCGCAGAGCAGCCAGTTGGCTTCCCGCGGGCAGCGAGCACAGCGGGAGGATCTTCCGCGACGAGCACCACATCTGGGAACTCGCGGATGACGGTGGTGGCGACGTAGACCACGCGCATGCCGAAGGAGATCACCGAGCCGCCTGCAGGGATGGGTCTACCGCCGAAATCTCCGGCGTTGTCGGTGACGAAGTCGAAGGAGCCGAATCTGTGGACAAGGCCACAGACCACCCGCTCCCCCGTAGCAGAAATGAGTCCCGTCCGAACATGGACTCCAGCCAGCGCCGCTGGTAGCCCCACGGTGGGCGCCAACTGTCGTGGTGGTATCACGGCAGATGCCATAGGATGGCTAAAAGTTGGGGTCGATGGACGCTGGAGGTGCTCGGGGAGGGATCACACGGCGGGTAGCCGCGTGTAGGATGTCTCAAGCACTGCAAACAACACGATCTTACCCAGGTTCAGGGCCCTCGTGTGGAGGTAACACCCCTACTCCTGCCTTTCTCTCTATATGTGTGTTTACCGAGTAGCCACAGTACAAATCAGGCCTTCAGCCGAGTAGCCACTCTAGCTCTCTAGTTCTCTCTATGTGAAGTGAAGCAACGTTCTGGATCGTAAGGCAACGTTCTGGATCGTAAGGCAACGTTAAGTGTCGAACCTCTCACAGGAGGAGGCAGGGCACCTTATATACTGGTGCCCAGCCGAATAGAAAACGACTATAAGGTACGACTGATGGGACAGGCGCACTGCAGAACAGAGCACGCTTCCGGCTTCTCGCTGACACGGGTGCGGGAAGTCGTCGTGCCGTTCGGAGATGGGACCTTTCCACCTTGTCAGTGAGATAGGGCAGGCCCCTAGACCTGTCCTGTCCCCTCTGTCAGTGACAGGACTTGACAGGCGCCTACCGCACTGTAGCCACGCCGTAGCGCGGATAATCACGCGCTCCGTAAGTTGAACCGCACGCCGGTACGGACGCAGGATATGCGGGATCCCTTGTAGGAAAGCACTCCCTCTACTCGGACCAACTCCTCTACTCGGACGAACATAACTTCCTTGATTTCTCCTCTTGTCCATTGGTGGGTACGGCCGGATAGAAACCTACCGGGTAGCCAGTACCGGGTAGCCATCTACCCGGTCAAACATCACCTTGACCTTGCCTTTAGCACTTGCCTTACCCCTACTCGGGGGTAACCCCCCGACATCCTTGGAAATAATGACGGAGTTTTTGAGATACGAAAAATATGCCATATACCAGCTTTTAATAATGTGGATACCTTTGTTTTGACTCGGAGAATACCTCGCTAACGTAATATACCGGATGTTGATCTGGAATACTTTGCTCGTCTTTTCACGATTATCACTGCACTAATAACCCTGTTAGTTGCTGTAAGGTATAGTAACATAGGTTCTTCGTCTTTTGGGGATGCCAAAACCGGAGCTTTCATCAAGGTTTCCTTTAACTGAGTTAATGCTTTGTCCGTCTCTTCTGTCCATTCAAATTTGTCGGATTTCTTCAACAGTTTGTATACTGGCAGAACTTTGTCACCAAGCCAGCTTATAAACCTGCTAACGGCGGCTGCAGAACCCGTCAATCTTTGGACATTGTTTAGGCATGTAGGCCTTGTGATGTTCAAGATTGCCTTGATCTTTTCCGGGTTTACCTCTATTCCTCTATGAGAAACGATAAAACCCAGAATCTTTCCTGAGGGAACCCCAAATACGCACTTTAATGGATTCGACTTCATTTTATAAGTTCGCAGGTTTTTGAAGGTTTCTCGTAGATCTTCAAGGAGTGTATCCTTTTCCTTGGATACAACGGAAATATCATCCATGTAAACATGGACGTTTTTGCCAATTTGACTATGCAAACATCTTTGCATGCAACATTGATATGTTGCACCGGCGTTCTTTAGGCCAAAAGGCATAGTTATGTAATAGTATGTTCCATATGGGGTTATGAAAGAAGTTTTTATTTGGTATTCTTCCTTCATACGTATTTGACGGTACCCATAATAAGCGTCCAAAAAACATAAAAGCTCAAAGCCAGCAGTGGCATATATTATTTGATCGATTCGCGGTAACGTGAACCTATCTTTTGGACACAACTTGTTCAAGCCGGTGTAATCTATACACATCCTAAGAACAATACTATCCTTCTTCGGGACTAATACTGGGTTCGCAGACCAATCAGTATGTATAACTTCCGGATAAAATCAGCTGCTAAAAGCCGGATAATTTCCTAACCTATAGCCTTCCGCCTTCTTCCATCAAAACGACAGAGACCTTGTTTGACGGTTTTTTATCCTGGAATTACTTTGAGTTGGTGCTCAGCAAGTTCCCTAGGAACACCTGGCATATCAGCAGGACACCAGACGAAAATGCCCAAGTTCTCACGTAGGAACTTGATGAGCGTGCTTTCCTATTTGCCAGTCATTCATGTTCTCGCTACGACAAATTTTGTCGAATCTTTGGGATCTAGGATGACCCGTCTTGTATTTTCCAAGGCTTTGAAACTATCTGCTGGCTTTCGGCTTTCTTTTCCTGCTAGCATTGCTGTCGGCAATACTTCTTTACTTAGCTCCTTTAATTATTCCTTCCGAATCACTTGTTCTGCACAAATGTTGTTTCTTTTATCCAGCTCGTTCGCCAATTTGAAGTCACCATATATGGTGATTACTCCTCCTTTTGGCCCTGGCATCTTCAGCTTGTTATAAATATAACATGATCTTGCCATGAATTTGGCGAAATCCAGATGTCCGAGTATTGCGTGATAAACAGTTTCGAACATCACCACCTCGAATGAGATCCTTTCCTGACGGAAGTGTTCTCTTTTTCCAAAGGTTGCATCTAGGGAAATTTCTCCTAGGGATTTTGCTTGTCTGCCAGGAACAATACCATGAAAACGTATGTTACTGTGATTGAGCTGGGTCTCGGAGATGTGTAGCTGCTTCAATGTACTTAAGTACATGATATTGATACTAGATCCTCCATCCATCAACACTCTTTTGAGCCTAGTGTTTGAACAATAGGGCTTACGACCAAAGAGTGCGTGCCTAGTTCTAGGATGTTTCGGGGATGATATGACTGATCCCAGGTAATTGGCGTATTTGAATAGTTTCAAGTACTTTGGGGTTGGAGGTACAACCGCGTTGATTTCTCGAAGTGTTCTTTTCGCCTGTTTTGCCGAGGGGGTTGCTAAGAAAGTTAGGTTACATTCTCCGTCAAGTCTCGGGGATTTTAGCTCGCCTTTCCGCCGTTGTTCCTGGATTTTATCATCAGTTTCTGACTCACTTTCTTCTTTTTTAACTTCTGGCTTTTGCTTGTTGAACTTCCTTTTGGAATTCTTTCCTTTGTTCCCGGATCCTGCAGTGCCTTTCATGTGCTTGTTGAGGCGGTACTGCGCATTGGTGTGGGTAGGCTTCCCAAATTGCGAATGGTGGACACAGTTTTCCGACTTAATCTTTTCCCACTCTTTTTTAGAATAGGAGATGGGCTCTGTGTTTTTACCTTTCCACCTGCTTGCATTATTCTTTCCAAAGGTTAAGTTTACTTCCTTGGGTTTTGGTTGTGCTTCTGGAGTTGCCTTTTTTCAGAACGAGACGACTTTTTGGCTTGAACCAAAGCATCAATATTTCGACCTCTCGCTCTGTTATCATCTTCGGCCGCTGCGTGCTCATTCGCGGTGGTAAGCATAGATCCGAGATCTTTGTGCTCTTTCGAACCAACCATGAACGGTACGAGACCGGATTTCAGGCCATTGATGAAAGCATGCATTGCTTGTACATCACTTACTCTAGAGCAACAGTTCTTCATTGCAGTCCATCTTGAGATAAAGTCTACATACGACTCATCCTCATATTGCATGCAACGGTTCAGCTGGTTGATACTCTTAGGGCATTTATACGTGCCCCGGTCCGGAAGTGCTGAGCGAATACTCTAGCCATATCTTCACAGCTGTCCATAGTTCTTGACGGTAGCCCATTGATCCAATCGCTGGCTCCATCCAATAACATTAGGGGAAGGAACTTTACAGCCTCTAAATCTGTCCTTTTGTTAATCTGGACGGCAGTATAGTAATCTAAAAGCGATGTATCCGGGTTAGTACTTCCTGTATACTTTTGATAAGTTGGACCAACTTTGGCGAAGCCAGAGTGTAGACTAATTCTTCAGATCCTTTCAGTGAAACACTTAGGTCCAAAGTATAGATCGTCTCTTTCCGCCTTATCGACATGTGCGGAATACTTCCCGGCTGAATGGACCGAAGGGGATCTGCTCCGTTCTGGTCCATTGTTGCGCCAGTACGCTTTTCCAGGATTATCCCTGTTTCTTCCGTTGTCGTGTCCTTTGGAATAAGGCGGAGTTCTACTCCCTGGCCTTTCTTTGTTCCTAGGAGGAGTACGAGATCTCACACCTGTGAGGATTGTCATATCTTTCAGCTTTATCAGTTGGGCGTTTCGGAGGCGGCATTATTTTTCCGTCTTTCCGATTTTGTTCCTCCCGTTCCTTGTAGTCACGGGAATTATTTCCGCCTTTCGGCAGATGGGATCCTATTCTGGACGATGCATCCTTGTCATCCAGGATTTTCTTGTCCTTCTTAGGATCTCCTTTCTTTTCCTTAGAATCGCCTGAATCTCCAGGTTCACCAGGTTCAGGTGCTCCAGCGGCGCATGTGGCAGTTTTACATAGGGTTGAGTCATCATGCAACTTCCCTGATCATGCATGTCCTCGTTGTTGCTGGTGTAATGCTTTTCCTAGGAAAGCATACACTCCCTGAAGTTTTTCGTCATTGGAATAAAGATCGTCATTAAG
This sequence comes from Alopecurus myosuroides, assembly GCA_028641055.1. Taxonomy (NCBI): domain Eukaryota; kingdom Viridiplantae; phylum Streptophyta; class Magnoliopsida; order Poales; family Poaceae; genus Alopecurus; species Alopecurus myosuroides. The sequence goes on along the minus strand of CM054057.1, from coordinate 25,142,993 downwards.
GATGGTGAACGCGGCTTCCACGTTTTTAGGTGCGGTTTTATACTCCCTCCATTACAGTTTAATAGGCGTATCTCCAAAATTGAGATTTTTCAGAATCGGAAGGATTTGAGGCGTATCTCATTAATTGATGGATTAATTAGAGGCCTTTTACTCTCCTTCCGTTTCGCGTTTAGATGTGTGAACGGTGGTGCTTTTTCTGCATGCAGTTGCCGCGTCAGTACGTTCCCAGCGTGTGAATGCTTCTGGTTTCCTGCATGCATGGATCCTTCATGCGTATGAACGCTGCTGGTTCCAGCCTTTTGCCATTCCTTCGTGTATAAAAATGGCCACTCGAGTTCATCCTCCAAGCAGTGTCCGAGGGAGAGAAAGGTTGGGTACTGCCTAGTTGGAGCGCATAGCTGGGCATGGACAACAAGGATGGCGACCGGGTGGCCGAGCAGGTCGTGGCGCTTCTTCATCCAGAGGTAGAGGGCGACGTGGTGGAGGAAATGCATAAACCAGTACACATGATCTAGTACATGCATGATCTACTCGTGTACTAAGCTGGCAGAAATGATCTACTCAGTCTACGTAAGCACATCCATATCTACTCCTGTCCCAACAACAACCATGAGTTTAGTTATCTATCTCTAGATTGAAAACCAGAGATAAACGGATTGAAGAACTAAAACTAGAAGTAACATGCATGGATTCAACTACACTTGAACATGCTGAAGCGACGGGAATGAAACGCGCTCGCTGCTAGCAGTGCCGATGGAGAAGGACGGCAACGGTCCACGGCCCGCGAGACCAAGAGGTGGTAGCCCTCCCGTCGGCGTCGATCTTGGATTGAAAGCCACTCGAGAAAGGCCACGCAATCCGAGAGAAGGAGGCCGTCGATCCGTGTCACCATCTGGATGTGGCGGCGCCATGGAAACAAGATGAAGGAGAGCGAGCTGTTGCGCCATCTGCTCGTCTGCCCATCTCCACTTTATAGAAGGAGAATAGGCGCTGGAATTTTCGGCTGTTTTTGTTTTTGGAACACGGGAGATAGGCGGGAGCAATTTGCTGCGAAAATTTTGAGGTTTAGAAGGAAGTTTTGGAGCGAAAGAAGCAGTCTGGACGAAACTATCGCGGGCTATTTGCGAGGTGAAGAAGAAGCCAGTTCTATCGCTCCGCACGAAACGGTTTCCATCTATGCATGCGTGAAAACTGCTCGTTTACTGGCCACAGGAATTATTAGAGAATAAAATTCGGATCTGTTGGGCGTGGCTTTAATTACGGGCCTACATAACAATTGCACCTAAGGCTGGAATCGTGGACCAATCGGTTGTTGCCTAAATCCCAGAGATTTGTGAGATACGCCCTTTAAACCGTAATGGAGGGAGTATATGCGCTCGCCCTTAGCATTAACGACGTTAACTTGCCTTTGCCAAGAAGGGTTTTCAAACCTCTTTCTTGTTGGCAGTTCATCCGGTTTTGAAATTCCGGTTAACCGCGTTGGTTTAATTCCATACTTATTCCTTCTCTCGTATTTCTCTATTTCTTCCTGCTGCAATTTAATATCAGCCTAGGTTTTGATGAGGTTTTCCTGAGCACAGAATAGATGTTGTTGCTGCCGCTATATAGCTTGTCTCCTGGCTTCCAGCACTTCCGGGGGCTCGTCTCGTGCCACCGGGGTTTGAATCAAATCAATTTCATCTTGTTCCGACATTTGGGGAACGGGGATTTCATTCTTTTTCTTCTCCGCAGGTTTGACTCCACTGCTTCCTCCTACTTCTAGGTTTTGGTCGGCAATGTCTGCCAACTTTTCCATCTTTTTCTTCTGGAGTTTAGATTGGAGTTTCTTAACATATTTCTTTTTCTTCATGGAAGAAGGAGGTTTCTTTCTAGGTTCTTCCTCCGTCAGTTCTCTGACATCAGGGTAAGTAGGACTAGCTTCGCCATCCTCTTTTTCGTCATCTGGCGGAGGTGTTTCGGGATCTTCATCTTCCTAAGCATCCGAATTTTCAGTCGGTTTTTCCATAAGTACTTCGTGAAAACTCCCTTGCATAGATTTGACCTTTCTTTCAAAAGCATCTTCATCTTCATCTTCGGAATCTATGTCTTCAGATCCGGGTTCCGAATCCAACCTTGCTTCTATAGCAGCTAATACAGAGTCGGCTTCCAAGTTCGTCATCTGGTCTACGGATGTCGGATCTTCCACTTTTTCTGTGGGATCATGGTTTTCTCCCTTTTCCACGGGATTTTCGTCTTCCGTGTTTTCATTGATCTTAGACTGCACCATACCAATGAAGTGGGATCTGGTTGCAGGCATCTTTGAGGAGGCACAAATCCAGATGTATTTTGGCGGTATGCAAGTATGGAATCTTGATCTGCTCCTATGTATGAATAGGGAAAATCTGAGCAGAATCCGGCATTGAAGCCTTCATCTATTGGGAATAGGGTGGGTGGGATAAAATTACTTCCACCACGAAATCCCATAGCTTATGCTGTTAAACTGATAAAAATATTAATAGATCCAATCGGTAAAACGAAGTCACTTACCAGGTGATTGCGTGCTGGCATATACGACCCATTGTCGAGGAAGTGTCCAACGTTTCCGTCGAATTGCAGGCTTCCGACAATAATCGAGCTGCCGATTCCGCCGAGTATTCCCGCTCTGAACGTGACTCCTGACGCCGCTGGCCTCACGGTGGGCGCCAACTGTCGAGACATCGTAGTAGGGTTCATGGAAGGGGGTGCCATAAGCCTACTGGTAGAACCGCGTGGGGACGTGATAACACGGCAAACGAGAAAACCGAGTTTACCTATGTTCGGTACGACGCAACTAGGTGGGTGATGACCCACAAGTATAGGGGGTGTATCGTAGTACTTTCGATAAATAAGAGTGTCGAACCCAATGAGGAGCAGAAGGTATTGACAAGCAGTTTCGAAGAAGGAATAACTGTAAATACAGAAAGATAGGTTTGTAGGGGTTTTTGATATTGCAGATAAATGAAGTGGAGTAAATAAAATGCAGTAATAATCATTGCAGCAAGTGGCCCAATCCTTTCTTCAGCAAAGGACAAGCCGGTGGGTTTACTTATGATTAACAAACGTTCTCGAGGACACACGGGAGGTTTCTGTCAAGTGCTTTTGTTCCATGCTGCTGAATAATCTCTATGTTTTGATAAGTGTTGTGTGGGTGAACCTATGATAATGTACCGTCCCATCCAAGACTAATACATACTTGTGATTTTAACCCTTGCAAGCATCCGTAACTACACGAAAGTAATTAAGAAATAAATCTAACCACAACTTTAAACTCCGGGATCCTACGCTCCCTCGTGTAATGGTTTCCTAACGGGGGTTTAGGTTTCTGTCACTCCGGCAACCCCACAATTAGTAGCCAAATACACGATGCATTCCCCTAGTCCCATAAATGGTTAAGTATCATGTATTCGACGTTCACATGACACCACTAGAAGAATAACACCACAGCTTCTGGGCCCCCTCTGGCTCCCCTTCTGGCTGGACTCCTTCTCTGAACATCTAAGACACCCCCGGTGTCCCCCTTCTTCTTCTGAGCTTCTGAAATATGGTATCTCGATGGTGCTTTTTCCATCAGATTTCTGGTCCTGGTGTTTATTCTGCAAAAATTATGAAACATGCAAAATAAGATAAAATAACATAAGGGATGCATCATAACATGAAATATATCGATGAATATCAGAAAATTATGATATAAAATAGTGATGCAAAATGGATGTATCAACTCCCCCCAAGCTTAGACCTCGCTTGTCCCCAAGCGAAACTGAACTCAGTAAACATGACCACAGGTTTATGGAGTAAAGAGTCGATAAATAAAATACGGACACGAAGCATCACATTTATCTATGCACCAATCATTATAGACATCACCTTCCTCTCATATAACTTCACTTGAAACGAGAAATGGGAGTCACAAACAAAGATGCAAAAGAGAGAATCAAAATTGGTGATGGCAAACTTCGTTCTTGGTTAGAGAACAATTAATGATATCATACTTATCTTAGGTGAAGTCTTTATAACAAGGTTTATATTGTAGAGCTTAACATGTTTAATTATTACAATCCTTTTATAGTGATTCATAGCTTTCAAAGTAATATTCATTCAGATAATAAAGCATGTGCTAAACAAAGAAGGATATAAAACATGATTGAATAAATCAACATATAGATGGTGAGATCACAACAACTCAAATGCTTGCTGGAGACCGAAAGGAATGGGTTTACTGACTCAACATAAAAGTAAAAGATAGGCCCTTTGCAAAGGGAAGTATGGATCACTCATGTGCTAGAGCTTTTATTTTAATAAATAGAGGTATAAAATGCATGACACTCCTCCCATCCATCTTACACAAACCATGGCTAACCGAATCCTCGGGTGCTTGCCAACAATCAGAAACCATGGAGGAGTGTCTAAATTTTGAGAGAGGTGTATGCTTATGTCAACGAATGGCAAACAGAAAATACAGTACGTCACAAGCCAACTAGACTCACAAGAGCGGCTCCCATTGAAGGAAGCAACTGTTATAGAAGGCCATCCCTCTTTCTCTTTTGTTTACACAATGATGCTTTGACTGATAAATCAGGGGCAAAAAGAGAGAAGAGAATTTGTATTATTATTTGGGGCTGGGAACCCCGCTGCCAGCTCTTCTAGCATTTGGATAAGAGGATGAAGCCACTAGTCCAGGTGTGTGAGTCCAATCAACAAGTGATATAAAGATTCTCTATTTGCGTCCTCATGAGCTAAAACAGGAACACAAAACAGGGATAATTTTGAAGGTTTAAAGGTAACACATGAGCAATTTACTTGGAGTGGTGGTGAAATACCACATGTAGGAAGGTATGGTGGACACAAATGGCAAGGTTTTGGGTATACATATGATGAAACCAATCATGCAATCTTCATTGAAAGCACAAACGATCTTAACTTGTGAATACTAAGTTTATGAGCTAATAGGGAAATTCCTCTTTCTTATACTAGCATCTCAAAATATTATTTCTACTGACCCAAGCTAAGTTTGCCAAAACCAACTATATTAACTTGATGATCTCTAGAGTGATACCAAATACTAACAACAAGCTCAACCATATGACAGAAATTGAAAACTAAAATAAGGTGCGTAGAAAGTAAATGATGAAACTTCTCATTAATATTTCAAACCGGCAACTCACTAAATGGATACAACGATAACCAACTAAGGAGAGACACTTCCATACTGCAAACAATCCAATATGATAACTTCTCTACGCATGATATGACTCTACTGAAAAGGTAAAAAGATAAAAGACAGTGATGTGATACCGCGGCACTCCTCCCAAGCTTGGAACAAGCCAAGGGGATGCCAATACCAATGATGATTTATTTCTTCGGTGGTGGTGATGAATCCTTCTCATCCTCGGTCTTCCAGGGTAAAGGTTGTCCATCCACAAATGATGTCCTAGTCTCCAACATCCTGAAACTAGCAGCAGAGCTTATACGTTGAAACCTGTTCTCATACTCACAGTTCTGGTTCTGCAAATCATAGAGTTGTGCTTGCAAATCATTGGTGGTCTTGGTGAGTGAGAAAATCTCCTCCCAAAGCTTCAAATTCTCCCTCTTGTATTCATAGATCTGTTCTGTCTTTATCTTGTGGATGATCTCAACTTCACGCTCTGCCATCCTCTTGTACCTAAATACTTCTTGCTCGAGTTCTTCCATCCTAGCTTCCAGTGCCTTCTCCTCTAGGGCCCCGAACATCTTCAATCTCCAACTTCCCGTCCTTGAGCAACAATTCCTTGGGATGCATCTTCAACTCGTTCATGTACGGGTTGACGACGTTCTCAAAGAAACTGTCTTTGGGAGATCCAGGAGAGGACATTGTGGCTCTAGATCTGAAGATGTAACCTAGCGGAAACAGCTCGAAACAGAAACACGACGAGAAAACGATATACGGACCTCGGGGGGGTCCGAGGGATTATATAGCAAAAAGTTTCATAACGAAAGGAAAGTCCAGGTGGAAAACGAGTCGGAGAGGGGCTCCGGGGCCCCCACACCATAGGCTGGCGCGGCCAGGGGTGGGCCCGCGCCACCCCATGGTGTGGAGCCTCCGGGCTCCATCTCCACCTCATTTCGGGCTCATAATTTTTCATATTTTCCAAAAACAGTAAAAATAAAAGTTGGAAGATGTTTCGCGAAAGTTTTCTTACCAAAACTGATACCTATTCGAAAACTGACTCTGCAGTTTCTGAAATATGCTTCTTAATAAATTCCTCCGGGATCATGGCTCGAATACAATCAACATTTTCATTATAAGGATCTCCATAAATATAATGCTTGAGTCTTTGGCCATTCACCACTTGTGAAGTGTTGTCTTCAAGGGAAACAATTTTAATTGCCCCCGAACGATATACCTTTTCGATAACAAAAGGTCCTTCCCATCTCGAGAGTAATTTTCCTGCAAAAAATCTGAGACGAGACCTATACAATAGCACTTCCTCACCAACATGAAATTCTCTTTTAATAATTCTCTTGTCGTGCCACCTTTTAACTTCCTCTTTAAAGAGCTTAGCATTTTCATATGCTTCACTCCTCCATTCATCTAAAGAACTTAAGTCAAGCAACCTTTTCTCACCAGCAAGTTTAAAATCTCTATTTAGGTCTCTCACTGCCCAATAAGCTTTGTGTTAAAATTCTAGGGGAAAGTGACAAGCTTTTCCATAAACCATTTTATAAGTAGACATGCCCATGCCATTTTTATAAGCAGTTCTATAAGCCCACACAGCATCATTTAATTTCTTAGCCCAATTTTTTCCAGATTTGTTAACAGTCTTTTGCAAGATAGATTTGATTTCTCTATTTGATAATTCCACTTGCCCACTAGTTTGAGGATGATAGCGTGAGGCAATTCTATGATTAACATCATATTTAGCAAGAGTCTTTCAAAAACCACCATGAATAAAATGAGAATCCCCATCAGTCATAAGATATCTAGGCACACCAAACCTAGGGAAAATAATGTCTTTTAAGAATTTTTAATGAGGTTTCACTATCAGCACTTTTAGTAGGTATAGCTTCTACCCATTTACTAACATAATCAACAGCAACAAGAATATGAGTGTAGCCTTTTGAAGGAAAGGACCCATAAAGTCAAAACCCCAACAATCAAACGGTTCAATAACAAGAGAATAATTCATAGGCATTTCATTACGTCTAGAAATATTTCCAACCCTTTGACATTGATCACAAGATAAGACAAACTTTCTAGCATCTTTAAAGAGGGTAGGCCAATAAAAACCTGATTGTAGAACCTTATGTGCAGTTCTATCTCCAGCGTGATGTCCTCCATAAGCACTACTATGACATTTTCTCAATATCTCTCATTGTTCATTTTCAGGAACAAATATTCGCATAATACCATCAACACCTTCTTTATATAAGTGTGGGTCATCCCAAATATAATGCCTCAAATCATAGAAGAATTTTCTTCTTCGCTGAGCTGTAAATGTAGGAGGCAAATACTTGGAAACAATAAAGTTAGCATAATCAACATACCATGGACTCTCTTGAGAGCTCACTTTTATTGCAGCCAACTATTCATTAGGAAAACTGTCATTAACAGGAATAAGATCATCGGAGATATTTTCTAATCTGGACAAATTACCAGCAACAGGATTTTCAGCACGCTTCCTATGCACAATATGTAAATCAAACTCTTGTAAGAGAAGCACCCATCTAATAAGCCTAGGCTTAGCATCTTTCTTTTCCATAAGGTACTTAATAGCAGCATGATCAGTATGAATGGTAACTTTAGAATCAACAATATACTGCCTAAATTTATCACAAGCAAAAAACTACAGCTAGGAACTCTTTCTCAGTGGTAGCATAATTCTTTTGAGCAGCATCAAGAGTTTTACTAGCATAATGAATAATATTTAACTTCTTATCTACCCGCTGTCCAAGAACAGCACCTACAACATAATCACTATCATCACACATAATTTTAAATGGTAAATTCCAATCAGGGGGTTGAACAATAGGGGCAGATATTAAAGCCTTCTTTAAAATTTCAAAAGCTTCTTTACAATCTTCATAAAAAACAAAAGGTACATCCTTCTGAAGAAGATTAGTAAGAGGCTTTGATATTTTAGAGAAATCTTTAATAAACCTTCTATACAAAAGAGCATGACCAAGAATACTACGAATACCTTTGGCATCCCTGTGACAGGGCATTTTCTCAATAGATTCAACTTTAGCTCTATCAACTTCAATACTTCTTTCATAAATTTTATGTCCAAGAACAATTCCTTCATTAACCATAAAATGGCATTTCTCCCAATTAAGAACAAGATTATTCTCCTCACATCTCTGCAAAACTTTATCAAGATTCTGCAAACAATTATCAGAAGAAGTTCCATAGACGGAGAAATCGTCCATGAAGACTTCCACAATTTCTTCACAAAAACCATGGAAGATAGCAGACATGCATCTTTGAAAAGTAGTAGGAGCATTACATAAACCAAAAGGCATACTTCTATAAGCATAGGTTCCAAACGGACAAGTGAAAGTTGTTTTCTCTTGAACAGGCTTTCTAACGGCAATTTGAGAGAACCCAGAATAACCATCAAGAAAGCAGAAATGAGTTTTCTTAGACAACCTTTCTAACATTTGATCAATAAAATGCAAAGGATAATGATCTTTCTTAGTAACCTTATTAACTTTCCTAAAATCAGTGCACATCCTATAACCAACCACTACTCTTTGAGGAATAAGTTCATTATTTTCATTTGGCACAACAGTCATCCCTCCTTTCTTAGGGACACAATGCACAGGACTAACCCATCTACTATTAGCAATAGGATAAATAATACCAGCGTCAAGGAGTTTCAATACCTCATTTCTTACCACATCCTTCATCTTAGGATTTAAACAGCGTTGATGCTCAACAACTGGCTTTGCATCAGGTTCAATATTAATAGCATGTTGACATATAGCAGGAGAAATCCCCTTCAAATCATCAAGAGTATAGCCAATAGCACCTCTGTGTTTCTTCAATATTCCCAATAATCTCTCCTTTTATTTACCAGAAAGTTTAGAACTAATAATAACAGGATATAATTTCTTATCATCAATATGAGCATATTTAAGATTGTCAGACAAAGGATTTAAATCAAAAAACAGGATCCTCCTTGGGTGGTAATGTGGTACCCAAGTCTTCCACCGGTAAATTATGTTTCAGCATCACTGGCTGATGTAGGAAAATCTCGTCAATTTCATTTCTTTCTTCCCTAAAGACATCACTTCTGTGGTCTTCCATGTATTGCTGCAAAGGATTGTTAGGAGCAAGAGCAATAGCAGCCAATTGTTCAACTCTATAATTTTCATTAGGTAATTCAGCTTCATAAGGTGCTTTAGCAAATTTAGAGAAATTAAATTCATAAGACTCTCCATCAAACTTTGTAAAAATTTTCTCCTTTTTACAATCTATAACAACACCACAAGTTTTTAAGAAAGGTCTACCAAATATAATAGGACAAGTATCACTAGCAGAAGTGCCTAGTACTAGAAAATCAGCAGGATATTTAGTTTTACCACATAAGATCTCCACATCTCTAACAATACCATTCGGAGAAATAGTTTCCCTATTAGCAAGTTGAATAATCACTTCAATGTCTTCAAGTTCATAAGAACCAATTTCATGCATGATTTCTCTATAAAGCTCATAAGGAATAGAACTAGAACTAGCACCAATATCACACAAACCATAATAACAATGATCACCTATCCTAACAGATAGAACAGGGACACTAGGTTTCCTAGATTTACTAGGATGAGAGACAATATTAGAAGCATCTTCACAAAATATAATGTGTTCTTCTTCTATATTTTCAGAAACAAGGTCCTTTACTATTGCTACTGTATGTTCTACATTTATTTGTTCCTAAGGTTCTACAGGTTTCCTTGCACTTTTATTAACCACACTAGCTAACATAGAATGTTCTTTTACCTTAGCAGGGAAAGGCATTTTCTCAATATAAGGTTCATGCACAATAGAATCAACGGTATGAACTTCTATATCTCTAGCAGGAACACAATTAACAGTATCTTTATAAGGTGCATGGTACTTATCCCATTCCTTTTTGGGAATATCAATATAAGAAGCAAAAGCCTTATATAATTTTTGCAGCAACTTGAGAATCAAGACCATCAACAATACTAACATTATGAAAATCATCGAATGACATAAAAGTTTTAATGCATTCATAGTCATAGTTTATACCTGACTTTCTACCTTTGTCATTCTCTCATCCTTCAGTGTTTTCTTGAATACGGTCAAGAAGATCCCATGTAGATTCATCTTTCATACGTATAAATGATCCAGAACAAGAAGCATCCAATAAATCCTTATTATGAAGAGAAAGCCTTGCATAGAAATTATTAATAACAATATTACTGGGGAGCTCATGAATGGGGCATTTGAGCATTAGTAACTTCAATCTCCCCCATGCTTGGGCAATACTCTCTCCATCATGAGGCCAAAAATTATATATATAATTCCGATCTCTATGAATTTCACTGGGATGATAGAATTTAGAATAAAAGAGAGGTACAATTTCATCCCATCCAATAGTCTGGTTATTTTTCAGCAGTTTGAACCATTCAGCGTCTCGGCCTGTCAATGATATAGAGAATAATTTCCTCTTCGCTTTGCTCATTGTAATACCTGCACACTTGAACAACTCGCATAATTCATGTAGAAACAGTAAATGATCACCAGGATTGACAGTTCCATCATCTGAATAGCAGTTATTCGTAACATGTTTAACCATCTTTATAGTTATTTTATAGGGATCCAAATCATCAGGCGGTGGGTCACTTACTACCCTAGCAATGGCAGCAGTTCCCACAAATAAAGACTCAAAAGGAGATCCAAACATAGTGTAATAAAGCAGTAGAATGTAATAAAAACAACACTTACAGAAGAAGCTTCCTTTATCAATTCCACTTCCCAATAGCGCTTCACTCCCCGGCAACGGCGCCAGAAAATAGTTTTGATGACCCACAAGTATAGGGGGTGTATCATAGTACTTTCGATAAATAAGAGTGTCGAACCCAACGAGGAGCAAAAGGTGTTGACAAGCAGTTTCGAAGAAGGAATAACTGTATATACTGAAAGATAGATTTGTAGGAGTTTTTGATATTGCAGATAAATAAAGTGCGGGTAAATAAAATGCAGTAATGATAATTGCAGCAAGTGGCCCAATCCTTTCTTCAGCAAAGGACAAGCCGGTGGGTTTACTTATGATTAATAAACGTTCTCGAGGACACACGGGAGGTTTCTGTCAAGTGCTTTTGTTCCCTGCCGCTGAATAATCTTTATGTTTTGATAAGTGTTGTGTGGGTGAACCTATGCTAATGTACCGTCCCATCCAAGACTAATACATACTTGTTATTATACCCCTTGCAAGCATCCGCAACTACAAGAAAGTAATTAAGAAATAAATCTAACCACAACTTTAAACTTCGGGATCCTATGCTCCCTCGTGTAATGGTTTCCTAATGGGGGTTTATGTTTCTGTCACTCCAGCAACCCCACAATTAGTAGCCAAATACACAATGCATTCCCCTAGGCCCATACATGGTGAAGTATCATGTAGTCTACGTTCACATGACACCACTAGAAGAATAACACCACAACTTAAATATCAAACCATTAAATTTTACTCAACATTACTTCACTACTAACAACTTGATTTCTCCCATGTCCTCAAGAACAACACGAACTACTCACAAGACATCATATGGATCATAATCAGAGGTGATATAATCGATGATAACAATCTGGTCATAAAGTGCAAACACCGATAAATCTCACAAGCATCAACTACTAACAAGTAATCCACACCGGGAGAGAGATCTAATGTAAAACAACGATAGAGGCCCCTAATTTTTACAGCAGGATGACAGTGGATGATGAGGGTGATGGTGATGATGATAATGGTGATGTTGATGACGATCTTGATGATGCCCGGAGTGATGACTGTGACGATGGCGGTGATTTCCCCTCTCCGGAGAGGAATTTCCCCGGCAGATTTCTCCCTGCCAGAGAGCTTTTCTCTCTCGGGTGTTTTCCGCCCCGAGGCGGCGGCGGAATAATTCTTCGATGATTCCCTGGGTGTCAAGTACGCGAAAGACCTCCACCAGAGGTGGGCCAGGGGGGTGTGCCACCTCATGGTGTGGGCCCCTGGTGGCCCCCCTCTGGCTTCCCTTCTGGCTAGACTCCTCCTCTGAACTTCTAAGACACCCCTGTGTCCCCCTTCTTCTTCTGAGCTTCTGAAATATGGTATCTCGACGGTGCTTTTTCCATCAGATTTCTGGTCCCGGTGTTTATTCTCCAAAAATTATGAAATATGCAAAATAAGATAAAATAACACAAGGGATGCATCATGACATGAAATATATCGATGAATAACAGAAAATTATGATATAAAATAGTGATGCAAAATGGACGTATCAGTGGCGTTCCTACTCCTGCAATCTCACTAAATCAGGGCTGAAGCCTGAAGTATACAAAGTACAATGTGAGTATGGTTTCGCTTACTCGGCGAGGATCAATTACTCGACGAGTTGGCTTCTAGCTAATTGTCTGTCTGCTCTTGCTTCCGTCCGGCTATATATATATATATATATATATATATATATATATATATATATATATATGGTCCGGGTCCTTTTAGAATCTGGCTTCCTGCGCGTCAGCTTACTGGGCCGTCCAATGGACTATATTCCATTGCCTGTGGGCCACCCTGGTAATGCGGCCTTTGGGCCAATGCCGAACATACCCCTAATTGGCATATATCCGCTATGTGGGTTGAAGATATGGGAAAGGAGAGAGAAGAAACTAAATATAACTATGTAACTATGAAACATGGATATTTTTAATTCTGCGAATATTACTCTTGCCAATATGGCTAACTTGGAAGGCATTGGTATAGGTTATTATTTAGAAGTGATTGACACAAATCTGGAAATTATGAGAAATCTTGACAAAGCTAGACATGACATGATGAAACAAAACTTAAATACTTCCATACATGAAATGACTCATAGCTCTCTAGTACACATTGATACCGGAGATGCTGACATAGATGATTTATGTTCTGATAATGAGGATGGGAAAACTGATACATAAGTTATTTGTTTCGATGATGTTAGACAAATTTTCTCGACAAAGAAAAAATGGACTGCCAACTCAACAACAATGGGTTGTGTGGAAGTGTCTAGTGATGTCTCAGGCTCTCAGTTAAGATTCGTAGTAATAAAAATCATAAAAAATTTAAATGATAGGTTTCTTTGGAACTTGGGAGGGGTGATGATAAAAAAAATTAAAATTATCAGAGAACCAGTAATTGATAGGCATGTGGATTTCCTATGATTAAAGGAAACTATCAAGAAATCCTTTTCTAAACGTGACATACACAATATGTGTGGAGTGAGAAATTTCTTTTGGATTTGGTCTGCTGTGAGGGGTAGATCTAGGGGTATACTTGTAGGTGTTAATCAAGATAATTTAAAGTATGTTAAATATAAAATAAGAATGTTGGTACATCATAAAAAAATCCGACTTCGGGTGGAATTTAATTGTGGTGTATGGTGATGCACAATACGCTTGTAAAACGACCTTTCTAACTATATTGGCTAGAGAGTGTTATGAAACAGCTTACCCCTCCCTTATAGAGGGGGATTTCTATTTAATCAGAAAATCATAGGACAAAACAAACCTGGTAGTATGAGTCAATGGAGTGTCACTTTTAATGTGATAATTTAGAATGGTGGACTGAGAGAAATTTATTTAACGGTAGGCAATACACCTGGGGAAACAACCATAATGATCCCACCTTTGAAAAATTGACATGGTTTTAATCTACCCAGACATGGAAGATAAATACACACTCATTTTATTACTGCTTTAGAGAGGGAACTTTCAGATCATACCCATTTATTAATTTATACTGGCACTAGTAGAAAACAGGCCTTTCGTCCTGGCCATTAGCCCCGGCCGACACGTCGCCCCAAAAACGCCGAAGGGTACCACACCTTTTAGTTTTGACTCGTTAGGCCCAATAGTCCCGGTTTGAGATACATCTAGGACTAAAGGGTCTGTGGCCCGATGCGGCCTGGTGCCCTCCCCCTTTAGTCCTGGTTTGTATCTCAAATCGGAACTATTGAGCTGATCCTATATATATGGCGGCCCATCCCCCCTCTCTCTTGTTTTTTTTCTGATGAGAGGTGGTGTAGGTTTGTGCTATTTTTTTTTCATATGCACTAGAGATGTTCGGTGAAACGCCTGTTAGAGCGATGCCACTTGAGTGCACACAAGATAAACATGATATGAGTTGCCCAAACCACACTTAAGATTTCTCCTCTTTGTTTCCAAGTGCCCTAAAATATTAGCAACTATTTTCTCGTTTAGACCATGCGGTACTAATTTTATCATAATGATTGCGTTTGATATATTGTTATGATGCAGATGAGCCATCCATGGATGTATGGTGACCGACGCTCTCCCGCTTATAGAGAAGTCATGCATTCTTTTTGCCTCGCGACCGAGGCAAACAAGCGGCAGGATGGCTTTATGATTTGTCCATGTGTTGACTGTCAGAATGAGAAGGATCACACTTCCTCAAGAGTCATTTAAAGCCATCTACTTCGGTCCGGTTTCATGTCCCGCTATAATATTTGGACCAAGCACGGAGAAAGGGGGATTATGATGGAAGAAAGCGATGAAGAAGAGAACATTGACGATAACTACCGAACTATGTTCCCTGAATACACTGATACCGGAATGGAATATAATTAAGAAGAAGGGGGTGCAGAACGGGCACCTGATGAACCCGCTGGTTATCTTGGTCGGGTCATTTCTGATGCAAGGCGAGACTGCGACATAGAAAAGGAGAGGTTGTAGTTCGAGCAGATGTTATAGGACCACAACAAATTGTTGTATCCAACTTGTGAATACGGCCAGAAGAAGCTGGGTAGCACACTGGAATTGCTGAAGTGGAAGACAGAGACCGGTGTGACTGACTCGGCATTTAAAAAGTTGCTGGTACTAATGAAGAAGATGCTTCCAAGAAAGAACGAATTGTCTGTCCTCTAGGATTAGACGTGCAGAAGATACATTCATGCCCTAATGACTGCATCCTCTACCGTGATGATAAGTACGAGAATATGGATAAATGCCCGGTATGCACTGTATTGCGGTATAAGATCAAAAAAGATGACCCTGGTGATATTGAGGAGAGCCACCAAGGAAGAGGGTTCCTGCCAAGGTGATGGTATGCTCCTATAATACCATGGTTGAAACGTCTATTCAAAAACAAAGAGCATGCCAAGTTGTTGTGATGTCACATGGAAGACCTACGAAAGACGACAATTTGAGGCACCCCGCTGATGGTTGGCAGTGGAGAAAAATCGAGTGAGAGTTTAAGGACTTTGTAGGTGACTCAAGGAACTTATGGTTTGGTCTAAGTACATATGACATGAATCCTTTTGGGGAGCAGGGCTGCCGTCACATCACCTAGCCCGTGACTCTATGTATCTACAACCTTCCTCCTTGATTGTGCATGAAGCAGAAATTCATTATGATGTCGGTGCTCATCCAAGTCCCGAAGCAACCCGACAATGACATTGATGTGTATCTAAGACCATTAGTCGATGAAATTTTGAAGTTGTGGGCCAAACCAGGTGTAAGCGTGTGGGATGAGCACAAACAGTAGTCATTTGACCTACGAGCATTACTTTTTGTTACCATCAATGATTGGTCTGCTCTTAGTAACATTTCAGGACAAACGAACAAGGGATAGAATGTATGCACGAATTGTTTGGATCAGACAGAAAGTATATATCCGGATAAATACAGAAAGAATGTGTACCTGTACAACCGTCGTTTTCCTCCACCCAGGCATTATTAAGGAAAAAAGGTAAGCATTTCGATGGTAAGGAAGAAACCCGGACGAAGCCTGCCTCCCGTACTGGTGGTATGGTCGAGGATTTAAATGTAATCTTTGAAAGGGGTCCTGGTAGCCAACCTGTTCCGAACGGCGCTGATAAGCGCGCACCCATGTGGAAGAAGAATTCTATATTTTGGGGTCTACCCTATTGGGAAGCCCATGAGGTCCGCGCTACAATCGACGTGATGCACCTGACAAAATAAAGAAATAAATAAATAAAAGAAAACAAAATGAATTCTCTCCCGCGGCACAAAAAGTGCCCAAATTTCTGCCGCTGCAGAGAATCATTAGTCACGGCCCGTTATACGAAACGGGACTAAAGGGATGTCCCCCAGCGCGCTCCACGGTGGCCACGTGGAGAGCCATTGGTCCCATCTGGTAACAGCGCCGGGACTAAAGGCGGTTGGGCCTTTAGTCCCGCTTGGCCTGTCTCGGTTGGCCAACCGGGACTAATGCCCCTAACGGGCCGGGACAATAGGTCCCGTCTCCATTAGTGTGGGGTTATTGGCAGGGAAGATCCTACTGTCCGTTTGGAAAATGCGTGGGTTGAGAGAGATGGGTTAAAAGAAATTGTAGAAAGAATTTGGAATTATGTTACAAATCGAGCATACGGTATTGACAAATGGATAGAAAAATTAGGCGGTTGAGGAAGTATCTTAAAGGCTGGAATAAAAATTGAGATGCTGATTATAGGAAGAATTAGAGATATCAAAACTAGCACAAAACGAAGCTCTCTCACGCATTCACATATTTGGACGGTTAGATTTCGTGGTTGTGCCATTTTCGTTCGTCCGATCTAGGCGTATGTCCTCTCTCGACGCAACGTTTTCTCTTCATGGCCTGGATATCCCGACCGACGCTATATAGGCGTAAAATTGGAGCCAGCTGGTTGATTGGGCCAATTAATTAGACAGCAGGTTGCCTTATCAAGGAATCCATTGAATGGACTTATAAACGCCACTCGCTGACAAATAGATGCCTTGTTGTAGATATGGATTTTTTTGTTCGTTGCACTATAGTTGTTGACGAAGTTCCACCGACTGTGTGCTGATAAATGATGTCATTTTCAAGGAAGTTATACCCACACGTAATCCCTTATGAATGCTCTGTCCATTTAATACTAACGGATCATGACTAACATTTGCCTTCGGATTTTACCATCTTTTTTTTTATCAGACCGGACATATGAGGACCAAAACGCTCACAAGAATATGATGCAAATTTTGGACCTATTCCCTCGTGAAAAGAATACATTTAACTAAAAGGAAATTACGGGGGAATGTATTTAAATTGATGGTTCTTATCAAGTCCGCAACATAATGGTAAGCATCATATGACACCAAAGCTTCTTCTGAAATGCTTATGTAATCCACCCAAGATCTTAGAAGTTTGCCATAGTTAAACTATTTTTTGTGACACTTAATGTATAATAGAAGGTCATGAATTAAATATTTTGTTAATTTCAAGTTTATATTTTGCATAGTATATCGTGAATAAATATTGAACTTGGTGACTAATCCTACAACTGCATTGGACATATTTGTGATGCTATATGTTTCACTATACTAAGAAATACCGCTGCTTTGTTTTTTCAACCAGAGTGTACAGTTGTTGCCATCCTAAAATTCCAAAAATCTTTTTTATCCAACTTTCATGTTTCATGTCACTCTATATTCAGAAAACTATATCGAAAAAATGGATGGGTACAGCAAGGCGCCCCATCAATGATCTAGTAAAGTTAAGATTGTACATAAACTTTATGAAATAGTAAAATCTGTGAGAATGTTGGCCTAACTGCTAATATGAGGCGGGAATTAAAAGATCTCCCAACCAAATTAGATTTCATATGGAGATCAGAGGAATCAACATGGAGACAAATATGCAGAAATAAAGATATTAAGGAAGGCAATTTAAACACCAGATATTATCACGCCAAGGCTAATGGTAAGTAAAAGAAAAAATAAAATTATTTAACTAGACCAAGATGAGGGTGTTATAGATGGAGAAGCTACTCTAAGCGAGTATATAACTAACTATTATAAGAATTTATTTGGACATCCAGATGTGTCTAATATCAATATTGATGTTGGTAACATATCTAGAATCTGCGATGTTGAAGCTGAAAACTGAATTAGAAGTTTTTCTATGGAATAAATTAAACATGAGGTCTTTGGGATGGAGCGCAATAACACTATTCAGGGTTCCCTTTGGCATATATACTCCTCCTCCTTGACCAAAAACCCTAAGACGACCACCACTTTTATGTTTCGTGACATGGAGCCGCCATGCCCCTCTTTTCTTTGTCGGGGAGTTACTCTGGAGGCTGATTCCGACCTACAAAGACGGGATATCGTCGCCATCATTATCACCAATGTCTCTCATCAACCAACCATGTGTTAGTAATTCAATGCTGCAGCCATAGGGGATGGTAGGAACTGGATGAGATTGTTCATCTAATAGACCATCAGATTTTTATAGCATGATGCCTAGTATCCATAGCTGATGTTAATCATCATCGTTGTAACTTTTAATCTTAATGCTTGTCTCAGTCGCTCTCGTCCTTTCTCCATTTGCTGTGACTAGGCTTACCTGTTCTAATGCCCTAGCAAGCTATTGATTACTTGTACTTTTCTTTTCTTTGCTATTGGTTACTGTTGTACTCCCTATGTCCCAAAATAGGATGCCTATAGTTTTTGTTCCAAGTCAAACTTTTCATAGTTTGACCAACTATGTAGAAAAAATAGTCCACATTTATAATCTCAAATCAATATAGTTAGAACCGACATGAAATGTATTTTCATAATATGTGGATTTGGTATTGTACAAGTTGATATATTTTTCTATATAGTTGGAAAACTTTAATAAGTTGGACTATAACCAAAAACTATAGGCATCATATTTTGGGACGAAGGGAGTATGGACTCGGTTGTGGTGGTTGCTTTATTTATAAAGCAGGACAAAAAGCCTGTTTCGGTATGTCAGTTCAGTAGATTTGCTAATTTGGCATAACATAGGTACTTGCATATTGTGTGATCCATATGGTTAAATTTGGTAGCACCAATTGCATGATATTCATCTAAATTAAATTATTCTGGAAATTTCCCTTTTGCTTGAAAACAATAAATATTATCCACATTCATACATAAATATCCATGTTTTCACACTTACCTTTTTAGCGGTAAATTTACTTAACTAGTTTAATTACTACCATTCTCGAAGAGGGGACTTATGTGGCATATTGCCATGCTAGCATATACTCCCCCCGTCCTTGTCCAAATATAAGTATATGTATATAATAAAACAAATGGAAGTCAATTATTTTGAAACGGTGAAATTAGTAAATGGTAGCTACAATTACACAAGATGACAAAAATATGTCCAAGCTTCATCACTTGTTGGGTCACTGTCACGCCGCACAAGGAAAATGTGTTGTGATTTATTTTTTGAGAACAAAAAATGTGTTCCGTAGGAGCAGGGCTTCGGGCTCCCGTAATATGGCTGCTCGTGTCTAGTTCAACTATTCCAGCCTAAATAGATCATGGCTAACAGAGTACCGGCCCTCATCTAAAGAGCCCAGTCTAAATACTGTAGATGTTCGAGTTTTAGGGCTGGGCCTACTCCGCATCAAAGACGTACGCACGGGCACGGCCGCCAAACGTGTCCGACGTTGCTGGGCTGTCTAGGATTTGTCCCAACCGCATACGACCCTGGAATCCATCCAGGAAGGTGCAGTTCTCACATAAAGAAGAAAAAAAAATCCACTGCACGACGCGGCGGGCGGCCTAAAACGTCATAATGGCAAGAGCAGCACGGACGCAGAGCCGCTCTTCCCCTCGAGAGGATAAGCCCCCAGCTACAGTAGTTTGAGAGTCCGCCGCCCGCGGCGAGTTCCGGCCTCCCCGGCCGCCGACGCCTGTGCTGGTGGTTGTGGTGATGGTTTAGGGTGCCGGCACATCTCTATTTCTAGTTTTAGCTTTGTTTTATTGCCTTTGTGCTGCTTAGGTTTTATGCCGCTAGGGTTCCTGTCGCCGGAGATCCTGAGCTACTCCTGGCGTACGGCGGAGGTGGTGAGGTGGTTCGTCGAGCTCCAGAGGAAGGAGACGACGAGTGACAGCGCTTCCTCGGCGACCCTCTCAATAAAGCTCGTTTGTGGGGCTTTGGAGTTCAGAGTGCGGCGGTTGCTTCTTCTCTTTGTTTGTGCTCGTGGTGATGCACGGCAGGGAGACGGGACTTTGTTGGCCCTTTGCTTTGAAGCTCGACGGCGGAGGCGTGCGCGCTTCAGTGCACGCGATGGAAGCTACTAATTTCGGAGGAGTTCATCAACGCAGCGCACATGGCGCCGGCGTTATCTTCGGTGTGCGTAGCCACTCCTCGCTGGGATCTCTTCCCCAGCTTTCCTTCCTCATACTGAGGATCTGGTGTGACTTCTGTTTGGGATTCATCACCGGCGACGCCCCAAGTGGCATGTTCCCCGGCGGCGGCGTGGATGCCCGGACATGGTGGTCCATGAGGTGCAGCGGCGGTCGGACCTAGGGACTTGATTGCTTTCCCCACCAGTTTTTTAGGGTTCCGTTCGTAAATTGTGAGGTCCTCCTTGTAATTACCCCTTTGTGGGGGTCTCTTTGTAAAAGCCCGCTGATGAATGCATAGCTTCCTGCTCCTTCGGGGCCTCTTTACTGTTAAAAAAACGTCGTAATGGCACGTTAGTTCTCCTCTCCACGCATGCTCAGGCATTGACCATGTAATTGGTTGCTCACTGTTCTTCTCGCTTTACAAAATTATATATTAGCAAAGTAGATAATGTTAAACGTTGAAACCGAACAAAATCGGGATCAACCAGTCTACCACAAACATTATGATAAAAGAAAACAAATAGAAAACACACAAATCTTAAGTTAATTAAACCTTTAAGATGGGATCGTCTCTCCGGTGTCAATAATGACAAGTCCAACTCTAGGTGGATCTTGAGATTTTTACCGCCAAGGCCGAGATTTCAGCCACCACCTTCAAAAAGGCCACAATATAGGCGCGTCGATATTGCCTGATCAGCGATATTGAGTTTCCACTGTGAGTTCACATAGCCGTCATAGAAGCCACCTCTACCGCCGTCACTTGACCAACTAACGACACCTCACTGGCCGAAAACGAATGGAAGAGATACTAAAAGCCCGAACGTGGCATACTGCCTCCGCTTTCTTGACGTTGTAGCAGTAAACATGACTTGACATTGCCGCAAGAGACAATGCAGGCAGCACATGCCAACATCATGCATGACTTGACGCTTCCACCTCATACATCGTGCGTAGCACCTACCAGCAACAAGCATGACTGGACCCCTCGACAAGATACACCACCATCCATGAGCCTCTTGAGTCGGATCGAACATGATCTAGAGGTGGAGGAAGCTCCCCTACCGCCGCCGGCCTTGAAACTTTCACGATCCAAAACAAGAGTGTCTCATACCGTCGTCGACCTTGACGACACGTAACCGAAGGCCATCGTCATCTCAAGATCTGACCATCGCATCATCTACACGAACAAAGTGACTACCGGGTCAATAAATTTTGGGTCGTTGCCCCCAATTCCCAAACGCCTGTGCCGCCATTGAGACAAGATGATAGTCTCCATGACAATTCCGTACATACGATGAGCCTGACGGCGCCACCGAGACATCGATCGTACCGGGTAGGACTCTATCAGCGCTAGATCAGATAACCGCTATATAACCCTCGCAAGAGTGACTACAAGGACGAAGAATGACATCATGATCTCCCCTTATCGAGGGTACGCCAGCCTGGGCCATCTTGCCACAGCCCCCCTGTCGCCAATGCCATGTGGGATTTGTCTAGCCAGTAGGTTATCAAGCATGAGTTAATGATTATACGTCAAAGTTTAAAATAGCGCGGTATAGCTTCGCTATAGCATTTTCAACACTAGCCGCTAAGTGAATTAGCGCGCTAAATGATACAAACCCTTAAATAGCGCGCTATAGCGGCGATATAGCATTGCTATAGCTTTTTTCGCAGCTTGTCGCTAAATATCTTAGCCCACTATTTAAAACATTGTTATACGGTCGTCGACCAATTTTGCCTAGTTGTTGCTATGTGCATCGTTGGTTCTTGGTAATTTTTGATCACCTGATAATTTTTAATTTGCACGACAATTGATACCACTTTGAGGCCCGTTGAAGAAATATTGAACCATGAAGAACTGATTTCGAAGAAGAAATCCAGATCGACATGGACATGATTGTAGAGCGGAGACAAGGAGGTTGGAGCACGCCGGAGGAGTACGGCGATGGTGGCGGCGATTTCAGTCACGCGAGAAAGAGGGGAACCGGGGCTAGAGAGAGAGAGAGCGGGAGAGAGAGGAGAGTGAGGCTGACAGGTGGGGCCAGGGTCAAAGGTCTTTGATCCATGCCTTTCACTTAAGTGACTGTACCCACTTGTCAGAAGGGTGTTTTGGTAATTTCGCAATTACAAGTTTTTACAGATTAGTCCCTGCAACTTTAAAATCATTTTAGTGAGTTCTGTTCACCCAAAAATAGAAATAAATATTCCACACACTCCTAAAAATATGAGGAATTTGATTCCGAATTTTATTTTATTTTTAAGAATATTTTCTTGAGTAAAAAATTCAAATATCCTTAACTCGAAATGATTTGAATAGTTTTCAAAATCAAATTCAAATATCCTTAGCTCGAAATGATTTCAATAATTTTTAAATCAAATTTCAAGGATCCTTAAGTGGACATGATTTGAAATAAAATTATTTTCTAATATGTTAATTTGGAAAAATAGTTATAAAGGTTCAATTATTCAAATTCAAATCACTCTTAATTATTCTTAATTATAAATCTTTGTGAAAGGAATTGAAGCCCATTAAATTGGGAATTGTAATAAAATATGATTTCAAAACAAAAGGGTTTGTCAAGGTATATCATTTATGGATAATAGCATGTCATTGGTTTTTCAACATTGTCTTATCAGACAATGATGCTGATTTTCAGAACCCGGAGTTTTCGAATCACCCTAAGTTATAGACCCCACTATATCTAAGTTTGAAGGAAAGTTCATTCTTGCATGTCCAATTGATTAATTTCCATAACTTTACAAATCGTATTCGTATCTAGTGCATTAAAAAAAATGTTTTTATGAATGATTGGTTAGTGGTGGAACCACATACTGAATGTTGTGGTGGAGATTCTATTGGTACATGAAAGGTAGGATTAATAATAAGTGTTTCGTAGCTTGTCCATCGATGTATCTTAGCGTCAACCAAGGGTGCTAGTATGGACCGGAGGGCTCATAAGTACTTTCTTTCTAATCACATATTCTCGGATACACTATTTAACTGAGTCGTGTATGCGATCAACGTGCGTGGAAGCGCCATGCAAACTTCGCCCGATGGATCCGGTGAAAGTAGTAGTGTGATGTCACCACATGAACACACCATAAGGCTGGTGCCATCGCGGTCGATAGCGCGGGCGATAGGAGGGCCTATCGCCCCGCGCGGGGCGAGAGCGGGCGAGAGCGCGGGCGAGAGGAACGGGCCGGGCGGTAGCAGGCTCGCCCGGCGAGAGCGGGCGAGAGGGCGTGCTACCGTCCGCGTTGGCGGGGCGATAGGAGGGGTGCGGGGCGAGAGGGCGGGCGATAGCGGGGCGACACGGTGCCAATGGGGGCGATAGGCCGGGCGATAATGGAGAGAGGAGTGTGATAGTGTGGGCTATAGCCCGTGCACTGGCACCGTGCTGTGAGAGTGGCGTGAGAGTGAGGAAAAAAAGTGACGTGGCGGGGCTATAGCCCGTGAGAGTGAGTGATGCATTGGCACCAGCCTAAATATTTATATATTTATAAACATTTATATATTTACAAATCTGTAAAACTTACGTACTCGCAACAAGCTTGGCAGCAACAGATATGCAACAAAGAATATAATGGACTTTGATTATAATCACGCATCCTCATCACTGCTGTCCGCGTGCGGGGCAGTACACGGTGGGCACCAGGACGAGCGGCGTCTTGGGGTGGATGGTGAGCTTGCCGGCCTCCTCCATGCTCACCTCCTCCACCCCGTCCGGCAGCGCCCAGTTGAAGCCGCACAGCATGTTGGCCAGCGTGAACTCCACGTTAGCTGACCCCATGGCTATGCCCGGGCAGATCCGCCGTCCGGCGCCGAACGGCAGCAGCTCGAAGTGCGCGCCGCGGAAGTCCACCTCGCTGGCCTCGAACCTCTCCGGCACGAACTCCTCCGCGTCCTCGCCCCAGCTCGTCGTGTCCCTCCCGATCGCCCACACGTTCACCAGCACCCTCGTCCCCGCTGGCACGTCGTAGCCGCCGATCTGGACGTTTCCCGCCGTCTCCCGCGGCAGCAGCAGCGGCGCCGGCGGGTGCAGCCTCATCGTCTCCTTCACTACCATCTTCAGGTACCTGAACTTTGGGAGGTCGTCAGGCTGCACTGGCAAGAGGTCGCCGCCGTTGACGGCAGCCACCGCGGCCCTGATCTCCTCCTGCACCTTTCTCATCACCCGTGGCTTCCGGACCAGCTCCGACATAGCCCACAGGATGGTGACGGAGCTCGTTTCGACGCCGCCCAGGAACGAGTCCAGGAGGATGGCCTTGACGTTGTCCTTGGTGAATCCCTGGTCCCCCTGCTTCCAGAGGCCGACGAGGGCGTCCACCAGGCCGGCGCCGTTGTCTTCTTCCTCCAGACTGAGCTCCATGCGATGATCGATGACAGACTCGAAGAAGGCGTCAAGGTCCCTGACGATCTTGTCCCGACGCGCGACGACGCCGGTGAGCCGGTCAGCGAGGCGGCCTGCGGCGTTGGGGAAGAAGTCCTCGGCAGCAAAGCCGCCCGTCACGTCCAGTGCCCGCTCCAGCACGTTCTGAAACCGCTCATACCTGCCCGCGAACGTTGCCGAGGCGTACATGCTCCCGAACGCCATCGTGCCGATGATCCCGTCGGCGACCCCGTACACGCGCTCTTCCATCCCCACAGGCGTCGAACTCGCCGCGGCCTCGCCCAGGGTGGCCATGAGCTTGCCCACCTGCTCCCGCCGCGAGGCCCAGGCGGCCCGGACGCGGCGCGCGCCGAGGAGCTCGGTGGCGAAGAGCCTGCGCATGTCGCGCCAGTAGGAGCCGTAAGGCGAGAAGGCCACGGTCTTGAAACCATACGTCAGCTGCTTGTTCCCCGGTAGCTCGGGCCGGTTGCAGCAGTCGGCGTCGTGGGCCTTCATCACGTCGCGCGCCGCCTCCGCCGAGGAGACCGCCAGCGCCGTGGTCATGCCAAGGCGGAGGAACATGACGGGTCCGTGCCGCCGGGCCAGGTGGCTCAGGCTCTGGTGCGGCAGCGGACCGAGCTGGTGCAGGTTGCCGAGCACCGGCAGCCGGCGTGGGCCTGGAGGCAGCCTGAGCCCTTTCTCCGCGCCGCGTCTCGTTAACAGCAGGTAGGAGAGGACAGGGAGTAGGAGGACTAAGAGGAGGAGGAGCCATTGTTGGGGAAGCTCGGCAAAGAGCGAGTTGAGCAGTGAGATCGCCATTTGGTGCCCCCCGTATGTTGTGCTTGCCGATCTAGCTGGTTTTAAGATAGCTGCGAGCATCTGGCACGCACTTGTTCTGTCTTGATTGCTTGCTGACGACGAGCTTAATTGACATTTTCGTGTTCGCTGGATAAAACAGCTAATAAATCTGCTGTTTAATTCGCTTCTTCTTCATCTTTTGTCAACTGGTAACAGTGAGAGAGATGCCTGTTGCACGCTACCCCTGAATTTGTTTAGAACGTGGCAATCTGGAAAATTCTCATGTACGTTTACGAAAACAACAAAATGCCGCCACAGTGTGTTATAATAAATTCAGGTCAGCGCCTTTGGCACAATATTCTATCCATGGCATATTTTCTAATACCATCGCTATTAGCTCGGATATTGCGTCTAGACATGGTTTATCCCAAGAGGATGAGCTGGGCCACTTTATGACACACCTGTCATTGAACAGTTCCAACGCAAGTGAATGTTTAAACTATTCTCTCGGGCTGGATTTAAACTAAGACTTAGACCCTGTTTCTTTGGTCTGCAGCTGAACGACAAGCAGCTGGAGCTGGTAGGGTGTGTTTGGGAGAGCTCCACTCCACTCTACTCCACTCCTCCTCTCAACTCCACTCCACCGAAAGACTCCAGAGCTGATAAAAGGCGTTTGGCTCACTAATTGGCTCCAGATTTTGATTAGGGGCAGAAATGCCTAGACCACCCCTCCTATTTCGTTTTTTAATTTGATTTTTTTTGGAAGCAATTTGGTACTGCATGCAGCATCGTGATTCATTTGACGCGGGAAGAACGGCAGCTCGCTTTCACGTGAGGAGAAAGGCTGCTAGCCTTTTTTTTATCTCCATGGATCATAACGATTTTATGCATTGCATGACAACGTAAAGTGTGAGCAAGCTTATATGGACAGAAGCAAAATTCTTAAGACAAAATATGACATATGCGAGTTCTCAAAAAATCCGTAAAAAATCTCTTAAACTAAAAAAACATGCATAAATATCACCATGAAGCAGCAATACCAGTCGCCAGACTGTTGCGGAAAACATCCATAGTCATCTCATTCTCTTCCGACGTTGTACCGTCAGACGCACTTTGAGACATTGCATACTTTCTATACCTTGACGGAATAGTTGGCATGTAATCTGGGTCTCGATCACACCTATGAAAATGTCGATCTCCACTTTGATGTTCGCGCACGTAGTTGTGAAGCACCATGCATGCGGCTACAATCATTTTTTGTTTCTCCATTGAATAGCTAGGCATCTTAAGCAAGATTCGCCACTTCATTTTGAGTACGCCAAACGTTCTCTCAATCACATTACGCACGGACGAGTGCACTTTATTAAACTTTTCTGTTGGAGTAGTTGGTTCCACGCCTCTGTGGAAATCAGGGACATGATACCTTTCACCCTTGTATGGAGCAAGGTACCCTGGTCGGTTAGGATAACCGGCATCAACCAAATAATACTTTCCTGAAACAAATATAAATAAAGTATTTATGTTAGAGTGAAAAATGCGAGGCAAAATTATCACAATTCGGTGCAATAGATTTACCCTTTGGAGGATGTGGAAAGATATTTTGATCTGCTTGCATGGCATGATATAATACACTTGTATCATGCATCGCACCTGGCTGCCCAATAGACGCGTATATAAAGCGCATATCAAAATCACATATCGCCAATACATTTTGAGATGGAATGCCTGTTCTTCCAATGTATCTTATTGATTTTTCACCCGCGATTGATGCACGAATGTGAGTACCATCTAGTGCACCAATGCAATCCTTGAGGTGTGGATAAGCACGTCTATCACCTCTAATTCTTTTATGGACAGAGCGGAAGTTTGGGTCCTTTGGCTTCAAAAAATGAGTTGCCATCTTAACGACACAAACAAGAACTTCAGTGAACTTTCTGCTGATGGTCTCACCTGAGTGCTTGAACCTATTTTGTGTTTTCCGGTTTGACTCACATCCTCCAACGGTCCATAGAAAAATTGCAAGTGCCTCATGACTACTCAAATCAAAGGATGTGGTTAGACTGTATTTGCTCACCAACAAGTCGTGAAGGTCAAAAAAGGTACGGTTGTTCACACGCAACATCCTGTAGGTCTCTCCTGGAGTTGCCAGTGTCTCTCTCAACCAGCCCATTCCACTGAGAATAGAGGTCCTTGGGTCTGCCTTATCCAAATATGTATCACAGTATAGAGTAGCAATAGTGGCGGCACCAATATATATAACATTCAGAGCCTGCGCATGATCATGAATAATCATCTGTTTCTCGCTGTCATCTACGGCATCACTATCACTATCTGATGACATCTGTACACATACAGATAGAGCATTAGCAACGGAGAATAAAATAAAGTATATGAAGAACAATAATTGTACAGCAAGACAGACAATATGTAATAAAAATAACTTCACAACCACATAGTTGGTAATCAAACACGATTACAGAGGTAATTATTCCGGTACAAAAAGTATAAGTTCATAAATTGTAATAATAATAAAACCCAGCACGTTTAAATGGGTTGGGAACGACCATATTTGGCCACATATTTCCGCTTAAGCCAATTAAGACGATCATTCGAGCCTTGCATATGGAGGAACATCTCTCTTTGCTCCTTTTTAACAAACAACTCGGTGGCAATGAAGTGTTCATCGCTACCGATAACCCCACCACACTCAACCACCAAGTCCATCACGTCATTCACAGTGCAAGTGTCATCCTTCTTGGCGTAAGCGTCTAATGATGATTGAGTCCTCTCTGCCAATACACCGAGTTTTTTAATCTCATCTTGCATCACTTGGGATGTCTTCAACTTCTTAGGCTTGTCACCCACGACCTTTGCACATCTCTTCCCTTTCGAACTGGATGGAGACTCATCTATCTCGTCAATTTCATCCTCTCCTTCTAGATTAACATGGTCTTCTTCAGCGGTTGGTCGTGGCAAATCTCCCGATGTAGGACACCAGTGATCACTTCCATCATTGTTGATATCTTCAAACATAATCTTTAGATGTTCCTCGTTGCGAATACCTTGCTTTTGAAACCTACCACAACCTGGAATATCCTGTTAAAAGATCAAACGATTAGTACCACAAATAATAATTTCAATTTTTCATAGTCATTGCACATTACAAAAAGAGACGCTTACAATTTTGGCTTTCTTCCACCACTCTTTGTCTTGTTGGAAGGTCCCCCTTGTATGGTCCCATCCAGCACCTGTTTGTCTCAGCAACCTTTTCCATATGTTATACTCAACTTTCAGTTTGTCCCATTTGTTTTTCAGCTGTGATTTCTTCAACTGGATGCCCGTCTTATCGTTAAATCTCCTGGCTACCTCATCATATCCAACATTATTCAAGTGGGTGCTTGATCGATTCCCACGATCAACTTCCTCGGCAAATAACTCAGTAACTATACTAGTATTTTCATCGGTCCATGCAATTGCAGCCATTCTTCAAAAAAAATATTTAGACTTGTTAAGAATCTCCCTAGATTCCCTACACATCAGGCACCGCACGTATATATCACCATAGCTACGGCAAACGGGCAAAAAGAATAGTACAATACTCCTGCTGCGGCAAAGTACTAATCAGTAAGAAAATACTGTTTCTTGGCACTAGTTACCAAGCAACTAGCAAGGTTGATACCATACAGATCATGAAGTGAACACCAGATGTGGAGAGGTAATCAGTTTGTCTAATTTTAGCTTACTGCAGCACATTGATAACGCTGAAGCCTGAAGAAAATCATTAAACTATTTTGGACAAATTGTGACCAAAGAGCCCTACAATTCACACAATATAAATAGTACCTACGCACATCATCTACTGCTCGTCGTATTCAGCACACCAAACGGAAATAGTGCACAATTAAACAAGAAATTCAGAGAACCATATGGTACCTGCTGCCGGCTGCAAACTCCTGAAAGGAAATTACAAGGGCAGGGACGACCTCCTGTAGCAGCAACTTGGCGTATGTAAGCACGAAATCCTAGTATAGCTTTCGTGGAGAAGCTGTTCACCGTGGATGCAGCTGCAAATTAACGGCCATGGCGGTGAGTCTCTGGTCTGTACGGCGGCCGGCCGGACAGCGAGAAGCAGGGGGCGCCGGGGGAAAATCCGGCTAGCTACCGGCCGGAGGTATACGAGCGAACATCGAAGGATACAGGGAGGTTACCTTGTGGTCGCCGGGACGATCCAACAGCACGGGATCTTGGCTGCGGCGGCGCGCCCTAGAGAGTTGCCTCCGTTGAAGCCTATCCAGCGATATATGGCGTGAGGAAACAGAAAACGTTTCGATTTGGCCAACTAATCTGATGGCAAGGTGGGTAAAATCATTCAAACTCCAGGGGTAGATAAGTTTTACGGGGTGGAGTGGATCAGCCGAAGCACCGAATCGGTAGCTCCGAGAAAATGAACGTGGGAAGGCGTCAGCTCCGCTCCACATAAACGCCGGAGTTTGTGTGTTTGGGGCAGCTTCACCGGCTCCAGCAGTATTTCGGTGGAGTGGAGCTGTCCCAAACATAAGAAGCAGCTAGAGCTGGACAACTCGTGAAATGTAAAAAATGATGTTTGGCAACCTACTTTTCTAGGATGGCTGTTGAATATGTAGCTAGCGGTGAAAGTCTGAAATACCCTTATATGTTAAAGATGATAAAGATGGGTATAATATTGTTTTGGACGAAATCATTTTTAGTGCATCACAAAGATATCCGTACATATATCATAGACCAAAATCTGATACAAAATCATACGAACAAGCATAGGCCAATATCACACCAACTATCCAATTTCAAATCTTACATAAACAACAGATCTGAATCTCATACATAATTCGTTTGGAAAAAAAATATCATACACAATTAACAACACACAGGAAATGGCCTCCTGTCGCATGCGTGCAGGACCTACACGATGGGGAACAGGCAACAACAGAACGTGGAGGAATCCTGAACTGTTTTGACTTATCTCTCCACGGTGGCATTTGAACGTAAGTAGTTCGTACTTCAGGGGCAGCACCATATACCGGTTCGATTTTAAGTCGAAAAGTTGCGGGAAGTGCTCCCGGGCGTGCTTGTGGGCTTCATGTACAAAGTGGACAAGCGCTTGTGCTTCTAGGGTCCCAAAATTTAGGTGTTTGGCTAAGCTTGTGCTTTTATAAACCCAAAAGTAGTAGAAGCTCAAGCTTGAGCCAATACAAACAGGGCCTTAAGCGTTTTCTAACTTGAAGCGTTGCAAGGTTGGGAGCATTTTTTGGCCTTTGGCAAATCACATGCACAACAAGTTCAACCCTCTCTTTTTTAATCAAAACCATTTGCGATAATAACTTCATACCCACAGCATCGATCAATACAACCATGCGTTGGCATACCTTAGAGCTACAAAGCTCTGAAAACACCATGTGCCTAGAAAGTATATCCTTTTTTTTAATCAAAACCATTTGCGATAATAACTTTATATCCACAACATCGATCAATACAACCATGCGTTGGCACACCTTAGAGCTACAAAGATCTGAAAAGACCATATGCCTAGAAATTACTCTCGGGCGAAGAGTCGACCAATGGGGCAAGTTGATGGAAGCGGGTCCCGATCTGGTTCATGGCGGTGATGACTCAAATGCGGCACTCATCCCCACGAAAATGGTCATGGGGTACTAAGAATGAGCAGCAAGGAGCGATGCGGATCGTTTGGCCTTGGTCTCTGGGTTGATCTTTGTGCCGGTATTAGTTCGATAGGGGCGGGTTCAGGGGCCACCTCCTTGGCTGGTCGGTTGACATCCCGCAGTTTGACAATCGCGACGACGACGACAACCGAAACGACTTATTTGGGGGGGTGGGGGAGGGGGGTTAGTGTGAAACCCCATATTTGCACTAAGTTAAGGTACTCGAAGTATAGGAACTTTAGCCACAAGTTGGGCCTACATCTTGCTAGGTTTAACCATGTTACTGATGAGATCACACCGGCGCGGGAGAAGTGTAGCTCAACCCACAACAATGGCTACAACTATATATATGTGAACTATTGATTGTCATCATTGCATGCATTTCATACATGTATAAGAAATTTGAACTCGAGTAAATCCAAAAACTCACACACTATGAAAATAAATGATTAAAAAAAGGAGATGAATGTGAGTAGATAAAAATGTTACTACTTGATTATCACTTCTGTTGCTTGTGTATTGAAACCATTGGATTATGAAACTTGGTGACACTAAAGGAAGCTAGTTTGAATGTTGGCAGCGAGAACTCGAAACAAGATATTCTTACGCCGATATGATAATATTTGCGGAAAAATCTATTTTCCAACAAGTGAATTCCGTCGGTATATCTCTATCCGACTCACAGAATAGACATGGGGGCAAAGGGATGTCGAGCGAGGAACAAAAATCATTTAATTCAAAACAGTCTATATCAATGATTTATTTTTGATAAAAACTTCCAACTAAAATTAATTTTCCACCAATACACAATTAAAGATTGTGTTTTGTATTTATACTGTCAATTTATACAGGTCGAATAGACTATAAACTTCTTACTGTGTCGAGTAACATCCCACACTTTGTTAGTTCCTTGTGTTATCATTAGAGCCTATCCCAACGACTAGGCTAGTCATAGTGGGAGTAACATAAATAATAACATCAACGTCAAATAAGCAAAAAAACTAACGTGACAAGTAATTAATATGAAGAGAGATGGTTATGGCAACATAGCTAGTTACCCTCACATCACACATTTCAATGTATTATGAGTCTACAACCTAATAAATTTATGTTTACATGACAACACATATATGAGGTAGTAACATAGACTACTAACATCATCATGTTACTACTCTTAGTTCCTCCCCACTATGACTAGCCTTAGAAAAAATGACCACAACAGGAACTGGAGATTAGAGCCATAGCCACCACAGCTACCTAAGAGTTCGGCCCCCAAACAGTTTGGGACATGTCCGCGGATAGAGCAGACTGAAAGTACACGGATGTCGCTTAGAGGGGGGGGGGTGAATAGGCGTTTAAAAATAATTACGGTTAAGGCTTGAATAAATGCAGAATAAAACTAGCGTTTAATTTATCAAGCCAAAACCTAAACAAACTAGGTTCACCTATATGCACCAACAACTCATGCTAAACAATTCAAGCAACTATGTGATAGCAAGATATGTTACTTCAAGCTCGATGGCTATCACAAAGTAAATTGCATAAGTAAAGAGATCGGGTATAGAAATAACCGAGACACGTAGAGATGATGATTTATCCTGAAGTTCAGTTCCCAATGGAAGCTAATCTTCATTGGAGAGGTGTGGAGTCACAACGACTCTAAGCGCCCAATGGCTCACCTTATTCTCCTCGTGCCTCCACCAATGCGGAGTGCCACGATCCACTATAGGACCTTTGAGGGCGGTCACCGATCCCGTACAAGGTTGGAGCAATCTCCACAACTCAAATGGAGGCTCCCAACAATATCTCGCGAGCTACCAAAACTTCGACATAGCAACAAGGCCTCGAAAGCTTCCAAAGCTCCGAGGCAACAATCAACCGTCTAGGTCATATCAAGTACCTAAGGGAACAAGCTCAAGGGCACTCCAAGAACCCAAGAGTAACAAGCGTCCCAACCTTGCACTTGAAAGAATCCTCGTAGAGAACTCAAACAGATGCAACCTATGCAATGGAAAGAACACAGGAAGTGCTCAGATCCTTCACTCTCAAATTCCACCAAAGCAACAAATGCTATGGGGGAGAAGAGGGGGAGAACAAGGAAGAACTCAACAAATGAATCTCCAAGATCTAGATCCCAAAGGATTCCACTCACTAAGAGGATAGATGGATTGGTGGAAAGATAGATCTAGATCTCCTATCTCTTTTCCACTAATTGGAGGCAAGAATCATGGATGAATAGAGAGAAAGCAAGCTCCAAGAGGTCAACAATGGTGGGGGGAAAGTAGGGAACCATTGGGGAAGAAGACCCCTTATATAGGACCCCAAAATCAGCCCGTTGGGGGCATTCTGCGCGTCCTTGGCCTCCGGGCCGTCCTGGCTGGCCTCCAAGCAGACCACCTAACAGAACCTCCTGGCCTAGGCGGTCTCATCCCGTCCTAGGCCGGCCTCCCGGTTTCCAAAAAACCTTCTTCACTAAAAACGCGATATATTTTACATTCGGACGCCGTTTTTGATGATCTTGGTCTCGTTGAAATCGCAAGAACAAGAACTACAAGATTAAGAAAAGAAACATCATAGTCCATCATTCGAGGATAAACCAAATGATGAAAGGTTTAAACTCTCTATAAAGCAATAATCGGTAAAACATCCAATATCAAAAACACAATAAGTTTTTCATGTGAAACCCGTTTCTGATGAAGTTGAGCTTGCATTGAAGCACATGAGAAGGTCTAAAACCACACATGAAGAGAACACAAATAAGATCCAAAAATTATTATGCCAAGTATGCAAAGGTTTGAACTCTCTCCGAATGACGCGATCAAGTTGCTAATATGAGAGCACCTCTCGATAGTACGGTTATCAATCCTATAAACCTATCTCCCAAATAATGATATGAGACCGGTAAAATAGAAAACTTATCAAGATGATACCTTTGACTTGAGCATTCAACGTGAGCTAGATGATGAAGATCTTGACCTCCTCAAGATGGAACACCTTTCTTGATTTCGCTTTACTCGGTGAAGACACATAGATTGCTCCCCCATACACCACTATGGGAGAGGCTCTTTTAGGTACATATTCACTTGGAAATTTACTCCAAAAGAGTGACAAGCTTCAAGCATGTGATCTCTTCGATATGATCCCCTTGAACTTGCACTTTGATGACCCACAAGTATATGGGATCGCAACAGTCTTCGAGGGAAGTAAAACCCAAATTTATTGATTCGACACAAGGGGAGCCAAAGAATATTTGTGAGCCTTAACAAGTGAGTTGTCAATTCACCTGCACCTGAAAGTGGACTTGTTAGCGGTGGTTTATCAGTAATAACAGTTTTATAGTAGCAGTAGTAATGAAATAATAGCAACAGTAGTGTTTGAAATAAACAGCGGGATTAAATACTGTAGGCATAGGGATAGATGAACGGGCGTTGCATGGATAAGATAGTTCATATAATAATCAAGACATGGGCATTGCGGATAAATAAGATAAAGCATCCAACCACTAAGTAACCATAGTCATGTGTTCCGTAAATAGTCGTACGTGCTCGCAATGAGAAATTGCACAACATCTTTTGTCCTACCAGCCCGTTTTCAGCGGGGCCTCAAGGGAACTACTGATAATTAAGTTGTTTCTTTTAATAGAACACCGTAGCAAAGCATTAACACTCCGTGAACACATGTGATCCTCACCTCACAGCCATCCCCTCCGGTTGTCCCAAAATCTGTCACTTCGGGGCCTCGGGTTCCGGACAACGATATGTGTAAACAACTTGCAGGTATGATCAAGAAACAATAATTATCATCATGATTCAATAACATATTCAGATATGAGATCATGGCATCCGGGCCCAAAGTGACAAGCATTAAGGATAACAAGTTGCAACAATGTCAATAGCACTAACAGAGGATACTAGGCACTATGCCCTAACAATCACGGCATTATTACATGAACAATCTCATCCAATCCCTACCATCCCCTTCAGCCTATAGCGGGGGAATTACTCACACATGGATGGGGGAAACATGGATGGTCGATGGAGAGGCATTGATGATGACGATGGTCATGATATCCTCCAATTCCCCGTCCCGGCAGGGTGCCAGAACGGAGTTTCTAAACCCCGAAAAAGGATTCGCGATGGCGGTGGAGCTACAGACTTTTTTTGGAAAAGGATCGAACCCCCTCGGGTTTTTAGGTTTCGGGGCATATATAGTCAAAATGGAAGTCCGAGGGGGTGTGGGAGTGGCCCACACCACCAGGTGGCGCGGCCTAGGGGCGCGCTCCTGGGGGTGGTGTGGCTCCCCTCTGGCCCCTCTCCTGGCCCCCTTCTGGCTCTCGGGGTCTTCCGGTGTTTTAAGACCAATGGGGTCTTTTCTGGGCAATTTCCCGCAAGTTAATTTTATGCACAAAAATGAGACACCAAAGTAATTCTGCTGAAAACAGCGTTAGCCTCTGTTAGTTGCATTCAAAACACACAAGTTTAGAGGGAAAAATCAGCAAAGTGTTCAGAAAAGTAGATACGTTTTTGACGTATTAACTCCCCCAAGCTTAGCTTATTGCTTGTCCTCAAGCAATTCAGTTAACAACTGAGTGCGATAAAAGAACTTTTACGAACACATTTGCTTCATATGATTTAAATATACTCACTATATGATCAAATACTTAATTATTCTCATGATAAGATACATGCAAGATACTGTCACTCAATAGCTATGCAAACCATGAAGATATAACAACATATTAATAATAAACAACATGAAGCGTAACTATTTGCAAGATTGTAATATTCATAATGGGATCTGATAAAATGGTATCTCACTTGCCCTTATGTGTGGGGCAAAACATAAATGCCAGGGCACCTTTGAAGTTCAAGGGAAGACTAGAAGTAAAGATATCAAAATATGCAAGTATCAAGATTATATCACAATCAACCGTGCTTTGGGACAAGCACATCACACTAAGAATGACAATTATGCTCTCAAGAAGGTGCTCAAAGAATATGGTGGAGAATCTTCCTATAAGTAAAGGATTGTCCCTTCGTAGAGGGAAGCAGAGATTCACATGCGCTAGAGCTTTTATTTTATTAAACAGAGATATTAAAACTTGACACTCCTCTCATCCATCTTACACAAACCATGGCTAACCGAATCCTCGGGTGCCTGCCAACAATCACATACCGTGGAGGAGTGTCTATATTTTAAGAGAGGTGTATGCTTATTTCAACGAATGATAAACAGAAAATACAATACGTCACAAGCCAATAGACTTCACAAGAGCGGCTCCCATGGAAAGACGCATCTGGGTAGAAGGTCATCCTTCTTTCTCTTTTGTTTACACAATTATGCTTTGACTGATACAACAGGGAAAAAAATAGTGAAGAGAATTTGTGTTATTAATTTGGGGCTGGGCACCCCGCTGCCAGCTCTTCTATAAGTGGATAAGCGGATGAAGCCACTAGTCCAGGGTGTGAAAGTCCAATCAACAAGTGAGATAAAGATTCTCTATTTACGTCCTCATGAGGCAAAACAAGAGCACAAAACATGAGTAATTTTGAAAGTTTTAAAGGTAGCACATGCAAATTTACTTGGAATGGCAGGAAATACCATGCAGAGAAATTTATAGTGGACTCTGTGGAATAACTTGGTTTTCAGTGATTTGGAGGCACGAGTAGAGCTCATACTCGGTGCAAGTGAAGGCTAGCAATAGACTAGGAAGCGACAATCAAGAGAGCAATAATTACCATAATCATGTTTGTGACAAAGTAAAATTAAATGAGGCATAAAATTGATACTAGAATTCTGAGGAAAAATAAATCATCGAGGCTTATTGACTTTTTTTTTTCAGTCTTAGCATGCGTGAGCATGTGTCAAGTCGATTCAAATGAAACAGTCAGAGGAGGCTACCACAATGTCATACCCTTCTACGAATAGAACAACGCGAACAAATATTTATACGACAGGTCATTTACTATTAATAAATTGGAACAAAACATGAGAGAGCACAAACTATTAAGCAGCCATTAAATCACATATATCTTATATGAACAAACTAAGAATTCTCACATGGATGGGTATATGTACAAAAGTGAAAACAAATAGAGTTCATACCAGCCTCTCACCACAACTTGAATTGTCATAGATCGTCATTATTGCTCTTCACTTGTGGCTCAAATAATATATAATGAAAACCAAGCTCCAAATGAGTCATGGACGACTGTTGAACTCTGCGGCAAAATATATAAAACAAAAGAAGAACAACAAATATTTTTGGGTTTTTCAATTAAAGCACAAGCAAAAGAGACAAGCAAACAAAGCAAAATATTTTGGGGTTTTTTGAATATTAAACTGCATCTAAAGGATAAGGCAAACCAACTAAAGAAACAATTAGAGAGAAACACCAGAAATATTTTTGGTCTTTTTGTGTTTTGGAAAGGAAGAACAAAACAATAAAATGAAGAGAAACGAAAGAAAACGAAAACAAACGAAAGAAACGAAAACATGGATATACAAAGAACCGATCAAACATGATATATAAATGAGTGTGATGTCGGTATACCTCCCCCCAGGATTAGGGTTTTGGCCTAAGTGGTGATCAATCATGGCGCGGAAAATATCCCCACTATGGTGGGTCGTCCCTCGCGTGGTCGTACTCGGGCGCCCAAGAGGAAGATGAACCAGCGGGCGCATAGTCATAACCGGGGTGCTGGTATCACTAGTAGGGAAACCCTCTTCTGTGGCGCACCAAAATCCTATTCTGTGGCGCACCCTGGGGCCAGAGGGGTGCGCCACAGAACACACGCCACAAAAATAATTTCTGTGGCGCACCTCAGCCGTGCGCCACAGAAATGTCAATTCTGTGGCGCACCTCAGCCGTGCGCCACAGAAATTTGCAATTCTGTGGCGCACCAAGGGGGGGTGCGCCACAGAATTTTTTTTTGAATTTCAAAAAAAAAGGCGGCCAGATCTGGCCGCGGGAAATTTTCGAAATTTCGAAATTTCGCCGGATTTCGTCGGATGCTCGCCGGAGTTGGTGGGTGGAGGATGGGGGTCACCGGAGTTGGTGGGGAGGAGAAGGAGAAGCTCGCCGGAGGTGGTGATGGTGGAGGAGGAGGAGGAGGAGGAGGAGGAGAGGTGGTGGTGATAGAGGAGGAGGAGGAGGAGAGGAGGAGAGGTGGTGGTGGAGGAGGAGGAGAAAGAGGAGGAGGAGAGGTGGTGGTGGAGGAGGAGGAGGAGGAGGAGCTCACCGGAGGTGTTGGTGGTGGAGGAGGAGGATGGTGGTGGAGGAGGAGTGGTGGTGGTGGAGGAGGAGTGGTGGTGGTGGTGGTGGAGGAGGAGAAGGAGGAGAGGTGGTGGTGGTGATGGTGGTGGTGGTGGTGGTGGAGGAGGAGAGGTGGAGGAGAGGAGAGGAGAGGAGAGGTAGAAGATGAGAAGTGGAGGAGAAGTGGAGGGGAGAAGTGAAGAAAAGGAGGGGAGGAGGCAGATTTCGAATCTGCCTCCCAATTCTGTGGCGCACCCCCCTTGGTGCGCCACAGAAATTTTTTTTTTTTTTTTTTATTTTCTAGTCAAAATCTTAAAACGGCCATAACTTTTGTTCCTTTTGGAATTTGGCAATTCTAAAAAAAGCTCACAGGCCGAAGGCGAGTGAGGTTGGGTTTCTTTTTTTCTCTAGTTTTTTTTAATATCTTGATCATTTTTTTTCGACATCGTATGCAAAAGTTATGCCCATTTTACTTTTTTTATAAAACTTTTGCTCAGAAAGTCGAAATTCATATTTCAAAATTTGATAAAAAAGTAGACATTAAACTCTCCGTGCATCTATAAGGGATTTATTTTTTGATGCTTTTTAGACCGCCAACTCTTCCGTCAAAAACTAGAAAAGGCGTTCCCGGGGGGGGGGGGGGGTGGAGTTGGTGCGTGAGGGCAGAATTTTTTCGGATGGGAATTCTGTGGCGCACGTGGCAGTGGTGCGCCACAGAAATGTCATATTTCTGTGGCGCACTGACCACCATGCGCCACAGAATGGGAGTGTAAAGTTATTGGTGTGGGCCCCCAGCTCATTTCTGTGGCGCACCCCCATCCGGTGCGCCACAGAATTCCTGTTTTCTGTGGCGCACCACGGTCCCGTGCGCCACAGAATTCCTGTTTTCTGTGGCGCATGCCCACCCGTGCGCCACAGAATTACATTTCTGTGGCGCACCGAATTGGGGTGCGCCACAGAATCGATTCCATAGAAAGGCACTTCTCTACTAGTGTATGGGATCCCCGTGGTGTCATAGGGCTGGAAGAAATAACCATCGTCCCCCTTATCGGCATCCTCCCCTTGCTGGGGATAATGCACAAGGTATGTGTCCACATCACTCTCGGAAAGCATCCATCCTTGCCTGCTATTAAGATTAAACAAAAGAGGTGCAGGCAAAAATACTTTCCTAACAATTTTAGTAACTCTCCACCTGGATTGTTTGGAGAAAGTTATTTAAAAAGATAAGTTGTGCAAGTGAGCATGGGTAGAAAGAAACTTATGTTGAACCAAGGAAACAAGATCAAGCCTCTCTATAGGAAACTGCAGGTCCAGAGGGTGTGGCTCGAAACCATGCAAAGCTAGCAAGCGTGAGGCAATAAGACCTCCAAAAACGCTGCCCTTCTCACGGCTAAGCGAGAAACGGTAAGAAATTAAAGCGCCAAAGTTATAAGACCTATCAAATCTCAAGGCAGCTGCAATAAACGCCAAATCGTAGACAGAGAGCTTGTTGGCAGTTTTTTCTAGCTAACACACATTTAGAAATGAAATAGGCAAAGTATCGAATGCTAGGGAGTTGAATTTCTCGAAATTTACCACTCTCCCCTGTGAAGCTTCTGCCTTGGAAAATCTCCTCATATAACTCCAATAGTGGTTTAGGCTGCCCTCTTATCTTCTCACAAGAACCCCACTCTAGTACCTTGACAGCTGCACAAAAATCACTGAAAGGCAAGTTTACATGGGTAGAAAGAAACTTATGTTGAACCAAGGAAACAAGATCAAGCCTCTCTATAGGAAACTGCAGGTCCAGAGGGTGTGGCTCGAAACCATGCAAAGCTAGCAAGCGTGAGGCAATAAGACCTCCAAAAACTCTGCCCTTCTCATGTCTAAGCGAGAGACGGTAAGAAATTAAAGCGCCAAAGTTATAAGACCTATCAAATCTCAAGGCAGCTGCAATAAACGCCAAATCATAGACAGAGAGCTTGTTGGCAGTTTTTCTAGCTAACACACATTTAGAAATGAAATAGGCAAAGTATCGAATGCTAGGGAGTTGAATTTCTCGAATTTTACCACTCTCCCTGTGAAGCTTCTGCCTTGGAAAATCTCCTCATATAACTCCAATAGTGGTTTAGGCTGCCCTCTTATCTTCTCACAAGAACCCCACTCTAGTACCTTGACAGCTGCACAAAAATCACTGAAAGGCAAGTTTACAACTTTATTGTAAATTTTATAGTGGGCCATTGGGTTAGTTGAGGACCATTTAAAATGAAAATCCTGCACCACAGACATAGTTAGTTTCACATGTTGGATAGGTTCATCCTCACTGAAACGTTCCAAGCCTGCATTATGCACAAGAGTGTTGAAATCCTGCAAAATTCCTGTAATCCTCATGAATTCTTGGCACGGATAAATTGATGGGAACACTCTCTCTTCGCGGTGCACGGTCATGACCTCATGCAACTCCAGCTCATGCTGGTATAGTTGATGAACATTGTGCTCCATCTGTAAAAAAATTCAACAATCATCACAAAAATTAATTTCAAACAACTATAAGGTGGAAACTACCACATGGACTTATATGAGAGCTAAACATGCATCAAAAATACATTATTTCTACTCAAATCAAGCATGCAAATTCACATAAGCTGTCACCTATAGTACCAAAATATTCAAGAAATACTTCACTAAACAAAATTCTACTTGGATCATCGGGGGAGTCACATACCGGAGATCAAACACACCAAATCTCAGCACAAATGATGGGCTGAAGAAGGAGATCGAAAATCCAGAGGAAAAACAGTAAGAACACGGGTTCCAGGAAATGTTTTCAGTTTGGGAGGTGAGGGAGAAGACTTTTTTCAGGGGGAGAGAGTTAGTGGGGGCCAGGGGCCCCACACCATGTGCTGGCGCCACCAGGGGGCTGTTTGCGCCACCCCATGGTGTGCCTGACTGGTGGGTCCCCCTAGGGCCTCCCAGGTGGCTCCCTGCCTCATTTTTGACGTAAAATTTTATTATAATTTTTCCGGAATTTTTTGAGAAAATTTATTTTTCGGACTTCTCCAGAATCTATTATATACTAAAAGCAATATACGGTTCTCAATAGAGGCACCATGTTGATCCACATAGGCTTAAAGTATATAATTCGTTGATCCTAATTTTAATGGCCGAGATTAGAAGATAATGGGTGTTACGAACAAAAAAAATCGCGTACAAAAGATAAGTTTATGTCACGTGAGTACATATCTGGTCAGCGTGGGCACTGGTTGATGATTAACGGCTCGAAGCAAACGTCCCGACCGGCCAGCCTACAGCCCCGCTCCTATTTCTTCGCTCGCACGCGCAGACGTATAGACAGCGGCCAGCGGCAACCCTAGCGATTGTGGCCGCCGCACAACACGTTCGATCCCCACGCTGCACTTCGGCCCTAGCCATTGCTGCGCGCCCGCCGCAGCTCCGTCTCCCCACGCCGTTCCGGCTGTCCGTCGACAACACCACTGCACCGGCAGTCCCGCATGCTGGTGCCCGTCTTCGCGTCGTACGGTGGAGGCCTGGACACAGCATCTAGCAGAGATAAGCCATACGTATTGTTACCAATTTAATTACAGAGTTATAGAATGGATGATATTTATCCTTCACGGGAGTAGAAATTGGGGGGAGATCAATTGTTATAGCTCAAATCTGCATTCAGGATTTTTCATACAACGAATACCCACTCTTTCGAACCTAACGCCGCCACTGATGCCGTGGGATAGAATCATAGAAATCTGCTTGCATTCTGATATTGTTTTTCAGGCTGGACTATGCAGAATTTTTTTAACCATCCCACAACTCTTCACCGCTGATTGTGCTGGAAAAATGGTGACAGCCACCATGATTAGATGATCAGCAAGGGCATGTATGTTCCGTAATTTTCTATTGCTTGTGTTGTGGTATGTGAAAAGTTCTTGGAAACAAATCGTATTGATGTTCACCTTAGGAGTTAATGCATGGGTTATTTATAATTGATTTGATAAACATAGACAATCGTTTGCATCTACAATACGATTTGGAACCCACATGTAGTACAGTAGTATTTAGTCATAGGGCCAAGTTTTGCAGTTATGTTGGTCAATATAGTTGCATGATTTTCCTAACAATATATACTTGCATGAATCAAGCAAAATTATCTTCTCTCCTAATCCAATCATTAAATAGCATGGAAGCCTATGCGGAGTAGTTTCTCTAAGATCCGACATTGCCGCAACTTTCCAGTGCCGTCGCCGATGTCTCCTTTGAGGTTGACTATGCCCTGTAATTTCTTAGTGAGACAACTAGGTAATAATGTTAATTCAACCTATTTCTTGATGGTACACGACACAACATACTTTGGCGATCTGAAAAATAAAGTCAGGTCAGCATTACCAAAATATCCCAAACAACAACACAAATATATGCCTCCTGCATAGGAATAACCGGCTCTGACTGTATCTTCATTAAGCATCCATATACGTATTCAGCTATTTAGCTTTTTTTGTTCATGTGATGAAACAGTTATGGGAACATATGAATATTTTGCTTCAGGTCCCACCTCAAATTTTTAATTCCAACAGACCATGTTAACAATACTGTTTTTTTTTATAGACTGTCAAGTGTTACTCAGGCGGGCGTAAATGGCTCTTCATGTTTACGAAATTCCCATCCTTTTCTAAGGAACACAAAATTTAACCATTGTATTCCTAGACATGATATTGTCTTATTTCATTATGTGATTATACATGAGAAAAATATCTTATCGGGTGCTCATCAAACATGCTGCACCTATACAGGTTAAACTGATCACCGTGTATGCTACTTGTGTGACTTTTCTTTTATAAAGGCATCTCAGAGATTACTACGTTAATTCTCAAAGTGTATTAATCTATTTTTTTAGTGGTTGTTTCCTATATTTATAGTTAATTGAATTAAATATATCGTTATAGGTTATTTTCAGTGGTTCTTTATAAGTTATTTTTCTGAAATATAATAATAATTACTCTAAATAATTTAAATGGTCCATAGAATTTAATGCACATTTAATATTTTACCTAACATAATATTAGTGACAGTTATAAAATTCCGTGTTTCCATAATCTAAACTAAATTTATATCATGAAAAAATTAAATATTTTAAAGTTGATGCCCTCGCATTTGCGAGGGCCATCTTGCTAGTTTTAATTAATAATAATATCGCTGGAAAACGAAGATGGAATGATGGAAAACGTCAGCAAAACCAAACCTACAACAGTTCTAAGACATCTACTAAACATATACCCACTGAAAACGGAGGGAAACATATGGAAAACGTGATTGGGGATAACAAAAACGTGAGTAGACGATGAAAAACGAGCGAAAACGAGGTGAAAACATGTGTGGGCAGGAGTGAATATGGTGAAAACAATATGAAAACATGATATACTTAATGGAACCACAGCAAAAACGAGCATATGAATAAGAAAATGTAACGAAAACATAGTGATAACATTGTTTCCTTCATTTAAAATCACTTTGTTAACAAGGTTGATC
Organism: Alopecurus myosuroides; assembly: GCA_028641055.1. NCBI lineage: Eukaryota > Viridiplantae > Streptophyta > Magnoliopsida > Poales > Poaceae > Alopecurus > Alopecurus myosuroides. The sequence continues at coordinate 25,099,007 of CM054057.1, read as the reverse complement.
AAGTCTTGCTACCATAATGATTTTATATGAAATAAGACTTTGATTCTCACCAAATATTTATGTTACCTCAAACTTGATTGTGATAATCCCAACCATGACGCTCTCATATTCTTTGGATGGCTTTAGAATAGGACAATAAAATTCTCCAATCTTGATGGTCTCAATATTTACAGTTGAATTTAGACCATATTTCTTATCAGTCTTCTTGGGAAAATAAACAATGTGCTTTTTGTCATTAACATTAAAAGTAGCTTTTCCTTGATTCCAATCAATAATAGCCCATGAAGTACTAAGAAAAGGTCTTCCAACAATAATAGACATATTATCATCTTCAGGCATTTCCAACACAACAAAGTCAGGTAATATCAGACAATTATTAGCAACTTGAACAGGAACATCCTCACATATACCCACAGGAATAGCAGTGGATTTATCAGCCCTTTGCAAAGATATAGCAGTTGGTATCAATTTTTCTAGGAGGAGTCTTTTATAGAGAGTAAAAGGCATGACACTAACTCTAGCTCCCAAATCACACAAAGCAGTTCTAACATAATTATTTTTAATAGAATAGGGAATAGTTGGTATACCAGGATCTCCAAGTTTCTTAGGAACCTTGTCATTAAAAGAGTAATTAGCAAGCATAGTGGAAATTTCCTCATTAGGAATCTTCCTTTTGATAGAGACAATATCTTTCATATATTTTGCACAAGGAGGCAACTTAATAGCATCAGTTAAAGGAATTTTCAAGAACAAAGGTTTCATCCATTCACAAAACTTGTTCTAATGTTCTTCTTCTTTTTATTTGTGTTTCTTGTTAGGATAAGGCATTGGTTTCTGTGCCCAAGGTTCTCTCTCATTACCATGTTTATTAGCAACAAAATCTTCCTTAGTGTACTTTGTATTTTTAGTTTGCTTTTCAGGTTCCTCTTCAATTTCTTCTCTATCAGAAGCATCATTATTTTCATTACCACTTTCAGTTTAAGTATCAGAGATAGATATACTATTAGGATCTTTAGCAAGTTCAGAGGATTCTACAGCAGTTTTATGTTTCTTGTTCTTTTTCTTCTTAGTATGAATAACATTATTATTAGTTTGTTGAGAATCTTGTTCCATCCTTTTAGGATGTCCCTCGGGATATAAAGGATCTTGCATAGCAATACCACTTCTAGTTCTTATTTCATAAGCATGTTTTTCTTTAGAAGCATTAACTAGCAAATCTTTTTGCACTTTGGCAAGTTGATCAATTTGAGTTTGAACCATTTGAAAATGTTTAACAAGCATTTTAACATCATTAGAGGTTCTTTCTATAATACCATGCAAATTATCAATAGCTATAGAGTTTTCCATTAGGTGATTTTGCACTCTAATATTAAAATTATCTTGGTTAATAACATAATTATCAAATTCATCTAAACATTGATCAGGAGGTTTATTATAGGGAATATCTCTACTATCAAAATGTTGGAGAGAGTGTACCTCAATTGTGGATGAGTGAGGGATTGGCTTACATAATTCTTCTATAGGTGGAAGATTCTTCACATCTTCGGATTTAATACCCCTCTCTTTAAGAGATTTCTTGGCTTCTCTCATCACTTCATCATTTTATTCAATCATTCCCCTCTTCTTGGGTGTTGGTGTTGGTGTTGATACTGGAGTAGGGGTCGGCTCAGGCTCAACCATAGTCCAATCATCATGATTTTGGCTTATTTTAGCCATTAATTCCTCAGCTTAATCTGGAGTTCTTTGCCTGAAAACACAACCAGCACAACTATCCAGGTATGTCCTAGATTCAACAGTTAGCCCATTATAGAATATATCAAGAAGTTCATTATTTTCTAGCTTATGCCCATGTGTAGCCCTAACTAAAGAACAAAACCTTGCCCAAGATACATGCAATTTCTCTCCTTCTAATTGCTTGAAATTAAATACATTTTGTAAAGCAGCACGTTGAGTACTAGCAGGAAAATATTTCTGAAAGAAAGCATTAACCAAACCAATAGGACTATCAATAGATCCCGGAGACAAATTATTAAACCATGTTTTAGCTTCATCTTTTAATGAGAAAGGGGATATTTTAGCAACAAAGTAGCTACGTTTCTTAAGATCATCAGAGAATAAACTAATCAAAGAGGAGAGCTCATTCATATGTTTCATAGCACTTTCATTTTCAGTACCAAAAAAAGGTTCTTTCTCAACAATAGATATATAAGATAAATCAACAGAGAAATCATAATCCTTATCCCTAATATTAATGGGAGAACTGGCAAACTTAGCATCCGGAGATAATTTATATTTAACATCACAACTTTCAATAAGATTAACAGCATCTCTATCCTTCATAGCATGTATTTCATAGATAAGATCGTCATTAATTTCAATATAGGAATCATCAAAATCATCACTAGGATTTTCTCTAAGCTCAGGTGAAACAGCAGGAGTAACAGGATTTTTATCAGGAGTTTCAGTGTTTGCAATATTTTTAGCTTTAGCAATAGTAGCATCTAAGAAAGGACCGAGAGAACCACTCTCATCAAGCACAGTAGAAGCATCATCAAAAGTATCGGAAGTATTTTCAGATTTAGCAGAGTAGCATGTGTAGCATGTGTATGTGGTGGTGTAAGCACCTTACTCATAACATACGGTGAATCAAGAGCAACAGATGTGTTCAGAGTTGTACATCTTCTTGTAGTGGATGGTAATATAGGAAACTTTCCATCACGAGTCTTACCCATGATGAATGATTGGCAGTAGATAATAGTGCTCTCCGATGAGCTCGCAAATAAAGCTATGCTCCCCAGCAACGGCGCCAAAAAAATAGTCTTGATGACCCACAAGTATAGGGGCTCGCAAGAGTCTTCGAGGGAAGTAAAACCCAAATTTATTGATTCGACACAAGGGGAGCCAAATAATATTTGTGAGCCTTAACAAGTGAGTTGTCAATTCACCTGCACCTGAAAGTGGACTTGTTCGCAGTGGTTTATGAGTAGTAACGGTTTTATAGTAGCAGCAGTAGTGAAATAATAGCAGCACTAGTGTTTGAAGTAAACATCGGGATTAAATATTGTAGGCATAGGGATAGATGAACGGGCGTTGCATGGATAAGATAGTTCATATAATCATCAAGACACGTGCATTGCAGATAAATAAGATAAAACATCCAAGCACTAAGTAACCATAGGCATGTGCTCCGTTAATAGTCGTACGTGCACGCAATGAGAACTTGCACAACATCTTTTGTCCTACCATCCGGTTTTCAGCGGGGCCTCAAGGGAACTACTGGTAATTAAGGTGTTCCTTTTAATAGAACACCGGAGCAAAGCATTAACACTCCATGAACACATGTGATCCTCACATCACAGCCATCCCCTCCGGTAGTCCCAATTTGTGTCACTTCGGGGCCTCTGGTTCCGGACAACGATATGTGTAAAAAACTTGCAGGTATGATCAAGAAACAATAATTATCATCGCGATTCAATAACATGTTCAGATCTGAGATCATGGCAATCGGGCCCAAAGTGACAAGCATTAAACATAACAAGTTTTAACAATGTCAATAGCACTAATAGAGGATACTAGGCACTATGCCATAACAATCACGGCATTATTACATGAACAATCTCATCCAATCCCTACCATCCCCTTCAGCCTACAGTGGGGGAATTACTCACACATGGATGGGGGTAACATGGATGGTCGATGGAGGCGTTGATGATGACGATGGCGATGATCTTGTCCAATTCCCCGTCCCGGCAGGGTGCCAGAATGGAGTTTCTGAACCCCGAAAAAGGATTCACGATGGCGGTGGATCTACGGACTTATTTTTGGAAAACGATCGAACCCCTCGGGTTTTTAGGTTTTGGGGCATATATAGTCGAAAGGGGAGTCCGAGGGGGTATGGGATTGGCCCACACCGCCAGGTGGCGCGGCCTAGGGGGGCGCCAGGGGGTGGTGTGGCCCCCCTCTGGCCCCTCTCCTGGCCCCTTCTGGATCCCGGGGTCTTCCAGTCTTTTGAGACCAATGGGGTCTTTTCTGGGCAATTTCACGAAAGTTGATTTTTCTGCAAAAAAACGAGACACCAGAGTAATTCTGCTGAAAACTGCATTAGTCCGTGTTAGTTGCATTCAAAACACACAAGTTTAGAGGGAAAACATCAGAGAAGTGTTCGGAAAAGTAGATACGTTTTTGATGTATCACACTTCTCGAACTTGATAACGACCACAACTTGACGTCATCCACCATGGACTATATGAAATCTTCCTTCTGATGCAAGCCCATGGAAAGATACCGAACCCCACATAGATATTGCACACACACATATAATGGGTTAGAACACAAAGCTATATGAACAATTACTTATTATACCATGATCCCACATGGTACATCTTCTTGCTTTGTGAGTTGATCAATATTAACCATCGCTTAGCACTTTGCTATGATCAACCTTGTATCGTTTCTTATCTCTTCATAATAATGATGTCTTGAAGGTAAAGATGAGTGTTCACACAATATTATTCTTCAAGACATACTTGAAATATTCTCAACTCTCTCATGACCAAACTTGGGATATTCACATGAATAGCACCTTGGTCACCACTTGATCATCTTGAATCCAACACATGTACATCAAGCATTGCCTATGGACAAACTCTACAAGTATAGCTCAATGAAACCATTAGGCCATAGTGATTGCATCAATTACCAAAACCACACATGTGGGCACCATGCTCTTTCAATCTCCCCCATTTTCGTAATTGATGACAAAATCTTTATGGGGGTTTATATAATGAATTTGAGGAACCATGAAAATAAACAAGCAAGGATTCATGAGCATGAAAGGAAAATGATTAAGAAAAAAACCAAAACATCACACCAAATTTCCTTAAATCCTCTAAACTTTCTCCCCCATTATTGGTATCCATTTCCAAAATGGTATCATAGAAATTTTAGATGGACAATATAGTAAGGGTTCCTCCGTAGGATGTGCACTTCTCATAATATGAGTGAAATCAAATACACTTATCCAATGATGAATAATGGGAGGAAATCAAACTATACTGAGGACCCAAAGATTACAAATAAGATGGTATAAAAATCTCTAATCTTCTCCTAAAGATTGCAAATAATATGGTATATAACCAAATGAACAAGGTATATTATGGTTTGATAAAATGAGTATTTTTAAAGAAAATAGAGGAGCTCCCCAATATTTGTGCATGATTTAGAAATATTGTATTTTGAATGCAGAGTGCAAAAAAATGGAATCATAACTCCCCCATTGTTGTTTAAAACTCAAAGCAAGTTCAAGTGAGCATAAAATAAAACAAGGCATATCACTTGGAGCAAGAGGTGGTTGAGCCATAAGATAAGTTACCAAAAAAAGTATGGACACCGAACCATTAGGATACCAATAAAACATGTAATTCTTATGATGTGTATAAGTTTCTCAATAGACCACAATCATGATGATGTACATCCATAAAGAAACATGTACACACAATATAGTTACAAAGAGAAAGAGCGAGATATCCAATTTGAAGACATAAATATGACAATAAGATCTTTGCTTGAAAGCATAGCACATATCTTAAAGGATATGTATGAACTTCCAACAAAAACACATCAAAGACATCACAAACATCAATAATGGAAAAAGAGATAGTTGGGACATTTTTATAAAAGCAGCAAGTATCACAAGGAGTAAATATGTTTGATCCCATGATACAACCTACAAAAGGTTGAAATGTTAGAGTATATGCATGAGGTATATACTTGTTACCGAGGTAGCATTGGTGATGTTGTACTAGCTAAGAATTCATCCATCATCATAGCTTGACTCCAATAAGAATGTAGTGATAACACCTTCTTTGTGAATGAGGAAAGCACCCAATGCATCTCAAATGTACCTAAAACATACTTAAATACAAAAATGGTCCCCAAACTCATTGGGTCCAAAGTAGTTAGACAAACTACAATTATAGGAAACAATCCACATGAATATGGGCATATAGATATGAAATTGAATTTCATGAACATCTTAGCCGATTTAGGATTAATGGATATTATTTTATATAAATATTGGATCAAGGAAGATAAACATGCCATAACATATACATTAGTAATTATGCATGCAATCACTTTTGAAGAACCAAAAGCGATGTAATTTGGACAAAACACCTAGTAAACCAAGATATGCACACAAAGGCATGACAAGACATAAAGGTTATCCAAATTATATCAAAGATCCACGTAAACACATGAAATGAGATACCAATTGGAACCAAACAAAATCAACTCATGATTGATAAGATAATAATTAGAAAATATACCATGTAAAAATAAAATACCAAAGGAAATACTTATCACTTGGGGGATACTAAATAAAAATGTATCAAGGAGTAAAATATTGAGATCCTAATAGACATCAAATGAACCATGTCAAATTCCAAGAGATGTAAACTGAAGAAAATGTCTATGAGTGAGATATCAAAATCTAATTAATACCAAGTGAGGGCATCAAAGCAAAACAAATGAGCATAGAAGATGACTATATAAAATATGCTCAAGGACTTATCTCATTTAAAACGATAGAACTCCAAACAAGAAATGAGATAACCAAACCCTCCACACTTTTTATGATGGCACAAAGTACCAAAAAAGAAAAGTTGTGCCTTCCACAAACACACAAGATAGTGATTAAAATACCAATTTAAAAAAATCTAATACCAATTGATGATAACTAGTGTACAAAAGAATCTATGACAGCTCCCCCATGATCTATGCAAGATTTTTGGATTTTGCACACAAATGGGATTATCACTATCCATACTTATACACTAGAAACATTCATTAAGTGGAAAGAAGATTAAAACTGAAAATATAGTGTTCTAAAGGAAGTAAGATAGCTCTCCCATGAATTGTGCATTATCTAGATGTTTGCATTTGAATACAAAAAGCACTATAAGCGAATCCTCGCTTTTCTTACAACCATTACATTAGAATTTTATTTGATTATACCACATAGATCTTCAAGAGGCAAGGAAGACAATGGGAGTTCATACAAAACAATTTCTCGTCGATAATACAAATTAAGGCAAAGCGCAATGTAAATATGATCAATAACTTCTACCAAAAATATGATTATCACTTGTCCAAGGACAAGGAGGGTATGGTGTTACTTTTCATTGGTATATTGCAAAAATATTCATGATCTTGTTCACAATACAAAAGCATATGGAAAAGGATATGAGTTAATTACCATGCTTACATAGAGATTCTTGGTGGCTTCAACTAGTCAAATGATCATGTAAAGCAATGCTTAATATATCTTGAAGCAACCGGTTTCCCAAATAATACATACTAGTGCACATTTGAGGAACACCGCACGAAGAAACTCTCTAAATTTAAGAAACCAAAATATGAGATACAAAAACTCATTTAAGCAAATATGGAACATGTTTGAGCTAATCATGCCACGTAGTACCAAGATAATTTAGAATATTAATTATAAGTAGCATTACCTCATATATTTTACATTTTCTAGGATTGTAATATGCACATAGCTTATAACTCCCCATAATGTGATAATCGATTTCTTTTCAGCAAGAGGCAAGTGAAATCAAATAAGTGATAATTAATGAACATTGTAAATATTGAATTTCTCATGAGAATGAAATACCACATGGAGAGTATATAATATTGTCACATTAAGAATAAGTGATACACCTCATGTACACATGTTTTAGGATTGTGAGGTGGCAAAGCACATAACTCCCCCAAAATGAGATAGTTCATTAATGTCTCAAAAGAGGCAACTAAATTAATAATAAATTGCAGTACAGGCTCACCACAAAAAAACAAGTACATGGAGTGCAAACCAATAAACACATACTAGATTACTCAACACTAGTAGGAAAAGGCTTACCAGTGACGAACAAAATATAGCTACCGCTGGCGAAAAGGTGTTCGCCAGCACTAAGCCGGTAGTGGTAAGAGGTTACCGCTGGCGAACAAGTCATGTTCGCCAGCACTATGTAGTTACCGTTGGCGAACCAATCCTGTTCGCCAGCGCTATGTAGTTACCGCTGGCAAACACCGGTCTTGTTTGCCAGCGCTAAGTTTGAAATATTGAAAATTCAAAAATAAATTTTTTTTGCATTTTTTTTTCAAATTTTCAAAATAGTTGAATTGGGGAACCTTTAATCACGGTGTAGAATTTTTTCCTTTTTTTTTTGCTTTATTTCAATTTTAATTGTCCACTTCCTCAGTTGAATTGAGGTTGGATTGGAAATTTTCTCACGATTTTTAGATATATTAAACGCGTTTTTTCGACGTCGTATGCAAAAGTTATGGTCGTTTTACGTTTTATTTTTGAATTTTGCATAAAAGGTCAAATGGAATATTTCAAATTTTCTATATCAACTAGACAGTACACACTACCCACATATCAATGGATTTTATTTTTTTAACATTTTATCATTTTCGTTTCTGTTTTAGAAAAGTAAAAAAGGAGGTCCAGGGGGGTGTGTGTGGAGTGAAAAATTCAAATTTTACCACCGGTGAACAAATGAAATGTTCGCCAGCGGTAGTAGACGAAAAAACGGTGGCGAACCGTGCTACATGTTCGCCAACGGTACAGAACTTACCGCTGGCGAACATGTAGTATAGTTCACCAGCGGTATATTGCTATGCGAGGGGGTGGGGAGCCCACCGTTAGTGCTGGCGAACACGCCTACTGCTTCGCCAACGGTACTAACTTAGCGCTGGCGAACGTTATAAACGCTTTGCCAGCAGTAATAGCACTGGCCAACACCAAAACGTGTTTGCCAGCGCTAAGCTGGTGGCTATAAGCCTTTTCCTACCACTGCAAGATATGTTATTAGTAAGCACACCATATACAAATACATGCTAGATACAAAACTAACACATAAAAGGGGCAAGCAAGTGTCAATGTATATAATTTAAATAAAAGTTACCGCAAGGAGACACATTGGATATGAGATAGGTATATGATGATACAAATGACTTGGCTTGAGTAAATATAATTGATGAAGATCCCTTAATTCTTCATAAGATAGCCAAATCTCCAATGCCCTCCAACAACACCCATTGATCAAGTTTTAACTTGTTGGTCCCCAACCAAGTTGGGTCCTAAGAGGTTAGTCACAATAGGCTTGGCAACCCAAATGGTTCATTTCTGGACACCACTTTGAGTGCCAACATATTTGGCAAACACATTGCCAACCTTATCCTTCTGAAGGGAATAAACATCATCAATAATGATAGGGTTGGGTAAGGTACCATTAGTGCACGAGGAAGAAAAGTGGCCATTTTCACTGCATAAGTAGCAACATCGACTTTCTCCTTTCTTCTTAGTTGATTTCTCAACTTGAGGAGTTCTAACTTGATACTTCTTGGGAAGGGGCCTTTCTTCATCTTGAGGTTGAGCATGAGATTGAACTTGTGGCTGCTTCCCTTGTTGCTTCTCGCTAAGAGGCTTCTTCTTTAATGGGAAAGACCTAACATGGTGCCCTTCAACCTTGCACTTGAAGCAAACCATCTTGGAATAATTCTTGACTTGTTCTTGGCCCTTGTTATTGTTGATTTTATGATTCTTCTTGATATTGGACTTCTTGTTATTATTGGAGTTGAATCCAAGTCCATTTTTGTCATTGGGTAATCTTTGCACACTCAACATGTTGTCAAGTGCGGACTTCCCATGACAATTTTCCAAGTCTTTCTTCAAATAAGTGACTTGGTCCTTGATCTCTTTTATTTCCTATACATGGTTAGTAGCAACACAAGTAATAGAGGAAGTAGATTCTTCATTGTTAGAGCAACAAGGCATGGAAAGTAATTCATCACAAGATATAGCGATATTATGAGTGAATGAATTACTAGGACCAGCACGAGGCAAAATAGAATTTTGAGTAGAGTTTGTGCTAATGTACACATGAGTCTCACAAGATATCACCTTGGTAATAATAGCCTAATGAGCTAACTTTAGCTTATATGTGAGACTAAAAGACCCTCATGATAATTTGAGAGCTTTTCATGATTTTCTTCCAATTTCCCATAATTGCTAGTTAGCAACTCAAGTTGAGCCCTTAGCTCAACATTCTCCTTCAATATAGATGCTTCACATTAAATAGAGTTAGTAGCACAAGCATCATTATTAATAGAAATAGGACAAGGCAACATGACAAGCTCTTTTGAATATGAAGCTTTAAGTTGAGCATGTGCAACTTTCAGCTCATCGTTTTTAGTTTTAAGACAATTAACCACCTAAAGATTTCTACCATGAGAGTCATTTACTTTTGATAACTCTAGAGTAAAAGTCTCTTCAAGAGATTCATTGGTGGTTTGTTCTTCTAAAGGAGCTTCCTCTAGTTTCGCAATTTTATTGGAATAATCAAGCTCGTGGCTATAACACGCGTCAATGCATGCTTCCAAATCCTTAATGGAGATATTGCGCCTATCAAATTCTCTAATGATTTATAGGAAATTGGCACAAGCATCTTTATCCACATAAATGATATTGTGAATCATTTTACCTTTCTCCATTAACAAATCATTGTCATTATCATCGTCATCACACTAGTGGAAACAGCCCCTTTCGTCCACGGGGGCAGGGGGCATCTGTCCCGGTTGCACCAAAGACCGGGACAAGTGCCATGCATTGGTCCCGGTTCGTGTGCCCGAGGCAGCAGAAACCACCTGGGGGCATCTGTCCCGGTTCGTGGGGAGCCAATGGTCCCGGTTCGTGGCACGACCCGGGACGAATCCCTAGCCACAGGCCACGTGGCGCGCGCATGGGCATTGGTCCCGGTTCGTGGCACGACCCGGGACGAATCCCTTTTTTTTTTAAGCAAGGGTTGTATTGTCTGTCCGCGTGGCGCATGGGTGGTATTGTCTGTCCGCGTGGCGCGGGAGTTGTAACGCGTGGCCATGAATGCGCGTTATAAACTGCCGCACCTCCACTCCACGCACCGTCGTGCCACCACCATGCCTCCGAGGAGGAACAACACTACCGGTTTCCGCGGAGTTCGATCGCGGCAGAACGGAATGTTCACCGCGACTATCCGCTTCGGGGACGACCGCATCCCCCTCGGCTCCTTTGCGACGGCCTCGGAGGCCGCCCGCGCTTGGGACGCGGCGGCCTGGCGCCTCGGCCGCCCGCGGTCGTTGATGAATTTTAGCGACTGCCACACCCTCTGGGAAGCGGAGGCCAGGGCGCCGACGCCGCAGATCGTCACTGCCGCCGACCACCGCCACCTCAGGCACCGCGCGTTTCAGGGCCTAGTCGACGCCAGGGACGACCGCGTGGTCCGCGAGTACTACCGGAACAATCCGGGTGAGGAGAGCGCCGACGAGGAGCTATGGCAGACCCGCGCGGCTGAGCGGGCGGAGCGGCGCCTCGAACGCCACCTCGAGTTAGATGCCGCTCGGGAGGCGAGGACGAAGGCGCTGCAAGCGCTCCGTCGGGCCGACCATGCCGGCGAAGTCTGGGCCTCCGACGATCCGAGGTGGGGGCCTATCTCGGAAATACCATCATGCACCTCCTCCGACGACGAGGAGGTCACCGACGACGACGAGGACGAAGAGTAGCGCGCTAGCGCGTCTGTTTTCTGTTGGCTGTTTAATAAAATAATTTGTTGTATTCCGGCAAACAGTGGCCCTCTAGCTCGTCTGTTTTCTGTTTTCCGTGTGGTTTTTCCTGATTTGTTGGATTCAGATCTAATGGCATTTCGATAGACGTTAAAAAGAGGGGGACATGTATTTCAATAGATAAACAAGGCACGGTACACATAATGGCAAGATTGGATCTAAATCTAAACGGAGAGCATAGATCTAAATAAACAAAGCAGTACATAATGGCAAAAGTGCATCGATCTACTAGTCATACTCCTGCCTAGGCCTATAGTACATGTACTCGTAGTCGTCGTAGTCGCCGCCGCCGTCGTCGTCACTATCGTCTGACGGTGCTCTGCACTCCCTCGGAAGATCACGACTCCAGGACCGGGCCTTAGGGTAGCGCAGGCGGGGGATATCGCCGGCCCTGATGTAGTCCATGACGCTCTGTAGAGTCCGGCCGGACCACCATAGCCGACGACCGGCCTCGTGAAAGTTCCCAGGAGGCAGACCGTCCTCCTCATACCTGGCGAGCGCCCTCTCACGCCGATTGATGAAGAAGGCATCCCAAGTATGCTGGTTATCGGGATGCCAACTGGGATTCCTCCGCTGCTCCGGCGTGAGCTCGTGGTAGTAGTGGTTCGTGATGGCCGCCCGACGCGCCACACCTTGAGGAAGAGGAGGTACCGGCACTCCTCCGGCGCTCAGCATCCAACCGGCGGGAACGTTGTAGCCGGGCGGGCAGGGGTAGTTCGAGGCGGAAAGTGCCTCGGCCTGGTTGAATGTTAGAGTGGGTACGGTAGAAGCCATGAGAGAGTGGTGAGTTTGTATGTGTTTATGCCAATGGTGTGGCAATGCATACATATATATAGCGAGAAGAAAACATCGATCCCTTTAGTCCCGGTTGGGGACACCAACCGGGACTGAATGGGTTAGGGTTTCATTGGGAAACGGATCATCCCTTTAGTCCCGGTTGGGGAAACCAACCGGGACTAAATGGGAATTAGGGTTTCGTTTGGACCAATCAGATAGAATCACACGGATCGTGTGTTTCTTTCAAGCGCTCGTGAGTCGTTGGATCCGGGTGTGTTTTTTTCGAGCTGTTGTGAGCCGTTCGATCAGGGCTACGGTGTGTTTCTTTCGAGCTGCTGTGAGCCGTTGGATGAGGTGTTTCTTAACCGTTGGATCAAAACCCTAGCTCAACACTTTTTGAGCCAGAGGACCCTATATATAGCCCAGCTTCATACACCCTGGTCAGTTCATCTCTCAAATACAAAACATCCGGATTCGCCATCATACGTCCAACCGTGCATTTGGTATGCATATATATATGCACCCAGTAGCCACGGTTGGGCTGTGTGATGGCGATACCGTTTGTTTTGTTCTACACCCACTTTATTATTCATCTGCTAGATAAAACAACTTCCATATTTGCCAATAACCACTTTTTTTTTTGGAGTAGACTTCTATATATACATTCAGATTTTCGTTTGATCGGACTGGTTCTCCGTCAGGTAGTGAGAAGTAATGAAGCTCGATCTTTTTCCATTGCCCAGCGCCATATTTCTCAACACCCTTGGCTAGCTTAATCACTTCGTCCTATGTCCAGTGCTTGTCATCTTTCCTATATTGACCTCCCTGCCGAAGGCACATTCTGTAAGTATCGGTTGATATTATGTTTCTGATGACGATTGTGCAGATGGTTGGATGGTTTATAGGAGTTTCGTGCATTACAGATCCTAATACACCGGTTTGTAAATGCATGGTGGCTACCAGCATAAGGGAGATAGTTGATCAAGAAAGAAAAATGGTAATAGTTTTATATTTCTTATTATTACCTGGCTAGAAAGAGGAATAGTAGATGGAGGCCAATCAAGAGGATCAGCCAGTATGTTTGCCCAAAACGGATTTGAATTATTTACGCAATTTCAAACAATTTTAATGTTGTAATTTTTTCGTAATTTGAAAGTATGTAGAAGTTATTCACTTACATATGTAAGATATTCAAAATTTGGCGCTAAAACAATTGGCGCGCCGGCCAGCTGGTTCTGGCGCAGGCGACCAGCTGGGCCCTTCCGTCCCGGTTGGTGGCACCAACCGGGACGAAGGGTCTTTCGTCCCGGTTGGTGGCACCAACCGGGACGGAAGGGTCTTTCGTCCCGGGTGTTGCCACCAACCGGGACGAAAGGGTCATAGGATATAAACACGTCCCCGCTCCTTTCAGTTCCAGACCGCGCGCAGGGACCAAATCGACGCCGCCAGGCTGCCCAATTTTTCCGTCCCCCCGCGCCGCCCCCTCGCCCCGTCGGCATCCGCGCCGCCCCCTCGCCCCGCCGGCATCCTCCTCTGTGGTGCCGCTCCCGACTCCGTCGAGCGCACCCACCCCCCCTAGCGCCCTCTCCCGTTCGCCTCGGCCGCGCGCCGCCCCTCTAGGTCCCGTCGCTGCCCCGCGCCGCCCCTCGATCCCGTCGCTGCCCCGCGCCGCCCCTCGATCCCCGTCGCTGCCCCGCGCCGCCCCTCGATCCCCGTCGCTGCCCCGCGCCGCCGCTGCCCCGCGCCGCCGCTGCCCCGTGCCGTCGCTGCCCCGCGCCGCCGGCCCGCCGCTGCCCCAAGAGGAGGTAAAAGGCCTGCCTCCATCTCGCCCTAATCTGGGGCCTTTTTTGTTTTTCTTTCTTTTTTTTACTTAATTACTGTTTTTTATTATTGTTAGAATTATTAGTTTACAAATGTTAGAAATTTTAGTTTATGAATGTTAGAAATTTTATATTAGAAATTTTAGTTTAGAAATGTTAGAAATGTTAGAAATTTTATATTAGAAATTTTAGTTTAGAAATGTTAGAAATTTTAGTTTAGAAATGTTAGAAATTTTAGCTATACCCGGCCATCTAGCAGACCCCGTAAATGGACCACCCCGAACGATTTTTTACAAGTTTGGGTAGGGGGTGGCCCGTCGACCCCTACATGTGCGGGTCGGGAGGGGATATAGAGGGCCAACCCTCTAGCTCGTGCGAGCTAGGGCGCGCTGAGAGTATGGACAGAGTTTAGTTTGTCTAGAAATAACAACATCAATTAAAATTCAGATATGAAGAGGCATCCCTGATGCCCCTGTTAGAAGAGAGCAAATCAACACTAAAATGAAGAAAACAGATATTGCTGTTGTATGAAGGTGTTGAAGAAGCAAAGACAGGACCAAAGGTTACCAAATTTGCTGGTAACCTTTGGTCCCGTCTTTGCTTCTTCAACACAATCATACAGCAGCAATATCTGTTTTCTTCGTTTTAGTGTTGCTTTTCTCTCCTCTAACACGGGCATTAGTCTGGTGAGTTACTAAAAAATCTTCTTTTTTGGGGTTTCCTCAAGTTTGTCGGAGTATTTTCACTGCCTCATTCTCTTTTGTTTTTCGCATGTTCCTGCCTGCTATACAGGTCATACCAGAGTGGTTTCTGAACTATTTTGGAGGAAAGATACCAGGAACTGTCAAATTACAAGCCCCTAATGGTATTGCATTTGATGTTGGAGAGTTATGGAGAACATGAACAGAATAATCCTCAAGTATGGGTTCCGCCCACCCATACTTGAGGATTGTTCTGTTCATGTTCTCCATAACTGCAACATCAAATGCAATACCATTAGGGGCTTGTAATTTGACAGTTCCTGGTATCTTTCCTCCAAAATAGTTCAGAAACCACTCTGGTATGACCTGTAGCACGCAGGAACAGGTGAAAAACAAAAGAGAATGAGGCAGTGAAAATACTCGGACAAACTTGTAAAAAAGAAGATTTTATAGTAACTCACCAGGCTATGCATGAAAATGTCCAAAACCCTGTACACGCGTTTTAGGGGCGAAAACATAAGGGGTCTGTTAGACATGCTCTTAGGGGGCGAAAACATATAAGGGGTCCGTTAGACATGCTCTTAGAAATTTAAGAATGCTAGAAATGTTATCGTATGTTTAAATATTATTATGCATGTGCAATTTTAATGAATTGGATCTGAAATATATACTTACTCTTTTTGTATAGTATGGAGCCAAGAGACGAAGATGCCGAAAATATGATCGAGGGTTTAATCCGCGGGCCCGACGTAGAGCCCGATGTGAGCCAGTGGATGAACGACTCCGGTGAGGGAGATCCGGTGCTCACCCAGGGAGACGACTCCGATGAGGGAGAAGCCGACGGCTCCGATATGGGAGCAGCCGACGGCTCCGGTGGAACCATACAAATTACAAACACCGGCTCCGAGGTGCATATATATATATATGTTAATTAATGAAGCATCCGTTGTCTATATACATGTATTAACAGTCTTTATATTTTTAGCCATCCGGTTCAAATATATCAACCGGAAAAAAGACTAAACGAGGCGCAACAAAGAAGTTGAAAGATACAGAAAGATACAGGATCGACACGATCACAGCAGACGGCGCACCCGAGCTTCCCGCTGATGTTGCCCAAAAATTTGTGAAGCAATGCGGAGTGCTAGTTAGAGATCACATCCCGATCACTGTTAATGAGTGGAATGAGCCAAAAGATCCGCGGAAACAAGGAATTTCATATGTCGGCAAAATAGTCAAAGATCATCTTTTCTCAAAGATTTTGGCTAATTTCAACTTACCCGTGCCGGAGGTGGACGAGAATGCGGATGTGACTGAGGCCGATGTTACTAGAATGCAACATGAGATACGGGAAAAGGTCAAAGCGTGGACCCTAAAAAAGATGGCCGAGCAATTCAAAAACTGGAAGAAAAGATTGAACCTTGATTATGTTAAGAAGGAGAAGACTCCTGATTTCACTCAAGGGTATGAGAAAATAAAACCCGTATGGGCAGACTTCGTGAAGTACAAGCTGGCAGAGAATGAACTGGAAAGGACGAAAACAAATGAGAAAAACGCCGGCAAAAAGGTATATCACCATGTTATGGGGCAAGGTGGCTACAAGGGTTCTAGTCCCAAGTGGGAGACATGGGAGAACAACCTGATTCAGCAGGGGATCACTCCCGAGCCGTTCTTGTGGGTCGAGCGGACAAGGTCATGGTTCTACGGGCATGGGGGCAGGTTGGACGCCGAAGGAAAAGCAATATATAACCTAAGGCATAAAAAGAGTCATCCTCTACCCATAGAGAAGCTGAGAGACGCAATAAAGGACGTTAAAGATGGGAAGTTCGTGCCAGATAGAGAGAACGACGAGCTCACACGAGCCCTAGGGAATAAGGAACACGGAGGGCGTACACGAGGCACAAAAGGCACTCCTCCGTGGAGTGTTGCGTTCGACTCCACCAAAAAGTTATACCCAGATAGAAGCCGTCAACGTAAAAAGGACAAGGAGGCAGCTGAAGCAGAGAATCAGGCAAACTGGAGGCGTCAACTTGAAGAAATGGTAAAGCTGACACAAGATGTAGCAAAGAAGCAGCAAGACCAAATTAACACACTTAGCCAGCAGATAGTGTCTACCGGCGCATCAGTACACATGCTAGAAGTTGAAGCTGAGGCTCCCGACGCCGCACATTCTCATCGCAAAAGCAGCGTTGCGTCCACGCAGCTACCGGATGATGATGCACCACCGATGATTTACCCGGTGGACGAGATCACGGAAATGACATCCTGTGAGCTCCACGTGAAGGTCGTCAATATAACCATCAAGGCGGCGGCCGGATATGTCTTACCGATTGGCAACGAACCAACTCACCATTGTCTCCCGGTTCCACGGGGCTACGCTGTTGTTGGGGTCGATGAAGTTGCCAACGGATTCGAGCGGGTAAAGCTTGATTTTCCTGAAGGTGAAGACGAAGAGTTGACTGAACTCGGAGAAGCCAAGAACTCGACCGTTCTATGGCTAAAGGAATGCATTGTGCTCACAAATCAGACGGCAAAGCCATCGAATTCTCGCATTTCTCCAGCGCAAAAGTCTCCAGCGCGGTCGTCTTCGCAACGCATGCCGTCTCCGGCGCGGTCGCCTACGCCGTGCACGTCTCCAGCGCGGTCGCCTACGCCGCCGCGTCAGCCCTCTCCGCCCACTAAGTTTCTGCCGAAACGTAAAAAATCACCGAAACGTCAACGGTCACCCCTCCCGAAGGTACCAAAAGAGATACCCAAGTTACCTTACGACTATACTCCCGAGGAAACCCAGAAAATCGCAAAGGACGAATACGATGCGTGGAAATCAAAGCGGAAGGAGAAGCAAAAGCCAGATTTCCCTGAGACCGAAGAAGAGATAGAACGAGCTTGGAAAATGGTGAAGACTCTTCATCAACCCGAGCCGAGTCTGTCATCTGACTATGACCGCTCTATTCTGAAGTCACACCAGGAAATGGTGCGGTCAACGAAGAGTAGTAGCGCAAGCGGGAAAAAGGGAATATCAGTTGCTCAACTCGGAGAGCAGAAAAAACAATCCACGTCCCCGCTCAAAGTGATTTCCAATACCCAGGTGGGGCCGAGCACTTACATTGCTGATGAGGATATTGATCCGGAGTTTATAACAATGTACGCAGACAAGGCAGCTGATGCGGGTTTGTCCATTGCTGAGTATATGCAAACAGTGAACTACTTCCCGGCAGCTGAATGTGCGTACAAATACGAGTCCGGGCAGCCTCTTGTCAAACCCGAGGAGATAAAGAATCTACCAACGAAAATGCGAAGAGTGCATAATTGGTATATGCAAGCCGCTAATGAATCTGAGGACTGGCTATGTCTCAGCGTTAAGGACGAGCACTATGGAACTGGAAATGGAATGGTTATGATTCAATTTGAGGAATTGTTTCAGTTATACCAGCAGCAGGCCCTCGACAAATCTATCCTTAGTGCCTATTGTCTGTAAGCACTTATTTCTCTAGCTCACCTCATTCAATTGCATATTCATATATATATAGTACACTCATATATTATAATTGCAGAATGAAGATTCTCGAATGCAAAAGAGGTGGAATCTATGATATTGGGTTCATTGATCCAAATATTATTTATGACAAGGCTCTTCAGGAATATCCCAAGGATACAGAAAAAAATATTCTGAGGGCAATAATATTTAACCAACACCGACGGGAAATACTATTTCCTTACAACTTCAAGTAAGTGTGTTACTCTGTTGTGAACATTCTGTTTCCTTACTCGATGTTCACTGTATAATTGATGAGTTCTGCGTGCGCAGCTTCCACTATATTCTGCTAATCTTCCAAATTGACAAAGGAAAAGTAATTGTAATGGACCCAAAACGTAAACCCCTCTCAATGTGGGCTGACATGCAGGAAATGATCCAGCGGTAATTTCAATCTTTATTAATATTCAGTATTTATATATGGCAATATATCGACTACTTTGTTTCATTTTCGGACATCAAGTAATTACTAACTCTTTTTATTCTTTTTCTTTCTCGGGTAGGGTTTGGAAGAGGTTCATAAGGAAGTCTCGCGGTGAATGGGAAAAACAACTTACATTTGATGTTGTGCAAGTAAGTACTATCTAGATCCGTGCCCATCTCCATTATCATGCCTGGTTGATTATTATTTTGATTGAAACAATCTTCTCGTATAGTGCTTGCAACAAGGAGACGGGAATAACTTATGTGGATACTACGTTTGCGAGTTCATTCGTCAGACCACATCTCCCAGCGGCAGAAATTTAAAACAACTTCATGTACGTTAATCGTCAATTCTTCTTATTACTATCTATTTTAGTTACTTAGCTTCATATATTTTAGTGACCACTCTTCTTTATATTAGATCGAACGGCTTCGGGACGGTCTTCTACCTAGGGACCGCATACGAGCAATTCAGGAGGAAATTGCGGGCTTCTTAGATGCAGAGGTCATAAACGTACATGGAGAGTACCATGCCTCCGGTTGGAACTAAGTTTGATTTTGTAATACACTCCATCGGTCATGTATAATATGATCGATATACTTTGCTTCTGTAATATAAGTGTTTCTTATTCTGCTTTATATACTTATTCACTCGTGCGATCCGGGGGCTCGGTGGAGGGTACACCGAGGCTCCTCTCTTCTCGAGGTCCGGGGAGGGGCCGCCAGGAGGTCTCGGGGACCAAAAAAACGGAAATTGTAAAGCCCTGCCGCGGTAGAGAAAAGGGCAAAAGCCCTGCCGCGGCAGAAGGGGCATGCATCCCGGGTCGTATTAAGAACCGGGACTAATAGCCCTGGCCAGGTTCCAGCGCTCGGGCCACGTGGTCAGCCCCATTTGTCCCGGGTCCTGCCACAACCGGGACCAATGGGGAGGGGTATTTGTCCCGGAGGCCCCGTCCCGGTTGCACAACCGGGACAAAAGGGGGCCTACGAACCGGGACTAAAGCCCCTGTTTCCACTAGTGTCATCATCATCATCACCATCATAATCATCATCATCATCACTAGATACATTGGTGTTCAAAGTAGGAGCTACCTTTGAACCTTTAGCCATAAATCATAAGTGAGATATGGTAGATGATGATAAAACATTACTTGAAGCGCCACGTAAGTCCACATCTTGTTCCATGGAATGTTCAGTTTCTTTTACATGGTTAGTAACACAAGGACTAGAGGAAATACAACCATTTTTACTATGGTAACAAGATGTATCAAGAATATCATGATAAGATTTAGTCAATGAATTTCTACATGATATGCATGGAGGATCAACACAAGCATGTAAATCATTTTGGGAGCTAGATATGTTTAAGTCCATAGACAAAGTATTGGAATAAGATAGAGATGAAGAATCATCAACAATAAGCTTACTATCAAGATTGCAAATTTTGTCACTACTCACCATATCATTATGTTGTGGCTTGCCACATGTTGGTGAAGTAGAAGAAGTTGAGAACTCATCACGCCCGGAGTGGAGGGTGAATAATAATTCCCACAATTTTTGTACACATCATATTTATCTTGAAGCTTGGTACATATCTGATGAGCTTTCCAAGATGGCCTAATTGACTCAAGAACTACAATGCTCAAATATTTGAAAAACACATTAATAGCTTGAGTACTGAGATATAAGTTTTTCTCATCCTCTAAAGAGCAATCAAGTCTCTTTGGAGAAGAAAAACCCATATCTAAAATTTGCTCTATATTTGGACCCATGTCCTTAAAAATATTAACCATACTAATTTTCCAAGTATCATAATTTGTGCCATCGAATATAAAAGTGCCATTATGCACTAATCCTCTAACCGACATCTTTACTCTCTAGGTTGTGAAACCCTATGAAGAGAGACCCAACTATGATACCAATTGAAAGGACACATATGTCGCCTAGGGGGTGAATAGGCGTTTAAAAATAATTACGGTTAAGGCTTGAATAAATGTGGAATAAAACTACCGTTTAATTTATCAAGCCAAATAAACAAACTAGGTTCACCTATGTGCACCAACAACTTATGCCAAACCTTTCAAACAACTCTGTGATAGCAAGATATGTTACTTCAAGCTCGATGACTATCACAACATAAATTGCATAAGTAAAGAGATCGGGTATTGAAATAACCGAGACACATGGAGACGATGATTTCTCCCGAAGTTCACTTCCCAATGGAAGCTAATCTCCGTTGGAGAGGTGTGGAGTCACAATGACTCCAATCTCCCAATGGCTCACCTTATTCTCCTTGTACCTCCACCAATGCGGAGTGCCACGATCCAGTATGGGACATTTGAGGGCGGTTACCGATCCCGTACAAGGTTGGGGCAATCTCCACAACTCAATTGGAGGCTCCCAACAATATCCCGCGAGCTACCAAAAATCCAAGATAGCAACAAGGCCTGAAAATCTTCCAAAGCTCCAAGGCAATAATCAACCATCTAGGGCACTCCAAGTACCCAAGAGTACAAGCTCAAGGGCACTCCAAGAACCCAAGAGTAACAAGCTTCTCAACCTTGCACTCGAATGAATCCTCGTAGAGATCTCAAACCGATGCAACCTATGCAATGGCAAGAACAAAAGAAGTTCTCAAATCCTTCACTCCAAAATCCCACCAAAGAACTCCACAAATGAATCTCCAAGATCTAGATCCCGAAGGATTCCTCTCACTAAGAGGAGAGATGTATTGGTGGAAAGATAGATCTATATCTCCTCTCTCTTTTCCCCCTAATTGGAGGCAATAATCATGGAGGAATAGAGAGAAAGCAAGCTCCAAGAGGTCAACAATGGTGGGGGGAAACTTGCCTAAAAGGTAGGGAACCATTGGGGGAAAAGATCCCTTATATAGGCCCCCAAAATCAGCCCGTTGGGGCATGCATTATGCGCGTCCCCGGCCTCCGGGCCGGCCTAGGCCGGCCTCCCAGTTTCCAGAAAACCTTCTTCACTAAAAACGCGATATATTTTGCATCCGGACTACGTTTTCGATGATATTGGGCTCGTTCAAATCGAAAAAATGAGCTACAAAATTATGCAAAGAAACATCATAGTCAATCACTGGAGGTTAAAACCAAATGATGAAAGGTTTGAACTCTCTATAAAGGAACAATCGATAAAACCTCCAATGTAAAAAACACAATAAGTTTTTCATGCGAAACCCGTTTTTGATGAACTTGAGCTTGTATTGAAGCACATATCAAGATATAAAACCACACATGGATAATACACAAATAAGATCCAAGAAAGATGATGCCAAGTTTGCAAAGGTTTGAGCTCTCTCCGAATAACGCGATCAATTTGCTAATATGAGATCCCCTCTTGATAGTGCGATTATCTATCCTATAAACCGGTCTCCCAACTAATGCTACGAGACCGGTAAAACAGAAAACCTCCTGAACACATTTCTTGAGCATTCCACTTGATCTAGATGATGAAGATCTTGACACCCTGAACACCTTTCTTTATTTTGCTTTGCTCGGTGAAGACACATAGATTGTCCCCCATACGCCACTATGGGAGAGGATCTTTTAGGTACATCTTCACTTGGAAATTATCTCTAAAAGAGTGGCAAGCTTCAAGCATGTGATATCTTCGATATGCTCCCCCTTTAACTTGCACTTCTCGAACTTGATGACGACCACAACTTGTCGTCATCCATCATGGACTATATGAAATCTTCCTTTTGGTGCAAGCCCATGGAAAGATACCGAACCCCACATAGATATACCACACACACATATAATGTGTTAGAACACAAATCTATATGAACAATTACTTATCATACCATGATCCCACATGGCACATCTTCTTGCTTTGTGAGTTGATCAATATTAACCATCGCTTAGCATCTTCTTTCTTTGTGAGTTGATCAATATTAACCATCACCCTCTCAAAATCGATCTTCCCCTTCATCCTTTGTCTATCAAACTCCATTCTCTTCCTTTGAATTTCAACAAAGTGCATATAAATTCATGGAAACAATGGAATTGATGAACATAGAAGCAATACTTATGTGGCTACCGATACCAACACCCTTTTGATACATAATTTTCACTTGTGCATAGAAACCTTAAAAAAATTACCACACTTACGTGGTTATATAGGATCATGACCCATCTATGTTGGAGAGAGCCGATGTTACGAGTTTTTTATTATGGTAAAATACATGGAGCTTCTCCCAATACTTTGAGCCTTTTTGCTCGGTTGAACATATTGGATCCATGCTAGTGTCCAACCAATATTTGTGTAGAAATACATCCTCATGGGTTGTGCATGAACTACATCTAGTATTTTTCCCCTTCTCATTCATTTTAAGTGTCAGATGATTCGCCAACAATAAAAAATTATAGTGCTACTTCATCAAAATCTGGAGTGGTTGTGGTTGCGCTTTCTCGGATGAGATCCATCATAAAAATTCCCAGAATTAGTCATAATTAAACTAGGATCCAAAGAATTATCTAAATAATGCATTGGATGAATTGTATACCTTAGTTGTGTTGGGATATCATCGAACTGGTTGTGGGTGTGGACACTTTTGTTCACACTCAATGATGTCTGCGTCCATCAGAGCGGGGAGGTCTCACACCATGTACTCCTCAGCACCAACATGCGTGAAGGTTTCTTGGTGGTGCCATTGTGACGGGCTTCCCTCCGTGTTCGTGGTCCAGGACATCAAGCTTCATGTCGTGGCCCCCAAGCGCTGGCTTGGGCATGGGTTTGGCACCGCTACTGGAGCGGAGGCAACTAAATGCATATCTGCAACCATCTTTCTCTCATCCTCTTCCTTCTCCGCATCTTCATGGATGTGATGTTGTATGCGGCTCTCCTTCCGGGCGTTGGTCTTGGCTTCATCTATGACGACGCCTCGGCTCAACCGATTCAGATGAGGCACATCCTTCTCCAAAGGTTCCATGACGGGAGCAATACTTTCTTCTCTCGGTGGCGGATGACGGTGAGGACGCAGCCGAGGGAGAAGGAGATTTGTAGGGTGTGACAGGATAGTTTAAATGGAGGTGGGAGAGGGCGACGGATCAAGGGGATATTTGGATGACGTGGGGTTGGTCCAGGTGATAGATCCGACGTGATGGACGTGTCCGGCAGGCCTCATTTTCATCCCACATATGGGCTAAGTTTAAGGATTGCCACATAGCCCAGACGTTTGGGCTGAGTTTGGGGGGCCGGTTGGGTGGGTTTTCCTGTCCGGGCTGTCCGTCTAGACATATAAGGGGGCTATAGTGGGTTGGTTGGAAATGTTCTAAGCCAGTTACTAGTCTGGGTAAGCGCAGTGATAAATGTCAAACGTGTCTATAATTTTTCATTTTTCTATGCTTGTTTCATACTATTTCGACATCTTTATACTTCATTTTTCCATCATTTTAGTGCATTTTTTCTGCTCTAACCTATCAATAAGATGGTATATGCCTATTGTCTGTTAGTTTCAAAAAAAACTATTAAAGAGATGTCCGTAGAAAATTCCACGAAAAATTGAAGCATCCTTACTTCATGTGACAAAGATGGAGTCCAAAGGAGAGTCGGACGAGAGCCACCAGGAGCCCATGAGGTCTGGCCAAGCGAGACAATGACGGCTGTGGTTTTAGCCCTTGTGCGCTCCTAGTAGCTCCTCTCGTGGTGCCCTTTCGCCTATGAAGTCTCCTTGACCTAAAACATTGACCCCCCCCCCCCCAAGAATTTTTCCAAATACGACTAACAGCTCCGCCGCCATCAAACCCTCGGAAGGTCCGGTTCTTCACCGTGCCAGGACAGGGATACACCTCTAGAGCTATCTTCATCGACCTTGCTGCTCCCATGGTGATGCTGGAGTGGTCCCTCCTCGGTGCACCTGTAGCTATGTGGTTATCTCTCTCTGATGATGTGATCTTGATTGTGATCATGAGATATGTTGATGTAGTTAAATTTTATGATATTTCCCTCTCTATTTCCTTTATGCATTAATTATGATGTTGCTCAAGTGGTTGATATATCTAGTATAATTTCCAGAGTTGCGGGGTGACATTGGAGACTCTATGGATAATAGATTAGAGGGATGTTGATCATGAGTTTGTTCCTCTTTGTTAAATTTACTAATGGAATTTTGAGGTTTCTTTTTTGCTTGTGTTTACTATGATTTTTATGTTATTGCGGTGACAATGTGGGTACCGTATTATATTAGAAAGGAACTATTCAAGAGATGTTTTGTGGTGTTTATTAGTATGATCTTTGGATGCTTAGAGTGAAAGTTAGTGGTGTCAATACAAAATTCGAGGTGTGATTTTATAACCCTACGCATGTCTATCATGTTTTGATCCATAGAAGAGTGATTTCCGATTAATGTTTATCATGCATGGATTTGAAGGGTTTATCATGAGTTTATTTATGTTAATGCCAATGAGAGTTTCCAGTAGTGAAAGTATGATCATTGGCCTTGTTTGCAACCATTGTTACAATGTTTACTCTCAGTTTTGCTACTTGTAACATTCCTGCCATTTTTATTATAGATTTACAAAATCTGTTTTTACTATTCATATTACCTATATTTTATCATCTTTTCACTAGACTAATGCACCTATACAACTGGGGGAAAATTAGGTGTGTTGGGGACACAAGAGACTTCTTATATATTTATTACAGGATTGTTTGAGAGAGATACATGCAACCTACACCTCCATGCACTCGATAAACCTCTGTTCATTTATTTAAGGGAAACTTGCTACTGTCCTACAAATCTCTGTGATTGCCCAACAGAGTCTACAAGAGTAGAAGCACATAGTAGATATCATGCAACACATGCAAATAAAATTGGGTAGCAAAAGGCTCTCCATCCTAATACTTTAGAGAACATATTGCCACTACAGTAATTTCCACGTAATCGAAGCCGCACCAGGAAACTGATCTAGGAAACCAAGCACAAGAAAAGATAGGGAGGTAGGGGAGATCCTGAATCCAAGTCCTTTCTCTCACCACTGTAATAAATCTCCACAAGAACCGATCTAGAAACCATGGTTGGGACATCAGGGATAGGGGAGTCTTGGAGATTACAAGGAGGTGAACCATCACCGGGGTTACTGAAGCAACGATTCCACGGACATCTGCTAGTCACGGCGATAACCGTGAATTTAATGGAATGGCAACTCAAGGGCATCCATCGGTGGAGGCTAGCGGCAAATATCGCTTGGTGGAAATGAAGGAACATGTGCAGAAAAAGGCGCCACAATGCAGTGATCGTCAACCAAGCACGCCAAACCTGAACGCAACATTGCCACTGTCCATATTGAAGCTGGTGTTCATTGGCGGAGCTACACGGAAGTAGAGGGGCCACCACCCCCCGACCGCCTAAAAATATTTAGCCTACATACACTGTATAATTTAGATAGGAAATTTTTGTGTAATCAGCGCCGCCCCCCCCCCCCCCCCCCCCCGGCCGCTTAAAAATATTTAGCCTACGTACACTGTATAATTTAGATAGGAAAAATTTGGGTAATCAGCCCCCCAACCCACCCCAGCCAACCCTTCTTACACATGAGCATGGAGCGACCACCCCAGTGATTCCTCTCTAGCTCCGCAATTTGTGTTGATTTAGTATATGGTGGTGTTCTCTTTCTAACCTCAGAAAAATAAGGACGGATTTGGGAAGGATGGGAGTTTTAGCTTAAGTAAACTTTGTTGGGTCAATGACCTTTTATGGATAATCTGCTCATATTACATGCTTCGCTACTTGAGTAGATAGATATCACACAAACTACATAATTTCATTATCATCACAAGAAAGAGATATATCAGACTAGTGTCATGTTCAACACTGAATTTGAGAGAGAAGTGAGAATCAAAATCATTCATGAGTTTATTGTGAAATGAGTTGGTCAAGCTTGTGCTTACTACATATAAGGGCTGATGCAAATTTGACCAGAAATAATAGATATTGGTTCATTACTTCCTATCATTGGAAACCACAAAAAAGGCACTTCTCTGAACTTAAGAGCTTCAGTGTGCATATGATAACCCAAATCATGGTCTTACTCTGATTTGTTCCTCACTTGTGTGAATAAATTTTATAGATGGAGGTAATTTGAAGACTACTATCTCGAAACCAGGTAGTATATAATCTTTTTATAGTGTTAGTTATCAATAGATGTAGTATCTGTAGTGTAATACCTTTTGAGCTGTGCTGATGGTTAATTCATGTGGCCACCTTGGCTTATCCGTGGTTGTAATTCGATGATTACTATATTTTGTTACTGTTAAATTCTATTATAAAGGCTGTGTGTATCATCACAATGCAGAGGCCGGAGCTTGGCTCCTATATCGGAAAAAAACTATAGTGCGATAATTTGTCTATTAGTGTGTGCGTCTATTAAAATATTGATCTAGTTATCTTTAATTACTTGGTTACAAAAAAAGTCACGATATCAAAAATTTCAAACAATGCTTGCCTACTTCGGACACGATGAGACTTATTACCCTCTCCATATTAGATGCATTGATGGTGTCTGATTTAGTGATTTATGTGCATGGCATTACTAAAAGGATGACTATACACATGGTTTGTCCCGTGTAAAATCAGGAATTATGAGAATGGATGGAATATGTCCATGGTTAACCGTTTTTATATTTGGCTGTAATACGAATCTATACTTTTTATAAAGCAAAACCCCAGTAAGTGCAATTAATATTTATCTATCTCAACATGCAAGTTGTCCACATCACTTTTTTTATCCAATCAATTATACACATCATCCCACTAATATTAAATTGTATATGTCTACATGCAAGTATGCACATCATATTTTATTTTAGCCATCAAATTTCCCATGTCATTTTTTTTTCTTTACTCTACTGATAAGATCACACCATCCCGCCGCTACGTAATTACGCAGTTATATCATATGTACACAACCGGAATTAGCTTCGTCAACCAAGTGAATTTTCTACAATTATTTTCAATGATAAAATCATAAAAAAAAATTCGAGATTAAGTGATCTTCTTATGTTACCAACTGCTGAAAATGTTCTAAAAAATTATGCGAAAATCGTCACTAAACTATTCACATCATCAATTTCTTCAACCCGTTGATTTAAACTTATCTATATCGGTCAGGTATGCCCCTGAAACATAATGAACTTTGAACTGTAAAATACACATATATACATTTTTATGTCATTTTAATTTAGCACCTCGATTGATATGATCAACTAAATCTTGCATATTTGTATCGACAATTCATGTTTCAAACCTTTTATTAGAATTATTAAAGAGATACCCGCTGCAACGTGCGGGGCATTGTTCTAGTTAAGGAAAATCTAGAGCTAGGAATGCTGGACCGTCTACTTAATTGGCATTCTACTGCACCATCATTACTAAGCGTTGTTTCTTTATCGATATTTACTACTAACATAATATGCATGTAATATCTTCTTGATGAATCATATCGGCCTAGGCCTGCGCTCGCCCATTTATTCATTTATGTAGTAGCCTACCACATATATATATGTGATGTGGCATGGTAATTATATCAATAGTGTTGACATGTCCCATGTTTTCTTAAACCTCATTGATTTGACTAACATGAGGAATAATGGTGAATGCATCCATGGAATCTAAACAAGCAAAACTACCCAAAAAGTTTTATTATGAATAAATAGTACATTGTATTTTGACTGCAAGCCCATAAAACACACTACAACACACTAGACATGTAAATACACCTAATTTGAGGGTAATGGACGCGATATTTCATCTCTAGATGATTGTACGTTCGCTTTCGTAAAGCGTCATTACAGTGTCTTCTTATGCGCCGTCTCAAATGATGTAAAGATGTTTTCTAAGGCGTGTCTACATATATAAAGACACTCCAAAGAGATGCTTGAAAGCATGTCTATGCGTGTAAAGACGATTTAATAGACACGTCTTTTAAACGTCTCAAATAATATAGACATGTCTTATTGCCGTCACAACAAAGGTTAGAGATGTTTTTTTTCGTGTATAGATTATAGTTTTATACACGTCAGCTCATATGTATTATGCACACATGAGGTACATCGATCCTATACGTGTTTTTATATACATACTGACATCAATTTATACATTTTAGTTATCCTTTTGATACAGCATCTGACACATGGTGCAATAAATTTTTTAGTCCGGAATTTAAGGAAAACTAATTTTTTAATGGAGGACCATTTTAAGTAGTGCACAGTGAGACTTGTACAGGAATCCAAATAATCGCAATAACAAGAACTAGAACTGAATAAAATATATGTATTAATATTCGGAGATACATCGGGAAATATCGTGAACAAAAAACCATATAATATCCTATGAATTCTTAATTATATTTCTAAACTGATACTAAATCCATTCATAGTTTTTAGAAGAAAAACAAATGCTTTGTTCCCTCCCTCTTCAGTTTATTCTCGTTTTGCTCCACCGTTAACCTGAAAAGCAGGTGACGACGAAGGTGAGACATTGCAGGTCTCTGTTCTTTGCTAATGAATTCATTAGCATTGTAAAATTTGTATATTTGTAAATAAAATTACTGAAAAATAGTATTGCGTGAATGGTTCCTTGTGCTAGCACCGCCTCACCCTAATCTGGTTTCAAAAGTATGATGATATATCTTCGGCACCAAATGGTGTGTTCAAGCATGATATGGACACTAACTAGACTGAGATGCTGCAAAAAGTAGAATACGGGACTAGGAAGAATTAATTAAACAATTACATTAAAAAATCTCATAGCTTCTCATATCAGTTCCCACACCCATGCATGCTTTTCTAATCTTTCGGTTCGGTTTTACATAACTTGCTAACCTTGATTACACGAATATGCATACATAAATTCTGCATGATATTGATCAAACTCAGAAATGGGCATACTTCTGTTTTGCCTCAAAATAAAATAAAAGCCTATGTATGTACTACTATTTCCCTTTACGAGAAAAATCAAATTATAACATGCCAGGTTGTTAGTTGTCTGATTTGAGCTAGATTTCTTCTTTTTGACCTACAAAGCAAAAAATAAATAAGCGTCAAAGGTAACCAGGAAATATAGTTCTTGTACATATGAAATACACTTGCAATGAACGTAGGCCAAGCGATAACTTGACCAATAGCATCTCTAACAGTTTGGAAATATTTCTATGATCTAGGCAATTTTTCATCCGCTATCTCGGTATGATGTTTAATAAGAACTCCACAATATTGATCTCCAAGCATGTTTCCTCCAACCACAAATGTTTTATCTTGGCTGATCAAAGTTCCTATTGTTACAACTTTATTTTTGTTTCTTGGGTTTGGCGAAAATAGATAGACTTCAAATTTATCCTGTAACGTGAAGAAATAGAACATAATCAACAATGACACATTTATTTGTATGAAACAACAAAACCGTTTAGATACGTTCTTTGCATATAGCTTCATACTAGGTTTCTTATGTGGAAAAGATGATGCATCACAATCTTCATCAGCTTCAACGTAGTTTTCGTTATTTGCTTTCGGCGATAGAAGATCATATAAGCTACACGTACATCAGAAAGTAGAAGTTAGACCGATGGCTGAGTGAAATTCTTTTGCACCATAGCAATTACGCGTCGATGTCATAATGATGAATTTACATAGCTCTCTTTGCTACAATTTGCAGGACGGGGCTGCTACAATTGTGAATGAACAAAAATAATCAATAATATTACTTCTCGGAAATATAACCACACTGATTGGAATGCACATTAGCTGTAGCATATATCTGCTTAATAACCTGATCACGTGGTACACAACCCATCTTGGAATATGCAACCGAAAATAGATGGGTTGCACATGATCTTCCAAGAATATGCAATGGGTTAGTAACCTGCATATATCTGCAACCTATCACGTGGTATACACAACCCATCTTGGAATATGCAACCTTACAAGGAGGTTTAGGAAAGACATAATAATTTCCTAAAGAAAGGAAAAATCAGTCAGCATTATTGTACTATAATTATGACTAGTAATTTAGTAAGCTAATAAGTTCATGATGTCCTTTGTTAAGAAAATAAGTTCCCGCTGTCGGTATAAATGTTCAGAATATGATAAGAAATTTTCAAATCTGCAAAAAGTAAAATAAGTACAGAAAATGATTTGAACTGCTAAGAATAAGGGTTTATTTCGTTTGAGATGTAACGAAGGCAAAAAAAATCTGAAATGACAGTTTCAGTATGCTGCGGTTCTGAAATAACTCCAAGAGAAAAATTCAACTTGCTATAAAATGCCATGTAGCTATCTACCCTATTAATTGTACAAAAATACGATACACTTTGCTGCAGTATTGATTTCAGTATGACAAAAATAGAATCATCGGTACATGTCACACTAGTATTTGAAGTCATCTTAATCAACTACTCTATGAACCGATAAGATATGCTAAATACCCAATAATTGTCTAGCTATATAACACAACGCCTCCTGCCTAGGTCCTAGGAGATATCAAAATACCATCAACTAGAGAAAGAACTTTGTCATGGCATATTGTTAATATCTGAACTGCTATAGGATCAGATCAGCACAGGCAGCTAAACACTAAATAAAGAAGATCTCTACATTCAGACGAGACACTAATTCCACAGGCAGGTTGTTTCTTCAGATTATACACTAATATTTAGTTCAGGTATGCACTTGACAGAGAAACTCGAGACTGAACAAGAAACTCTCTACGGTCTCAGTTTCAGCAAGGTGTTTGTTTAGATGCGATCAAGCAAATCCACACCCAGTTCCGATGTTACACCCACTGATCGCACGCTCAGACACCCACCACATCGCACACATGCCGCAAAACCTCCTACCTCTTGGCCGTCGTCGGTGAGATTCACCGGCCGGCCGTACATTCACTTACAGGACAAAGTATAACAATGAATATAGATGGACTTGAGAGATGCCAGGGATCCAATCTTTGAGAGATGCACGAACCTGGGCGTAGGCACGCACCACAGGATCTAATCTTTGACGATGAGCAAATCAAGATAGGGGGGCGGCGGCTGGCTTGAGATGTGAGGGCGATAGATCCACTTTGATAATATGGAGGCAGAGGGGAAAACGTTAGAGACATTATATATTTCTAAGTGTTTTTCCCCAGAAAATAAGCTGGAATATATTCTTTTAGCGGTAAAGGTACCAAGCGCCGAAACGAAAGTTAAGCGGGAATATTTTTCTTACCCGGTCAAACTAAGAAAATGAGCGCCTGAAAGAAAAAAAATTTAGTCTTGTCAATTCTAAGTGGAAATAAGTTTTAAGGGCGTGTGCGGTGTGGTGAAAAAGGGTGTCTAAAAACTCTTAGTCCTATGTCTATACGGTGGTGCACCTGTGACTAAGAATAAGATTCCTTCACATGTGACCAGTGCTAGACATAGGTGACCAAGGATTAAGAAATTCAAACATGAAATGTGTTTGGACAAGTAGTACAACAGAAGGAGCATATGGATGATAAGTGGAGCAGCATGGGTCCCACAAGGTGAGACTAACGGTGGAGCAGGTTCATTTTCTTAGACCCAAGTTTGCTTTTTTCCCTAGTCACGTCTCAACACTGTACGCGCTCTAAGAGTACTTCTTCGAATAGTTTTTTATAATATGCATACAAATAAAATGATAAATATAATCCAAATTAAGTAGCAAGAAATGGATCAACGAAAATTAGGGCAGAAAAGGAAATTGACAAAAAATTGTTCCATATTCGTCCTTGTATTTGTCTTTGTGGTTTTCGATTTTGTTTTCGATTTCAAAGATAGAAGCGACCATGACAGCAGCCGGATGGGCATCGCGTTAATCAGGGCCGTCGTAGCCAATTTTGTGTCGGGCGGATCCAATGTGGACGACTTTCTTGTTGTTATTCGGTTGTTCCGGCAAGGTTGTGGCATGGGGAAGTCCTTTGCCCGTTTCTCGCAACCATGGAACCAGGCATCCCCACGACCACTTGAAAATGCAGGTCACGGCTTTGTAAATATCCATAGAAAGCACAAGTTCTTGTTGAACACGGGCACCTGAGCCAGTACTCCCCAGCAACGACAAGCTCTACCCGAACATTTCCCCGGAAACCTAAGAGCATCTCTATGAGACACCTCATTCCATCGGCTTTCAAACGGGCGATAAGGAGCGCGACAAACACGATTTGAGGGTTGTGTTCGGTGGCCGCTTGTTTCGCCGCTCGGCTTTGCCGTATCTGTCGGCCGCAGCCGGAAACAACCGTCAAAGCACAAAAAAAATGTTGCACAATTCAAAAGAATTCTAACAATTAACAACAATAATTCGAAGACTAAACATAGTTTTTACATCTACATGACAAATTAGATAGTTTTAACCATCTAGGCAACAAAATGCCCTAGATTTGCATCAAAAGAACCACATGGAAGTGGTGAAACCATCCTGAACAATCATCACTCATCACGATGGATGTTATCACCATCACCAACACCACCGAAAAACCTAAGCATGAATCGGACGGACCTCGTGGCATTCCGCCAAACACCGGTTGAGCGCCGGCGGATGTGGTGGTCGGAGAAATTGTGGGACCTTGATGGATGGAGGCGCCCGCTTAAGTTTCACCACCACTTTCATCTTCTTTACCGGTGGCTCCGCCTCGGAATCACCGAGATTGATGGTTGTGTGAGCGCTTCCTTTGGCGGTAGCTCTAGACATGGCGCCGGGAGCGGGAGGCACCACCCTAGACGATGACGGTGCCCAACCGTTTGCGGGGAACGACGGTGGAGGATGCCTCCGACGCGGGCGCGACATGGCCGGTTTAAGGAAAAAGCTCGTATAGCTCTACATATCTATTTTTTTTGAAACGAGGCAAAAGCTTTTTATATTGAGCTCTACATGTTATTCTCTATTTTTAAAGGCATATTACTCTTTCTATTGTCCATGGTGATACATGCGCTTTCTAAAGCGTCCCAAGCGTGCTTCCTTAGTATCCATAAATTAGCAAAATTATTTATTTGATTATCTACTAAAAATAACCGATGTGATTTTATATGAAGCGTCTCAAATTATGGCCCTACACAGAGGTGCTCTATGACTCTAAAGACGAATATAAATGCGTCACATGAAACACGCCTCTACGTGCTCAGTTTCTTGTAGTGACAAGTCGTGTGGTTCCATACAAAATAGCAATGTCCATGTGGTATACTGAAATCGGGACGGCCACATTTAGTCTGCGAGCCCTCTAGGGTAGATTAAAAAAAGAGAGGGGGGGGATACGCAGCCCTATAGATATACGTGCGTGAATGTTAGTCACAAAGAGTTCAAAACTAGAAGGGGTAGGCGCGCGTTGCTGCGCCCGTTGTTAGTTCTTTTGACATTATTGAGTCTGTTATCTAAGCATATTAGATGCAAACTATTATTTTCATTATATAATTTATATGGACATTCCATTCTTCTCCCTCCTTTCCAAAATATGATTTTTATTTGTCTAACCATAGATGTATCTAAACATGTTTTAGCGTATAGATACATCTATATTTGGATAAATGGAAGTCAAATGAATCTAAAATGATAGGCACATCATGCAGCCAAAGGAAAATAGTAATATGTTACATAATAACTGTCCACAACTATGCATAGAGATATCCGCACAATTCAAGAATACTGGTACAACGACAATTTATTTGCTTCACTATCTCAGAGGATTGACGTTAATGGCACCAGCCAGATTCTGTGTAACAAAAGAGGTAAATAAAATACAACATACTAATTAATGAAAATTACATTGGCACGTACCAAGTCCTAAGCAGGTAAGGAAAAAAATACATATGACCTTTTCAGTTGAGTTCATCAGTTAGATTGGTGAAGCAGTCCAACCAGACGGAATTTACACACCTAGAAGCAATGGTGACCAATATGTATGACAAATGATAAACATCCTATAAATCTGTGGTCATCCCAAAGAGCGAAGGTACTTCAATCACTCGATCTATTTGTACAATATAAAGAACCAAGTGTAAATGTGCTATTTCAGGATTGTAGCAGTAAGGAAGAGAACAAAACAACAAGGAGGAGAAAGGAACATTCAGCTGCTGCTGCTACTACACGGGATCATCTGAAGGGTAGGATAGGTCTTTTTTCCCTCCATATTATTTGTAGCTCCAAGTGGCTGAGTAAATTCATAAGACGTGCCAGAAGAAGTAAGTACAGAAGCATGCAGCGACAAAACGCATACAGCTGAACCTTAAAGAGTCTTGTTAGCATCTTACAAACCTGCTATGCATTATTGCAAGTATGAAAACAATCTTAGTAAACTTGAATCTTCAACTAAAAACATGGGTGAGTAGGAAACATAAGCATATGAGAGGAATGCTATTTTTCCTGTATAAATATCATCCTATAGGACAATGACAGAATAATTAGCACCACGAAAGTGCGCTACCAAATCAAAATGCTTGATCAATTGAAAGAATAATTATTCCAATATAAAATTCAGAACAAGAACACAGGACAATTATATCTACTACCAAAGTTTGTCCTTTATATACTGGAGCAGCATTATCTCCATGAAGGATTAAGAGGATCGGAAACATGTGAGGATATATCCCTCCGCCTCACGTAACATTTGTTTGGGCGCTAGAAAATTAACACAAAACACACGCTGTAACAGATTTATGTTCAAATGATGTCGTAGTCTTCTTGTCATTCTTTTTGGACCACTTGCATTCAGTTCCAAAATGGGAAGAAAATGATGGACGTGAAACCATAAAACAATGATGCTACTATAAAACGCATACAGATCTTACAACAGTGACAACACAGAATTAAGGCATTTATATGCATTTTAACAGAAAAAAAAGATAATTTCTAATTTTGAAATGTGAGATTAATTGGCCATATGTGTGCCACACTGTTTAACAGGAAGTCATGAATGTCTAATATATATAAGGACAACCCCGTAACATACTGTTGACCCATATTGCAAAAATATATTCATGCCTTCTATTAGAAAGCGGGAACAAGAGTTCCAGAGATAAAAACTGCATCTAATGATGCATACAGAATAAGAAATTAGTCAGACTAATATATGCAAAGAAGAAATATTTCAGAATATGTCTAAGTGAAGGCTTTACATGACAGTATGAACATGTACATCCGGGTGAGTCCATGAGGGAGCAGCAGGTTATAACAATGAACTTTGATGAAAAATCAGTGATGCCAATTCAATCTAGGTGTAGCGTAATGCAAGTCGTATAGCATCAATGCCAGATTACATGTTTCCATGGTTCAGACTACAGATATGTGTAGGATAAAGGATGGATTCCCCAAACGAGCCAATTCTTGGCTAACAAACACGGAGAAAATGTACATCCAAATTTGAAATTAGCGGAAATTAATATCTTACCTAAGGTGTAGTGCGTGAACAACACACTCCAAGATCTTTGCAATATGTCCAAATTTGTCTACCCTCTATTCCATCTTTTGAGATAACCAATACTTGGAACACAAGAACATCTGGCACGGGATTAAAAACCACGTCGACTTAACATATACCCTTGGCGATTACATGACATAAGAATGATAATGTTCAAGTGTGCAAAGGTCGTAGAATCTCTTACACAAAGAAGATTATAAAACTACAATTACCTGCTCGAGTTTAAGCATTCTCAACATGTGTTTTCTTTATACTAAAAGGGTACTTTTAGTGTGATGGATTGCAACATTTGAATTGTGTTTAAATTGTCTGGCTTAGTACTGGAAACTCCTGCACCAAATAAGTGCATCTCCATTTGCATCCTAACTATCTGCAAATAATATTTACAGTGAAGATTAGAATCAACGTATTCAGTGCATCAACTGAAAGAGTTAAAGCCATTTTATCTTAGAGACTAAAGACAAAGAATCAAAGATGGTGCACACACAAAAACACAACAAGAGCGGAGTACCTAAATTCACTTTCCTGTATATGCATCATTCTTCAGAAAGCACGAGGAATTAAGTCTGTAAAGCAAGTGTATACCTCAAAATTAACAGAAATTCACATTTTACCAATCAAGTTATAAAGTTGAATAAAAGCACAAGGAAAGAAGTATTGTCGGGAAGTTTAGATGTTGTGAGTGAGACATAAGCCAGTGTTTGGCCCGTTCTAGAGTTGATGATAGAAAACCTCATTTTGAGACAGAAGCATCTCGCCTTTTTGGCCAGACATGCTAGTTGTGGTTAATTTGTAGTAACCTGAGTCAGTTGCTTCAAGTAAATTTTCTTAATTAACCACATAAACTTAAAGTTAGTAGCCTAAACTTAAGTCTAAGATCAAGGATTCTTTAGCCTCAGCTTACTTTACTGTTACATAATCACCCAGATACTCAGTTCATCATATAGTTGGCCATAATCACCGAGAAACGGCAATGAAAAATTGTAATCTAAGGTACCCTCTGTAAATAACTAAATAACTGTACTCTGTAAACTGCAAATACACGTACTGAAAATAACAAGACAAGACTCACAAAATACTTGGTGAGAGCATGGAGAAGTTAACTGCACTCCAGATCTAATATTTCAGCAAGACCAAATAGCTGAATTTTATAAATACTCTGCTGTGCACACTTGATAACCATATTTATAGCTAAAGGCATTACTGGAAGATAGTACATAAATAAGAAGAAACACTTTTTTTTAAGATCATCACGCATCAAAGAATGCTACAAATGTTTGCTTAATTTGTAATTGGTCAAGAAGCTTCTAGCTCGAAGACTATGCGTATATTTCTTATGCATAAATTCCACGTTAAAGAAACTCTGATACGTCATGTAATTCTGGACGTAGTGAAACATTTATACATAATTTTAAGTGATGTTCAGCAAGCTAACGCTCTAAAGGGATAATATTGAATAACGATAAATTAAAGCACGAGATGCAGAAGGATAAATAAATAAATGATTAAATGAGCAAACATATAAGTATGCCAATTATTTTCGAGTTGGAAGAGAAATTCAGTACAAACGTAACCTGATCCAGAGATAAAATATGTAGGAAGCTCTCCAAGTGTAGTTCCAATGCCCGAAAGAACAGTTTCAAGATAAACTTCATGCACTATTTTGCTAAACGCAGGACTGTTTCCTGATATACTGGAGGTCCAAACGCCAAACTCCAGACGGTGTTTCTCCAACCACGAAGGCCTCCTTTTATGAAGAATAGTGTCATAAGGAGCACTCTTTAAATCAACCCGGCAGCACCGAACCACTTTCATCGTAAAAAGGGCGATATGAGGCCCTAAATACAATACAAACATGTGCAAACCAGAGCCTGCGAAATAAAATGATGGCTAAGATCGAAATACAGGTACAGGCTTACTAATAAAATGATTAGATCCATGCATAAAAAAAACTTAACTTGTATGATAAAATTCTATTCAACAGATTAACTCCGCTCACACAAATACAAGATTTAACTTAGGTCACGCGTAGGAGTTCTTTTAATTTCGAGCTAGATCTAGTTCATAGAGCACTTGCATGAATGATGAACATCCAAGACGGTTTCTTTACCTCATGACGGCGAAGGCGGGGTTGGGGGCGAGGCGGGCGCCGTTCTCGACGAGCCCGGTGATGAGTTCCGCGAACCTGGCACGTTTCGGTTTCGGTGGCCGCCTACTTCAGGAGCTTGAACTGCAGCAGCCGGCCGCATCCAGCCGCTAGGGTTTCCCGATCGCATCGCCGCCACAAGATCCAGGGAAAAGGGTGAAACATTTAATCTTTTCCATGGATCCAGCCAAGGCAGTGCGTAGACTCGACGCAACGGGGACGGAGGAGAAGAAGGGTCTGGAGACGCGGCGTGACATGGCGTGGGAGACGGCGGCGAGACAGGGACGGAGGAGGAGACCGAGAAGGGGACGGGAACGGCGCCATGGGGCCAGAGCGAGTAGGAAGAAGGGATTTGTGTCGAACTGACCAGGGGAGGCCGAAGACACGACCGACTCCCGCAGGCTGAATGCGATTTTGCGAACCGACACAGCTATTCCACGCGGACCAAAATAATCTGCGACCGACATGTGGGACCAGTCTGAGGACGCAGGAGGGAGCACGATTCCACGCTCCTTTAGATATTGGAGAGATTCTACTGTACAGTACTAGAATGATGAATGATTTACCACAAACTTGTAATATTTCTAGTTCGGAATATGAATATTTTAGGGCAACGAAACTTATTCATATAATCCAAGAATGATAAAAGACAAGTTGCCTCGGGAAGACAAGTGTGTCATTTCTTGGGTAGATCATCCTGAAAACAATTATCTGGAAAATGCTGCTGCGGTGGCCTGATCTAGCTGTCCTATTGAGCACGTTCTTTGTTTCAATTTCATCTGTGAGCTTAACTCTTGCAAATCTCTAGACGGTAGCAACCTGAGGAAGCTAGCAAATTTTTTTTAAATAATACGTTTTTTATCATTAATTCGGGGAATAATACGCGGAAAAAAAAAATTCCAAATATAGAATCCAATCGGCCACGAGCCAGCCGACAGGATCCAGTCGGCCACGCCGCAGCCGATAGCGCCTAATCGGCCACGTGCCGCCCGATTACTGGGCGGAACACGTCACCGTGCCGCAGTCGAGCGGTGGTGGGACAGGGGTTTGTTTCCGTCTAAAAAAACAATTACCTGACCTGCTCCATTGACTTTGATGGACAAACAGAACCCTTTGGGCATCCTGATGGATGTTCAACGGTGGCTGGGACGTCTAGCTTGGAACTGTAAGGCCGTAGCAATATGCATTAATTCCGTCCTTGGCTATTGGCTAGGACCGTAGCCGTAGCCAGAGCACTGCAAGAGAATAAAGAGCGCAGTACCCTGAAGGCCTGAACAGTTCACTGATTATAGGCAGAATACCTACTTGGTGCTGGCACAGTAGAGGAACATGGATTAATAAGTTTAATACATATAAAAGTATTATTACATACTTTTGCATTCTCAGACCAATGTACATACTCCTTAAATATACTAGTATGTATAAGTGCACCCACTACGAGTCATACATCATATGACACTGTTTGTAACGAACATCTAGATCTCGAGAAGTGACGAGATTAAGTAATTAGCTATAGAAGGAACCAATTTTTAGTTAATTCGTTTATATGCATATGGTACGTAATCCAGGGCGTCTAGACGGAGGTCTCTGTGTTTTTTTTTCAAGGATACGAGGTCTCTGTGTTGTGGGCGGCGTATGGCGGGCCGGGCGCCGGCGGCTTGGGGGGCGACGGCTTGGGCGACGGCGGCTTGGGGCCGGGTGGCGTAGGCGGCTTGGGGCCCGGCGGCGAGGGCGTGATGCCGCAGCGGATCATGCAGACGATGCTCTTCTGGTTGCAGCTGATGACGCAGAGCGGCAGGTCGGGGCCCTTGCCCATGCACCCGAAGGCGCAGCTCATCACCGTGGTGAAGCACCCCATCATGCACTGCATCATCCCGTCCAGCTCCACATCTGCATTACCCGCCACTGGGTGCTTGGCTGCCGCCGCCGCGTCCACGGGCCTAGCGGCGACCTGAAGGTCAGCAAGCCCGGCGAGGGCCACGAGGAGCAAGAGGAGGAGGGCGGAGTTGGTGCTAGCCATGCTGGTGTTGCGGTGTATAGATGGATGAGTACAATTGTGTAGTGAGAAGACGGTCTATATAGGGGAACTTGCGCGTGACGTATCTCGCTGGACTTGCATTTTTGGTGTGTGCTGCAGTTGCTTTTCCGCGCACACGCAAATACACACACGATACGGGTGATGGATGCATGAGATATGTGTGAGCAGATAAATATGAACACATACGTTACTCCCTCTGTTCATCTATGCCCAGTACTCCGTTGGGTTGAAGTTTTAACATTATTTACATGCTTCATCAAACAAGCTGGAGAAGTAAACAAACAAGTATATTGTATAATTATCATATATATATTGCGTGACATGGTCATACTCGACACTCTTCCATTATTTCTGAAAAATCATATTGATAAATGTGTAGCTGGGTCTATTGCCTTGTTCGCTGTCGCTTGTCTAACTTTTCTGAACACTGTTTCCTCAGATAATAGTTCTGTTGGATACTCTCTAGGTTGTTGCATTGTGCAGCTAAGTTGCGCATATATTATGCTTTCTCCGAAGAATTCCAGTGCTCTCTAGTTTGTTTGTTTTCTGCCTTCAAAAATTTCTTTACTCTGTGTAACTCCAGCCTCCAGGCAGCTGCGTTTGATTGTATTACTTCAGTAAAACATTCTAGTAGTAAAGCATATGTTGTGACCTATTTGTCTTAATAGGCACCTTTTGTTCAGGCCAAAAAATACATTTAGCCCCGGTTCCGCTACGAACTGGGGCAAAAGGTTGTGCTCCAGCGGCTGGGGTCGTCTACAGAAGCCAAGTGGGGGTCTCTAGAACCGGTTCATGTCTGAAACCGGAACTAGAGGTCCCTTCAGAACCGGTTCATGTCTGGAATCGGAATTAGAAGTTTTCTGGGCAAAGGCGACAACATTTATCCCAGTTCCTGTCTGGAACCGTCCCTGTCTGTATATAAAACAACCAGCCACACTCTTCTCCATAGCCACTAACTCATTTTGTAGGGAGAAAGGTGTGAGAGGGTGTGTGGTAATTTTTTTTCCTCTTATGCATACAAGGTGTTCGATGAAATGCCCGGAAGCATGGTGTCACTTCAGCTCACACAAAACAAACATGGTTTAAGTTCTCCGATCCACACTTAACTAAGTTTTCTCCTCGTTCTTTCCTCCTCCGTTGAGGTACCAACTTTATCCTTCCATATGTTGATGTACAGTGGTCATTTCTGTAATCAGGATGTTCTGTAACTTAGATGAGGAGGTATATCTGAAAAAGTATTGTATGATATTCTTATTCAGGCAGGTCATGCAGTAGACCTACACATACCCTTTGACAACTTACACGTCCGGCCACCGCATAGGCTTTTCTTTTGCTTAGTATGAGATAGAGGAAACCGCATAGGCTTTGTTTTCAGTTTAATGGTAAAACACTTAAATTTGCTTTAAGTTTCTTCTTGTATAATCTTTATTTTGGATTTTTACATCTTTATAACAAGGTGGAAGCTTGATACGTCATAAACGTATCCTTAATTTCTGTTGTTCCATGTTATTTTCATGTTATTTGCTACATGTTTGTTGTACACTTTATGTCATTTTTATCGATTTCCGGGACTAACCTATTGACGAGATGCCACAGAGCCAGTTCCCTGTTTTCTGTTGTTTTTAGTTTCAGAAAAATTATTCTGAAAATATTCTCGAAACTGGAAAATTCGAAACCCGAATGTCTTAGAAATCTCGAAGGTTCCACAGAGTCCCGAAGAGGCCCGGAGGGGGGCCACACCGTAGGGAGGCGCCCTCCCCCCTAGCCGCGTCGTGGGGTGGTGCGGGCCCCTCGGGCATCCACCGTCATCGCCCTTTCGCCTATTTATTCCCCCCGATACGTCAACCCTAAAGATATACCACTCTTTCCCGAGAAACACCTGAGGCCACCGTAATCATCAAACCGAGATCGGGAGGATTCTGGACCTCTCCCCGGCACCCTGTCGGGAGGGAAATGTATCACCGGAGGGTTCTACACCACCATGCCTTCCTCCGAAGTGATGTGTGAGTAGTTCATCCCTGGACTACGGGTCCATAGCAGTATCTAGATGGTTGTCTTCTCCACTTTATGCCTCATGTTTAGATCTCGTGAGCTGCCTTACATGATCGAGATCATCTTATTGTAATGCTACATGTTGTGGTTGCTGGTATCCGTTGAACGTTGATTGCTATATCTTCTGATTATCAATTTATCATGTTATCTTCATGCATGTGTTACTTATGATCTTGCATGCTCTCTGTTATTAGTAGATGCTCTGGCCAAGTAGATGCTAGTGACTACAAGAGGGAGTATTTATGCTCGATAGTGGGTTCATGCCTCCTTTGGATCTGTGCTCGAGTGACATAAACATGAAGGATGAAGGATGTGTTGTTTCCATTAGGGAGAAAACAATGATGTTTACTTCGTTTACATTGTTTACATTACACACTTAGCTTACTGCGATTATTGGTTGCTTGCAACTTAATACCCAACATTTGTTCGGATGATATTCGGAAGGTGGATTATTAGTCATAGATGCAGTTGGATGACGGTCTATGTATTTTATTGTAATGCCCGCATGAATCACATAGTAATCTTTATGTTTTGCATATGCACTACAGTGCAGCCTTCATTTCTATCAATTGCCCAGCTGTAATTCGCTCACGACAAATGTTATTTATTTTCTGTGGAAGACACCACTAGTGAACTATGGACCCCCGTCTATTTTCTCATATTGATAATACAACCAATGCAATAACTGTTTTCACACTACTGCTATTGTTTTCATATTGTTCTCGTACTATTTTCCACACCATACGTTTAACCGCTTTGTGTTCAACAAAACCGGTGAGATTGACAACCTCACTGCTTCGTTGGGGCAAAGTGATTTGATTGTGTTTTGTAGGTTCCACGTTGATGTTGAACCGGTAGTGCGCCGTACCATCTCAACTGCATTAACCTTCTGAAGTTACTCCTTCCTCCTACTGGTCGATTAAACCTTGGTTTCTTTCTGAGGGAAAACTGCTGATGTGCTCATCATACCTTCCACTTGGGGTCTCCCAACGAGTGCAAGATCTGCACCATCAAGCTACTTTTCTGGCGCCGTTGTCGGAGATTTCAAAGTCATCAAGAAGCAATCACTCCCTCGTCAATCACTACTTTTCTGGCGCCGTTGCCGGGGGGGAAGAGAATTTCTGCAAGGGGAGTCTCTCACTTCCAATCTCTTTACTTTGTTATTGTTTTGCTTAGTTTATTTTATTTTGTCTTGTTTGCTTCTCTTTATAAAAAAAACACACACAAAATTAGTTCTTATTCCATTTGTAGTTTTTATCCTGTTTCTAGTCATGCTAAAATGACTACTCCTGAGAACACTAAGTTGTGTGACTTTACTAGCACCAACAACAATGATTTTATTAGCACATCTATTGATGCACCTGCTCCTACTGTTGATTTTTATGAGATTAAGCATGCACTAGTAAATCTTTGTACTGATGATGCTGCTGCCCATCTTAATAATTTTGTTGAACTATGTGAGATGCAAAAATATAAAAATGTAGATGGAGATATTATTAAACTAAAATTGTTTCCTTTCTCTTTGTGAGGAAGAGCTAAAGAATGGTTGCTATCTTTTCCTAGAAATAGTATTGATTCTAGGACTAAGTGTAAAGATGCTTTCATTGGAAAATATTATCCTCCTGCTAAGATTTTATATCTTTAGGAAGTAGCATTATGAATTTTAAGAAACTTGATAATGATCATGTTTCTAAATCTTGGGAAAGAATGAAATCTTTACTAAAGAATTGTCCCACTCATGGACTAACTACTTGGATGGTCATCTAAACCTTTTATGCATGACTGAATTTTTCTTCAAGAAACCTTCTAGATTCAGCTGTTGGAGGAGCCTTTATGTCCATGGCCTTGGGGCAGCAACAAAGCTTCTTGATAATATGATGGTAAATTATTTTGAATGGCACACTGATAGAGTTACAACTGGTAAGAAGGTAAATTCTGTTGAAGAAACCTCCTCTTTGAGTGATAGACTTGATGCTATTATGTCTATGCTTATTAATGGCCATGCTCCTACTGATCCAAATAATGTTCCTTTAGTTTCTTTGGTTGCTCAAGAAGAGCATGTTGATGTGAACTTCATTAAAAATAATGATTTCAACACCAATGCTTATAGGAATAATTTTGGTAGCAATAATTTTAGGCCATATCCTATTAATAGTGGTAATAATGATAGAACTGGAATGACTAATGAAAGAATTTCAGAAGTTGAAAGAGCCACTAAAAACTTTATGCAAAAGCAATATGAGCAAA
The DNA here is from genome assembly GCA_028641055.1 of Alopecurus myosuroides. Classification (NCBI taxonomy): domain Eukaryota; kingdom Viridiplantae; phylum Streptophyta; class Magnoliopsida; order Poales; family Poaceae; genus Alopecurus; species Alopecurus myosuroides. The sequence goes on along the minus strand of CM054057.1, from coordinate 25,054,185 downwards.
CTAAACTATTTACTAAGACCATGGAGGAACAATCTGTTATGCCAAAAAAAATATCAGTTATCAACTTGAGAGTTTAAATAGAGAAATATCTGGTTTGCAAGTTAAAATTGCTCATGCTGAAACTTCTATTTCATCCATGTCTGAAGCACAATATTCTTTGATCAATAGGATGACTGCTAAAACTGAAACTATCGATGAGAATCCTTTTGCTGCAACAAATGCCATCCAAATTCGAATTGATGACAATGTTAGGATGTTAGCTGAATTACATGCTAGATGGGAAAGAGAAGATGAAATAGATAGAAAGAATAATATAGCTAATGTTTGCACCATTCCCACCACTAGTAAAACTGAATCTTCTCATGCTAGTAAACCTTCTACTATCAACGGTAGACTAATTGGTGTTTGCAATATTCCCACTTCTGCTATTAAAATGCAAAATTGCCTGAAACTGCTAAAAATGCTCCTGATAAAAGTGCTAAATTTTTCCGAAACATGGGAGGATATGGTCCCATTACCTTTGATAAAAATGATCTTGACTTTGATTATTGCAACATAACTGAAGTGATTAAGTTCTTACAAAATCTTGCTAGTTGTCCTAATGCTAGTGCTATGAATATGGCTTTCACGAAACATATTACAAATGCTATCATGAAAATTAGAGAGGATGAATTAAGATGTGAAGCCTCTATCCCTAGGAAGTTAGATGATGGTTGGGAACCTATAATTAAAATGAAAGTGAATGACTTTTATTGTAATTCTCTATGTGATCTTGGAGTAGTATCTCTGTTATGCCTAAGAAAATTTATGATATGCTTGATTTACCACCATTGGAGCCCTATTATTTGGATGTTCGTCTTATTGATAATGTTAGAAAGAAACCTTTGGGGATATTAGATGATGTTCTTATCATGGTTAATAACAATCTTGTCCCTGTTGATTTTGTTGTCTTGAATATTGAATGCAATGCTCCTTGTCCAATTCTTTTGGGAAGACCTTTTCTTTGAACTGTTGGTGTTGTTATTGATATGAAAGGGGCGAATATTAAATTTCAATTCCCACTCAAGAAAGGTATTGAACACTTTCCTAGAAAGAGAACGAAGTTTCATTTTAATTCTATTATTCGAACAAATTACAATTTGGATGCTTCTTCACTTGAAAACACGTGAATCTACTTTTCTGGGCCTAGCTAAAAGGAATTAAAGAAAAGCACTTCTTGGGAGATAACCCATGGTTTTATTTTTGCTTTGTTTTTCTCTGTTTTCTTTGTGTTAAAGGGTTTTATACTTCTGTAGCAACTCATGTGTATCTTTATTTTCATGTATTAGTTGTGCCAAGTAAAGTTTCTAACGAAAGTTGGAGTTGCTTTTGGATTTCTACGCAGGAAAACAGATTTCTGTTGTCCATCGTAAAAATTGTGACAAATCCATAAAGATAAGAATGACCTGAAATTTTTTGAGTTTTTGTGCTTATTCCTCAGTTAATTCCGAAACTTTTTCATTTTTTATGTTTTTCGATTTGAGCAACGTAAGTACCCCAAAACAATTCGTATTTACAGACTGTTCTGGTTTTGGCAGATTCTGACATTTTTCTTGCATTTGCTCTTTTACGATGTCAAGTGGATTTCTTTGGTTCACAAAACATCAGTGGCTGGAGCTAATGTTTAAAAGTATCAATAGCACTTGTGCCCATGCATAAGCCATGAATTTTTTATTGTCCCACTAACCCTCTAATGCGAATTACTCTTTGAGTGTGGTGTCAAGGAAGTTTTCAAGGGTCAAGAGAAGAGGCTGATATAATATGATCAAGAAGAGTGCAAGGTCAAAGATTGGGGATGCCCCCGTGGTTCATCCCAGCAAATTCCAAGAAGACTCAAGCATCTAAGCTTGGGGATGCCCAATGCATCCCCTTCTTCATCAATAATTTATCAGGTCACTACTAGTGAAACTATATTTTTACTCGGTCACAACGTATGAAAATTACTTGGAGAGTTTGTTTGTTTTTCATTTGATTTACTTTGTTTTCTTTTGTTTTCCTTGCTTCAATAAACATCATTGGAACCTAGAATCCTTGTTTGGGGAGAGACAGTCTCCGCTTTTTCATTTGAATACTCGCTATGCTCGTATTCTTAGTTTTTCTTCTAGCTGGTGCAAAATTCCTGTGTAGCTCCTGTTTTCATTGATCTCTTATTCAGAGATGTTAGTTTTAGTAAAGTTATGTGAATACTCTCATGCTTTCTTGCTATATCATTTATAGAGTTTTTGTTAAAACATACTTTGTATGATGCTTGTTGGGAAAAGAAACTGCTGCATGTGGTAGAAATTATAACGATGCAAATAGAAGCTTGTATAGACTATGGCTAGACTTTTTCATGTCATGCTAGATGTTATTTTAATTCTAAAGCCTAGTGTATATTTTTGTAGCATGAGTTTTATCAAATAGTTGAGAGTGTTTAATGTGCCATTAAAAGAATCATGAGTTGTTCTTGTCATATTGAAGCATAAATTTGTGGTGTTCTCCTTTGAATGTTTTATTTGGTTGACTTGGCGCATGCTTACATCATGTTTATGACTAAAAACCAGTCACCTATGGCCTCTATGATCATTTAATTTTTGAACTTGTAGTACAACTTATGCTTTGACTAATAATGTTTTTTTCGCTATGGATGATTATGGCATTTATAATCTCTTGATTTGTCGCTCCCAGTCTTTTGCTAGCCTCCACCTGTAGTGAGTATGAGCTCTACTCGTGTATCCAACTCCCAAAAACCAAAGTATGCCAAATATGTCCACCATACCTACCTACATGTGGTACTTAACCGCCACTCCACAGTAAATTGCTCATGTGTTACCTTCAAAACTTTCAAAATTACTCCTATTTTAGCTCATGAGGACGTAAATAGAGAATCTTTATCTAACTTGTTGATTGGATTTCACACCCTGGATTAGTGGCTTCATCCACGTATCCAATTTATAGAAGAGCTGGTAGGGTGTCCGGTCCCAAATTAATACAAACAAATTCTCTTCACTTTTTTCCCCCTGATTTATTAGTCAAAGCATAATTGTGTAAACAAAAGAGAAAGAGGGATGACCTTCTACACCAGTTGCGTCCTTCAATGAGAGTTGCTCTTGCGAAGTCTAGTTGGTTTGTGACGTACTGTATTTTATGTTTACCATTCGTTGACATAAACATACACCTCTCTAAAAAAAATAGACACACCTCCACGGTATGTGATTCTTGGCAGGCACCCGAGGATTCGGTTAGCCATGGTTTGTGTAAGAAAGGTTGGAGGAGTGTCAAACAGTTTATACCTCTGTTTAATAAAATAAAAAGCTCTAGCACATGAGTGATCCATGCTTCCCTCTGCGAAGGGCCATCTTCTAACTGTATGCACAGCTGAGAGAGCATAGTTGCCATTCTCAGTTTAATGTGCATTTGGCCCGGAAACATTATTAATTGATTCATGATGTGTTATTACTTGCTCTCAAATTATTTGTTCTAGTCTTCCTCTCAAACTTTGAAGGTGTCCTGACATTTATGTTTTGCCCCACTCTTAAGTACAAGCAAAATATCACTTTGCTATGTTATCTCTATACTTGAAACAAACGTATAACTTTCAATGCATTGTTACATAATCTTTTATTTGTGTTACTTCTCATGATGCAAACTGATTGCTATGTTTTATTGCTAGAATTATATCTATCATGCTTGTGTTTGAAGTACTATGATCTAAGCTTACATATTCTTTTACAATATTGATGGTCAAATTTATGTTGGTAGCATGTCACCTCAGAAATTATGTGTGTTTATCATTCCATACTCGAGAACGAGTAGGAACTAAACTTGGGGATGTTGATACTTCATAAACGTATCCTTAATTTCTGATGTTCCATGTTTTTTTCATATTATTTTCTACATGTTTGCTATACACTTTATGTCATTTTTATCGATATCCGGGACTAACCTATTGACAAGATGTCACAGAGCCAGTTCTCTATTTCCAACTATTTTTAGTTTCAGAAAAGTTATTCTGGAAATATTCTCAGAATTGCAAAATTCGAAACCCGTAAGTCTTAGAAATACCTAAGGTTCCACGAAGTCCCAAAGAGGTCCGGAGGGGCCCCACAGGGGGGCCACACCATAGGGCGGCGTGCCACCTGGCCGCACTGTGGGGTGGTGTGGGCCCCTCGGGCATCCACCGCCATCGCCCTTTCACCTATTTATTCCCCCAGATACGTCAACCCTAAAGATATACCACTTTTTCCCAAGAAACACCCGAGGCCTCCGTCATCGTCAACCCGAGATCGGGAGCGTTCTGGAGCTCTCCTCGGCACCCTGCCAGGAGGGAAATTCATCACCGGATGGGTCTACACCACTATGCCCTCCTTCGAAGTGATGCGTGAGTAGTTCATCCCTGGACTACGGGTCCATAGCAGTAGCTAGATGGTTGTCTTCTCCACTTTATGCCTCATGTTTAGATCTCGTGAGCTGCCTTACATGATCGAGATCATCTTATTGTAATGCTACATGTTTTCTTTACTGGGATCCGATGAATGTTGAATGATATGTCTTCTGATTATCAATTTATCATGTTATCTTCATGCATATGTTATTTATCATCTTGTATGCTCCCCGTTATTAGTAGATGCGCTGGCCAAGTAGATCCAAGAGGGGGTATTTATGCTCGATAGTGGGTTCATGCCTCCTTTGCATCTGTGCTCGAGTGACAGAAACGTGACGGATGGAGGATGTGTTGTTGCGTAAGGGAGAAAACAATGATGTTTAATTCGTTTATATTGTTTACATTACACACTTTTCTTACTGCGATTATCTGTTGCTTGCAACTTAATACCCAACCTTTGTTCGGATGATATTCGGAAGGTGGATTATTAGTCATAGATGCAGTTGGATGACGGTCTATATATTTTGTTGTAATGCTCGCATGAATCACATAGTAATCTTTATGTCTTGCATATGCACTACGGTGCAGCATTCATTTCTATCAATTACCCAACTGTAATTCGTTCACCACACATGTTATTTATTTTCTATGGAGAGACACCACTAGTGAACTGTGGACCCCATTCTTTTTCTCATACTGATAATACAACCACTGCAATTACTGTTTTCACACTGTTTCTACTCTTTTCATACTGTTCTCGTACTATTTTCCACACCATACGTTTAACTTCTTTGTGTTCAGCAAAACCGGTGAGATTGAAAACCTCACTGCTTCGTTGGGGCAAAGTGATTTGACTGTGTTGTGTAGGTTCCATGTTGCTGTTGAACCAGTAGTGTGCCCTACGATCTTAACTGCATCAACCTTCTAAAGTTACTCCTTCCTCCTACTGGTCGATTACACCTTGGTTCCTTTCCGAGGGAAAACTGCTGCTGTGCTCATCATACCTTCCTCTTGGGGTCTTCCAACGAGTGCAAGATCTGCACCGTCAAAGCTCCAAGCACAAAGGATTCTACTAGAGTTTCTAGGTCCCAAACAGATTTCTTGATCTACTAGGATTTGGTGTATGGATTAGCAATTCCTTTGGTGGAATCACGAATCTATCTCTATTCAAGCGCTCCACAAAATATGAAGTCGATTGGATGGACGTAGTGGGAGATCTAGTACGTTGAAGCCCTGATACGTCTCCAACGTATCTATAATTTTTGATGCTCCATGATCATATTTTGCCAATTGCTACTTGTTTTCTCCCTTATTTATAGCATTTTTATTCGTTTTCTGGGACTAACCTATTAACAAGATGCCAAGTGCCAGTCCCCTGTTTTCTGCTGTTTTTTGTTTCAGAAAAGTTGTTCTGCAAACATTCTCGGAATTGGACCCCACAAAGCCCGAATTTCCTATTTTCCCAAAAGCATCCAGAACACCGAAGAGGGGTCTAAGATGGGCAACAGGGGGCCACACCATAGGGTGGCGCGAGTCCCCCCTGGCCATGCTACCTATGGGTGTGGGGCCCTTGGAGCTCCACCGCCTTTTCCCTTTCGCCTATTTAAGCCCCCCGGGTGGAAAACCCTAAACACCTGATCAAAAATCCCCGAAAAGTTCCACAACTGCCGTCACCGTCAACCCTAGATCAGGGGGGTTCTGAAGCTGTTTCCGGCACCCTGCCGGAGAGGAGATCATCACCGGAGGCTTCTACATCACCATGCCTGCCTCCATAGTGATGCGTGAGTAGTTCATCCTTGGACTATGGGTTCGTAGTTGTAGCTAGATGGTTGTCTTATCCTCATATGCCTCCATGTTTAGATCTCGTGAGCTGCCTATCATGATCGAGATTGATCTTATGTCACTCTATGTGATGTGTTTGCTTGGATCCGATGAATATTGAACTTATGCCAAGTTGATTATAGTCTTTATTTGCATATGCTATTTGTGATCTTGCATGCTTTCCGTTGCTAGTGGTTGCTCTGGCCAAATAGTTGCTAGTGACTCCAAGAGGGAGTATTTATGCTCGATAGTGGATTCATGCCTCCTCACCACCTTGCTCGAGTGACAGAAACGTGAAGGGAAGGGATGTGTTGTTGCCATTAGGGAGAAAACAGCGGTGAGATTGCCCGCGTGCATAATCATTGCTTGCATTACACACTTTGTTTAATGCAGTTATCTGTTGCTTGCAACTTAATACCTAAGGGGGGTCGGATGATAACCTCAGGGTGGATTATTAGTCATATATGCAGATGGATGTCGGTCTATGTATCTTGTTGTAATGCCCGCACTAAATATCATAGTAATCTTCATGTCATATTGTGCACTACGGTGCAACCTCTATTTGTCAATTGCTCAGCTGTATTTTGTTCACCCAGCATGCTATCTTTTATGGAGAGACACCACTAGTGAACCTATGAACCCCGGTCCATTTTGCACACTGTTAAACAAACCACAACTATTTCCTACTCTCTTTACTTACTGCAAGCATACATTATTTTCCACACTATACGTCCAATCTTTGTTTTCAGCAAGACCGGTGAGATTGACAACCTCACTGTACCGTTGGGGCAAAGTATTTTGGTTGTGTTGTGTGCAGGTTCCACGTTGTTGCTGACACCGGTGAAGCGCCAGCACCACCGTCAGTGGCATCAACCTTCCGAAGGTCCTCTTTCTCCTACTGGATTGATAACCGTGGTTGATAACTAAGGGGAAAACTCCTACTGATGTGCTCATCACACCCTCCTCTTGGGGTTCCCAACAAAGCGCATCAAGCCCGCTTTAATGGAGGAGAGAGAGTAGGATTGAAGCTTGGCATTGAATGAAGAACACGCTCTATTTAAAGCTCCCTTAAAATCTGGCGTTGGGGGGAGGGGTTTCCCGCACGGCCGGAACTTCCAAGCGTTCTACAAGAACTTCCGGGCCAGGGGGAATCTCCCAGTCTTCTCTCGCTTCAATCTTCCGGAACAGATTCCGCATCGCCGGAACTTCCGTGAGGCTGGAACTAGCGGCCCAAGTTTCGCCCCAGAATTGCTGATTCCAGTACATGGAGGAAAATCCATAAGTAGGGGCGGAACATCCGCTGATGTGCCGGAACTTCCGGCTAAGGTTCCGCGCCAACTTCCGCTCCAGAATGCACAGTTCCAGTACCTGGATGGCAATCCCGGAAGAAGGGACGAAAGTTCTGCCGGAACTTCCGCCTCTTGAAACTTTTCCAGGAAAAATCCCCTGAAACAGCACAAGATAAAAACATGAATCGAGTGTCGTCAATCATTAAAGATAGGAAGGCAGATGCACTTTCAGCGGAGATAAGTAAGGGATTTTTTTTGAGAGAACGACAAAATATTTTGGCTAGAAGGTGACCGGCAAGCTGGAGTCAACCACATGATATTTTGGGTTAAAGATGACCGGCAATAAACATGTAACCGGGAACAAAGAGACGGGGCCGACGTATAGCAGCAGGACCAAAATAAATGGGAACACACGATGGACGAGTAGAAGGGACGTGTGGAAGCACCAGAATGGTAAAAAATGGGCGTCTATAGTACCCAAATCGCTGCAGATGGTGCTAAATTGTTTTACTTTTATATATGGTATAATAAGTGGAGATAACTTAATTGCGAACTTATTTATAACTAAAAAAATAGTTGCAAGGGAAAATTTAGTTGCGACTCCACTTGCAGCTGAAAAATGGCAGTTGCAACCTCACTTGCAACTGAAAAAAAAATCAGTTTCAACCGACTAGCAAATGGAAAAAACTCAACGCCACTTGTAATTGAACAATTTTTGTTGTAATCCCACTTGAAAGAAACTCAATTGCGACCTTACTTGCAATTAAAAATTTCAGTTGCAACCCCACTTGCAATGCAACTAAAAATTTATGTTGCAACCCCACTTGCAGTTAAAAAAGGTCAGTTGCAGCCTCATTTGCAATCGGGAAAATCTCGGTTACGAGCCCCACTTGTAACAAAAAAAAAAGTCGGTTGCAACCCCGCTTGTAGGAAAAAAAACACTTCACGGGCTCTCTTGTAACCGATAAATGTCAATTTGCAATCACGCTTGCAACTACGAAAAACTCTGTTGCAACCCTATTTACAGCTAAAAAAAATGTCAGTTGCAACCCCGCATATACCTAAGAAAAACTCGATTACAACCACACTTGCGGCTGAAAAACTGTGAGTTGCAACAATGCTTGCAAGTAGAAAAAGATCAGTCATAACCCAGTACAATTGACATATCTCAATTCCCACTCCATATGTAACTAAAACACTCGGTGGCAACCCTACATACAACTAAAAAGAATCTCATATGGAATTGTTAATGGCGATGCATGCGCAACGGGAGAGAACGGAACTAAAAATGACAAGCGCAAAAAAGAATGTGCAAATACAAGGATCCGATCCCAGGCACTAGGGATGTAAACGGATCGGATCGGATCGGATAATGCCCTCTCCATATCCTTTACCATATTTTTTTGTCGGATGCGGAGCGGATCGGATAGTTGTCGGATACGGATGCGGATGCGGATAATATCGGACTACGGATTCGGATCGGAAACAAAGCGGATTCGGACCGAAAACGGGTAAAACTTATCGGATAAATACGTATAAAGAGACATAACGTCACCATGCAAAAAGTAACACTAGAGAGTAGCCAAACATTTAAAATTACACCAAAATAAAGATATTAATTAAATAGTACTTAAAAATGTCACAAAATGATTGGTGATTTGCAATATGAATTTGCATCTAGAAACTAGAAACTTTTGTAGAGATAAATAATAGCTCACCTTTTGAGAATTTTCGCCGGAAGCAATTTGTAAATTGCGTCAAAATGTTGAATATAGGTCATACTAAGTTACGAATGAGTGATTTGGTCTATGGGTCATTGGATTAAATGTATATTTAGAATGATAGTGCTATGTTAATCGGATTATCCTAATTGATAAGGACGGATAATCCGCGAATAAGTGCGGATAATCCATATCCGTCGGATAATAGCAATACCATATCCGCTACCATATCCTTCGGATATCCGCTTGACCAAAATCCATATCCGCGTCCGTATCCGGCGGATTCCTGTTATTGCACATCATATCCTTAAAAACGGATTCGGATGCGGATTTGGGACGGAAATTATCCGTACCATTTACATCCCTACCGGGCACACACAAGAAAAAAACCCACAAATTGTTCAAGGGCCTAGATCGGCACAAGGATGAAAAACAAAAGCCCAGTACGTACACCCTGCTGCGCGTTACAAGGACAGAGAAAAGAAAATACAAAATCAGCACGAACTTGGCACCCTAATCCAATTGTTATAGATTTGACCGAGAATTAGCTAAACTCTCCGCTAGCTGAGCTTTAGCAAATCCGGATAATATTGCACACAAGTTTGGGAAAGAAATGCAACAAGAATATAGCGGATTGTTAATCACGCATCGGCATCGATCGCTACTCCCCGCGTGCAGGGCGGTGCACGGTTGGCATGAGGACAAGCGGCGTCTTGCGGTGGATGATCAGCCCGCCGGCCTCCTCCAGGCTCACCTCCTCCATCCCCTCCGGCAGCGCCCAATCGAAGACGCAGAGCATGTTGGCCAGCGTGAACTCCACGTTCGCCACGCCCATGGCCAGGCCCGGGCAGATCCGCCGCCCGGCGCCGAACGGCAGCAGCTCGCAGTGCGCACCGCGGAAGTCCACATCGCCTGCTTCGAACCTCTCCGGCACAAACTCCTCTGCGTCCTCGCCCCAGCTCGCCGGGTCCCTCCCGATCGCCCACGCGTTCACCAGCACCCTCGTCCCCGCAGGAACGTCGTAGCCACTGAGCTCGACGTGCCTCGCCGTCTCCCGCGGGGGGTAATTGCCAATAACCCCCAAAGTTGGCCGAAACTCGCTCACAGGCCCCTTTGATGTGTCACTGACATGTGGGGTTTAAGTGACCCGGGGGACTAAATGTGTAATATCCCCGGACAACGTGAAGGCCATCCTCCTGGACGCGTTGCTGGGCGGCGTCGACACGAGCTCCGTGACCATCATTTGGGCCATGACGGAGCTGGTCCGGAAGCCGCAGGTGATGAAGAAGGTGCAGGAGGAGATCAGGGCGTCGGTGGCCGCCGTCGACGGCGACTACGACAACGGCGAGTTCTTGTTGGTGCAACCGGAGGACCTGCCGAAGCGGGGATATTACACATTTAGTCCCCCGTTGTCGTAGTCGCCGTCGACGGCGGCCACCGACGCCCTGATCTCCTCCTGCACCTTCTTCATCACCTGCGGCTTCCGGACCAGCTCCGTCATGGCCCAAATGATGGTCACGGAGCTCGTGTCGACGCCGCCCAGCAACGCGTCCAGGAGGATGGCCTTCACGTTGTCCTTGGTGAAGGACAAGCCCTGCGCCCCCTGCTTCCAGAGGCCGACGAGAGCGTCCACCAAGCCGCCATTTTCATCGTCCTCCGGCCTGGGGTCCGTGCGCTGCTCGATGACGGACTCGAAGAAGGCGTCGAGGTCCTTAAAAATCCTCTCCCGCCGCGCGACGACGCCGGTGAGCCGGTCACAGAGGCGACCGGCAGCGTTCGGGAAGAAGTCCTCGGCGGAGAAGCCGGCCGTCACGTCCATGGCCTCGTCCAGAACGTTCTGGAACCGCTCGTACCTGCCCGCGAACGTGGCCGCGGCGTACACGCTCCCGAACGCCATGGTGCCGATGATCCCATCGGTGACGCCGTACACGTGCTCGTCCATCGCGACGGCCGCCGACACCGCCGCCGCTCTAGACAGTGTGCGCACGAGCTTCTCCACCTGCGCCCGCCGCGCGGCCCAGACGTCCCGGAGGCGGCGCGCGCCGAGGAGCTCGGTAGCGAAGAGCCTGCGCATGTCGCGCCAGTAGGCGCCGTACGGCGAGAATGCCACGCTCTTGAAGCCGTACGTGAGCTGCCTGTTCCCCGGTAGCTCGGGCCGGTTGCAGCAGTCGGCGTCGTGGGCCCTCAGGACGTCGCGCGCCGCCGCCGCCGACGAGACCGCCAGCGCCGTGGTCATGCCGAGGCGGAGGAACATGACGGGTCCGTGGCGCCGGGCCAGGTCGCGCAAGCTCTGGTGCGGGAGCGGACCGAGCTGGTGCAGGTTGCCCAGCACCGGCAGCCGGGGTGGGCCTGGAGGCAGCTTCAGCCCTTTCTGGGCGCCGCGCCTTGTTAACAGCAGGTAGGAGATGGCAGGGAGTAGGATGACTAAGAGGGGGATGAGCCATTGTTGAGGAAGCTGGGTGAGGAGATCCGACTGCGAGAGGAGTAGTAGTGAGATCGCCATTGCCTGAAAGATAGCTGATGATCCGTGCGTTGTGATCGCCATTTAAGTGGAGTGGCAACGGGCAATGTGGCATCTCCTACCTGCTGTTAACGAGCACCTGCCATCACTCAATTGCTTGCTCTGTTTCAATTGCTTGCTGACGAGCTCAATTGCCATTTTTGTGCAGCTAATTAATGGAGTTCGCCGATTAAAACTGATCTGCCGCTTAATTCGCTTCTTCTTCTTCTTCTTCTGAGATATCTTGTTGCACGCCACTGCTGAATTTGCCTATGCCTTCGTTTAATGATCCGGACCCCAGTTTATCGATATCAGAAGGAAGCAAAGCAGTCGGACCTGTCTACAAACGTTGGCAGTTGGAAGATTCTCATGTTTTTAGAAAAACAACAAGGGCCGGCATCAAATACCGCGACGATGTGTTCTAAATAAATTCAGGTCAGTGATTTAGGCACAATATGGCACATCCCCAACCCCTGGCACATGCCCCTTCCACATTTGTGAATTCTGTCGATTAGCTCCAGTGCCTGCATATTGTTTCGGTGATCAGAGTGCGCGCAACCTTGGATAATATAGTTTAGTTGATGTATTTCTCATGTTTCAGTTTATTTTTTTCGCAAGGAAATAAGTCTGTGTTAGTTGCGACTATGTGTTAGTTGTGACAATGTACACGGCATTTGAGCTAAACAACACATTTACGATAAACGAAGGTATTTTTTCAGCACCAAGTGACCAAATGTACGTATCTGCCAGGTACGATAATCCACAGAAGAATATTTTCGTTGGATTTACACTCTGAAATGTAAATCCAGATTGACCCTCCTTTTGGAGAGAATGCGACTGCACATTGACTCCTAGGTGACTTTAATTTCACCACAATTTCCTAAATTTCAAAAATTTGGTGGGTACCAAAATATAACCCAAATTTTTTTACTCCCTCCGTCCACGTTACTTCTTATTATTTTAATTTTTCCATATAAATAGTAAAATGAGTGAATTTATGTGTAAAATAAGTCTAGATTCATTCATTTTAGAATGCATGTGGGCAAAATTGAAATGCTTTACAAAATTGAACTGAGGGAGTACTATATTCGTATTAAATTCAAATTTACTTGAAATTTAAACAATTTAATAAAATTTTAAATAAAAAATCCAAAATATTTTCGCAAAAACCGGTTTTTTAAGACAAATTGGGGGGTGGGGCTTGTTGAGTTGTTATCCAAATTAATATAAGGAAGGTTTTGCAATAAAGGCTAACTTCTGTCGGAGCGAGGGAGACCCGTCGTCGGAGGTATGGATCGTTATTGACCTAGGTCACGACCCCTATTTATATCTATTATAAGCCTCTGGTTTGGGATAAGTTCAAATATAAATCCTTGGCATCGTAAATATCTCCCGATGTAGTGAACATTTGCCACAACCTATGATTCAATCTTATAGAAAACATTGCAAAGACTTATGTGTCGAAATTGACACAAGAGTGCAGGCCTAGGCACCTTCGGTATAAAAAGCTAGTATTGTATTATTGATACTTAGCTCACTCTGTTCCTTGTACAATTAGAAGGACGCGCCACACTTGTATACATATGGTATGGCACCACCAAAATTTTGTTGGGATTCCGACGCTTCGAAACTCCCGCTCCAGCGTAACCCTAGCTCGTTGGAAAATGTCAACTTTTCTCGTCTACCACCATGATCAACGTCGAAAGGGGGTAGACAAGTGTAACTTTTTCATTTCCCATGCTAGTTTAGGCCACTGGAACATGTAAAAACAAGATCTAACCCAAATCTTTACAAGATTCCCTCCGGTGCGGCCGAAGGGGGAGTTTCGAGCTCAAAAATCGAGAAACTTGATAGGGAGTGTGTGAATCCGTTAGACCTCGGGGTAGGATCTTGGCCCTCTACACCTCCCAAAACAATTAATGTCTTCTATAGCACAACCTAGGTTTAGGTCAAATTTCTAGGCTCCGGAGCCCCGCTTCAACGAAACCCTCACTCGTTGGAGAAAAGTCAACATTTTCCGTCTAACCCCATGAAATGCATCAAAAAAAGGGGTAGACAAGTGGAACGTTTTTTCTTTCTTGTGTTATGGTAGGCCATAGGAACATGGAAAACCAATTTCTAACCCAACTCTTCACAAGATTCTCTCCAGCATGCCCGCATGGGGGAGTTTCCCGCTCTAAGTCGAGAAACTTAATGGGGAGTGTATGAAGTCGGTCACACCCTGGAGTAGAATCTTGGCCTTCTACACCTCCCAGCACACTTGTAAACATATTGTATGGAATGACCTAGGTTTAGGTGGGATTTCTGACGCTTCTGAGCTCACCATTGGAAAAGCGTTGATCCGCTTGAGAAAAATCAAATGATTTTGTCTACCCCCATTACAGACGTCGACCAATAGAAATTTTTACTTGGTTTTGTTTTCTAGGCCATGAACATGGAAAACATATGTACCCCCAAATCTTCACCATATGCCCGTTCGCCCGAAGGGGGAGTTTCGATCTCTAAGTCCAAAAACTTACTAGGGAGTGTGTGAAGCCAGTCATACCCCGAAGTAGGATATTGGTCCTCTATATCTCTCAGTACACTTGTATACATATGGTATGGAACCACTTAGGTTTAGGTGGGATTCTGACGCTCCGGATCCTAGCTTCAGCGAAACTGTGACCCGCTAGAAAAAATTAAACTTGTTCCGTCTACCCTCACGATCGGCGCCGAAAGGGGGTAGACAAGTGGATTTTTCTGCTTGGTTGTGTTATGGTACAACATAGGAACATGTAAAACCAAGATCAAACCCAACTCTTTGTTGGATTAATGCCCAAAATGCAATAATATTTCAAAATTATGATTCATGTTATTACGGAATAACTGATGTGTCTCTTGAATATGGGATTTCGAGGAAAAATCACGTTCACATGTAGTAACATGACCAAAGTTTCAAACTCTAGTCTTTCCTTTTATGACTAATTTATTGGAGGCATGATGGATTTGTTTTCCTCGTCATAGACATTGTTCATGTCAGCATTAATAAATAGCATATTATTGGAAGGGAACAATATGGCCGGGTATACCCTAGTAATTGTTATTCTAAGAAATTCCATTGAGATGTATTTTATCCTTAGTGACATATCAGAACATGTTCTTTGACCATGAGGTTATCGTTTTTTTATATTATGGAGGTTTTACTTTGGTACTGTCAAGCATCACACCGGAAACTGGGTGAACAATACGATATCCACTGGGTCAAGCATCACTAAAGGAGTATATTACCTCGATATTCTCAGTGGAAATTACTCCTCTGTGAAAAGAGATATTTAAGCCTGGGCCCAGTTGGTATTTCTGGTATACATATGTTCTTGTTGTAGATATTCCCTAGAGGCAATAATAAAAGTTAATATTTATTTCCTTGTTCATAATTAATGTTTATATTTTTGTTTTATAACTACTATGATTCTTGAATATGAGATTCAAAGGAAAATCCATATGCACATGTGGAAACATAAACACTAAATATTTCCCTATTCTTGCCTAGACTAGCTCATGTGTTGCATGATGATCTCGTTTTCGTGATCATGGGCATAGTTGGATGATACGCCCATTTTGCATCACTATTTTATATTTTTATTTTCTGTTATTCATAGATATATTTCATGTTATGATGCATTACTTATGTTATTTGATCTTATTTTGCATGTTTTATAATTTTTGGAGAATAATCACCAGGACCAGAAATCTGATGGAAAAAGCACCATCGAGATACCCTATTTCAAAAGATCGGAAGAAGAGGGTGGATACAGAAGAAGTCTTACAAGTCCCTAGGAGGAAGCCAGCCATAAGGGCACCCGGAGTTGGATGATGATCTCCTTTTCCTGATCATGGTCATAGTTGGATGCCAGCAAAAATGGGAGCACATTGTTGGCAGAAAAATGCTGAACAAACCCAATTAAATGATATACTATGAGATCGCGTTGTCACATGTTGTTAGTATAATCACAGAAATGTTAACGTATACCCACGTCCTTAAACCATAAGAATATCTAGTTCCTACGTACCAGACGTTTTACCTTGATGCCGTCAAACGTTACCCGTAACAGGATAATCATAACGGCAGTCCTCAGGTACTTCGAAAAAGTGCGTCTAGGACTTGATAGTTCAAGATTGGGATTTCCTCCTTCGACGATGGAGAGACACTTTTGGGCCCTCTCGGTATTACGGTATCCATCATCGTCTTGCCATACACAGCGTGATATGATCAACGAGGATACTGGAATATGGAACCGAGAAAAGAGAACAAGCCGGCAACAAGGATAACTAGGTATCGTGATTAAGTGTTGCTTCACAGGGATACCGTTATAATCGTGCATCGGGTTATGTTATGTATCGCGAAGGAAAGGGAATTGTGTACGGGAACAGAAGGTTCACTCGAATTCATTTGTGTAACTGTAGGAATCAATATGGATGTTCAAATCCCGTTATTGATTATTGAGCGGAAGGAGTTTCAGGTCATGTCTACATTTTCACCGAACCTACGGGGTCACACGCTTAAGTATCATCGGTTTGTTGAGTACTAGGATGTGATATTAGTATGAGATAATGTCAAAGGAATGGTTCTAAGAACATAGAAATAGTTTGGGAGAGAAACCAAAAACATTCTGGAGTATCGGGAAAGTCCCGGGAAAAGCTAAAGGCACCGGAAGGGTCTAGGAAGATTCTAGAGTATTCTATAACCTTATAGAATGTTCTGGAAGACATCATGGGCAGCATGCAATGAATGAGTGGTAACTCCGCTCTTTTATGTGTATGCTATTAAGGAGTGGTAACCCCCTCTTTTACGTGCATGAGTTTAAAGAGGTGGTAACCCCCTCACTAATGGGCCAGCCATTATATGAGGGTTTCTCCCCTTGGGCTCCCCGTTTGGGCTATATGAGGAGAGGAGGAGAAGCCCTAAAATTTGTGCTAAGTGGCTGAAAGGCTGCTGCCTCTTCCCTCTCTTTGTCTCACACTTTCACATACGACGTAAGGCTGCTCGTGCTCCGGCTTCTCTTCGTCCTCGACGGCGGAGCGCTGCTGGACTGGTGATCACGTAAGCGTAGATACTGACAGAGGGATCGTACGTTGGATCCTAGGAAGGAGTGAAAAGCCTCACGGCTGGGATGGATACACCTAGCTACGGGGATCTGCATCAACGGTTCTTCACCAACAATATACTTCTGCTACCGGTTGTTGGTAATGATTTAGATCGTCATATCTCTTGCACCTTCACAGTAGATCCTGGGTTTATGCGTATGAATTTTTTTTTCTACTATGAACCCAGCAGTGGTATCAAAGTACGATATAGAACACCTGGGATGCGTGGGCGTTACACAACGGTTTGTGTGGAGTAGTAGATTAGATCTACTACTAGATAATTTTTGTTGCTTCCCATGAAATTGCAAAATTATGATCCCGACAGCATAGATGAGATTTTGTTACAAACTTCTGGCTTTCGGCGGTCCTTATGTGCTACTCCTGAGTATGCTAGTTGTTCGACCAACGTTGTGCTTCAGTAGCTTTGGGTCTCAATATAGTTGGGAAAGACTAAAATTACAAATAGGACGAGCATGTAGATTTTATCTACACGGGGGTCACGGTTATGAATAAGTTTAGATTGAGGCTCAAGATTTGGCAATGAGTCTCGTGTCTCAATCACCCCGCAAAGTTAATCTAGAAACATGGATCATCATGCTTTGTGATGAACGTAGGTAGCAAACGGTTTGCCACGGAAATTTTAGCAGCCACGCTAAAATATGCAAAACATCCTTTAGAGGCGTCTAACTTGGTTTTGCAAGACATATGATGTGGTATAGTCTTCGTCATGACAATTATTGTATGAGATGTTATAAAATGTAATTATTATTCATGACCTGTTTGTCATGATACGACATGATGACTCGAGCCATATGATTGTCATTTATATGACCTGAGTGTCAAACTTCATGTAATGCATTTATTTTATTATCTATGGCGATAGCAATAATTATACATGCGAAGGACTTGAAGATGACGATAATGCATCGGTGGACCTCGATGTTATGTCGTAAGGGAAGAAGGTGTTCTCCGCCAAGAAGAAGGGACTATACCATATCACTTAAATTATGAATTGCCTGTGATGTTAATCCCTTTTTATGCACCCTGTTTGATGTACAGTAGTCGTATTTTATAAGGTGATTCCTCACACTAAAATATTAAGTAGTTAGTGTTCTCCCAAGTGTAGCATCGTCTGTACTATGTGTCATTTCGAGGTGCGCCATGTCACATTGGTACCACAGACTTGTTGCATATGAGGCGGGTGCGAATTGTTCGCACATCAAGATCGCTTGGTTTTCTTGACGTTCAGGATAGGTCTTGAGCTCGGAACACACAGATCGAAATATGTGTCACATTAAATGTGATTGGAAAGTTGGCTTACCAGTCTAATTTTCCATCATTAGTGATGTCACATCAATGGCGGAGAATTGTGACACGGGTCCTGAATCACTAAGATCAGTTATGAGGAATATTGGTTTTAGTGGGAGCGCACTTTAATTTAAAATTGTTTAATGAATAGTGCACATTAATTATGTAACAATATCTAAGTGAACTTGAACACAACGTTCAACTTAGGTTCGATGATTGAGAAAGAAAAATTAGCGTTCTAATGGAAAGAACTATGCGGACTGGGTCCGTACCCTGAGGATCGTCCTTAGGAGTGCTAAGAAAGAGTATGCTCTAGATGCAGCCCTTTCAACGGCTCCCGCAGCTGATGTCTCAGAGGATGAAAAGAACGTCTATGCCACCAAGGTGGATGATGTCACCGTGGTGCAATGTCTTAGGCTAACTTGCATGGAACCTGAGCTCCAGAAGTGTTTTGAGAACGCCACCGCCTTCGATATGATCAAGGCGCTGAAAGCCATGTACCAAACACATGCTAGATCGGAACGTTATGAGATAACTAAGGCCATGTGGGAGTGCAAAATGGAAGAAGGAGCCTCAGTAGGCGAGCACACGATCAAGATGCTTGGTTATGGGACGAGGCTTGCAGCTTTGGGTTTCCCAATTCCTAAGGCTCTCGGCACTGATTTAGTGCTTGCTTCAACCCCCCCCCCCCCCCCCCCCCGCGTCTTATAGCGGTTTTATCATGAACTACAACATGAATTTGAAGGACAAGGGCCTGAATGAATTTCTCGCCATGCTTAAGACTACGGAGGATGGGATTCAGAAGGACACCAATCATGTGATGATGGTGAACAAGACCACCGGTTTCAAGAAGAAAGGAAAAGCCAAGAAGGGCAAAGGTGTTGGCAAGGCCAGCACCAAAGAAAAGCCTAAAGGTGGCGTCAGTCCTGATACTGAGTGCTTCTTCTGCAAAAAAGAAAGGCCACTGGAAGAGGAACTGCACAAAATATTTGGCAGAAAAGAAGAAGTATGGGGCGTCCATCAAAGGTATAATTGTTATACATATTATTGATGTATATCTTGATGTTCCCCACTGTAACTCATGGGTATTTGATACCAGATTGGTTGCTCATATTTGCAACTCGATGCAGGGGTTGCAGAAGGCGAGAAAGCCAGCAAGGAATGAAGTGCAGATGCGCGTCGGGAACGGTGTCCAAGTCGCCGCTCAAGCCGTCAGTGTCATGCCTTTAAATCTACCTTCAGGATTCATCTTAGAACTTAATAATTGTTATTTCGTTCCCGCGTTATGTAAGAACATTATCTCTGGACCATGTTTGTTACGTGATGGATATTCTTTTAATTCTTAGAGCAACTGTTGCTTCATAAATTTTAAGAATACGTTTTATGGATTTGCACCGATTAAGAATGGATTATTCATTATGGATCTTGAATGTAGTAATGACGTCTTTAACATGGATGCTAAACTCCTTAAAAATGCTACTGAAAATACCACTTATAAGTGGCAATGCCGTCTTGGTCACATTGGAAAGAAGCGCATGTAGAACCTCCATAGTGATGGGCTTTTGGAGTCTTTTGAATTTGAATCATTTGACACATGCAAATCTTGTCTAATGCGTAAAGTGACTAAGACAATGTTCACTGGTCATGTTGAATGGGCGAATGACTTATTGGAAATTATACATACTGATGTATGTGGTCCGATCAGCATACCGACGCATGGTGGATATCTCTATTTTGTAACTTTTACTGATGATTTGAGTATATATGGATATATCTACTTGATGAAGCAGAAATATGAAACATTTGAAAAGTCCAAAGAATTTCAGAATGAAGTAAAGAATCATCGTGAGAGAAAGATTAATATTCTGCGATCATATCACGGAGGAGAATATCTAAGTCACGAGTTTATCAAACATCCTAGTGATTGCGGAATAGTTTCACAGCTTGCCCCACCCAGAACTCCACAAAGAAATGGGGTGTCCGAGAGACGTAACCGAACCTTGTTGGACATGGTGCGGTCTATGATGTCATTAACTGAACTGCCTTTATCTTTTTGGGGTTATGCACTAGAGATTGTAGCTTTCACACTTAATAGAGCACTGTCAAAGTCTATTGAGACGATGCCGTATGAGATATGGCATGGGAAGAAACCCAATTTGTCGTTTCTTAAAATTTGGGGTTGTGACACTTATGTAAAACGTTTACAACCAAACAAACTCGATCCCAAATCAGACAAGTGTTACTTTGTAGGTTATCCTAGAAACATAGTTGGGTATTCCTTCTACCACCGTGCCGAGGGCAAAGTGTTTGTCGCGAAGAATGGTACATTTCTTGAGAAAGAGTTTCTCGCAAAAGATATTAGTGGGAGGACAGTCCACCTTGATGAGAGTATTGAATCTTTGGTAAACGTTCATAAGGCGGTGGCACCGGATGTGATTCCTTCTGTCATCCCTATGGCTGAACCGGAATTCTTGTATATGTTACAAAGACTTTAGTCAAGATTGTGACTGAACCATACAGGTCTAACAGAGTTCGGGAACTGCCCAAATGGTTCCATCACGAAGTATTCGTGTTGGACCATGATGAACCTGGGAACTACAAGGAAGCAATGGCGTGCCCTAGCTCCAATGAATGGCTTAAAGCATTGAAATCCGAAATGAAATCCATGTACGAAAACCAAGTTTGGAACTTGGTTGATCCTTCAGAAGGGACAAAACCAATTGAATGTAAATGGATTTTCAAAAGAAAGACAGACGTGAACGGTAATGTGACAGTCCATAAAGCTCAACTTGTTGCAAAAGGGTTTCGACAAGTTCAAGGAGTCGATTCAGACGAGACTTTCTTGCCGGCAGCGATGCTTAAGTCTGTGTTGATTCTGCTAGCAATTGTTGAAGGGGTCGTTGCATAGAAAACAAAAAATTTCCTACGCGAGAGACACCCGAAGGGCCAAGATCTAATCTAGGAGACGAAGAGCAACAGACAATAAGAGGGTGAAGGAGAACACATACCCTCGAAGACACAAAGCGTTACGAGATCAAATCTCGTTGTTGGCGTAGTCGTACTCACACCGATCCCGATAGCAAGAAGATGTGCACCGCATTTGGCGGTGCCTCCGTGATCGGTCACACGTACGGTTGATGACGACCTCCGTTCCCTCGATCCAGCGGGGCGCGGAAGTAGAGGATCCCTCGGAACTCCAGCAGCACGACGACGTGGTGGTGGTGAAGAATCCCATGGTCAGGGCTTTGCCAAGCCGGATACCATGAAATGGAGCAGCGGTGGAGGGAAAGAGGAGTGGGCAAGTGTGTGAAGGAGGGAGAGCTCACACCCTCCTTTTATAGGAGAGGGGGGAGGCAGCCCAAGGGGGTGCGGCCAGCCCATGGGTGTGCCCCCACCTCTTCTCTCATCATGTGAGTGGACACTCCACTCACCTCCACTCATTTTCCCATTATTTCCCACTTTGGAAAATCCAAAGGTTTTCTTTTAATTAATAAATAAATAAGACATTTTTATTTCTTTATTTCAGCATTTGTTAATTCTATTAACAAACTTTTGCATATAGAACCTCGAATCATTTGTTAATTCTATTAACAACCATTCGACGAAAAACCCCTTGAACTATTTCAATTTTCCCCGGAACAATTTCGGTGCTGCCCAAAATATTCTTCGATATTCCGTATCCTCTCAAACGCATCATCGAACCTTAAGTGTGTCACCCTACGGTTCGCGAATAAGATAGACATGATCGAGACTCCTCTCCGATCAATAATCAGCAGCGAGATCTGGAGATCCGTGGTGACTCCTATATATTCAACGATGACTCTCGTGATCGTGTGAACCAACAACGTCGTGAAGTATTCCCTTTGTCTCGCGATATTTTACTTGTCCGAGATTCGATCATTGGTATCAACCATACCTTATTCAATCTCGTTACCGACAAGTACTCTTTTCTCGTTCCCGTGATATAACATCCTTGTGATCATATCACGTGCTTGCAAGCGGTTTCGATGTGATATCACCGAGAGGGCCCAGAGTATATCTCTCCGTCATTTTGGATGGACAAATCCCACTCTTGATCCATGATACTCAACTAATACTTTCCGAATACTTAACGACACCTTTATAGTCACCCTGTTACGGTGTGACGTTTGATGCCATCAAAGCACCCTTCCGGTATCAGCGATTTACATGATCTCATGCTCTAAGGAATAAGTTACTTCGTATGTTTGATATAACAATGTACTAAATGACTTGATCGCATTGCTATATTCTCTTTGGGTATATGTTGATCAAATCATTCTTCTAATGACATGACCTCGTTATTAACAACATCCAATGTTCATGATCAGGAAACCTTGATCATCTATTAATCAACGAGATAGTTAAAAGAGAGGCTTTACTAGGAACCATTGTTTGTTTATTAAACACACATGTATCAACGTTTCCGGTTAATACAATTCTAGCATGAGAAATAAACATTCATCATAAACAAGGAATAAGATAATAACATTTTATTATTGCCTCTCGGGCATATTCCCTTCAGTCTCCCACTTGCACTAGAGTCAATAATCTAGTCTGTAAGCACTTAACACATCTGGCGTACCAGTGTTATTACCATGCTTTGCATGTGGTAAACATTATCAAAAGTATCTGAATTGTTCAGGTCCTATTGTATTTGCATGTTCTTTGCGTCTACACGCATCACTCATTCTCTAATGAGATGGCTTTGTATATATATGGTCAATCGGTGAAACCTTAATTCCTCAGCTTAAACCATTGTCACTAACATTGTGAAAATGTAGCTTCATAGTATTAGCATTCTTGGAAATTCACAAAGTTCCGGTGATACCTTAATTCCTCAGCTTAAACTGATGTTACTAACATTGTGAAAATGTAGCTTCATAGTGTCAGCATTCTTGGAATTTCACCAAGTTCAATAGAAGAACTCCTTGACACAAAATACGCTTACTATCAGTTGTCAACACAACGATATACTTTAGTCAGTATCTGTCACAATATTTTAATTTTGAAACTCTTTCAAATCTAGCATGGAACTTTCTTCCAGCCTATTGTGCTACCCTTCATCAAATGACAAGACTATTAGTGTAACATATTACAACTAATATTTGTCATTACTATATAGGAAAACATATCCTTAGCATTTCTAAAATGACACAAGGATCACTCCAGCTGTTGTCTAATCATCATATGAATTATCCTGCTATAACATTTTATAGCATAGGACTCATCTGGTTGTGTACATAGCATGGAAACATGACTTAGAAATCTCAATTTCAATGATGCTCATCATGTGTCAAAACACTTGAATCTTGCTCAATTATTTTCCATGTGACAAGAACTCCTTCTTGTGATTTGGATATTGACTTACTTTAATATTTCATCTATGTAATTTGGCTTCAATTATATTAGGCGCTTCAATCCATCTCTTATAGATATCGATGCCCAATATCTTCTAAGCCTTTCATCAATATGAAAATCTTAACCGTGTTAATTTAAAATACATATTTTCCAATCAACCATATGTCATCTACATAAAGTATTGGAAATATGTCATAGCGCTCCCACTTAATTTCTTGTAACTCTACAAGAATCTTTATCATTCATGATGGAATCAAACTCTTTTGATAACTTCATTAAGGTAAGTATTTCAACTTCGTTATGCTCACTTCAACCATTGAAGTGTGCATACCTTTCTAGCAACCTTTTGAATTTTACAAAACTCTCAGACTGTGTCAAGTACACATCCTTGATCAAACTTCCTCGAGAGGAGAGTTGGTTTTGTTATTCAACTGCCATATCATAATATGTAACTTTTTGCTAGAACTATCCGCAAAGACTAAAACATCACTACGGAAGATCAAAATCTTGTAGTAGTCAACTCTTTGAACTTCGTCGAAAACAACTTTTCGATAAGTACAACTTTCAAAGGATGTAAAAATCCATGTCTTTCTCGCTATATAGACCCTTTTGCTATCGTTAGGCATCAAGCCCATCGAAAGGACTACCAAGTCACATACTTGATATTCATACATGGATACTATGGCGGATATAATCACACATAGTCAATTTTACGAAGTTAGGGCCCATCATTTGCTTCCTTTATAAGGTCCAGGTCCTTTTGTTGTCAAAACAACACTTTACACTTAAACCACAAGTTGTTCTAAGTACAAAGTTTTTGGACTTTTCTGGTACAGTTCGCAAACTCATTTGAAGTATCTACAACATTTGTAGTGTCTTCTACTTAGTCAAAATAGTAAACCCCGGAACAACTTCCAGTGTTGTGCTACTCTTGACATGATAACGAAGATTCTCTAATCTCGTTGAGTTTGTACTGTGCTCCCACTCACTTGTTTCGCAAGAACTACTTTCTCGAGAAATCAACCCTTTCTGACAAACAACATTTGTCTTTTGGTTTGGTGATAGGAGAAGTACCAAATGTTTTATTTGGGATAACCTTATAAACATATATTTATCCTATTTTGGTTGTAAACATTTTACACATGCTATGCATACCAAAACTTAAGAAAATGACAATTCGGGTCACTACCCAAACCATATCTCATATGTTGTCAATTTCAACGGATCATGATGGTGCTCTTTTCAGTGTAAAAGCGGTTGTATTTAATCTATAAACTACAAAATTATAATGGCTATTGTACTGATCTTACCATGTCCAACAAGGTTTGATTTTGTTTCTCGAATGCTCCAAACTAATGTGGGGTATTCGAGAAGTATAAGTTGTAGAACAATTCTGCAACTCCTCAGATGTTTTGCTAAACTTGTAACTCAAACCTTATCCTTTATGATCGAATCATAAACACTTTATTATCTTATTACAATGATTTTACTTCATATTAATAACCATTTGAACCAATTCAAAATGTCAAACTCCGTTCTTTTTAAATAGATATAGTCACATATCTACTCAAATCATCGACAAAATTATGAAGGAAAAATTAATCCACCATACATGACTACACATAATGGACTATATACATCAATGTGTATAATCTCCATTAAATTATTCGTCCATTCTACTTTGGCCTATGAACGGAATTCTAGTCATGTTTTGGAAGAGGTCTCACAAGCGTCAATTTATTCATAACAAAATGACTCCGGAAGTCCATCAATATGGAGTTCCTTCATGTTTTCCTTTCCGATATGAACTAAAATGGTGGTGTCACAATTTAAGTGAAACTCTTTTACGTCTTGCAACGTTTAGCATTTAGTCTTATAGATGTTTACTTTACCAACATGATTTATATTAACATATCCATCAATTATGGAATATGGTCATTGTTTGAACAATCTCATTTGTTCTCATAAAAGACTAGAACAAAATAACAACTTATTAAGTTCTTACAATAAATCTTGAATGTTCGGTTCGATACTACAATGAACACAATAACACTTTATTTATGTTCTTGTCATAATCGATTCCACATCTATTACTAGTTCCTTTTAGGCCCTTGTATTTCTTGCATTGCGTTGCTTTGTATGACAACTCATACAAACCAATGCGGTATCAAAATACCCAAAAATACTTTGTTAACTAGTAATACATCTATAACTTGTATATCAAGCATATACTCATGAGCTGGACTTTTCCAGTTATCTTATTTTTCTGCCATATATCTTTTTGTAATTCTATTTTCAATATTCCCTTTCCTTTATAGAAGAATAATTCAACATCAAACAATGCTAGTCTTACTAGATCATTTTCTTTGGCCTGTTAGTCATATAGTATCACCCATTGAGTCATACTTTGAGTTTGATTGTTCTACTAATATCACCATATTAATAGTATTCTTCTAGATTCCACTCTTAGAAATCTCCAAGTAAGGTAAACGACTTTAACCATACTTTTAATCCATCTCATCATAACAATTTTATGATTAAGCTACTATAGCTCCAAGGAAGAAATTTAGAGGACAATTTTTAGCATCCAATTTCTTGAAATATTCGAACGCCTAGCGTCTTCAATCATTGCATATATTCATATAATATAAGCAAACATTGTCACGCTAAATTATACTCAGTCATGTTGCTACAAATAAGTTTCTAGATATCAATATATCTTTCACTTGATTGTTTCTGAAAACAACTTTTTTCAGTTCCAAAATCACCTTGATCAACAAAACATTCTTTTGAAGATAAAGTAATACGAAAGCAACCATGACTCTGGATTCTAAGTAGGAATTATTTGCTCTCTAGATCAATCAATCATTAACCATATGGAGCTAGGTAGGAAATACCAAAAATCTACAATAGGACTCAATTTTAAACTTCACTAATACGGTACAAATCTTAAATGATTTTTACCAGATCATAAAAGTTATATCTCAATCAACAATCTAAGTGCAAGGTAGTTTTGTGGATGCCAATGAATACTACAATTTGTGAAAATTCACTTTGATAGGTTGTTTATGATAAATAAGTTCAAGTTAATTCAAAATTATGCCATGAACTCCCACTCAAAAACAACATCCCTCTTAGTCATCTTTAGTTATTACACGAACCAAATTCACTACACCAAAACCGATCATCGCGTGAGATGATGTAGCTTCAAAGGCGAACATCGACATGTTCATCATATCGTCCATATGACTCATGCTTTACCTTTCGGTTACGTGTTCCCAGGCCATGTCTGTACATGCTAGGCTCGCCAAGTAGAACCGTAGTATTGCGTGTGTTTCAAGGCCATGTCTGTACATGCTAGGCTTGAAAACACCCGTTGTATGCGAACGTTGAGTCTGTCACACCCGATCATCACGTGGTGTCTCGAAACGACGAACTTTCTTAACGGTGCATACTTAAGGAAGAACACATTATTATCTTGATATTAAGCGAGAGGGATCATCTTATAATGCTAACGTTGCTATCTAAGAAAAACAAGATGCATAAAAACGATTAACATCACAGACATCACATGAAAGGATAACGTGATATGATATGGTCCTTCTTGCACATGATTTCCATCATGTGCATTATGGTATGATCTCAATCATTCCACAGGCGTGGTACCAAGTACCACGGTACCCCAAACTTGATTGTCCATCAATAAGAAGACAACCATATGGATACCTTCCGGTATATCAATAATTTACAAAATAGATCATCTCATAATCAAATTTGTAATATTGACCATATCACATCACATGCCCAGCAAAAACTAGTTAGACGCTTATAATTTATTTTTGCATATTTTACGTGGCTTAGGGCTTTCGAGGATAGAACCGTTCATACCTACGAACATCAACCACAACGTTGATAAACACATTTTTAACAACCCTTCATAGATTAGATCTTAACTATAGTAGGAGAAACAGACACCCGCAAGCCACTTATGCAATACAAGTTGCATGTCAGTTGTGGAACAAGTCTCATGTACGTGGACATGTAAGGTTAGTCCGGGCCGCTTCATCCCACTATGCCACTAAGATCATAAAATAATCAAGGAGGTAATAACATGATCATCAACGCCCACATACACCTATGTGTTCTACCCGTACAAAACATCTACGCATAGATCCGGCTCTGATACCACTGAAGGGGTCGTTGCATAGAAAACAAAAAAATTCCTACGCGAGAGACACCCGAAAGGCCAAGATCTAATCTAGGAGACGAAGAGCAACGGGCAATAAGAGGGTGAAGGAGAACACATACCCTCGAAGACAAAAAGCGTTACGAGATCAAATCTCGTTGTTGGCGTAGTCGTACTCACACCGATCCCGATAGTGAGAAGATGTGCACCGCATCCGGCGGTGCCTCCGTGATCGGTCACACGTACGGTTGATGACGACCTCCGTTCCCTCGATCCAGCGGGGCGCGGAAGTAGAGGATCCCTCGGAACTCCAGCAGCACGACGACATGGTGGTGGTGAAGAATCCCATGGTCAGGGCTTTGCCAAGCCGGAGACCATGAAATGGAGCGGCGGGTGGAGGGAAAGAGGAGTGGGCAAGTGTGTGAAGGAGGGAGAGCTCTCACCCTCCTTTTATAGGAGAGGGGGAGGCAGCCCAAGGGGGGTGCGTACAGACCATGGGTGTTCCCCCACCTCTTCCCTCATCATGTGAGTGGACACTCCACTCACCTCCACTCATTTTCCCATTATTTCCCACTTTGGAAAATCCAAAGGTTTTCTTTTAATAAATAAATAAAACATTTTTATTTCTTTATTTTAGCATTTGTTAATTCTATTAACAAACTTTTGCATATAGCACCTCGAATCATTTGTTAATTCTATTAACAACCATTCGACGAAAAACCCCTTGAACTATTTCAATTTTCCCCGAAACAATTTCGGTGCTGCCCAAAATATTCTTTGATATTCCGTATCCTCTCAAACGCGTCATCGAACCTTAAGTGTGTCACCCTACGGTTCGTGAATAAGATAGACATGATCGAGACTCCTCTTCGATCAATAATCAACAGCGGGATCTGGAGATCCGTGATGACTCCTATATATTCAACGATGACTCTCGTGATCGTGTGAACCAACAACGTCGTGAAGTATTCCCTTTGTCTCGCGATATTTTACTTGCCCGAGATTCGATCATTGGTATCAACCATACCTTATTCAATCTCGTTACCGACAAGTACTCTTTTCTCGTTCCCGTGATATAACATCCTTGTGATCATATCACGTGCTTGCAAGCGGTTTCGATGTGATATCACCGAGAGGGCCCAGAGTATATCTCTCCGTCATTTTGGATGGACAAATCCCACTCTTGATCCATGATCCTCAACTAATACTTTCCGAATACTTAACGACACATTTATAGTCACCATGTTACGGTGTGACGTTTGATGCCATCAAAGCACCCTTCCGGTATCAGCGATTGACATGATCTCATGGTCTAAGGAATAAGTTACTTCGTATGTTTGATATAACAATGTAAACTAAATGACTTGATCGCATTGCTATATTCTCTTTAGTTATATGTTCATCACATCATTCTTCTAATGACATGACCTCGTTATTAACAACATCCTATGTTCATGATCAGGAAACATTGATCATCTATTAATCAACGAGCTAGTTAAAAGAGAGGCTTTACTAGGAACCATTGTTTGTTTATTAAATACACATGTATCAACCTTTCCGGTTAATACAATTCTAGCATGAGAAATAAACATTCATCATAAACAAGGAATACGATAATAACATTTTATTATTTCCTCTTGGACATATTCCCTTCAATTGTTGCCTATTTCGATTACGAGATTTGGCAGATGGATGTCAAAACGGATTTCCTAAATGGAAATCTAACCGAGGACATGTATATGATACAGCCCGAGTGTTTTACCGATCCAAAAGATGAAAGTATGCAAGCTTTAAAGGTCCATTTATGGTCTGAAGCAAGCATCGAGGAGCTTGAATTTCGTTTTGATGAAGTAGTCAAAGGGTTTGGTTTCATTAAGAATGACGAAGAGGCTTGTGTTTACAAGAAAGAAAGTGGAAGCTCAATAGTATATGTGGATGACATATTTTTAATTATGAATGATGTATATTTTCTTGACACGATTAAAGAGTCATTGAAAAAGAGTTTTGCAATGAAAGACTTAGGTGAAGCTGCATATATTTCAGGTATTAAGATCTATCGTGATAAATAAAAACGCCTGATAGCGTTTCGCCAGAGCACGTACATTGACAAGGTTCTAAAGTGGTTTAGAATGGAGAATGCCAAGAAAGGATTACTCCAATGTCACATGGCACAACACTTAGCAAGAATAAGTGCCCGCGGACCACTGATGAGTGAGCTGACATGACTAGGATTCCATATGCTTCAGCAATTGGATCTATCATGTATACCATGATTTGTACAAGACTAGACATTTCCTATGCGCTAAGTGTTAGTAGAAGATACCAAAGTGATCCTAGAATGGCTCAGTGAACAGTAGTTAAAACATTCTTAAGTACCTTAATAGAACTGGAAAAAAGTTCCTAGTCTATGGAGGTGATGATGAGCTCATTGTAAGGGGTTACATTGACGCCGGATTTCAGAGAGATCCAAATGACTCAAAAGCACAATCGGGATATGTTTTCACACTAAATGGTGGAGCGGTTAGTTGGAAGAGTTCCAAGCAGAACACTGTTGCTGATTCTACAATGGAGGCGCAATATGTGGCGGCTTCATAAGCCGCGAAGGAAGGCTATTGGATAAAGAAGTTTGTCACCGGACTTGGTGGGGTTCCAACTACGGAGGACCCGATGGAGCTCTATTGTGATAATATTAGCGCCGTGGCCTTGCCAAAGGTCCAAGGTCTCACCACAAGGCCAAACATGTTGAACGCAAGTATCACCTTGTCCGAGATTATGTGGACAAGGGGTATATAAAAGCTTGCAAGATTCACACGGACCTGAATGTGTCAGATCTGATGATGAAGCCTCTACCACAAGCGAAGCATGAAAAACACCGGAAAGCCATTGGTGTTAGGAAGCTTTTGTAAACTAGATCATTGACTCTAGTTCAAGTGGGAGACTGTTGGAGATATGCCCTAGAGGCAATAATAAAAGTTATATTTTATTTCCATGTTCATAATTAACATTTATATTTCTGTGCTATAACTGCTATGGTTCTTGAATATGAGATTCATAGGAAAACCCATATGCACGTGTGCAAACATAAACACTAAATATTTCCCTATTCTTGCCTAGACTAGCTCATGTGTTGCATGATGATCTCGTTTTCCTGATCATGGGCATAGTTGGATGATACGCCCATTTTGCATCACTATTTTATATTTTTATTTTCTGTTATTCATAGATATATTTCATGTTATGATGCATTACTTATGTTATTTCATCTTATTTTGCATGTTTCATAATTTTTGGAGAATTATCACCAGGACCAGAAATCTGATGGAAAAAGCACCATCGAGATACCCTATTTCAAAAGATCGGAAGAAGAGGGGGGATACAGAAGAAGTCTTAGAAGTCCCTAGGAGGAAGCCAACCATAAGGGCACCCGGAGGGGCGAGCACCAGGGGGCCACACCACCAGGCGGTGCGTCCTCCCTTCTGGTCGCGCCTACGGGTGGTCTGACACACCTGGCCCACTTCTGGGCACCCCCTTTCACGTACTTGACCCCCAAGGAACCCTAATCCCCAGAACATCTTTGAAGAATTATTCCTCCGCTGCCTCGAGGGCGGAAAATAATAGAGAGAGAAAAAATCTTCGGCGGGGAGAAATCTGCCGGGGAAATTCCTTCCCGGAGAGGGGAAATTCCTCCCCGGAGAAGGGAAATCATCGCCATTGTCACCTTCATCAATCCGGGCTTCATCGATATCATCATCGTCGTCATCCTCATCACCAGAACCATCACCCTCATCATCCACCTTCATCCCGCTGTAAAAACTAGGGGTCGTTGTTTTTCATTAGATCTCTCTCCCGGTGTGGATTACTTTTTAGTAGTTGATGCTTGTGAGATTTATCGGTGTTTGCACTTTATGACCAGATTGTTATTACCCATTATATCACTTCTGATTATGATCCATATGATGTCTCGTGAATAGTTCGTTTAGTTCTTGAGGACATGGGATAATTCATGATGCTAGTAGTGAAGTTATGTTGAAGTAATATCTCGTGGTTCTGTATTTAAGTTGTGGTGCTATTCTTCTAGTGGTGTCATGTGAACATCGAATACATGATAATTCACCTTTATGGGCCTAGGAGGATGCATTGTGTATTTGGATACTAATTCTGGGGTTGCTGGAGTGACAGAAACCTAAACTCCCGTTAGGAAACCAATGCACGAGGGAGTGTAGGATCCTGGAGTTTTAAGGATGTGGTTAGATTTATCTTAATTACTTTCTTGTATTTTGTGGATACTTATGAGGGGTATAATCACAAGTATGTATTAGTCCTACTTGGCCGGTGCATTAGCATAGGTTCACCCACATAACACTTAACGAACCAATAAATGTTAAGCAACTGTATGTAGCAATGGCACTTGATGAAATTCCCATGTGTCCTCGAGAACGTTTGGTATCATAAGTAGAAAAACCGGCTTGTCCTTTTCTCTCAAAAAGATTGAGCCACTCGCTGCAATTATATTTATTGTTATTTATTTACTCACACTTTATTTATCTGCTATATCAAGAACCTTCAAAAACCCGTTTGCTAGTGTTTAAGTAAATACTATATCTAACCTTCTTTTCAACATCTTCATCTCCTCGTTGGGTTCGACACTCTTATTTATCGAAAGTACGATAGACCCATATACTTATGGGTCAACATTGGATGCCAGCAAAAATGGGAGCACATTGTTGGCAGAACAATGAATGCTGGACATACCCAATTAAATGATACACTATGAGATCGCGTCGTCACATGTTGTTAGTATAATCAAAGAAATGTTAACGTATACCCACCTCCTTAGACCATGCGAATATCTAGTTCCTACGTACCAAACATTTTACGTTGATGCTGTCAAAGATTACCCGTAACAGGATAATTATAACGGAAGTCCTCAGATACTTCAAAAAAGTGCGTTTAGGACTTGATAGTTCAAGATTGGGATTTTCTCCTCCGATGATTGAGAGATACTTTTGGTCCCTCTAGGTATTAAGGTATCCATCATCGTCTGGCCAGACACATCGTGATGTGATCAACGGGGATACCGGAATAGGGAAATGAGAAAACATAACAAACCGGCAACGAGGATAACTAGGTATCGTGATCAAGTGTTGCTACATAGGGATACCAGTATAATCTCGCCTCGTATTATTGTATATATCGCGAAGCAAAGGGAATTGAGTACGGGAACATAAGGTTCACTCGAATTCATTCGTGTAACTGTAGGAATCAATATGGATGTCCAGATCCCGCTATTGATTATTGACCGGAAGGAGTTCTGGGTCATGTCTACATTTTCAACGAACCTGTGGGGTCACACTCTTAAGTATCATCGGTCTGTTGAGTACTAGGATGTGCTAGTAGTATGAGATAATGCCAATGGAATGGTTCCGAGAACATCGAAATAATTTCGGAAAGAAACTAGAAAAAATCTGGAGTATCAGGAAAGTCCCGGCAAACCTTCTAGAATCTTCCGGAATACACCATGGGTTGCATGAAATGAATGAGTGGTAACTCCACTCTTTTATATGTATGCTATTAAGGAGTGGTAACCCCCCTGTTTTATGTGCACGGATTTAAAGAGGTGGTAAACCCATCACTAATGGACCAGCTATTATATGGAGGTTTCTCCCCTTGGCCTCCCTCTTTGGGATATATAAGGAGAGGAGCAACAGCCATCAAATTCGTGCTAAGTGGCTGTAAGGCTGTTGCCTCCTCCCTCTCTTTCTCTCACACTTTCACATACGTCGTAAGGCTGCTCATGCTCCGGCTTCTCTTCGTCTTGGACGACGGAGCGCTGCTGCACTGGTGATCACGTAACAATGGATACTGCAGAGGGATCGTACGTTCGATCCTAGGAAGGAGTGAAAATACTCGCGCTGGGAGGGATACACCTAGCTGCGGAGATCTACATTAACAGTTCTTCCCTAACAATCTACTTCCGCTACCGGTTGTTGGTAATAATTTAGATCGTCATCTCTCTTGCACCTTCATAATAGATCCTGGGTTTATGCGTAGGACAATTTTTTTATTTTCTACTACGAACCCAGCAGTTTTGCACACAATGCATGATGATGATGATACATCATGTGGGATATCATAATACTGTAGCGATTAAAAGCAAGCTTGCCACTGTTAATGATATAGACAAAGGTATAGTGAACCAAAGATTGTTTCATGGTAATACCAGAATCGGTAGTCTTAGATAAGTTTGGTATTTCGAATAATGAGAATATTGTATAATAACCAAAAGGTTTAGAAGAGTTTATTTCGTATAGTGTGTGTAAGTTAATATGGCTCTCTCCATCTTAACTCCCACCCAAAAACCAATCACGTTCCATCTTAACTCCCACCCAAAAACCAAACGCGCTCTCAGATCTGGCCTCTTCGACGGATGTTATTCGCATATTGCCTCTCTCCCTGGTGAACGCCATGACCAACACCCACCGAGTCGACAAAGGAGCCGAAAAAACTACACCGATGATGCCAAATAAAAAATGCGCAGGTAATAACTTGATCACACATAATATTTTTTGCTTTCGGCTTAGATATTAGGGAACGATAAAGATGAAATCAGGGTGATGCATGGTACCACTGATACGTCATAAACGTATCCTTAATTTCTGATGTTCCATGTTGTTTTCATGTTATTTTCTACATGTCTACTATACACTTTATGCCATTTTTTTCGATTTCTGAGACTAACCTATTGACAAGATGCCATAGAGCCAATTCCCTGTTTCCTGCTGTTTTTAGTTTCTGAAAAGTTGTTCTAGAAATATTCGCGGAATTGGAAAATTCGAAGCTCGGAAGTCTTAGAAATCCTGAAGGTTCCACAGAGTCCCGAAGAGGCCCGGAGGGGGCCAAAGGGAGGCCACACCATAGGGCGGCGCCCCCTGGCCGCGTTGTGGGGTGGTGTGGGCCCCTATGGCAACCACCCTAGAAATATCCCACTTTTTCCGAGAAACACCCGAGGTCGCCGTTATCGTCAACGCGAGATCGGGAGGGTTCTGGAGCTCTCCCTGGCACCCTGCCAGGAGGGAAATTCATCACCGGAGGGCTCTACACCACCATGCCCGCTTCCGAAGTGATGTGTGAGTAGTTCATCCCTAGACTACGGGTCCATAGCAGTATCTAGATGGTTGTCTCCGCCACCTTATACCTCATGTTTAGATCTCATGAGCTGCCTTAAATGATCGAGATCATCTTATTGTAATGCTACATGTTGTGTTTGCTGGGATCCGATGAATGTTGAATGTTATGTATTCTGATTATCAATCTATCATGTTATCTTCATGCATGTATTATTTACGATCTTGCATGCTCTCCGTTATTAGTAGATGCTCTGACCAAATGCTATTGACTCCAAAAGGGAGTACTTATGCTCGATAGTTGGTTCATGCCTCCTTTGCATCTGCGCTCGAGTGACAGAATCGTGGCGGATGGAGGATGTGTTGTTGCCATTAGGGATAAAACAATGATGTTTACTTTGTTTCCATTACACACTTTGCTTACTGCGATTATCTGTTGCTTGCAACTTAATACCCAACGTTTGTTCGGATAATATTCGGAAGGTGGATTATTAGTCATAGATGCGGTTGGATGACGGTCTATGTATTTTTTTGTAATGCCCACATGAATCACATAGTAATTTTTATGTCTTGCATATGCACTACGGTGCAGACTTCATTTCTATCAATTTCCCAGCTGTAGTTTGTTCACCACACATGCTATTTATTTTCTATGGAGAGACACCACTAGTGAACTGTGGACCCCGGTCCATTTTCTCATACTGATAATACAACCACTGCAATTACTGTTTTCACACTACTGCTACTGTTTTCATATTGTTCTCGTACTATTTTCGATACCATACGTTTAACCTCTTTGTGTTCAGCAAAACCGGTGAGATTGACAACCTCACTGCTTCGTTGGGGCAAAGTGAATTTATTGTGTTGTGTAGGTTCCACGTTGCTGCTGAACCGGTAGTGCGCCCTACCATCTCAGCTGCATCAACCTTCGGAAGTAGATTTTTCCTCCTACTGGTCGATTCAACCTTGGTTTTTCTGAGGGAAACTTGCTACTTTACTCGCCATACCTTCCTCTTGGGGTCTTCCAACAAACGTGTGTTACACGTGCATCAACCACGCACATGAAATGGATTGTAGTTCTACGAGTACTTATACGAATTGCTTCATATCTACGTGTGTAACATAATAGTCATTTTCTTGTTAGAATGATCACCAATGCACCTCATCGTGTGCAAAACCTTCACATCCCACGGCGTCTCGTCAATCATGTTTTGCTAGATCTGATGTACAACACTTTTTACTATATGCTAATTTTATTCAACTAAAACGGAAGGAAAATCAACCTAGTTTGCTAACTGAATAGAAGTAAGCCCTATAGTAAACTGAATAATTCATTCTGTTGTCATATATTCAGTTAAATTTGACAATCAATCTAGAACTCACTGCACCAATTTGTACCGTGTGTTTATTTATTTTCATTTGCTCAAGAAAAGCTGGTATAATTGGCACTTGAGAAAGAAAAGATGCAAGTGTTGCAAAAAAAATGTGATTCATGTGCAGAAGTTAATGCATGAAAATTTTGATGATGGTCGTTCAAATCCAGATGCTTTCAAGGGTGTAGAAACTTTGTTTGTGTACGATGGGAAACTATCTGGTACAAAAACAGTCCAACATTCAACACGTCTGCGCGACAAGGAGACGGAAACCAGCCATGTGTATGAATGAAATGCTCGAGAACTAGAAAATGTTAAAGAAGAGATTAATCGGAATTGGAGCAGTGCAAGGTCATACAATATTCAATACAATCACCTTGTTAAAAAATCACATGCTAAGTGATTCATACTAATTTCTTGCTCTATTAACCTTGCAGGTTCTCAATGGTTCTGCAAGCGGACCATAGAAAAATCGTTCGAAGCTAGTTATACAACCATCCAACATCGCAACAAGATAAAAAAAAAAACCTACTGATCCTCAAGCAGGGCCTTCAGATAATGCTTCTAGCTCAGCCGTTGACAACTCTGGAGGACAAAGCTCACCTACGCAGATTCTCACATCTAGATACAACAAATCACCTCATTGGAAACGAAATTATAAAGTTCGAACTCTAAGGTACTCACTAGGGTATTTCAATGTGTTTACAACTTCAAAGTTGTAAAATTTTCAAATTATTTTAATCATGCCATCTGTCTTATTTCAGCCTCACTCGGTAAGTCTGCCAGTATTAAGTGAAAGAGAGGTGGACGTAGACCTACTATGCGGCATGAAATACATGAGTACAAAAATAAATGGAGGCAATAGAATGCAAATTGACTTCACTGAGGGCACAAGGAGAACAAAAGTTTCTGCTCGGGCGGCTAAACTAAGCTCTAAGGTTGGCATTCACATCCACAGCAAGATGCCTTTGGCAATACACTAGAACTATACACAAAATATGAAATTCTAAACCATGTAATTCCTCGTGCTCTGAAATCAATATCGGTGAGTCCAAAATCTTCATTTAACTTAATCATTTATGTTTTTACTACACTTACGCACCTATGCAAATTAATCATTCCTATTTTTGCAAGGAAAGTTTGAAATGGACAGAGAAATTGAATTGGACGAATTAGTGTGCACTAATATGATAAAGAGTAGTGTTCAGAAATTCAGGTGATGTCTTAAAAAGGAGTATTAACCCAAGGTGAAAAAACTTACACCTGAGCAAGCATATTTTTTGAATCCACATAATGTAGAAGAAAACGGTCGAAAAGAACTAGTGAACATATGGTTTGATGACCACTACCATCCACATTATTCATACCACTTTCATCTACGGTTACCAAATTCACATATATGTAATATCTTCATTATTAATTAAAGCTACTAAACATAGGAAATGTGTAAAAAAATGTAACGAACTTAGTAGATGTTAAGCGCAACCATACCGCTGGATCTCGGAGCTATATTACACACTTTGAACATATTGTAAGTATTTAAAATTCCAAAATGCAATTTCTACTTGTATTGATTCATAAAATCTACAATACTAATTTTCAATAGACACTTAATCTAACAAAAGGCTCAGAACCAGGAACAAGAAATCTCTGCAGTTGAGTTTTATAGATTCAGCCACACTAACAAAGAAGGTGGGATGATCGAAGAAGCAAAAGTTGCTTATGTAAGAATTTTTCTTATTTACCGATTTTTTATATGACCAACCAAACTAAATACATATATTTCTTACCCTTCACATACATTGAATTTATTCATGTTATAGAATGCAATGGTGGACATGAAACTTGAACCCACACACATAGAAGGTGAACATGAACAAACTGATATGAAAATTTTGAAGCAATCCTAAAGGGACAGTCTTCGTCTAGTGGAAGCACATTCCTCCTAAGATTGGGAGTAGATCAAGTTCCTAGAGGTCCTCCATTTCAGCAACACGCGTCCGAGAGTTGGAAGATAGCCTTGCAAATCAGGAGCAACAGTCGATAGAGGCAACTAGAAGGTATCACCAGGGCATGGATACAAAACTGAAAACCTAGGATCAAAATGAAAAACTCAAAAGGAAGCATGAAGAAGAAATCGAAGCTCCAAAAAAATCTCAAGCAGAAAAGACTTTGGCATATGAAAAGAGGGAACAAGAAATGAATAACATACTGAGTTTTCTCTGAAGGAAATCATCGCAGAATAACTAAACAGCTGCAGCGCCATCCTAATGCATTGATCTTCATACAGATCACCGTTGGATGCTTGAATTTTTTTTTGTCTACTTCACCTCATTATCATTTGTCTTATTTAAATTTCTTTGTATTGATTTTTTTGTAAATTTTCAAGAAAAATACAGAATACGCAATTTTCGGTCATATTCAAAGATTGAGGCAAAATGGGACACCGTCACCATTGTGTCGGCAATCTACTGGTCCCACTTGCGAGCACACTGAGGTCCCACTTGTCGGATCACTGTGGGTCCCACTGGTCGGCACACTATGGGTCCCAAATGTCTGTAATATGTGGATCCCACCTATCAACACTCTTTGGGTCCCACCTGTCTGCACGGAGCGAGTCCCACCTGTCACATTAGCACGTTGTCGTATTGTGGACCCACCGAACATATTTCCACGTGTCGTAATGGGGACCCACATGACAACATTCACGTCACAGATGTTGGACCCACGTTGTCAACGACCATATCAGCATCATGGGCCCCACATGTAAGGTCATGTCAGCTTTTGTTGACCGGTAGTGCTAAGCTCATATTGTGACAATTTTTCCTCTATACCATGACTAACCTCTCTATCAAGTATCATCCCTATTCATTGACAAACTTTCGCACCGTCACAATCAAACCTTTTGACATCGACAAAAAATGATATCGTCACCTCCCGATATTCCATTATGGTGCTTTGGTGACAGTCAAAATTTGTCACCCATCCATTTTCGGAGACAAAAAATGGTTCTTACATGAAAAAAGTGATTTTTCAAATAAATTTGATTTCCTTTTGTGGAAATACAACCATAGAAACTAAAGAAAAGATGAATTAGAATTTTGCATCAGCATGACATTCTATTATCAAGCCGCCAGTCACATCGATTGTATTAATCCTAAGCAACCATCTATAGGCGGTTGCACGCAGAAATCATAGATTGCCTCTTCTCCTATAGTTGGTGGCATGACTACATACTGATCCAATCAGTAGCCAATGAGATTACATGCAAAAGAGATTAGCTTTTTTTTTCAAATGATACCATTACACACATAGCGCGTAGCCAAGAGTAAAGCACAAACTCCTACTTGAATGTGTAACTTTTCATATTTTGTTATGCCGATTACCAAACAAATTCTAAATATTGTTTGGTTGTGTCAATTTATAAGTTATATGAACAGTACGCCAACTAACATTCGCAAACAGACAATCAATAAACAGGCGATGAATCCTATATAACTCACCAGCCATGCCACATCATCATTTTAGTTCTATTGGAAATTTCTTAGGCCAAAAAATCAGCCAGAAAACTCATCCTAATTGAGACTATCCAGCCGTGCATGCATGCTGAACTCTAAGAGGAAGAGTAGCCGACCAGTCCCCACTAGCTAATGGCCTATTCTGACACGCGTCAATACAAGTTGCGTTTTCTATCGTATCCTTAAACCAATTCGATATTTTCTACTCAGCTTTCTCACTCCTTGGCTATTATAGGTGGTCCGTTTAGAGCATCTCCACTCGCGCCCCCCAATAGGCGATCGGCTCGGCGCTCAAAGAGACCCTTTGGGGGCTCGCCGGGACGAAACAACGTCTTTGGGGGCATCTCTTTCCTACTCAATGCCCCCATACAATGACAAAAATTGTAAATAGAGACATGTATGTAGCCATTTTGGAAAGGAAAAGTGAGAAAAAGCAGGAGAGAGAAAATGAATCTTTCATTTGTGTGGTTGTGGTTGCATGCAAGTCTTGTCCGGTGCCCCCAAGGGAGCCCCTACACGGCGGGATTTGTTTGGGGTTCCGGACGGGAACAAGGGGGTCGTCCGTACGGGAGGGGCCTTTGGGGGGGCGAGTGGGCGCAGTTGGGAGTCGTCCGGACGGGAAAGAGCCTTGGGTACGCGTTTGGGGGCGCGTTAGGAAAACATCCCATCCGATTTAAACGTCAATGTTGGCATATACAACCAACCAGACGGCTATCAACGGGACAATGGCCATGGTTGCTCATTGAGAGGCGCATGAGCCAGAGAGTTAGAAGAGCCGACACTACGCGAGAGAACACATACGCCGACGGCCAAATATCGGGGCCGTCGGCGTATACCAGGAAAGCAAGCGGATAATGGAAAAGAAATTATGATACGCCGAAGGCAACCCCGTCGGCCTTTTTTTTTTGCTACGCCGACGGCCACCGTCGGCGTATCGTAGTTTTTTTTACTCACTCACCATTTTGAACATAACTTTTGCATTCGAACTCGGATTTCGACGTTCTTTAGATCATTTCGAAAAGGAGAAACATATCTACATCATCATGCATATTATTCAGGCTACGTTCTTGAAAAAAATCATGAGCAAGAACGGAACAAACAAGAAAGGGTTAACGGTTACCACGTGTAGACCTATAAGCTGAGTTTTTCTCCAGCGGGGCTAGAGGTTGAATATTGAGAAACTGTTGGTGTATCTATGATGAAATAGATATTTGTGTACCCAAAAATGATTTTTTCCAAAAATCATAAGCAAACTATAAGGTAATTGTAGTGTAAATTTGACTAGTTTCCATTGGAATCGGCAGAAACTTGAATTTTTCAAAAGAGGTGGATGAAAACCTTTTCATATGAAACAAATTGGTTATTTGTGCATATAACATGGTCTAGTATTTTAAGGAAAAAGTCAAGGCGGCGGGCATGACTGTTCGTAGCTAGGGGTTGAATATTGAGAAACTCTTGGTATATCTATGATGAAATAGGTATTTTTGTACCAAAAAATGATTTTTGCCAAAAATCATGAGCAAATTATGAGGTACATGTAGTTCAAATTTGACCGGTTTCCAACGGAATCGGTAGATACTTGTGTTTTTCAAAAGAGGTGGATTGAAACCTTTTCATATGAAACAAATTGGTTATTTGTGCATATAACATGGTCTAGTATTTTATTTGTGGTAGGTCCTTCACAAAAAAACCATTTTTTACACTCAGAAATAGAAAATGTTTTTTTTTATTCAATGAAAAGGAAAACTTCCTCCGTAAACATTGTCCGTGCTTCAAAGATGCATGTTTTTGTGGAATATGAGAATATTTAAATAAACTATGCCATGGATATGACCATAACACTCGTCATTTGGCCCGAAACCCTAGAATGTTCGGAGGAGATAGCTTATTTTTGTGAACACATTTTCAACACAACTGTCGTATTCCAAGTTTATTATTTTTGGTGTATACTAGGACCTATATAATGACACCACGTGGATGTCTTGCATCATTTTGGGTTGTTTTGAATTTTTTGGACTTTTCTAAGCAAGTTTAAGGAAAAAGTCAAGGCGGCGGGCATGACTGTTCGTAGCTAGGGGTTAAATATTAAGAAAATCTTGGTGTGTCTATGATGAAATAGGTATTTGTGTACCTAAAAATGATTTTTGCCAAAAAATCATGAGCAAATTATGAGGTACCTGTAGTTCAAATTTGACCAGTTTCAAGCGGAATCGGCAGAAACTTGTGTTTTTGAAAAGAGGTGGATGGAAACCTTTTCATATGAAACAAATTGGTCATTTGTGCATATAACATGTTCTAGTATTTTCAAAAATTGTATCTCTCAAGTTTTTCAACATATTTGTGGTAGGTCCTTCACAAAAAAACCCATTTTTTACACTCGGAAAATAGAAAATGGTTTTTTTATTCAATGAAAAGGAAAACTTCCTCCGTCAACATTGTACGTGCTTCCAAGATGCATTTTTGTGTGGAATATGGGAACATTTAAACAAACTATGCCATGGATATGACCATAACACCCGTCATTTGGCCCGAAACCCCTAGAATGTTCGGAGGAGATAGCTTATTTTTGTGAACACATTTTTAACACAATTTTCGTATTCCAAGTTTATTATTTTTGGTGTATACTAGAACCTATATAATGACACCACACGAAGTTCTTGCATCATTTTGGGTTGTTTTGAATTTTTTAGAATTTTCTAAGCCGGTTTAAGGAAAAAGTCAAGGCGGCGGGTATGACTGTTTGTAGCTAGGGGTTGAATATTAAGAAACTCTTGGTGTATCTATGATGAAATAGGTACTATGTACCTAAAAATGATTTTTTCCAAAAATCATGAACAAACTATGAGGTACCTGTAGTTCAAATTTGACAAGTTTCAAGCGGAATCGGCAGAAACTTGTGTTTTTCAAAAGAGATGGATGGAAACCTTTTCATATGAAACAAATTGGTCATTTGTGCATATAAAATTTTCTATTATTTTCAAAAATTGTAGCTCTCAAGTTTTTCAACATATCTGTGGTAGGTCCTTCACAAAAAAACCCATTTTTTACACTCGGGAAATAGAAAATGGTTTTTTTATTCAATGAAAAGGAAAACTTGCTCCGTCAACATTGTCCGTGCTTCCAAGTTGCATGTTTTTGTGGAATATGGGAACATTTAAACAAACTATGCCATGGATATGACCATAACATCCGTCATTTGGCCTGAAACCCTGGAATGTTCCGAGGAGATAACTTATTTTTGTGAACACATTATCAACACAATTGTCGTATTCCAAGTTTATTATTTTTAGTGTATACTAGAACTTATATAATGACACCACACGAAGGTCTTGCATCATTTTGGGTTGTTTTGATTTTTTTGGAATTTTCTAAGCCTGTTTAAGGAAAAAGTCAAGGCAGCGGGCATGACTGTTCGTAGCTAGGGGTTGAATATTAAGAAAATCTTGGTGTATCTATGATGAAATAGGTATTTGTGTACCTAAAAATGATTTTTTCCAAAAATCATGAGCAAACTATGAGGTACTTATAGTTCAAATTTTACCAGTTTCCAACGGAATCGGCAGAATTTCTTATTTTTTCAAAAGAGGTGGATGGAAATCTTTTCATATGAAACAATTTGGTTATTTGTGGATATAACATGGTCTAGTGTTTTCAAAAATTATAACTCTCAAGATTTGCAACATATTTGTGTTTTGTCCTTCACAAAAAAATATTTTTTTCACTCGAAAAATGGAAAATAGTTTTTTTTACAATGAAAAGGAAACAAAAAGTATTATATGTGATGGAAAATATTGTATGGATGTCATATTTGAATTTCTCTCGTTTTTCTAATCGATATAGACATATTATTTGTCAAATTTCGATTTACGGATTTATAGATATGAATTATGCAATATTAAATAGAAAAGGCAAAAATGTTAATTATTACTCCCTCCGTTCCATATTAGGTGACTTTGAATTGGATATATCTAGACATATTTTAGTGCTAGATACATCCATTCCAAAGTCATCTAATATGGAACGGAGGGAGTATTTAAATTCAAGATTATTTGAATTCAAATTTATTATTAGTTATTAATTTTATTTAAATAATTGTTTGAATTCGCAAAATAAAAGAGTGTGACGTGATGGTCCAAGGGTTAAGGTTAACAGGATTGATTGGATAATACGTGAACAACACACCCGTTGTTTCTAGGTAGCTCACATGGAAGGAACTATGAAGTTAAGCGTGTTAGGGCTCGAGCAATCTCATGATGGGTGACTGACCGGGAAGTGTTAGTAGAAACGAGTAATTTAGATTAAAATTAAAA
This sequence comes from Alopecurus myosuroides, assembly GCA_028641055.1. Classification (NCBI taxonomy): domain Eukaryota; kingdom Viridiplantae; phylum Streptophyta; class Magnoliopsida; order Poales; family Poaceae; genus Alopecurus; species Alopecurus myosuroides. The sequence goes on along the minus strand of CM054057.1, from coordinate 25,010,130 downwards.
ATGGTTAAAAATAAATGTGACTACAGTGTGATTAAATGGTTAAATAGGTGAAACAAAAAAATTTGAAAAAAAAACTGAAAAAACAATTTAAAAATTGCGTGCCTGGTCCCGTCGGCGTATCCCTGTTTACGCCGGCAGGAGATATGATTCGCCGATGGACGTAGAGGCCGACGGTAAGACGCCGACGGGCCCCGTCGGGCTAAGGTAACGCCGACGGGATTGAGGTCTACGCCGACGGGGCTCCACCGTCGGCGTATTGAGTGTGTGCTGTAGTGCGAGAGACTCGAGGAAGTAGGAGCATTTACAAGGGCACTTTGTACTACTTGGACATCAACAGGAGGCTATGCATATGTAGGGAGCCAGGGAAGGACATAGTGGGAGCGACGAAGGCCACAAATAGTAGTAGGCGTGTAAATTTCCCTTCCCCTCTTCCCAATTTTCTTTTCGGGTTTATACATATTATTTTCGGTCCTTGCTATGATGCAAAAATTAGAAGGCTATTAAGACTGCATGTGATCTGGTATCAAACAAATTTATCACCCTAATCCTTTGCCCTAATCTGATCTCTTGCCATGCAGCCTCATGTGATTGATTCAGTATGGATAATATTTCATCACTTTCACCGGCCTCATATTCTACTTATGCGAACAGAGGTGGCTCCCTCTTTTTGAGGTATGTCTTATTCATTTTTTATTTCATTAGTTACGCCAAATACTTCTGTACACTGTCATGCTGCTCCTTTAGGCATCACAAGCACTAATCTACTGCCATACTTTTATTGTGCATTTTTTGTTTGGTTTTGGCCCAGAGTCCAAATAATTCTGAATGTTCTTTGAAGCAAAGACACCATAGTATGCTCACATAACAATTTTTCCTCATATGTTATATTGGTTTCTACTGACATCCTTTATATATATCTCTACATCCACAAATTGTTTCATGTGATTGTTTTCCATGTTGTTTGATTTGGGAGGTTCTCTATCGACTTTATTAATGTATTCATTGTCGAGTAAGTTGGGAGGTACAAAAGAAAAACAGAAGTTGTAAAATATATATACTCTTTCTCTATACATGAGTACATAAAGTACTTTAACGGAGTTAGTTGTTTTTTATGTGTAAGAGTTTTAACTCACATAGACATGTATTTTGCAGCCTACATTAGTCCCAGTAGCCGCACGCAAGTGCTATAAGTAGATTCCTACAAAATAATGACAAGATTTGCTCTTCAATATTTTTTTCCGACAAGTACATGACTAAGGATTATCCCATGTTATCATGTTTCTCTTATCTCCTTCTATTGCTGTACTTCTATGTCACAGCTTGCGATCGAAACACGATGTATAATTTAAATAGTTTGTATCCAAATGAACTTGTAGTCATTTAGTTTAGCTTGATTATAAAAAATAGTACTCCAATGTCCATGCTAAAAAGATTCCAGCTTCGTAGATTAGAGTTTAAGAATGTCTACTGACGGACTGAATCTTGAGTCCATGTCACACAATAATTTCCTCTGGATAAATTTATCGACTAAAAAAATTGGGTTTACAAATTCCCGCTGCAACGCGCGGGGAATCATCTAATATATAATAGAGAGAAAAGTATGATTTACACCCCCCCCCCCTAAATTTGTCTTAAGGTTCACTTTACAACCCTCAACTCTCATTTGGTTCAAGTTTCACCCCCGAACTCTAAAAGTTTATCGAAATACATCCATTTCATCATTTGAGTGGTTTGACGTGAAAAGTTATGTATTCGAAATGGTATATTTTGTTCAATACGTACATGAAATTAATCATTAGACATGGTGAAAAAACCCGTTTAATCGGTGAAAGGGGTGTATCCCAAACATTTTTTAAGTTCAGGGTTGAAAACTTGAACTAAATGTGTTACAAACTGAACTTTTTGGACAAGTTTAAGGGGTAAATTGGGCTTATCTCATATTTATATTCGTATCTTTGTCACTGGAGTAACACTTGGTGTTCACATGCCAATTTCATTTTATTCGATTATGCTTGGTTAAGTACACTTTTATGCAATAACCACATGAAAAAGCCTTATTTTCATCTGTGCTTTCGGGATATTTCTTAAAAAACGTGTGAAACGTCAAATGTGTTTCTTTTCTGAACAAAAAAAAAATATCAGACGTTTGATTTACATCTTCATTGTTACGTGATGTACCTACTAACGTGTCTACGTATAAGAAAAGCAAGTTGGGTCAACTAAAAAAAAAGTCGGCAAGACCTAGCTTCCATCCCCTATCTTGATCCTACCAGCTTCCGCCGCCGCAAGCACTCTACGCCCCACCCATCATCTGCCCTCCCATATCACGTTATGAGGTTAGGCTGAAAGGTCCGATCTTGTTATCAGGTCGGCGACCATGTTCCGCCGGCAGTTTGTGAATCTGATAGTGCAGAATCGGATCAACCACGTCTCTTCGCTACGCCGCATCGATGCGGCCAAGGAACTTTTCTATCCATCGATAAAAGAAGCAGCGGCGGCAATGGAGGAGGAGAAGAAATACAACAAGATCTTGCGGCGGCTGGCTGACCCGATCGTGAGCTTTGACCCATCCCCCACGAGTGTGATGTTTCCCGGTCTGGAATGGTTCGAGCTCTTCGCACCCGGCAGGAGCGAGGGCAGGATCGTCTACTCTAACAGGGCCGGCGAGACCGCCATGTTCGACGCTGACAAGTTCCTCTTGCTCACTCTGCCCAAGCTCTCTCAAGCCAAAGGATTTAACTCCGTGAGCCTCTCAATCACCCACCCAGGCGACGAGGAGGACAGCCTCTACGTCATGAACAGTTACCCCCAGGCTCGGCCATTGCCCGAAACTTGCAAGCTTCCCCGCTCCTGCTTCGAGGTCCTCGAGTACAGGCCCTTTCTCAATGATAAAAACGACGAAGACAAGTTCTGGCATTGGCGGCGTCTTCCTCCAGCTCCATTCATCCACCAACCTGGATACCGGCCCTCCTTTATCAGGTCCTACACCACCATCAAGGCTGCCGACGGCTGCACCACCATCTGCATATCGTCTGTCAACAAGGGAACCTACTGCTTTGACACGGCGTGCCTCGATCCCGCCCACCGTCTGGGGTGGAGGCACCTAGAGGAATGGAGGCGAGTCGGGGCGTGGCTGCTGCCGTTCGAAGGGAGAGCCGAGCATGTCCCTGAACTTGGCTTGTGGTTGGGCTTCACGCCCGGCAGAAAACCCTGCCACCTGTGCGCTGTGGACCTCTCCAGCATGGACCCTTGCCAGGCACCCACGTTGCAGCACATCTGGGAAGATGCCACCCTGCCCGAAGAAAATAATTGGGATCCTAGGATTCTCAAGCTCATCAACATGGGTGGCAACAGGTTTTGCATCGCCAAACACTTTGAACACAAAGACAAGCAGTTTCTCGTGCTCACTGGCGTCGAGCTGGAGCCTCCCAAAGACGGCAACAGCCTCCGGATGGTCCAGCACAAGCGCATTCGCTACCTGTTCAAGGACCTCGGTCTTGACTATGTGCTCTGAATAATCTTCCCTGTTGCTCTCTTGCATCCCCCATTACGTGTGTTCTCTCTCTGTAACAATTGCTAGTGCTATTGTGTACTCTCTCCGTTTCAAATTAGATGACTCCCACATAGATGTATTTAGACATATTTTAGTACTAGATACATCTATTTGAGAGTCATCTAATATGAAACGGAGGGAGTATTTGTGTTGATACTTCAGGTGCTTGCCTAGCTAGCTAGTAAGGGATTATTAATTGGACGGCGAGCAGTAATATGCAACCAACTAAATTCAGTTGTCTTACAACAACCAATCTCATGCTAACACCATATATGGGGGAATAAAGAAAAACGTCCGCGTCGTCCAGCCCAGGGCGACTCGGGCGGAAGCGTAACCCTAGCGCCGCCGCAGCAGTTTCTGGCATCCGGCCGCGCCGTCGCTGGAGGACGCCGCCGGGCGAGCCCCGTGTGGCTGACAGCGGGGCGCTCCCTCATGGCGGCTCCGGTCTGCAAGGGCGGCGGATCTGGGTGGCCCGGAGGTTCTCGACCGGGGCTGCGGCTGCTCGGCCTGTGTGAGGTGTGGGTGTCTGTCGCCGGATTCCCATGGTGGCCGGCGGCGATGGACGTCCCGCAAGGAGCTCGGGTCGGGCGGGCATGGGGCAGCGCGGTCCTTTGGCCGGCGCCTTGGCTCACTGGCGGAGTGGCTTTGAAGATGGCGGGGCGCCGCCGCAGAGGCCGTCCGCTCCGGCGCATCGCGACTCGGGCGGCGACTTCGGGCAGTGGTGATCTGGGCCTCACAGGTTCGATCTTGACTCCATTCAAATCTGGGCTGGTGAGGTCTAGCCAGAGCCGGTAGTGTGGGTGACATGGATGTGGCCTTGGCCACGCCGGCGGTATCCTGTAGCTGTGTACTGGCCTGCCCTCTTCACGCCAGCATCGTCGGTGAAGGTCGGTGGCGTGGGGGCGATGACCTGAGAATAATCCAAATAATGGAGGTGGTCCTAGGGTTTGCCATCGCGCGAAGATGAAGATCCTGATGTAGATTCTCTTTGATCAAGCCGGGATGTCGACCGAAAGGTTCCGCCGGCGAACTCCCATGGGCGACGCCTGGAGATTGCTGGATCGGTGGAATTAGATCGCAATGCTCAGTCATCGAAGATGAGATTGGAGGACTAGCAACGGTGTTTGGAGTCTTTGCATCGATGGGGAACTGGCTTGGAGTTACAAGATTCGTGGCAGCCGTATGTCAGAGGGGGCGACAATATGCGTGAAGTCCAACGTTCTACCTTTCAGGGTGAAAACCCAAGGTCTTTCCTTAATTGGTTGTGCCTGGCACTGGTCTTCTTGGAGCCGTTGTTTTGAGAGCGAGGATTATCTTCTGGGTGAAAATCCAAGGTCTGGCCTTAATTGGTTGTGTCTGGCACCGTTCTTTTTGGAGACGTTGTTTTCGAAGAGATGGACATCAGCTGTTGTTTAGGTGGTGGTTGTGCGGATACTGCGAGGACTGTAACTCTATAGCGGGACTTTTCTTTTTATTTTTCTTTTTATTGCCTTTCGGCTGTGTGCATCCATTGCGTTGTTGCAGAGGCCGTTTGTAATTTGTATCTCCGCGATATTAATATACTTCCCTTTATCAAAAAAAAAAACGCATACAATTCTGCATACTTGCACCCGAGTTGGATTTCATCATATAATTTTAGTTCAGTGAGGCCAACAGTTGATCGTGTCTCAGTTATCTTCTAACAAAAAAACGCCACGTAATCTCTTTCCCGTAGGGTCCGGATCTTATATATTGTAGTATACTCTATTTTTTCATAAAACAGACATTGTCCACCTCACCTTACGATTAGGTACGCATCATTCACTATGGGATTGGCTCAATACGCCGGCGGTACCCCATCGGCGTAGACACTTTTCCCGTCGGCGTAGTGGTAGACCGACGGTGGCCGTTGGCATATGCCTCGTCGGCGTCTACCTCTGTCGGCGTAGCCCACGTGTCGTCAGCGTAAATTGAGGCTACGCCGACGGGTCCCACCGGCGTAAGTTTGCAGGACTTCTACAATTTTCTTTTTTCAAAAAATTAATTTTTTATATTTTTTCGATTTTTTATTCCACCTATTTAACCACTTAATCACACTATAGACATATTTATCTTTATCTCCAATTTTTTTTAATCTAAAAATATGTATGATAATATGAGTTTGAGTATGTTAGTGCTCTACCCATCCCATAATCTACTCATTGTCGTCCTTAGAGCATCTCCACGAGAACCCATCTAATTTATGTCCGACATTCCCCAATGGTATCCTCTTTGGGGTGTCGGACTTGTGTCCGCCACAATAGGGGTGCTGCCCACAATCAAAACCTCAAAATTTTGTAGATCAAATACACAAACACCTTGCATTCATATATCTACACCATAGCATTTTTCGTAGATGTTCTTACATTCAAATAAAAAATACACTAGAATTGTGGGAAATTAAAACTACCCCTAACTATCCTAGACGCGGCTTGGGTCGTCCTACTCATCATCATCATGGTGGCGCCGCCATATTGGAGGGCCCAACCTCGATGTCGTTCGCCACCGGATCGGCGAAGTACGATAGGGAGCTAGGCGAGGGGTGGGCCACCTGCGCGAGCCAACACTCCTCCCTGGCTCCCGTGCAACTTTGACTGGTACGAGCGAGCGCGCATGCGCTTGTTGTCGCGCACCATTGTTTCCCACATGCGGGTAAACAACCGCCGGTCCACCTCCTTATCCATCTCCCTAGCTTCGTGGCCCCGATGGAATGCGTCCTCTACCCAGACGCAGTGCGTGTTCGTCGCTACAGGATGTCTAGGACACATGTCGCCTTGTCCGTGTGGCATTCAACTCCTCGCGGGCCGCTCTTTGGGCGAGAAACATTGGTGCTGGATGGAAAGCGACGCGAGGGCGAGAACGCGTCGGTGCTCGCGTTCCATCGGAGTAAATGGCGGCGATACGTCTCCGCCACGCTGGATTTGACGTCGCTTGGGAGCCGGGAAGGCTACATCTCTCATAAATGCAACACATGACATGACCACTACATCTTGAGACTGAATTTGGTACTTCAGAGCAAATAATAACAGAAAAACATCACGATAGCTTCTCTATTGGCAGATTGCAGTGTTGGAGCAGCGGGAGGATATCGAAGATCAGAGCAGCATCAGTAGGTGCCAGACCATAGTAGCAGCATGAGGCTAGGGGCTTCAGACCTGAGCAGTAGCAGGGGCGGGGACCCTTCGAGGGAAGGTCAATGGCGGAAGGAGCTTGTAGCCTACTATAGCACACACACATGAGGACGTCGGACATTCAAGTTGAGCTTGGCGGTGTACTAGGCGACTACGCACACTACAAAACGGACCGGCTGGGTGGCCTTGGCGCAAAACGATGAATCTCTTCGGGTGGCGCCAGCCACGGTAGATTTAGACGGGCGGGCGGGCGCTGGGCTGTGGTTTGGGCAGGACGTCTGTGGCCGAGCGACGAGGCGCGGAGGCGGTTTTGGGTGGTTGTCGGTGCCAGGAGACGATGAAGATAGCGATGTAGGATAGACGAGGAAGAGAAAGAAAGAGTGCTTGAGAGACGTGCACATTGCAACGGAAATGGTTGGCTTGGGTCGATGCCGGGCGGTGACCCTAGCGGGCTCTGTGCCAGTTGTGGCATGGGCAGGAAAATTTTCAGGCTGCCGCGTGGACAAGCTCAGCCAGGCTGAGTAGCGAAGCTCACCACGAGCTTCTCTCTTAGATATGGCTGAGAGCCATTCTTCGGTACAGGTGGACATGTCCGAGACCACAAAAAAAAGGCTACCAAACATTCACGTCTTGCTCTTGGTTGGGCTAAGAATATCTAGGTGGAACTGTTAGAATTAGATTGTAACTGCCATACGCAGTTATTTTATGCCACATGCGCCTTGTTTGTATGAGGCTGGGGCGCCCCTTGGGGCGCCTCCTCCACGGTGCTGTTCGGCCAAATCTCGGCTTTGGAGTACGTACTGATGCAAGGTGATGCCGCAGACTATCTCTAGTCCGCTGATGTATTAAAAGTTCAAGGACTCCTATACGATAACATACAGTAAAAATACCAAACGGTAAGCCGGTGGTTTAATTACAGAGGCCAAGATTCCTACATAGAAGATTTTTTTATGGAAAGGTAACCAAACCTAAACTAAGCTACGACACTGCTTTAAGTTTACATAGACAAAAAGTGCTCACATGAAGTAAATTGAGGAGCAGCCTGAACACCGAACTAAGCTGGCTTTAAGTTTACATAGACAAAAAGTGTTCACATGAAGTAAATTCAGGAGCAGACTGGACACTGAACTAAGCTGGGCTTGAAAATTATCACCATGCTAGGAAAATGATACTGACATATACTTCAGAGCACTATCCTGCAGTTGTCCTCGACAGATGTTCCAAGATAATTAAGGTATGCATAAGCTTTCGTTTTCCCTGTCAATGATTTATATATTACTCCAACCAAAGGCAATACTCATTATGTGTAGAAAGAACACACTACTGCTGCACATAAATCATATGCAGTGCAAAAAAAAAAAAAAGAGTCCCAGTGTAATCCATACAAGAAATTTGCACTCAGGTAAGGAAAATCCAAAGGTCTTTCATTTTTGCAGCATTAAGAGATAAGCATAACTGTATAAATAGAAGTCTTGTTTATCGACAATCGGAGAAAACCCCATGCAACTCATATATTGTTTCTTGAAAACATAAGAAAGTGTCCTTCCTGTAATATGATACCAGCATAGCAAATATACCAAAAAAAACTTAGAAGTCATTGAAAATAATAATGAAGATAACCATAATTGGAAAAACACATATAATCTGCTCATCCACGAACAATAGTGTCGTTTGTAATACGAACAGTAAATCATTTTATTGATATTTCTCTATAAACATACAAGTATCACACTCAATTTTGGAAGTTAATATGTATTTAATTCTTACAAAGCTAAATGACCAGGCTAACAATAAGTGTGCATTTTAGCATACCAGATGAACTGCTCATATTAAGTGTGCTTAAGTAAGGTTAAGCTCGAGAGGCTCAAGCATAGAGGATTACTCGCAACTAACTGAAGTTATTTTAATAGTTTTGATACCATGTTAAAAAAGATACAGAAACAATCTCTTAATTTTTTTGAATATAATGTCATCAGTGAGCCCATCTCAAACCCCATATTAGGGATATCCCCTTGAAGACTACCACTTTATCATTGTAATTTTTTTCCCAAAGTTGCAATTTTTTGAAAAGTGATTTCCTCTCTGCAAGCATAATCCATATAATAAGCTACAGAACAAAATGTCATATGTACATAATATGGGTTCCTTATTTTCCATCAAAACAAAAATTGAATGGCAAACCATTGAGTTAAGTTTACCAGTATTAAAGAATGTATGAGATATATTTTGGTCACCTAAATTGCATAAACTGGAACTGTGCAAACCATGGTCCAACCCTGTGCAGAAGCACATGGAGCGGTAATTTGCACTATTGTGAAAAGGAGGATATAATAATTAAATTTAAAACCACAGGGTGTACAACAAAAATGAAAGTGCAATAGCTACTGTTTCATGCATAAAGCAAATTGCGAAAAATAAATAAATAAGATTATAGAGGAAGAGACTTTGGCTCATCGATCACAGTAGAACACTATGTTGCTGTGAGCAACTCACCTTTTCATTTAGAACCGTCATTGTTATATTGAATGAAAGGTTCTGTCTCAGCATCTTGGAGTCACAACTTGTCACTGGCAAAACATACTGCATTCATCTATTCTCACAACACATATATGTTGGGGCAAGCACCACTTCATCTAGATTACATATAATATATTTACTCCACTTTCTAATGTCATCTCCATAACCTGGAAGGCAAGAACCAACCCAGTTCTATTAGCATAAAATAAAGTAGACTAAAAATGCAGAATGGTCCATGTACCATATCCATCTGAAGAAGGGTCAGCGAGGTTAGTTGTGGAAGGTCACAGCAAGACTCCTGGGCTGCTACTGTGCAAGTAAGGAGGCAACTGTGTGATTAATTGAAATCAACGATCCACAATATTGATCAAAAGTATTTGAAGGAAAAATTCACTCACGTCGTTCAACACACCGTAGCACGTTCCTAACCAGGTCGAAAGGGAGGAATTGAACAAACGAGATGGTCACAGCCTCCCAAAATTTTATCAACTGTATCATGTTTGAACCAATCCAAAACAGGGCGTGACCATGCAGAGGACAGGAGGAGAAAGGGATGTATTTAGCGTAAAGGCTCCCATATCTCTGAAAACAATATATCCAAGAACTGAAATCACACAATCTGGTTAACATATGAACCGGAGCAAACAAATACCCAATCATTAAAAATGTAATCAAATTCTCATATAAACATTTAACCGAACATGAGATGTCCAAGTAGATTACAAGAACTTGCACTACCAGGAGCATTTATTTTTATCACAGTCCTCGTTCAAGAAGGATACACTTGCCGCTAGCCTCACTTGTAAAATACTAAAATGTATTGTACAGGCTTGCAGTCAACCTTAGTTTTATGATTGAAGAACGTGAGAATATTTCATGTAGGGTTAAAAAATAAGTTTGACTTCAAGGACAACAGGGAACAACTGAACGGAAAACCTGGCCTTATGAGAGTCCATCGCAATAACAAACACAAAGGAGAGACACAACAAGAAACAAGTGTACCTTCCGTTCTAGTGAACTTGTGAGCTTCCTTGGTTTCTTTGTCCGTGCACACACTCCTCCCGCCAATTATTATCCAATGCATCATTTAATACACTGATATGTATTGGTATGCCTTGCAGTCCCAGTTGTTTCATTCAGATAAGAAGCATCTAAATAGTTCATCAATGTTGCGCCCCTTCACTTTGTAAATCTTCTTGAGATCATCTTTCTCACCCTTCATCAGATTCAATCACACAAAAGCACTTACGTGAGAAATCAAAAAGTTAAACATAAAAATAAGAGTACAGAACTATCGAGAAAAGAGTTAAAACTCATATTCAATAAAAGAAAGAACGGGAATTCGAATAACTGTTATCAACCTGCGGCCAAAATTCATACATGCGAGCAAACGAATGGAAACGACAAAAAAATCACATGTTTCTATGCTAGGATTGCATTCACCGGCAACCAACGAGGCACCATATGGAATTCCCCCCTATTACATGAACATGAAGAGGGAACAACTAATGAGAGAAAATTAGGAGAAAGTATCAATAAGATCAGACCTGGAAACCACATCCCAATACCATATCATGTTTGCTTTCCATGATTTCATTTCGAACATATAAACAGAGAATTTCATCTTCTTCCTCTAGAAAACACCTGCCTTGGGGTGCCTCCTCACTGGTCATCTGAGGTCTAATCACATTATTATTGTAAGCACCAATAGGAAAAGGAGATATTACAGAAATTAACAATGACAATGATCTATTGTAAGAAGAAATAGAGAGAAAGAGTATATTGGCCATAATTCTAATGCAGCAGATATAAGGATATCCATACAGGCAAAATCTTTTACATACCTCAATAATTTTTCCCCTTGTCATAACACCAAGAGAAGTGTACATTAGACCATTTGGATTTTTCTTCACAGAAATTACGTCAAGGTTGAACGTGCATTTCAGTTCAGGGTGGGTCACATTAGCTTTGGTGAAACCCAGACCAGTGGGCCGAATGAACCTTTCATACTTTGGTGGCTTCCTTGTAAATCCAGGACCAACAAAGGTGGCCTTAGTTACCATTCTCTTCCACTGCTTGGCTGCATAAGAAAAACTGTATCAGCTATTCTGCTCAGTGGAGAAGAAATAGTGTATGAAGTGGGTGATATTGTTCTAAAATCAACTCCAGACAAAAAATACAAGAGATAAATCAGTTGCCTTGCAGCACATTGCACTTCTAGAAAACGTCCAAATAAAGATGGGCTAACTGCCAAGTAATACAAACATACAGCGCCTGTACATGAATGCATGACACACAGATTCCAAACAAATCTTATCACAGACTTACTTTTCCTGTTGCCGTTTAACCAATAACTATCAATTTCGAGACATCTCTCACAATGGAATCACAAATACATACTATTTTCATGCACGGCCTGCAAATCAATCCTAGACAACCAAGAATAGGGACGCGATCCTCACATATTTTTAGGATAGCAAAAAGAACAAAAGATGGTTGAATAACTCTAAAGGAATCGAGTCTATGGCATGAAAGGAAAAAAAAAAGAGGGCACGAACCGTGACCAGGGATCTGAGATGCTCTGAGAGCGCTGTCTTCGGCCGCCTCATCCGCGCGCGGGAGGAAGAAGATGAAGGGAGGAGCCGGAGCAGGGGTCGAGTCGCCGCCCCCTTCTTCTCTGCTCGCCGCCGCATCAATCGCCGCCTCCTTCTCTGCTCGCCGCCCCCGACGTACTCCTCGGCGCCAGTTCGGCGGCCGTCCAAGCCGCCGTCGAGCCGAGCGAACGCGAACGCGGCTGTCCGCCTTGCCGTCGAGCTGTGTGCGTCCGCCGCCGTCCGGACCGCGCTCCTCGTCGCTAAGCCGCCGTCGAGCCGAGCGGCCGCGGCTGTCCACCCCGCCGTAGATGAGAAGGGGCTCGAGGGCGTTGGTGGCAAGCGGGGAAAGGGCGCGGAGGTAGAGCGAGGCAGAGGGATAGGGCGAGCGCAGGGGCGGCGGCGCAGTAACTAATGGGGCTAGGGTTTCTTGGCTCAACTCCCCGAGCGATGTGTTCTCCCGTATGCGGAAGGAGACAAAACGAAGCAGCTAAACGAGAAAAAAAAAAGAGCCCACCCAGCACGCCATCACCAGCCCGAAGACGCCACGTGTGTAGCCCCAATGGGCTGGCAGGTGGTTCGCGATTAACTTGTTTAGATAGGCACATGTTCCCTACGAGCTGGCATCTTTTCACCTAAGAGACGCCTCCTATAGGCGCCTCCTCTTGTTACCGACTTCCCCAAGAGACGGGACCTTGTATAAATACCCGAGTTGTTGATCAATGAAAGAACAAGTTTTCACTTCATTCTTTACACGTTATCGGCAAGCTCATATCTGAGCGAGAAGAAGCAGAGGTATGGGAGAGGAAGAACAACCAAAAGGTGAGAAATACAGTGCCTAGACTTCTTTCTCTCTTCATGCGACAAAGGCAGCGACTGCCGTTTCAGAGTGCGAGACCTTCGCCGTTTCCGGCGTGGAGGTTGAAACCAGCCGCGGCCGGTGCAGGCACTTGGGCCGACTGAGCAGCCTATGGAACCGGCGATTCCTGCCTGGCTCCTGAATGGTTTGCAGCGCCAATACTTGAGGACGTAAACCAGTTAGTCGAGGCCTTGCTGCCACCGAGATGGTGCCAGCACCATCGTTGGGGCCCGTGTCCGCGTCGTGCGCCTGCGGCCGCCGACACTGCGCCTCTACTGCCTCCAGGTTCACCAGGGCGACTCGCTCGTCTTTGTGACCGCACCGACCGAGCCACCGTTTTCAGCTTCGGCTTCGGCGCGAACGACTCGTCCAACCACGCTGTTGTCGATGCCGACGCCGTCGCGCTGCGCCTGCCGGCCACTCCTAGCAGTGATTTCATTCCCGTTTTAGATTGTTAAATTAGTACAGCTATTTCAGTACTAATTGTCTGTTGAGTAGCATGTACTCCAGACTTTATGGGTTGATGTAAATATATTTCCATGTTTTATACATGTTGAAATTAATTTATATCCACTATTTACAATTGAAATTTTAATTTCTTGCAAATATAGATGCAAATTCAAAGTGATTAATTCGAATTGATGTTTCGGGATCATGAGGTAGTGTGTAGATTTATCTACAACTACTGTTTACGCCTACATTTTGTCATTCGATATTATGATTGCCAATGTGTTCTCCCGGACATTTAATTAAGTGATGACATAAGGCATTCGAAGTGTGACTATCTTATACTCCGCAAATGCTGATAGATCTACTCCAAAATTTCATTTGGAGATTATCTACAACGTGTCACACTTAACAATTTGAGGTTCACACTAATGAGTTCAAGCCTACTTTTTGAATCTCCATTTATTTAGCATAGTTCATTACGACATAACCATGATGGATTTTAATTTACCAAACATAAATTAATATTCTCTGGTTTACCCATGGGTAACTGATGGCTGGAAAAGAGTTCGATGTACTAGACCTCAATGGCCACAACTACCCTACCTGGGCCATGGACATCAAGATCGCCCTTGCGCCCCGTGGGATTGTGTGTGCAATCCAGAACCTGGAAGACCCCCTTCCCGCTAGAGTTGCACCGCTGAGAGATGATCATAAATATACTGCCTTGTACATAATAAGTCATCATATTCACGCGGATCTTAAGCCTGAGTACTTGGAGGAGGAATCCCCATTTACTTTGTTTCGGGCCCTCAAGACGAGGTATGAACAACAGAAGGTAGTTGTTCTGCCCGATGCACTCCATGATCTGACACACCTCCGACTCCAAAACTTTAAGTCTGTCGGGGAGTGCAATAATTAGGTTCATAAGATCAGTTCTAAACTGCGCTTTTGCGGAAAGGAACCTACTAATGCAGAGATGATAGAGAAAACTTTGTCTACTATGCTCCCATCTGACAGGGTCCTCCAGTAGCAGTATCGTGCTCGCGACTACCAAGTCTATCCTATCTTATTCATATTTTACTTCAGGCAGAAAAGCATGATGAGCTACTCGCTAAGAATGGCTCTCAGCGTCCGGTTGGTTCCCAACCTCTACCTAAAGTTCATATGAATGTCGAGACTGGACGAAAGTTTGATGGTGGCTTCAATGGCAAGCCCTCGAACTTCAATGGTAAGCGAAAGCGCAACAGGAACAGAAAGCCTAGTAACTTGGACCATGGGAATGGCACCGCAAAGCCCAAGTTAGACAAAACTAAGTTGTGCACAAGTGTGGATGCTACACGCACACTACTAACAAGTGCAAGCCCCAAAGCATCTGGCTATTCTGTACCAGCAATCCCAAGGACGGAACACACCTTGAGAGAAAAGGTTTGAAGCAAACTTCAACCTTCATCCAAATGGAAGCGATGGAGCTGGTTGTTCGCAAGACGTTCCCTCGGGACCAAGCAACACCGTTACTCTCCTTCCACCAGAGGACCCTACATGCACGGAGGACATGATGGTTGATTACGCCTCAACCGACATGTTTGGAGACTTCGATTAGTCCCACTATCTCCTTAGTGATCGTTTTATTAATGTCCATTAGCAATGTAAGTATTGCATGCCACGGTATATTGTATCAGCACTCTGCTATACATAAGATTGTATGTATTATATATATATATATATATATGTATGTATATATGAGAATGATTTCCATACGGGAAAATCTCTATATATGGATATCTACGGGAGTCAATCTAATGGATGAGGAACAAGTATTTTAAAGCAATACCCTCTCTATTGTATGGATTGTACTACACGTACCTACATCCAACCCGTAGAACATGTTGCATATAATGTAATTTCATTGGTAAAAAATTTCTCGAGTTCAAATTTCCTCAAAAGATTTTGTGTGCATATCATGTGCCACAGGGAAGCTGATTTTGAGGCTCTGACTCCTGAAAATAAAAGCTGAACGACTCCAGTTCCTTTAAGACATTTCTGGTCTCGTCCAACCACTATCTGGACCATTTAGGTATTTCATGGTGTTTGTTGACGCATCTACACGATGGTCACATATGTGTAGTATATCCACACAAAACCATGCATTTACCAATGATAACGAGGGAAGTAATAAGTTACGGGCCCATTACCTAGAATGTTGAATTAAATCAATTCACATGAATAATGATGCATAATTTTCTTCAAGTGCCGTCACTAACTATTTCATGGCACTAGAATTGAAGCTCAGTTTTCTGTCCCATATGTTGGTTTGGATGAATCCCTAAATAAGAGGATCAAACTCATCGCAAGACCTTTGTTGATGAAATGCATTTTACCAACTTCACGTTGGAGTCATACAGTTTGACACTCTGCTGACTGATTAACTGCATATTGCAGTACTTCCCCTATGTAAATGATACGTGGAAATCCTCCAAGCATTTCCCATCTGCGTAGGTTCGGAAGCGTTTCACGTGTATCGATCTCACCACCGCAACATACATAATTGGGCCCACATACTTGGAATCTATGGGGGGTAATGATCTTCGTCGATCACCAAGTACCTTGAACCCCTTATAGGGTATCTATTCATAGCCCAGTACGTTGATTGCTACATTGAAGGATGGATTATTTCCAGGCATTAGGGGAAGACTTCAAGTACCACATTGAATGCCAGGAAATCAATTGGGACTCCATGTTCCACCTTATATCCACATACTCAAGAATTTGGACTATACGTTCGAAATTCACACATTTGCAACGTGTTGCAAATATCCTGCCATATTCATTTACTGGCCTAAAAGGTGTTACAAAATTCTTTAATCCGGCTAGAAATGTGCCCGAAAGAGTGGAGGTACCAATAAAAAATCTGTCGGATATATACCAAATAGGGGTATATCGGATGGTAGTCTAAAGTGCCGGATTGCCCGGGTGGCCCGAATGGTAGTGGGCTACGGTCCATTGGGCGGCCCAGTAAGCTGACGCACAGAAGCCGGATTCTAGAAGAACCCGGATCACGGCCCACGTGATCTGGCTTGGAGTAGAAGGCGGATTCCTTACCTTCCAAGTTAATAGTTGTCGTAGTCTTTTAGGTTTCCTACTCTGTATGCCCTAACCCGGCTATTATATAAAGCCGGACGGGAGATATGAAGGAGAAGATATAGGCTAACTCGCCAGGAAGTTGATCCTCTGCGAATAGCTAAACAGAACCTCACGTTGTACTTATATACACAGGTTTTAGCCCTGATTAGTGAGATTGCAGGAGTAGGAACGCCGCATTATTGCGACGTGCCGAACCTGGGTAAATCCTGTGTCTTTATCCTTAACACAACCACGTCTCCCCACGTCTCTACCCGTAGTCTCATGGCACCCCCGTCTATGAAAACTACTACGATGTCTCGACAAATGGCGCCCACCATGGGGCCGACGGCGTCAGACGTTAAATTTCGATCTGGGATACTTGGCGGAATCGGCAGTTCCATAACCGTTGGAAGCCTAGAGTTCGACGACGATGTTGGACGCTTCCTCGACAATGGATCTTACATACCGGCGCAAAATCACCTGGTAAGTGCCTGCGTGTTACCGATTGGATCTACAAATATCTTTATCGGACTAACTGCAGAGGCCATGGGGTTTTGCGGTGGAAGAAATTTTTTCCCACCCGCCCTATACCCAGTCGAAGACGACTATGATACCGGGTTTTATTCAGATCGCCGACAAAAATGTGATTCACACTTTATCGGTATGGTGCAATCCGAGGTTGCCAAAAACACGGATGAAAGTAATCCCGTGCAAGAGGCAGAAAACAGCAAACCCACTATAGAGGTGGAAGATCCGACATCCGCCAATCCAGCGATGAACTCGGAAGCTGACTCTGTGCTAGCCGCCATTGAGGCAAGATTAGAGTCAGAAACCGGGTCAGATGACTTTGATTCCGAAGACGAAGACGTGGACGCCTTCGAAAGAAAAGTTAAATCTTTTCAGGAGGGATTCCATGAAGTACTAATGGCGAAACCGGCTGAAAACACGGACGCCGGCAGTCAGGAAAGCCCTAGAACTCCTCTGCCAGAGGAAGAGAGAGAAGACGGAGAAACTTCTCCAATATTCCCCAATGTCAAAGAATTGACAGAGGATGAACCTGCTAAAAAGCCTCCCTCTTCCAAGAAAAAGCACAAGGCCGCTAAAAAAACTCCAATACAAACTCCGGAAGAAGAAATTGGCTGATCCAGCTGATGAAAGCCCAGAAGTAGGAGATGCAAGCGGAACAAAACTTGCGGAGAAGAAAACAGAAGAAATCCTTGTTCCGCCAATGACAGAACAAGAAGAACAGGAGTTACTAGAAACACCAGTGAGATTGCATGAACCCCCTGAAATGCTAGAAGCCAGGAGACAAGCTCTCCAACGGCAACAGCAACATCTTTTCAGAACTCGTGAACACCTCCAAAAAACCCAGGATGACATCAAGGTCATTAAGGAAGAAATCGAGGAGTACGAGAAAAAGAATAGATCTGCCATTAAACCTACAAGGTTACCCGGAATCGTAAGACCAGAAGTACTGCCGCCAAAAGAAAGGTTTCACAACCCATCTTGGCAAAAGCAGGTAAATGGCAAAGATGCCAGAGGCGAACCAATATACAAAACCGCAACAGAAAATGCGGAAGCAGCGTTCGCCATCCTCAACAATGATATGTACTCAAACGGTGAAAAACTTCAAGGGGTGTATGCTTTCCTCGGAAAGGCATTGCAGCAACAACACCGGGGGCAAGAGCGATCAGGGAGGCTGCATGACGACTCCGCCCTATGCAAAACAGCTACTTGCGCCGCTGGAGCACTCGGACCGGAGGAACCAAGAGATCCAAATGAGAGGAAAACAGATCCGAGAAAAGACAAGAAAAATCTCGATAACAGGGATGAAGCGTCTAGAACCGGATCCCATCTCCCAAAAGGTGGACTCAACACCCACGATCGGGAAGAAAAATACCGGAATGACGGCAAAGCAATGCCACCTCCGAGAAACCCAGCTGAAAAAGCCGGAAGACAAGGTATACCTCACAGGCGTGAGAGATCTCGGACACCCCCCAAGGACAAGGAAAGATACAGGAGTAGAACTCCACCTCATCCAAAGGGACGTGATATCGGAAGAAATAGAGACGATCCGGGAAAAGCGCGTCCGCGCAACAATGGAAAAGAAAGGAGTAGATCCCCTTCTGTCCATTCAGCCGGCAGGTACTCCGCACACATGGATAGGGCGGAAAGAGACGACTTATACTTTGGACCTAAGTGCTTCACAGATAGGATCCGAAGGATAACCCTGCATTCTGGCTTTGCCAAAGTTGGTCCAACGTACCAAAAATACACCGGTAGTACAAACCCGGATACCTGGCTCTCAGACTACTATACAGCCGTCCAGATTAACAATGGGACAGACCTGGAAGCTGTAAAGTTTCTTCCCCTAATGTTACTGGATGGAGCCAAAGATTGGATTAACGGATTACCTTCCAGAACTATCGACAGCTGGGATGATATGGCTCGAGTATTCACTCAGCATTTCCGGGGAACCTACAAACGCCCGAATAGCATCAATCAGCTAAACCGTTGCACCCAATTTGAAGACGAACCATACGTGGATTTCATCTCAAGATGGACTGCAATCAAGAATAGTTGCTCAGGAGTAACTGACGTTCAAGCAATGCATGCTTTCGTCAATGGCCTAAAACCCGGACTTGTACAGTTCATGGTTGGTTCCAAATAGCACAAAGATCTCGGATCTATGCTTACAACCGCCAATGAACATGCTGCAGCTGAAGACGACATCAGAGCTAGAGGAGGTAGTATCGACACACTGATACAGGCCAAAAAGAATCCTCGCCCTGAGAAAAAAGGAGCTCCAGACGCAACACAAAAGCCCAAAGAAGTTAACATAGCCTTTGGAAGTGAAAAAGGGAATAGGTGGAAAGGACGCAGTTCGGAACCAATCAATTACACCAAAGAAGAATGGGAAAAGATTAAGTCGGAACCCTGCATCCACCATTCGCAATTTGGGAAACCCACCCATACAAACGCACAATGCCGACTGAACAAGCATATGAAAGGCAGTGCAGGATCCGGAAACAAGGGGAAGAATTCCAAAAGGAAATTTTCCAAGCAAAAGCCAGAAGCTGAGAAAGAAGACAGTGAATCGGACACTGACGAAAAATTCCAGGAACAGCAGCGAAAAGGCGAACCCAAGTTTCCGAGAGTTGATGGAGAGTGTGCCCTAACTTTCCTGGCAACTCCATCAGCAAAGGTGGCAAAAAGAACGCTTCGAGAAATAAACGCGATTGTTCCGGCAACCCCGAAATTCTTGAAGTATTCAAATACACCAATTACCTGGGATCAGTCTGATCATCCCGGGAATATCCCTGAACCCGGCACGCAAGCCCTTGTTGTAAGCCCTATTGTTCAGAACACTAGGCTAAGAAGAGTGCTGATGGATGGAGGATCCAGCATTAATATAATGTACCTGGATACACTGAGACATCTGAAAATCTCCGAGACCCAGCTCAACCATAGCAACATACGTTTTCACGGCATTGTTCCTGGCAGGCAAGCAAGATCCCTAGGAGAAATTTCCCTAGATGTCACTTTCGGAGAAAAAGATCACTTCCGTCAGGAAAAAGTATCCTTCGAAGTGGTGCCGTTCGAAAGCGTGTATCACGCGATACTCGGACGTCCAGCTTTCGCCAAATTTATGGCAAGATCATGTTATATCTATAACAAGTTGAAGATGCCAGGGCCAAAAGGAGAAGTAATCACCATATCAGGAGACTTCAAGTTGGCAAACAAGCTAGAAAAAGAAAAAAGCTCTTTGCGCCGAAAAAATCATAGCAAAGGAAGAATTGAAGGAGCTGGCCAAAGAGGTATCACCGACAGAAATGCCGGTAGGAAAAGAAACTCGGAAGCCAGCAGATAGCTTCAAGGCCTCCAAGAACACAAGACAGGTAATCCTAGATCCCAAAGATCCGACAAAATTTGTCGTAGTGGGAACTGGGATGGCCGACAAATAGGAAAGCGAGCTCATTAAGTTCCTCCGTGAGAACTGGGATATTTTTGCCTGGTGTCCAGCTGACATGCCAGGCGTACCCAGGGAACTTGCTGAGGATCAACTTAAGGTGATTCCAGGCTCCAAACCCGTGAAACAAGGTCTCCGTCGATTTGACGGAAGAAGACGGAAGGCTATCGGCAAGGAAATTATCCGGCTTTTAGCAGCAGACTTTATCGAGGAAGTTATACACACCGATTGATCCGCAAATCCGGTGTTAGTACCGAAGAAAGATACCACTGCCCTTAGAATGTGTATAGATTACACCGGTTTAAACAAACTGTGTCCAAAAGATAGGTTTGCGTTACCGCGAATCGATCAAATAATAGATGCCACTGCAGGCTCTGAGCTCTTATGCTTTTTGGATTCATATAGCAATAATGTATTGGCTGAAATTGCATAGGAAAGCAATATATATATATAGGTAAATTAACAGATGCTCCATGGTGCCCATGCTCCTGTACGAAATACTGTTCAATTTATACAGGTATATAATATGGATATCTTAGATACCTGTACCTTGGGTATGTACGACGTATATATACCTGTAGATATACATACATAAGGTATTTACGTACCTTACATACCTACAATACATATATCTAAGTGTACGTGTACACGTCAGGTATATATACGTCGTACATACCCAAGGTACAGGTATCTAAGATATCCATATTATATACATGTACAAATTGAACAGTATTTCGTACAGGAGTATGGGCAGGAAGCCCAAATGGGGCACCTAGGAGCATGGGCACCGGTATCAATGTGTCCATGTGTATTCATATAGCAATAATGTATTGGATGGCCTAAATTTCGTAGGAAAGCAATATATATCCATGTGTATTCATATAGCAATGTTTATTGGAAATTCCATTTATAATTTGTTCCCATTTGAATCCTATCTATGTATACGTATCTGCATTGAAAAGAATAAATTTATTGCATTGAAACAATATACTTGTTGCATAACATTTGATCCAATTTGTTGTTGCATAACATTATTTGTTTAACATTTATTCCATTTTTGTTGTCGCAGTGGTGACAAAAATTGTCCAGAACTGATGGATTTCCTTGTCAACAGCGGCATACGTTTTGCTAGCGTTGATATAAGGAATGACAGGTCGAAGATGAGGAACATCTGGCGTATTGAGATACCATCTTTGTGCCATATTGATATCCAGGACATGTTCCAGCTTCCGTATGTGAGGACTTCAATGACTGATATGATAACCGCATTGATCGACGAGAAGTACAATACCATGAAGAAAGATTTCCCCAGTTTCAGGCACAATCTTTGGGAGAAGTGCCCACTTGACCAGGTAAACATTGATTACGCAGCTATCGATGGATACATTGTACCATATTATCAGTATCTTCGGCTGTGAGCAGCGTCACCTTGCCCCCCGTTCTCCTACTGTTTGGGATTCGGAGGACGAGCAGTCCGTGTAGATGGGAGGCTCTCTCCTGTGACGCCTATATAGGTAAATTAACAGATGCATATATATAGGTAAATTAACAGATGCTCCATGGTGCCCATGCTCCTGTATGAAATATTGTTCAATTTGTACAGGTGTACTTTATGGATACCTTAGATACCTATACATTGGGTTTGTATGACGTATATATAAACTTGGGTATACATACCTAAGGTATCTACATACCTTACATACCTAGAATACGTACACACAAGTGAATGCATACCTGTCAGGTATGTATATATACGTATAAGTATATATATACTTTTTACGTATGTATACGCTACTATGTGCATACCTAGGGGTATATATACGTACTATATACCTAAGGTATATATACCCAAGGTATTCATGGTGTATACATACCTAAAATGTATGGTATTTGATACCTGTGCCCGGGCATCATGGTGCCCCATTTGAGCAAGCTTAATGAAGCAATTGATGTATATGTGAGGAAATTTCGGAAATTTAATTTGACACCCGAGCTATGTTGAAATGACTAACAATTTGGAGTAAATTTTGTACATATCGATTTATATATAATTAATGATGGAAAATATAATATGTAAGGTGTCGATCATATATATTTGAACTTCTCTAAGTTTTTTAATATACTTAGACAATATCATTTGCCAATTTTCGATTTTACGGATATTCATTAACATAAATAAAGCAAGAAAATTAATTATTATTTAAATTAGTTAATTGTTATTTGAATTCAAGACTATTATTACTTATTTATTTATGTTTAACTAAATAATTTTTGGATTCACAAAATAAAGACTGCGACATCATATCTTAAAGGTTAACATAATTGACACCATACTATTGTCAGTAAAACAGGATTTGTTTCTTAGAAGCTGAGAGCGAAAGAGTCTAGAGGTTAAGTGTGCTCAGAGTGGAGTAGTCTGAGGATGAGTGACCTCCTGAGAAGTGTTAGTTCAGAGTGAAATAAGAGGGAGTAGAGTTAAAAAAAATAATTGAGAGTAAGGGAGAACGATTAAAGAAAGAAATAATAGAGACTAGATGAAAAGAAAAATAGGAAATAATAAAAATAAAATTTATAAAAAAATCGAGTCCCGGGTTGTATTACCAGCCGGGACTAAAAGTCCTGCCCCGAGAGCGCCCCGGGAGCTACCCATGGGTGGCCCTCTAGTCGCGGCTCGTGGGCAGGCGGGACAAAAGGCGGGCCTCTAGTCCAGGATAAGTAGTCCCAGATTGCCATCCGGAACTATAGCCCCTTACGGCCCGGGACTAGAGACTTGTTTTCTATTAGTGCACCTGTCAACACTCTTTGGGCCCCACCTGTCTGCAAGGAGCGGGTCCCACCTGTCACATTGCCACGTTGACGTATTGTGGACCCACGGGTCAGATTGCCACGTCCCGTAATGGGGACCCACACGACAACATTCACGTCACAACCGTTGGACCCACGTTGTCAACGACCACATCAGCATCATGTGACCCACATGTAAGGCCATGTCAGCTTTTGTTGACCGGTGCTAAGCTCATATTGTGAAAAAAAAAATCTTATATACCATGACTAACCTCTCTATCAAGTATTAACCCTATTCATTGACAAACTTTCGCACAGTCACAGACAAACCTTTGACACCGACCGAAAATGCATATCGTCACCCCTGATATTCCATTATGGTGCTTTGGTGACAGTCAAAATTTGTCACCCATCCATTTTCGGTGACAAAAAATGGATCATACATGAAAAAAGTGATTGTAAAAAAAAAAGCATTTACTTTGTAGAGATACAACCATAGAAACTAAAGAAAAGATGAATTAGAAGTTTGCATCCGCATGATTTTTTTTTTTTTGAAAGCACATCCGCATGATATTTTATTATCAAGACGCTAGTCGCATCGATTGTATAAATCGTAAGAACCATATATAGGCGGTTGCACCCAGAAATCATGGATTGCCTCTTCTCCTCTAGTTGGATACATGACTACATACGGATCCAATCAGTAGCCAATGAGATTACATGCAAAAGAGCTTAAGCTTTATCTTTTCTTTTAAATGATACCATTGTAGACATACCGCGTAGCCAAGGGTGAAGCAAAAACTCCTACTTGAATATGTAACTTTTCATATTTTTCCATGCCGATTACCAAACAAATTCTCAATATTGTTTGGTTGTATCAATTTATAAGTTATATGAGCAATACGCCAAATAACATTTGCAAACCGACAATCAATAAACAGGTGATGAATATATAATAGAGCGAGAAGTCTGATTTACCCCCATAAATTTGTCTCAAGGTTCACTTTACAACCCTCAACTGTCGTTTGGTTCAAGTTTCACCCCCAAACTCTAAAAGTTAATCGAAATACATCTATTTCACCATTTGAGTGGTTTGACGTGAAAGGTTATCTACTCGAAATGGTATATTTTGTTCAATACGTACATGAAATTAATCATTAGACATGGTGAAAAACCCGTTTAATCGGTGAAAGGGGTGTATCCCAAACATTTTTTAAGTTCAAGGTTGAAAACTTGAACCAAATGTGAGTAGAGGGTTACAAACTGAACTTTTGGACAAGTTTAAGGGGGTAAATTGGACTTATCTCATATTTATATTCGTATCTTTGTCACTAGAGTAACACTTGGTGTTCACATGCCAATTTCATTTTATTCGATTATGCTTGGTTAAGTACACTTTTTTATGCAATAACCACATGAAAAAGCCTTATTTTCATCTGTGCTTTCAGGATATTTCTTAAAAAACGTGTGAAACGTCAAATGTGTTTCCTTTTCTGAACAAAAAAAAATCAGATGTTTGATTTTTTTTTGCGTGGAAATTGGGGACTCTTATTCAACAAAAGCATTCCTAGAGCAGTCAGCTAGAAGGCTACTAACTAGGAAGCTAGGAGTATCGTCGAACCAACTCTCCGACACCCTTATAGTGGAAGCATGCTTCGCACAAAGGTGCGCGTGATAGTTGGCTGATCTTATTACATGCTGAATAGAGAAAGAAGAAGAAAACCTAGCTAACTCGCCAATCTCATCGAGCAGCGGAGCGATCATGGAACGCGAAGTCTCTCTTGACAACCAGAGATTAACCACGTCCAGGAAGTCCGTCTCCACTATCACGTTCATGTATCCACGCAGCTGAGCAACACGGATGCAATCACGAAGGGACAAAGCCTCCATCACCAGGGGATCCAAAACGCCTACATACGGTTTGCTCCAGGCCCCTAAGAACGAGGTGGACGAGCGGGCAACACCACCCGCTCCCCCTGTGCCATCGGTGAAGTTTATAGCTCCATCCGAATTGATCTTCACTTCTCCCACTTCGGGTGGTCTCCAGCCATGCCCCGGTAAAACCCCCATCTACACCTTCGGAACATCCAAAATGGCCAACGCCTCACGGATATGGCGTACATACTGAGCCGGTTGGTATCCCTCAGAACCATGAGTCAATCGGTTCCTAGAGTGCCAAATCGCCCACATTACTAAGACTATTTCTGCTCTACCCTCTGTAGTAAACTGAGGATCACACAGTATATCTCGTGCCCACGTTGACGGATGTAAGCGGGGCAGTCTCACATCCAGTCGCATCTTAGCTTCTGCCCAGAATTGTCTCGCATGAGCACAACCAATAAGGGCATGCATAAGGTCCTCCACTTCAGCCAAGCAAACATTGCATCGGCTTGAGATTTTAATATGTCTATGTTTTAAGGTAGATTCATCGGGAAGGATACCCCTGATCACTCTCCACCAGAAAACCCGCACTTTGGGCATCACATTTAGTATCCACAAAGCAATCCAAGTCTGTTTTTTCGACGATGAAGTTCCCGCAACCGCCCCCTCGTCTCGAGCTAAAAGCTCTTTCTGGGTCATCAGAGCGGGGTACGCTGTTTTTACAGAATAGATGCTTGTTCTATCATGTGCCCAAGCTATATAGTCGTCGCCACCTCCATTGCGTAGAGGAATATTGAGGATATTCTCCGCATCGGGAGCACTGAAAGTGGCACGCACCAACTCAGTCTTCCAGATCCGGTTATACACATCAATTAGCTCGTTGACCCGTAGTAGTGGAGTATCAACCACTTTTGGAATTTCATCTGGTCTGAATAGGGGAGCCAGAGAAACGTTACCTGGAATCCACTTATCTTCCCAGATAGCAATTGATATGCCATTCCCAACACGCTTGACAAGCCCACAGTTCAGAGCTTCACGCCCTGCGATAATTCCACGCCAAGTAGCTGACGCGGTTTTGGGAGTCCTGCCTGCAAGAAATCTGTATCCGGGTAGTAGCGCGCTTTCAATACCCTAGCACAGAGGGAGTCTGGGTTCATCATAAGACGCCAACCTTGCTTCCCTAACAAGGACAGAATAAAGAGATGTAGGTCACGAAAACCATCCCCCCGCCCTTTATCTTTGGTGTGGCCAGAGTGTCCCACGCAAGCCAATGCATCGATCGCTTGTCGAGGGAGCTACTCCACCAGTACTTCGCCATACAGGTAGTCAGACTCTTGCACACTTTCTTTGTGAGCAGAAAACAGGACATACTGTAGGTTGGAATCGCTTGCACAACTGATTTCAAGAGTAGTTCTTTGCCGGCACAAGCAAGCTTTCTTTCAGACCATCCCTGAATTTTACCTCGTGCTCTCTCACCCAAATGGTCGAACGAACCACTAGTCATTTTTTCCACTGCCGTAGGGAGGCCTAGGTACCTCTCTGTGAAAGCTTCCACATCAATCCCTAGAGCTTGTTTGACACGAAGGCGAACATGCTGCGGCGAGTTAGGACTGAAATAGACATCACTCTTCTCCTTGTTCACACACTGCCCTGAAGCCTCTCCATATATTCTGATAATCTCATTGAGACAGTTGGCACTGTGATCACATGCTTTCAGAAATATCAGGCTATCATCGGCAAACAACAAATGGCTGATCCAAGGAGCTAAAAAATTCACACGAATCCCTCGATCAATATGGATACCACCAAAGTATTTAATCAAGGATGAAAATCCTTCGGCGCACATAAGGAACAGATCAGGCGACATTGGATCGCCTTGCCTTAAACCTCTGGTAGGTACAAAGAAAGGTAATAATTCCCCATTCACTCTGACAGAGATCCTGACAGACGAAACACACTTTAGAATTAATCTCACAAAATTATGATTAAAACCAAGCTTCAAAAGAATTGCTTGAAGAAAATGCCATTCAATCCGGTCATAAGCCTTCACCATGTCGAGTTTAACTGCACACGAGTAATTTTTCCCTCTTTTCCTTCTTTTCATTGCATGCACACTCTCATATGCCACTAGCACATTATCGGTTATCAATCTGCCGGGAACAAACGCACTCTGCTCCTGACTGATTACTTCATCCATGAACACTCTCATCCGGTTGGTAATAGCTTTAGCGGCAATTTTATACAAAACCGGACAAAGCGAGATAGGCCGGTACTGAGAAATCTGGACCGGGTTACGCACCTTTGGAATAAGCGTGATTGTGGTGTCATTTAGACCCTGAGGTAGATCACCCCATTCAAGAATTCCAAAATAGCTGGTGTAACATCGCCTTTAATCAAGCTCCAATGTCGCTGGTAAAAACCCGCCGTGAACCCGTCCACACCCGGGGCTTTAGACGGTGCCATTTGGAAAAGGGCCACTCTCACTTCCTCCTCAACAAAAGGCCGAGACAGATGCTCATTTATGTCATTCGTCACTCGACGAGGCACGAAATGTAACAACTCCTCCATATCGGTATACCCTTGTGAAGTTTACAAGGCTTGATAGAAGGAGAGAACCTCCACTTTATCTTCATCAGGAGATGCACACAGGGATCCATCTGATCTCTTTAACCCAGCTATACGATTGAGTCGTTTTCGCTGCGCCGCCTGAGCATGGAAATACGCCGTATTTCGGTCACCTTCCCGAAGCCACTGGACTCTAGATCTTTGCTGCATCCAAGTCTCCTCCTGTTTCAGTGCTTCACGCAATTGCTTAACAATGTGATTCTCCTCGTCAGAAGGCCCACGGCCCAGCGATCGCTGTCGGAGAAGGTCCAACTTCTTTTTGAGTTGTCGCACTTTTTTTGCAAGACAACCAAACTCACATACACCCCAAGGCACCAGGGTTCTCTCAACCGCAACAAGTCGATCAATGATCCCCTGTAATCCTTGGCTGCCACTACCTTTTCCCCAGGCTTCAATCACCAGCCGGTCATAGTCAATATGGGATTTCCACACGTTTTCATAACGAAACTGTTTCGGCACAAGACCACGTTGACAATAGATGGTATCTCGTTTATCCACCACCACATAAGAGTGATCAGACTCAATGGAGCTAATGTGTCTGACTCGTGAGTGCTCAAACCTCCATAGAAATTCAGCATTTGCTAGAGCCCTATCAAGACGGGCTTTTACATTTGAGTTGCCCGACTGCCTATTATCCCATGTGAACGACACTCCCGTCCAGCCCATGTCTTGCAGCGAGCACTCCTCGACCACTTCACGGAAGGCTCTCATCTGCCATTCTGCCCTCGCAGAGGTACTAAAATGCTCCGAGGCATGAAGGGTTTCATTGAAATCACCCATGCACAATCATGCTGAATGTGGCAAGGCATGCAGTGTACGAAGGAAACGCCAACTATGATGACGGTCCTCAGCCTTTGGTGCTGCGTAAAAGCCAGTAAACCGCCATTCCTGTGAGGGTTCATCCACCTTCTTCACCATCACATCAATATGGCACGAGCTGTGATTTTTTAGCTCGACCAACACATTCCTTGACCAGAAAAGACCAACGCCACCGCGTAGTCCGTCGCTGTCAACCGCAAAACACCCCGCAAAGCCTAAGGAGCCTTGTAGGTTTTTCACTCTCTCCCCTCTAATTTTTGTTTCCATGACAAAGAGGAGAACGGGAACTTCTTGCTTCACCACGCTGCGAAGCTCTCTAACTGTCTCGAGGTTCCCAAGCCCCCGACAGTTAAAACCGACACAACTCATTGATCCGGGCAGGGCTGACTCGCAGCCGCTGCCGAAGTTTCAGAAGTTGTTGGAGTTGGCCTCTTCTTCTTAGGAAGCCTGACGCTCCCAAGATCAGTTTCTCCTGCCTCGCCAGCCTCCCTTGGAAGAGTGTCACGATTCTGTCGCGTGTCTGCCCCATCCCCCGCGGTCAGCAACAAAGGTTTAATCTGCCGGTAGGTTTGCTTCTGTGGTCCTCCTTTTCGTTTCTGTCTATTCTTGCTTGGGGAGGTTACCTCAGCAGCACCATTTCCCACATTAGAAGAAGCCCTGGATTCTTGCTTATGCTTGGCACTAAACTGCTCCTTGCTGGAGCCCTCATTTGAAACAGATTTTTTCCTCTCATCCGCAGGCCTCAAGCCTGTACCAAAAGGCAGATTTCCTTGTGCATCCCGCGTCCCCGGCGTCGGACACAGTGTATCAGCATGTCCCAAGCGGCCACAAGAGAAACAGAAATAAGGGATATTCTCATACTGAACCTCGCATAAGTCTGTACTCTTTCTCTTGGCCGAGTCAATTAGGATCCATCTCCGCAAAGGTTTTTCCACATCCAGATTTACTCTTGTCCTCAAAAAACCTCCGACATGATCGAATTGAGTCAAAGTAGCATTCAGATCAATCTGACTTGCGATCATTTTATGATACTTCTGGTCCCTCAGATTAAACGGCAGATTCACAACCCTCGCCCAAACCTTCAAATTATTGAATTTCAACTCCGATGGGCGCATGCAGTCGTCGAACTCCGAGAGGATTACGGCATGTCTGCTAACGTGCCATGGGCATCCCTCCCATACACGATCATGGCCCCTCTGATTAGCAAACTCTGCCACAAACATATTTTCACCAACCGATCTGAAGAACAAACCTTTTGGGTTACCCCAGGCTGGCCTCAAAGCGCTAGATATCGTCCGTATGTGGAAAACGTCGCGATACAGCACCTTCTCCGCGATCTGCCACTTCTTTGGTACATCTTCATCCAGATCATCGATCACAAGTGGTGTGGCCTCCTCTTCCGTAATATCGAGTTTGCCAAGTGCTTCCTCCAGCCGTATGCGTGCAGACTTAGGAGATAGGTCTCCTTCCCCACGCCCGTTACCGCGCACGGGATCAGGATCCATCCCCGCCTGCGCTCAGAAGGCGCGCCACCAAGAGAGTAAGTCGCCGTCGTCACGTTCCACCCGTGAAACCCTAATCGCCTCCAACGAGAGCACCAGGTTTTTCGGAGGAAAATTATCAACTCAGCGCAACAGCTACATAAAACAAGTTTGAAGACGTTTGATTTACATCTTCATTGTTACGTGCTGTACCTACTAACGTGTCTAAAAATGATTTTTTCCAAAAATCATGAGCAAACTATGAGGTACTTATAGTTCAAATTTTACCAGTTTCCAACGGAATCGGCAGAATTTCTTATTTTTTCAAAAGAGGTGGATGGAAATCTTTTCATATGAAACAATTTGGTTATTTGTGGATATAACATGGTCTAGTGTTTTCAAAAATTATAACTCTCAAGATTTGCAACATATTTGTGTTTTGTCCTTCACAAAAAAATATTTTTTTCACCCGAAAAATGGAAAATAGTTTTTTTTACAATGAAAAGGAAACAAAAAGTATTATATGTGATGGAAAATATTGTATGGATGTCATATTTGAATTTCTCTCGTTTTTCTAATCGATATAGACATATTATTTGTCAAATTTCGATTTACGGATTTATAGATATGAATTATGCAATATTAAATAGAAAAGGCAAAAATGTTAATTATTACTCCCTCCGTTCCATATTAGGTGACTTTGAATTGGATATATCTAGACATATTTTAGTGCTAGATACATCCATTCCAAAGTCATCTAATATGGAACGGAGGGAGTATTTAAATTCAAGATTATTTGAATTCAAATTTATTATTAGTTATTAATTTTATTTAAATAATTGTTTGAATTCGCAAAATAAAAGAGTGTGACGTGATGGTCCAAGGGTTAAGGTTAACAGGATTGATTGGATAATACGTGAACAACACACCCGTTGTTTCTAGGTAGCTCACATGGAAGGAACTATGAAGTTAAGCGTGTTAGGGCTCGAGCAATCTCATGATGGGTGACTGACCGGGAAGTGTTAGTAGAAACGAGTAATTTAGATTAAAATTAAAAATGGTTAAAAATAAATGTGACTACAGTGTGATTAAATGGTTAAATAGGTGAAACAAAAAAATTTGAAAAAAAAACTGAAAAAACAATTTAAAAATTGCGTGCCTGGTCCCGTCGGCGTATCCCTGTTTACGCCGGCAGGAGATATGATTCGCCGATGGACGTAGAGGCCGACGGTAAGACGCCGACGGGCCCCGTCGGGCTAAGGTAACGCCGACGGGATTGAGGTCTACGCCGACGGGGCTCCACCGTCGGCGTATTGAGTGTGTGCTGTAGTGCGAGAGACTCGAGGAAGTAGGAGCATTTACAAGGGCACTTTGTACTACTTGGACATCAACAGGAGGCTATGCATATGTAGGGAGCCAGGGAAGGACATAGTGGGAGCGACGAAGGCCACAAATAGTAGTAGGCGTGTAAATTTCCCTTCCCCTCTTCCCAATTTTCTTTTCGGGTTTATACATATTATTTTCGGTCCTTGCTATGATGCAAAAATTAGAAGGCTATTAAGACTGCATGTGATCTGGTATCAAACAAATTTATCACCCTAATCCTTTGCCCTAATCTGATCTCTTGCCATGCAGCCTCATGTGATTGATTCAGTATGGATAATATTTCATCACTTTCACCGGCCTCATATTCTACTTATGCGAACAGAGGTGGCTCCCTCTTTTTGAGGTATGTCTTATTCATTTTTTATTTCATTAGTTACGCCAAATACTTCTGTACACTGTCATGCTGCTCCTTTAGGCATCACAAGCACTAATCTACTGCCATACTTTTATTGTGCATTTTTTGTTTGGTTTTGGCCCAGAGTCCAAATAATTCTGAATGTTCTTTGAAGCAAAGACACCATAGTATGCTCACATAACAATTTTTCCTCATATGTTATATTGGTTTCTACTGACATCCTTTATATATATCTCTACATCCACAAATTGTTTCATGTGATTGTTTTCCATGTTGTTTGATTTGGGAGGTTCTCTATCGACTTTATTAATGTATTCATTGTCGAGTAAGTTGGGAGGTACAAAAGAAAAACAGAAGTTGTAAAATATATATACTCTTTCTCTATACATGAGTACATAAAGTACTTTAACGGAGTTAGTTGTTTTTTATGTGTAAGAGTTTTAACTCACATAGACATGTATTTTGCAGCCTACATTAGTCCCAGTAGCCGCACGCAAGTGCTATAAGTAGATTCCTACAAAATAATGACAAGATTTGCTCTTCAATATTTTTTTCCGACAAGTACATGACTAAGGATTATCCCATGTTATCATGTTTCTCTTATCTCCTTCTATTGCTGTACTTCTATGTCACAGCTTGCGATCGAAACACGATGTATAATTTAAATAGTTTGTATCCAAATGAACTTGTAGTCATTTAGTTTAGCTTGATTATAAAAAATAGTACTCCAATGTCCATGCTAAAAAGATTCCAGCTTCGTAGATTAGAGTTTAAGAATGTCTACTGACGGACTGAATCTTGAGTCCATGTCACACAATAATTTCCTCTGGATAAATTTATCGACTAAAAAAATTGGGTTTACAAATTCCCGCTGCAACGCGCGGGGAATCATCTAATATATAATAGAGAGAAAAGTATGATTTACACCCCCCCCCCTAAATTTGTCTTAAGGTTCACTTTACAACCCTCAACTCTCATTTGGTTCAAGTTTCACCCCCGAACTCTAAAAGTTTATCGAAATACATCCATTTCATCATTTGAGTGGTTTGACGTGAAAAGTTATGTATTCGAAATGGTATATTTTGTTCAATACGTACATGAAATTAATCATTAGACATGGTGAAAAAACCCGTTTAATCGGTGAAAGGGGTGTATCCCAAACATTTTTTAAGTTCAGGGTTGAAAACTTGAACTAAATGTGTTACAAACTGAACTTTTTGGACAAGTTTAAGGGGTAAATTGGGCTTATCTCATATTTATATTCGTATCTTTGTCACTGGAGTAACACTTGGTGTTCACATGCCAATTTCATTTTATTCGATTATGCTTGGTTAAGTACACTTTTATGCAATAACCACATGAAAAAGCCTTATTTTCATCTGTGCTTTCGGGATATTTCTTAAAAAACGTGTGAAACGTCAAATGTGTTTCTTTTCTGAACAAAAAAAAAATATCAGACGTTTGATTTACATCTTCATTGTTACGTGATGTACCTACTAACGTGTCTACGTATAAGAAAAGCAAGTTGGGTCAACTAAAAAAAAAGTCGGCAAGACCTAGCTTCCATCCCCTATCTTGATCCTACCAGCTTCCGCCGCCGCAAGCACTCTACGCCCCACCCATCATCTGCCCTCCCATATCACGTTATGAGGTTAGGCTGAAAGGTCCGATCTTGTTATCAGGTCGGCGACCATGTTCCGCCGGCAGTTTGTGAATCTGATAGTGCAGAATCGGATCAACCACGTCTCTTCGCTACGCCGCATCGATGCGGCCAAGGAACTTTTCTATCCATCGATAAAAGAAGCAGCGGCGGCAATGGAGGAGGAGAAGAAATACAACAAGATCTTGCGGCGGCTGGCTGACCCGATCGTGAGCTTTGACCCATCCCCCACGAGTGTGATGTTTCCCGGTCTGGAATGGTTCGAGCTCTTCGCACCCGGCAGGAGCGAGGGCAGGATCGTCTACTCTAACAGGGCCGGCGAGACCGCCATGTTCGACGCTGACAAGTTCCTCTTGCTCACTCTGCCCAAGCTCTCTCAAGCCAAAGGATTTAACTCCGTGAGCCTCTCAATCACCCACCCAGGCGACGAGGAGGACAGCCTCTACGTCATGAACAGTTACCCCCAGGCTCGGCCATTGCCCGAAACTTGCAAGCTTCCCCGCTCCTGCTTCGAGGTCCTCGAGTACAGGCCCTTTCTCAATGATAAAAACGACGAAGACAAGTTCTGGCATTGGCGGCGTCTTCCTCCAGCTCCATTCATCCACCAACCTGGATACCGGCCCTCCTTTATCAGGTCCTACACCACCATCAAGGCTGCCGACGGCTGCACCACCATCTGCATATCGTCTGTCAACAAGGGAACCTACTGCTTTGACACGGCGTGCCTCGATCCCGCCCACCGTCTGGGGTGGAGGCACCTAGAGGAATGGAGGCGAGTCGGGGCGTGGCTGCTGCCGTTCGAAGGGAGAGCCGAGCATGTCCCTGAACTTGGCTTGTGGTTGGGCTTCACGCCCGGCAGAAAACCCTGCCACCTGTGCGCTGTGGACCTCTCCAGCATGGACCCTTGCCAGGCACCCACGTTGCAGCACATCTGGGAAGATGCCACCCTGCCCGAAGAAAATAATTGGGATCCTAGGATTCTCAAGCTCATCAACATGGGTGGCAACAGGTTTTGCATCGCCAAACACTTTGAACACAAAGACAAGCAGTTTCTCGTGCTCACTGGCGTCGAGCTGGAGCCTCCCAAAGACGGCAACAGCCTCCGGATGGTCCAGCACAAGCGCATTCGCTACCTGTTCAAGGACCTCGGTCTTGACTATGTGCTCTGAATAATCTTCCCTGTTGCTCTCTTGCATCCCCCATTACGTGTGTTCTCTGTCTGTAACAATTGCTAATGCTATTGTGTACCCTCTCCGTTCCAAATTAGATGACTCCCACATAGATGTATTTAGACATATTTTAGTACTAGATACATCTATTTGAGAGTCATCTAATATGGAACGGAGGGAGTATTTGTGTTGATACTTCAGATGCTTGCCTAGCTAGCTAGTGTAAGGGATTAATAATCGTTTCAAAAAAAAAATAAGGGATTAATAATTGGACGGAGAGCAGTAATATGCAACCAACTAAATTCAGTTGTCTTACAACAACCAATCTCATGCTAACACCATATATGGGGGGATAAAGAAAAATGTCTGCGTCGTCCAGCCCAGGGCGACTCGGGCGGAAGCGCAACCCTAGCGCCGCCACAGCAGTTTCTGGCATCCGGCCGCGCCGTCGCTGGAGGACGCCGCCGGGCGAGCCCCGTGTGGCTGACGGCGGGGCGCTCCCTCACGGCGGCTCCGGTCTGCAAGGGCGGCGGATCTGGGTGGCCCGGAGGTTCTCGACCGGGGTTGCGGCTGCTCGGCCTGTGTGAGGTGTGGGTGTCTGTCGCCGGAGTCCCATGGTGGCCGGCGGCGATGGACGTCCCGCAAGGAGCTCGGGTCGGGCGGGCATGGGGCGGCGCGGTCTTTTGGCCGGCGCCTTGGGTCACTGGCGGAGTGGCTTTGAAGATGGAGGGGCGCCGCCGCAGAGGTCGTCCGCTCCGGCGCATCGCGACTCGGGCGGCGACTTCGGGCAATGATGATCTGGGCCTCACTGGTTCGATCTTGACTCCGTTCAGATCTGGGCTGGTGAGGTCTAGCCAGAGCCGGTGGTGTGGGTGACATGGATGTGGCCTTGGCCACGCCGGCGGTATCCTGCAGCTGTGTACTGGCCTGCCCTCTTCACGCCAACATCATCGGTGAAGGTCAGTGGCGTGGGGGCGATGACCTGAGAATAATCCGAATAAAGGAGGTAGTCCTAGGGTTTGCCATCGCGCGAAGATGAAGATTCTGATGTAGGTTCTCTTTGATCAAGCCGGGATGTCGACCGAAAGGTTCCTGTCGGATATATACTGATTAGGCGTATATCAGATGGTAGTCAAAAGTGCCGGATTACCCGGGTGGCCCAACTGGTAGTGGGCTATGGTCCATTGGGCGGCCCAGTAAGCTGACGCGCAGAAGCCGGATTCTAGAAGGACCCGGATCACGGCCCACGTGATCTGGCTTGGAGGAGAACACGGATTCCTTACTTTCCAAGTTACTAGCTATCGTAGTCTTCTAGGTTTCCTATTCTGTATGCCCTAATCCGGCTATTATATAAAGCCGGACGGGAGATGAGGTAAAGGAGACGAAGCCATAGGCCAACTCGCCGAGAAGTTGATCCTCCGCGAGTAGCTAAACCTAACCTCACATTGTAATTGTTTGCACAGGCTTTAGCCCTGATTAGTGAGATTGCAGGAGTAGGAACGCCGTATTATTACGACGTACCGAACCTGGGTAAATCATGTGTCTTTGTCACCAACGCGATCCCGTTTCCCCACGTCTCTACCCGTAGTCTCATGGCACCCCCGTCTATGAAAACTACTACGATGTCTCGACAGTTGGCGCCCACCGTGGGGCAAACGACGTCAGGCGTTAAGTTCCGATCTGGGATACTCGGTGGAATCGGCAGTTCCATAACTGTCGGAAGCCTGGAGTTCGACAATGACGTCGGACGCTTCCTCGACAACGGATCCTACATACCGGCGCAAAATCATCTGGTAAGTGCCTGCGTGTTACCGATTGGATCTGCTAATATCTTTATCGGATTAACTGCAGAGGCCATGGGGTTTTGCGGTGCAAGCAAATTTATCCCACCCGCCCTGTACCTAGTCGAAGATGACTACGATCCCGGATTTTGCTCAGATCGCCGACATAAAAGTGATACACACTTTATCGGTATGGTGCAATCCGAAGTCGCCGAGAACACGGATGACGGAAATCCCGTGCAGGAGGCAGAAAGCAACAAATCCACTACAAAGGTGGAAGATCCGACACCCGCCAATCCAGCGATGAACTCGGAAGCTGACTCTGTGCTAGCCGCCATTGAGGCGAGATTAGAGTCAGAAACCGGATCAGATGATTTCGATTCCGAAGACGAAGACGTGGACGCCTTCGAAAGAAAAGTTAAATCTTTCCAAGAGGGATTCCATGAAGTACTAATGGCGAAACCGGCTGAAACCACGGACGCCGGCAGTCAGGAAAGCCCTAAAACCCCTCCGCCAGAGGAAGAGAGAGAAGATGGAGAAACCTCTCCGATATTTCCCAACGTCAAGGAATTGACAGAGGATGAACCTGTTAAAAAACCTCCCTCTTCCAAGAAAAAGAACAAGGCCGCTAAAAAACTCCAATAAAAACTCCGGAAGAAGAAATTGGCTGATCCAGCTGATGAAAGCCCGGAAGTAGGAGATGCAAGCGGAACAAAACCTGCGGAGAAGAAAACAAAAGAAATCCTTGTTCCGCCAATGACAGAGCAAGAAGAACAGGAATTGTTACAAACCCCAGTGGGATTACATGAACCCCCTGAAGTGCTAGAAGCCAGGAGACAAGCTCTCCAACGGCAGCAGCAACATATATTCAGAACTCGTGAACACCTCCAAAAAACCCAGGATGACATCAAACTCATGAAGGTAGAAATCGAGGAATACGAGAGAAAGAATAGATCTGGCATTAAACCTACAAGGTTACCTGGAATCGTAAGACCGGAAGTACTGCCGCCAAAAGAAAGGTTTCACAACCCATCTTGGCAAATGCAGGTAAACGGCAAAGATGCCAGAGGCGAACCAATATACAAAACCGCAGCAGAAAATGCGGAAGCAGCGTTTGCCATCCTCAACAATGACTTGTACTCCAATGGTGAAAAACTCCAAGGGGTGTATGATTTCCTAGGAAAAGCATTGCAACAACAACAGCGAGCCCAAGAGCGATCAGGGAAGTTGCATGATAACTCCGCCCTATGCAAAACAGCTACTTGCGCCGCTGGAGCACCTGGACCGGAAGAACCTGGAGATTCAGGTAATTCAAAGGATAAGAAAGAGGATTCGAGAAAAGACAAGAAAAATCCCGACAATAGAGATGAAGCGTCTAGAACCGGATCTCATCTACCGAAAGGTGGAAGTAAACCCCATGATCGGGAAGAAAAATACCGGAAAGATGGCAAAGCAATGCTACCTCCGAGACACCCTGCTGAAAAAGCCGGAAGACATCATGTACCTCACAGACGTGAGAGATCTCGGACACCCCCTAAGGATAAAGAAAGGCATAGGAGTAGAACTCCGCCTCATCCAAAAGGGCGCGATCTTGAAAGAAATAGAAATGATCCCGAAAAAGCGCGTGCGCGCAACAATGGAAAAGAAAGGAGTAGATCCCCTTCTGTCCATTCAGCCGGCAGATATTCCGCACACATGGATAGAGCGGAAAAGGATGATCTATACTTTAGACCTAAGTGTTTCACTGATAGGATCCGAAGGACAACCCTGCATTCTGGCTTCGCCAAGGTTGGTCCAACGTACCAGAAATATACCAGCAGTACAAATCTGGATACCTGGCTCTCAGACTATCATACAGCCGTCCAGATAAACAATGGGACAGACCTGGAAGCTGTAAAGTTTCTTCCCCTAATGTTACTGGATGGAGCCAGAGATTGGATCAATGGATTGCCGTCAAGAACTGTCGACAGCTGGGACGATATGGCTCGAGTATTCACTCAGCATTTCCGGGGAACGTACAAGCGCCCGAACAGCATCAACCAGCTGAACCGTTGCACCCAATTCGAGGATGAACCATACGTGGATTTCATCTCCAGATGGACTGCAATGAAGAATAGTTGTTCTGGAGTAACTCACGTACAAGCAATGCATACTTTCGTCAATGGCCTAAAACCCGGACTAGTACCGTTCATGGTTGGTTCCAAACAGCACAAAGATCTCGGATCTATGCTTACAATCGCCAATGAGCATGCTGCAGCCGAAGACGATATCAGAGCAAGAGGTGGCAATATCGACACACTGATACTGGCCAAGAAAAACCCTCGCTCTGAGAAAAAAGGAACTTCAGACGCAACACCAAAACCCAAAGAAGTTAATATAGCCTTTGGAAGTGAAAAAGGGAGCAAATGGAAAGGACGCAGTTCAGAACCAATCAACTACACTAAAGAAGAGTGGGAGAAGATTAAGTCGGAACCCTGCGTCCACCATTCGCAGTTTGGGAAACCCACCCATACGAACGCACAATGCCGGCTGAATAAGCACATGAAAGGCGGTGCAGTATCCGGAAACAAGGGGAAGAGTTCCAAAAGCAAATTCTCCAAGCAAAAGCCAGAAGCTGATAAAGAAGACAGTGAGTCGGACACTGACGAAAAAATCCAGGAACAACAACGGAAAGGCGAACCCAAGTTTCCGAGAGTTGATGGAGAATGCGCCCTAACTTTCCTAGCAACTCCATCAGCAAAGGTGGCGAAAAGAACACTTCGAGAAATAAACGCGGTTGTTCCGGCAACCCCGAAATTCTTGAAATATTCGAACACACCAATAACCTGGGATCAGTCTGATCATCCCGGAAATATCCCTGAACCCGGCACACAAACTCTTATTGTAAGCCCTATTGTCCAGAACACTAGGCTAAAAAGAGTGCCGATGGACGGAGGATCCAGCATCAACATTATGTACCTGGATACATTAAGACATCTGAAGATCTCCGAGACCCAGCTCAATCACAGCAACATACGCTTCCATGGCATTGTTCTCGGCAGGCAAGCACGATCCCTAGGAGAAATTTCCCTAGATGTCACCTTCGGAGAAAAAGATCACTTCCGTCAGGAAAAAGTATCCTTCGAGGTGGTGCCGTTC
Source organism: Alopecurus myosuroides (assembly GCA_028641055.1). Classification (NCBI taxonomy): domain Eukaryota; kingdom Viridiplantae; phylum Streptophyta; class Magnoliopsida; order Poales; family Poaceae; genus Alopecurus; species Alopecurus myosuroides. The sequence continues at coordinate 24,970,842 of CM054057.1, read as the reverse complement.
GAAAGCGTGTATCATGCGATACTCGGACGTCCAGCTTTCGCCAAATTTATGGCAAGATCATGTTGTATCTATAACAAGATGAAGATGCCAGAGCCGAAAGGAGGGGTAATCACCATAACTGGAGACTTCAAGCTGGCGAACAAGCTGGAAAAAGAAAACGCCCTTTGTGCTGAGAAAATCATAGCAAAGGAAGAGCTGAAGGAGCTGGCTAAGGAGGTATCGCCGACAGAAATGCCGGCAGGAAAAGAAACTCTGAAGCCAGCAGATAGCTTCAAGGCATCTGAGAATACAAGACAAGTAGTCCTAGATCCTAAAAATCCGACAAAATTTGTCGTCGTGGGAACTGGGATGACCGACAAATAGGAAGGCGAGCTCATCAAGTTCCTCCGTGAGAACTGGGATATTTTCGCCTGGTGTCCAGCTGACATGCCAGGCGTACCCAGGGAACTTGCTGAGCATCAACTCAAGGTGATTCTAGGCTCCAAACCCGTCAAACAAGGTCTCCGTCGATTCGACGGAAGGCTATTGGCAAGGAAATTATCCGGCTTTTAGCAGCAGATTTCATTTAGGAAGTAATCCACACTGATTGGTCTGCAAACCCGGTATTAGTACAGAAGAAAGACACTACTGCTCTTAGAATGTCTATATATTACACCGGCTTGAACAAGTTGTGTCCCAAAGATAGGTTCGCGTTACCGCGAATCGATCAAATAATAGATGCCACTGCAGGCTCTGAGCTTTTATGCTTTTTGGATGCTTATTCCGGGTATCACCAAATACGCATGAAAAAGGAAGACCAAATTAAGACTTCTTTCATAACCCCATACGGGATGTATTATTATGTAACCATGCCATTCGGCCTGAAGAACGCAGGCGCAACTTACCAGCGTTGCATGCAACGTTGTTTGCATAGTCAGATTGGCAAAAACGTCCACGTTTATGTAACATCCCAAGTCTGAAAAATAAGCCTTTAGAATGTTTGCTCTCTGTTATTTTATGTTTTGCATCATGGCATCATGTTGATTGCAATTGTTTTGTTGTTTTCCATTTGTTTTCCTCTGATTTCAGTTGTTTTCCAACTGTTTTCATTTGTTTTCCTTTGTTTTCTATTTGAATTTCAACTCAAAATTCAAACCTTTTGTTTCATCCTTGTGATGTTACAATTTCCAAAATGTTATTTCAAATAAAAACAACCAAATTGTTTCCTTTTCTTCCATAATGTTCATCTATTAAATTGTTGGTTTTATTCAATCAATTAAATCCCAAATCACTTTCAATTTCAAATCAAATGCATCAAACAGAACACTTTTGAACTTATAAACTTTAACAAGCCAATCACTAATGTTTAATCAAATTAGTCATAGGGTTACCCCATTAAAATCCTTGTTTTCCATGTTAATCAATTAATTCTAAATTGTTCCAAATTCAAATCATCTTCAAACAGCACCCAAAATGAGTTACCACAACTTTATACACATTGTCAATTCAATCAACTAATGTTAATCTTTTATTTCATAGGGGCTACCCTATAACAATGCTTCTTTTTCTTAATGGTTCATTAATATTAAAATTTCCCAATTTTGGTTTCAATACAAACATCATCTTTAAAATCTCACATTTTTGGAATCTACTCTTGGAAAATGGTTTCTAATTAACTAATTAGCCTAACTTATTTTTTTCTGGAAATTTTGGTAAACAAAACATTAACTTTTTCTTCCAAAAGCAATTGCTACAAAAAAAAAATAAAACAAACAAAAATAAGAGAGGAGAGAGGCAGCAGCTACCTAACCCCAGCCCAAGCCCATCTACCTATTCTTCGATGCCAGCCCGATACCCCTTTCCCCCACCTCCGTACACGCTCACGTCAGCCATGGAGGAAAGCGACAGAGCTTTCCCCCACAGCTCCAGCCCACCCCCCCCTCCTTATCTACCCCCCAAGGGGGCAACCCTAACCCTAGTTCTTCCCTCTTTCTCCCTCTCCGCCGCCGTTCTTCCTTCTCTCCTCCCACCTCCATTATTTCCTCTCTGTTCTGAACCCCAACACCACCCACCGCCACCGCCCCCATCTCCGGCGATCGCCGACGACGAGGGCGTCCTCCACGCAAGCCAGGACCGGGAATGGAAACGGCGTACCGCCGGCTATCTCCTCGTCCTCTCGGCGGCCACCGGGAGGCAGCCACGGCGGCCGCGCCATCGCCGGCAAGTCCGTCCGTTTCTGCGCTTCTGTTCGTCGACGACCATGGCAGGTGAGATCGCCACTGTCCCTGCCCTCTCCCCTCGCCTCCTTCCCTCTCCACCGCCGGCCGCCCGCATCCGCCCACTGCGGCCATCACCCGGCCCGCAGCGCCCGCACTAGGTGGCCACCGAACGCACCGGCAGGAGCCGCGGCGAGCGATCCCCGCCCTCGCTCGCTGTCTGTTCTGTCCGCCTGTCCAGTACGTGAGGTACCTGTTCGTTTTCAGTTAGCTCAGAAACCATCCCGCTGCAAAAGCACATACCCCCCGAGGCCCCTACCTATTACAACCGAGAGCAGCCAGCCCACTGGTTTGGTTCCCCAGCGCAATGCCAGAGGGGGTGGGTTCGAATCCCACCTCCCACCATAAATATTTTATTTTTCTTTGCAATGTTTTGGTACAGAAATTTACCAGAAATCACCAATAGGCCCCTGGCACTTAAAGTCTGCCCCTGGAAAATTATTTCTAAGTCCCTAGATCCATAAAAATGGCAGATTTGCACCCAATTTTGGAAATTGCATAAATAATTCATTTTAGCTCCAAATCCAACATTTTTTATATGTTTTCAATACCAAATTAAATGTTCTATCCAAATATAAATTTTTTTTACTGTTTTGAATATTTTAAATTGGTGCAAAATTTGAAAAACTTGTCAAATTCACTTAAATTTGCAAAATTCATAACTTGAGCATAAAAATTCCAAATTTCGCAAACCAAATTATGTTTTTCCAATCAACTTTTCATGTGCTTTCCCAAATATAATTTTTTTTTTCTCTTTTGAATAATTCAAATTGGTTAAAATAATTTAATTCCTTGTTTAATTCATTTAATATTGTTAAATTTGTCACTTGATCAAAACAAATTCTTTTGGGACATATAAAATATGTTTTCATAACCACAAAAGTATAAACTATTCAAATATGAAATTCACTCATGTTTTGCCCAAATAAAAATTCACATAAGTTCATGTTTGAATTAAATTCATTTAATTCTTGTTTAACTTGTTTAATTCCTAAATAATTCATTTGAAATCCTTTTGCAACAAGTGAAACATGTATTCCAACTAAAAGCTTGTTTTCCTTTCAAATATAAACTTGGTGATCTGTTTTGAACAATTTAATTTGATGAAAACAACAAATGCTTGTGTGACATCTTTAAGTAACCAAATTTTCCAAACTTAATAAATGATTTCCAAACCTTGTTAAACTTCTTTTCCACTTGCATCTATTGTTGTTATTTTGTTGTTATCATCATGCATGCATCATGGTAATCCACTTTCACATGGTAATTAAATTGTAGATCATTTGTTTCCACTTAATTCATGGACCCTTGCCATATGCAATCCAATTGCATATGGGTCCAATTAAATTGTGTTATATTGTCAAGTAGTTTATTCTGATGCATCTATTAACATGACATGCATCATCCCATGTTTGTGCAACTATGCCATGATATTGATTGTTTATCTTTCTGCATTGTCTGTTTGCTTCTTCCCGGATATACGACGACGTTGAGACCGACGATACTTACGACACCCCTTCTAAGGAGTTAGCTCAGTACCAGGCTACTGGGTTTTGCAGGCAAGTTATCACTCACATGAACCATCGTGTTCCTTTCAACATTGATTACCGATACTTTCCGTTGTTCTTTTCTGCTAGCCTTAGTAGTAGTTGTTTCTGTTACGAACCTATCACATGTATCCTTTAACCCTGATATTGCCTCACCTCCATACCTATAACCATCGTTTGAGCCCGTGTCTTACTAGCATGCTTAGGTTGATTTGCTCGAGTCTGTTACCCGTTACTTTCTGTTACTATCTCTATTATGTTCTGGGGGCTCGATGTTAATCAATCAATCATGCTAATGTTACTATTAATAATAAATTTGAGGATAAGGCACCGGCAGGAGGCCCATGAGAGGTTTTGAAGCCTGCTAGTGTCGACCCTAATAGGAAAAGGGTCTTGTCTACTGATCCATGATGAGCGCACTACCCGCATTTGGGAAGCGAGTATGGGCGCCCCCCTCAACTTGACCTGATTCGCATCTCGTCCAAATCGCCTCATTTAGTTCGTGTTTTCCATTTGCCGCATGCATGTTTTTGCGAGCCCAGGCCAGGGTGGAACTTTTGTAGTCGGCATATAGGGGGACACGGTCTTAGAGTGCTATGATGGTCCATTTTCTTCTGGGCTTGATTAGCCGTGCGCCCAAGGTTCTTTGGGCTTGATGCGAAGAATGGTTGGTTGTGTTGAGTGCCCCGCTTGGTGGGGTGATCTCCCATCTGGCGGGATATTCATGAGTGTACGGCCAAATTGGTGCAACCCTGCAGGGATAATCTTCTCGAGAAGCCGTGTTTTCCGCGGTTATGGATTACTTGGTGAAAGTACTGGCTAACAAGTACTCAGGACAACTTAAACATAATGATCAAACATGTTACACCCCATGATTAATAACTTGACTAGTAATAGGCTTATTGTCACAATAATTTGAACCATCATTATTACAACTGTGTGAGTTATCCTCGGATTGCTTCTTTGGATAAGGGGCGAGATCCAGGATGGGTTTGTTTGAAGTTATCTTTCAGTTGGTTACAATCCTCGATCTCATCTCCTTTCTGTTAGCCGGAAGTAGTATAATCTCTGTAGTTGGTTAGCGCAGACAGTTGCAGCATCTTTTATATCCCCTCTCGTCCGTTGAACCCAAGGCATCTGTGCTTGGTGTTGACGGGTTACACTTTGGTGAACTGTGAGTCTTGCTTGCCAGTACGTTTATGTACTGACCCCTTTGGGGCTGTGGTTTACGCAGACGACGATTCCGAGGATCTACATGGTGGCTACTACGTGGAGTATGACGACGAGACTGCTGACGAGTATATAGCGGACCCGGGCAGGATCCGAGACTTCGTGGATGGGCTCCGTCTGTTTGTTTCCGGCCTCTTAGGCCTATTTGGTTCTTGTCTGTACTCAGACATGTTGAATGTTTCCGCTGTATTGTAATGATGTATTGTTGGGGCATGTGCCCTCTGAATGATTGTATTTGCTATCTCTGCTCTAATGAGAGCCATTTGCAACTTATTTCAATCTTTTGTGTCGTAGAGATCTGTTGTGATATCACTTGTTAAACGCCGTTGACGTACCATGTGTGTATGGTTTGAAGTACGTCGACGGAAGTGCCTTTGATCTCTAGTGGATAGTTTACATCGACGATGGAATAGCAGGGCTTGTGTTGTCGCGCATAAGCGCAGGCCTACCAGGAAGCTGGGACGTGGGAGCAGTTATGCCCCATAATCCAAGCATCTGCTATCCAGTTCGTACGGTGAGTATCCCCTAGAAATCAGGGTGCGACAAATGGTATCAGAGCCTGTCTGCCTGTAGGATCCCTTTTTACTGGTCGCAGTTGAGTCTAGAAACTATTTTGTAGCTATGTAGGAAAAATGAAACGTGAGAGTAGGAATTCTGTTCTTTTTCTTCTTCCCCACCCACCCTCCCTTTTCTGGTAAGGAAGTGCAACGTTGTTTTCTCTTCTCATCTAAACCTTCAAGTTAGGATTTCACGAATCCTGGTTTCTCTAGGATGGTTATATCTACTAGACCATAGGAATGGAGGTGGTTGTGACATGATTTATCATGTTGCCTACTCACGATTGAGAACGGAGGCGTGCAAGCCCCGGAAGCAAATCCTCTATTCCTTAAGCAGTAGATATTGATCCTTTAGAAGCCCGGATGGGTTTTTCCGTAGTACCTCAGGAGTTTTGTTCTCGTTTTCCCCGGTGTTGCTTCAATATCCTGTTCTTCTCAACATCCTTTCGTCCGTTGAAATCTTGTTGTTGTTTTCCACTTCAAATCTTCTACCGACGTCTAATCAAAACTTCCTCGTAAACTATTGTCCAGTTAAAGTGTTATTTGATACCGGAGAATCACATTCCTTTGTGTCAACAACCTTTTTCACAACATACAACCCAATTCTGGTTCCACTAAGCAATCAAAACTCTGTTCACTCCCCGGGATCTCAAATGTTGACTTCCAACATAAGTAAGAACAATCCAATTCTAATGGGAGGCCACATATTCCTCGTTACTCCCATATTGCTGATTCTGACATTGATCTCATTCTTGGGTTGGATTGATGTCAATAACTCTGTTCCACCCTTATTACAGATAGTCTATTCTCCGAAGGAATCAAATTCTATCCAGCGATACACCCTCCATACAAAACCTATACCTCTACTAATATTGTTCCGGTGGTTTGCAAATTCCCTGACGTCTATCCACTGTGCACGATGTGTTTCACGTGTCACAGCTCAAGTGGATCTTCCCAAGAAGTATCCGGACCTTTTCTTTTCTCAGTAGGAATCTCGGGGCGCGATTCCTTCAAGGGGGGGCGTTTTGTAACATCCCAAGTCTGAAAAATAAGCCTTTAGAATGTTTGCTCTCTGTTATTTTATGTTTTGCATCATGGCATCATGTTGATTGCAATTGTTTTGTTGTTTTCCATTTGTTTTCCTCTGATTTCAGTTGTTTTCCAACTGTTTTCATTTGTTTTCCTTTGTTTTCTATTTGAATTTCAACTCAAAATTCAAACCTTTTGTTTCATCCTTGTGATGTTACAATTTCCAAAATGTTATTTCAAATAAAAACAACCAAATTGTTTCCTTTTCTTCCATAATGTTCATCTATTAAATTGTTGGTTTTATTCAATCAATTAAATCCCAAATCACTTTCAATTTCAAATCAAATGCATCAAACAGAACACTTTTGAACTTATAAACTTTAACAAGCCAATCACTAATGTTTAATCAAATTAGTCATAGGGTTACCCCATTAAAATCCTTGTTTTCCATGTTAATCAATTAATTCTAAATTGTTCCAAATTCAAATCATCTTCAAACAGCACCCAAAATGAGTTACCACAACTTTATACACATTGTCAATTCAATCAACTAATGTTAATCTTTTATTTCATAGGGGCTACCCTATAACAATGCTTCTTTTTCTTAATGGTTCATTAATATTAAAATTTCCCAATTTTGGTTTCAATACAAACATCATCTTTAAAATCTCACATTTTTGGAATCTACTCTTGGAAAATGGTTTCTAATTAACTAATTAGCCTAACTTATTTTTTTCTGGAAATTTTGGTAAACAAAACATTAACTTTTTCTTCCAAAAGCAATTGCTACAAAAAAAAATAAAACAAACAAAAATAAGAGAGGAGAGAGGCAGCAGCTACCTAACCCCAGCCCAAGCCCATCTACCTATTCTTCGATGCCAGCCCGATACCCCTTTCCCCCACCTCCGTACACGCTCACGTCAGCCATGGAGGAAAGCGACAGAGCTTTCCCCCACAGCTCCAGCCCACCCCCCCTCCTTATCTACCCCCCAAGGGGGCAACCCTAACCCTAGTTCTTCCCTCTTTCTCCCTCTCCGCCGCCGTTCTTCCTTCTCTCCTCCCACCTCCATTATTTCCTCTCTGTTCTGAACCCCAACACCACCCACCGCCACCGCCCCATCTCCGGCGATCGCCGACGACGAGGGCGTCCTCCACGCAAGCCAGGACCGGGAATGGAAACGGCGTACCGCCGGCTATCTCCTCGTCCTCTCGGCGGCCACCGGGAGGCAGCACGGCGGCCGCGCCATCGCCGGCAAGTCCGTCCGTTTCTGCGCTTCTGTTCGTCGACGACCATGGCAGGTGAGATCGCCACTGTCCCTGCCCTCTCCCCTCGCCTCCTTCCCTCTCCACCGCCCGGCCGCCCGCATCCGCCCACTGCGGCCATCACCCGGCCCGCAGCGCCCGCACTAGGTGGCCACCGAACGCACCGGCAGGAGCCGCGGCGAGCGATCCCCGCCCTCGCTCGCTGTCTGTTCTGTCCGCCTGTCCAGTACGTGAGGTACCTGTTCGTTTTCAGTTAGCTCAGAAACCATCCCGCTGCAAAAGCACATACCCCCCCGAGGCCCCTACCTATTACAACCGAGAGCAGCCAGCCCACTGGTTTGGTTCCCCAGCGCAATGCCAGAGGGGGTGGGTTCGAATCCCACCTCCCACCAATAAATATTTTATTTTTCTTTGCAATGTTTTGGTACAGAAATTTACCAGAAATCACCAATAGGCCCCTGGCACTTAAAGTCTGCCCCTGGAAAATTATTTCTAAGTCCCTAGATCCATAAAAATGGCAGATTTGCACCCAATTTTGGAAATTGCATAAATAATTCATTTTAGCTCCAAATCCAACATTTTTTATATGTTTTCAATACCAAATTAAATGTTCTATCCAAATATAAAATTTGTTTACTGTTTTGAATATTTTAAATTGGTGCAAAATTTGAAAACTTGTCAAATTCACTTAAATTTGCAAAATTCATAACTTGAGCATAAAAATTCCAAATTTCGCAAACCAAATATGTTTTCCAATCAACTTTTCATGTGCTTTCCAAATATAATTTTTTTTTTCTCTTTTGAATAATTCAAATTGGTTAAATAATTTAATCCTTGTTTAATTCATTTAATATTGTTAAATTTGTCACTTGATCAAAACAAATTCTTTTGGGACATATAAAATATGTTTTCAAACCACAAAAGTATAAACTTTTCAAATATGAAATTCACTCAATGTTTTGCCCAAATAAAAATTCACATAAGTTCATGTTTGAATTAAATTCATTTAATTCTTGTTTAACTTGTTTAATTCCTAAATAATTCATTTGAAATCCTTTTGCAACAAGTGAAACATGTATTCCAACTAAAAGCTTGTTTTCCTTTCAAATATAAACTTGGTGATCTGTTTTGAACAATTTAATTTGATGAAAACAACAAATGCTTGTGTGACATCTTTAAGTAACCAAATTTTCCAAACTTAATAAATGATTTCCAAACCTTGTTAAACTTCTTTTCCACTTGCATCTATTGTTGTTATTTTGTTGTTATCATCATGCATGCATCATGGTAATCCACTTTCACATGGTAATTAAATTGTAGATCATTTGTTTCCACTTAATTCATGGACCCTTGCCATATGCAATCCAATTGCATATGGGTCCAATTAAATTGTGTTATATTGTCAAGTAGTTTATTCTGATGCATCTATTAACATGACATGCATCATCCCATGTTTGTGCAACTATGCCATGATATTGATTGTTTATCTTTCTGCATTGTCTGTTTGCTTCTTCCCGGATATACGACGACGTTGAGACCGACGATACTTACGACACCCCTTCTAAGGAGTTAGCTCAGTACCAGGCTACTGGGTTTTGCAGGCAAGTTATCACTCACATGAACCATCGTGTTCCTTTCAACATTGATTACCGATACTTTCCGTTGTTCTTTTCTGCTAGCCTTAGTAGTAGTTGTTTCTGTTACGAACCTATCACATGTATCCTTTAACCCTGATATTGCCTCACCTCCATACCTATAACCATCGTTTGAGCCCGTGTCTTACTAGCATGCTTAGGTTGATTTGCTCGAGTCTGTTACCCGTTACTTTCTGTTACTATCTCTATTATGTTCTGGGGGCTCGATGTTAATCAATCAATCATGCTAATGTTACTATTAATAATAAATTTGAGGATAAGGCACCGGCAGGAGGCCCATGAGAGGTTTTGAAGCCTGCTAGTGTCGACCCTAATAGGAAAAGGGTCTTGTCTACTGATCCATGATGAGCGCACTACCCGCATTTGGGAAGCGAGTATGGGCGCCCCCCTCAACTTGACCTGATTCGCATCTCGTCCAAATCGCCTCATTTAGTTCGTGTTTTCCATTTGCCGCATGCATGTTTTTGCGAGCCCAGGCCAGGGTGGAACTTTTGTAGTCGGCATATAGGGGGACACGGTCTTAGAGTGCTATGATGGTCCATTTTCTTCTGGGCTTGATTAGCCGTGCGCCCAAGGTTCTTTGGGCTTGATGCGAAGAATGGTTGGTTGTGTTGAGTGCCCCGCTTGGTGGGGTGATCTCCCATCTGGCGGGATATTCATGAGTGTACGGCCAAATTGGTGCAACCCTGCAGGGATAATCTTCTCGAGAAGCCGTGTTTTCCGCGGTTATGGATTACTTGGTGAAAGTACTGGCTAACAAGTACTCAGGACAACTTAAACATAATGATCAAACATGTTACACCCCATGATTAATAACTTGACTAGTAATAGGCTTATTGTCACAATAATTTGAACCATCATTATTACAACTGTGTGAGTTATCCTCGGATTGCTTCTTTGGATAAGGGGCGAGATCCAGGATGGGTTTGTTTGAAGTTATCTTTCAGTTGGTTACAATCCTCGATCTCATCTCCTTTCTGTTAGCCGGAAGTAGTATAATCTCTGTAGTTGGTTAGCGCAGACAGTTGCAGCATCTTTTATATCCCCTCTCGTCCGTTGAACCCAAGGCATCTGTGCTTGGTGTTGACGGGTTACACTTTGGTGAACTGTGAGTCTTGCTTGCCAGTACGTTTATGTACTGACCCCTTTGGGGCTGTGGTTTACGCAGACGACGATTCCGAGGATCTACATGGTGGCTACTACGTGGAGTATGACGACGAGACTGCTGACGAGTATATAGCGGACCCGGGCAGGATCCGAGACTTCGTGGATGGGCTCCGTCTGTTTGTTTCCGGCCTCTTAGGCCTATTTGGTTCTTGTCTGTACTCAGACATGTTGAATGTTTCCGCTGTATTGTAATGATGTATTGTTGGGGCATGTGCCCTCTGAATGATTGTATTTGCTATCTCTGCTCTAATGAGAGCCATTTGCAACTTATTTCAATCTTTTGTGTCGTAGAGATCTGTTGTGATATCACTTGTTAAACGCCGTTGACGTACCATGTGTGTATGGTTTGAAGTACGTCGACGGAAGTGCCTTTGATCTCTAGTGGATAGTTTACATCGACGATGGAATAGCAGGGCTTGTGTTGTCGCGCATAAGCGCAGGCCTACCAGGAAGCTGGGACGTGGGAGCAGTTATGCCCCATAATCCAAGCATCTGCTATCCAGTTCGTACGGTGAGTATCCCCTAGAAATCAGGGTGCGACAGTTTACGTGGACGATATTGCTGTCGTAACCAAGGAAAAATACACACTCCTTGAGGATTTGCGAGAAACCTTCGAAAACTTGCGCACTTACAAGATGAAGTTAAATCCATCAAAGTGCGTATTCGGGGTTCCCTCAGGAAAACTTCTGGGTTTCATCGTTTCTCATAGAGGAATAGAAGTTAACCCGGAAAAGATCAAAGCCATCTTGAACATCTCCAAACCTACGTGGTTGAAAGATGTCCAAAGATTGACGGGTTCCGCTGCTGCCGTCAGCAGATTTATTAGTCGGCTGGGGGATAAAGCCTTACCACTCTACAAGTTGCTGAAAAAATCCGACAAATTCGAGTGGACAGAAGAGGCCGATGCAGCGTTAACCCAGTTAAAGGAAACTTTGATGAAAGCTCCGATTTTGGCATCCCCAAAAGACGAAGAACCTATGTTATTGTACCTCACGGCTACAAACAGGCTTATTAGTGCAGTAATTGTTGTGGAACGGAAGAAAGATGAACAAAGCATACCAGACCAGCATCCGGTATATTACATAAGCGAAGTTTTCTCCGAGTCCAAGCAAAGGTACCCACACTACCAAAAACTGGCATATGGCGTATTTTTCGCATCTAGAAAGTTACGTCATTACTTTCAAAGATATTCCATAACAGTGGTATGTAAAGCAGCACTAGGGGATATAATAAACAATGCAGAGGCAACGGGCCGAGTAGCCAAATGGGGTATCGAGCTAGCATCCTTCGATATTAAGTATCAGCCAAGGACGGCAATAAAATCCCAGGTTCTGGCAGATTTTGTCGCCGACTGGACGGAAGCAATGGAGAAAACACCAATGCCGGAGTCCGAGTACTGGATCATGCATTTTGACGGATCCAAGATGAAGGAGGGCGCCGGAGCTGGGGTAGTCTTAAAATCCCCTAAAGGAGATACAATGGAGTACGTATTACAAATACACTTCAACGCCAGTAACAACGTGGCAGAATACGAGGCATTGCTTCATGGCTTGCACATTGCAAAAGAAATAGGCGTCAAGCGCATATTGTGCTACGGCGACTCGGATTTGGTACAGCACCAGCTTAACCAAACCTGGGACGCAAAGAGCCCTATAATGGCCGAATACCGGAGAACGGTGGACGAGTTCGCCATTTGTTTCTTTGGATTCGAAATACTCCACGTAAAAAGGGAGGAAAATTGGAATGCGGATGCATTAGCCCGCATGGGGTCATAAAGGGTAAAAATCCTACCAGCAGGTGTATTCGTCCAGCATTTGTACGAGCCATCCATAAAAGGTGGAGATACCGATTACCCCCTGGCTTCCGAATCAATTGAAGTTATGCTCGTTAACCCGGAGTGGACAATCCCATATTTAAACTTCTTAGTAAATCAGAAGTACCCGGAAGGAGCAGACGAAGTCTTGCAGAGACAAATTCAGCGTCGATGCAAAGGATACACGGTAATTGATAATTGCCTGTATAAACGCAGTACTTCCGGAATCTTTCTGCGGTGTATTTCACCAGAAGAAGGACGAGAAATCCTGCAAAAAATCCATGCCGGAGATTGCGGACACCATGCTCAATCAAAAAGCATAGTTAAAAAAGCATTCCGCGCCGGGTTTTTCTGGCTAACAGCCAAGACAGATGTTGAACACATAGTTAACACATGTGAAGGGTGTCAATATTACGCCAAGCAGACCAATATGCCGGCCCAAGCACTCAAAACTATCCCAATTACATGGCCGTTTGCGGTCTGGGGCTAGACATGATGGGACCGTTCAAAACTGCGCGAGGCGGACTTACACATCTACTTGTAGCTGTGGACAAATATACCAAGTGGGTGGAGGCTAAACCCATCAAAAAACTTGACGGTGTAACTGCCAGAAATTTCATCATTGACATAGTCATGAGATATGGCGTTCCACACAGCATAATAACCGACAACGGGACAAATTTCTCCATTGGAGAGTTGGCAAAATATTGCCGACAAACGGGAATTCGCCTAGATCTTGCATCTGTGGCACACCCGCAATCCAATGGCCAGGTTGAGCGAATGAATAGCTCAATCCTGCAAGGAATACGCCCAAGACTCGAATCTCCTCTTCATAGAGCAGCTGGAGCATGGGTAGAGGAGTTACCTTCCGTGCTGTGGAGCATTCGAACGACGCCAAACAGGTCAACTGGGCAAACCCCGTTTTTCCTAGTTTACGGTGCGGAAGCTATTCTTCCAACGGACATGATCCATGATAGCCCAAGAGTGCGGGATTTCGATGACTCGGATGCCGAAGAAGCACGACAGGATGCCGTCGATCTCTTAGAAGAAGAACGAGAGCTTGTGCTTCAAAGATCCGCCATTTACCAGCAAGGTTTACGACGTTATCATAGTCAGAAAATCAGGCATCGGTCTTTTAAAGAAGGTGACTTAGTGGTGAGATTGGTGCAGCAAAGAAAGCACAAATTGGCCCCAGTTTGGGAAGGACCATTTGTAATCAGCAAAGCTATGAAAAATGGGTCATATTATCTTGTAGATATTCGGGACACGAAAGATGATCCCGAGAAGCCGAATCGCAAAAGAAAGAGAAAGATAGATGATGAACTAGGAGAGACAAACATGCCTTGGAGCATCCAGCAGTTACGTCCCTTCTATACTTAGTTCAATTTCTATGTAAACATCTTTGAGATCATGAAATAAAGTTGTCGGAATTCTTATATCCATGTTTTTACAAGTTCATTATAGTACAAAGCATGATTCCACCTTATCTATTTCCCAATAATCTTACAAAATACTCAATGTTAACCCGAATTGTGCCTGCGTGCTCGGTGTTTAAAAACTGAATGATTTTCAGCCTGCTAACGGCAAAGGAAACTCGGATTGTGCCTGCGTGCCCAAGTTTCAAAAAATTTCCTTACGTATTTTTCTCTAAGTATTATCTGATTGTTTATGTGTTGGGTCACTGGAGCTAGTTAGTAAAAATGCCTTTAGTATGATCCATGTTTCCGAGTTCAACCTGATCGGTTATACCCAGTTACTCGGCATGACGATTCATAATACTATTGAGCCATTTCAAACACTAAGGACAGTTAAAACATATAAGCCAGAGAACTTAGAAGATAAAGGAATATTAAAACCCGAAAACCTTGCAAAGAATTTCACAATTAAAACTGCAAAAGGCGGAGTTCTTGTTTATACAAAAGGAATAGAAGCATTACAATATGAATTACATTGTAAAAGTGCAGTAATGCTCCTATTGTCTACTTTCACCATCCAGGTTCAGGGCAGCCCTTCAAGCGTCCGAGTCTTCCTCGCTGCTATCATTCTCGGGGACTTCCGGGATCTCCTCTTCTGGATAAGTGATGGAGATGTTCACCATGGAGGCGATCTTGGTGGCGTGGCCTTTGATTTCATCAAAGATGGTGGATCGCTGAGTTTCCGTGTATCCTTGGGGGATACCGGACGCCACGCGCCAAGACTTTGCACCAGGGTAGTGCATACGCATAAGGCCGAGTGCCATGCGTGCACCACCCCGTGCAGCGGAGCGTAGGATGGATTCCCTGGACTCCGCCACCTCCAAGATGGCACCCGGAAGTTTTTCAACTTCCGAGAACTCCCCAGTCCTTGTGGGAAGGAGCTTGTTGACCAGCTGCATGCCAGCAGCTCTGATCGCAGTCCACGTCTTCCCAAAGGCTCGGATTCTATCAATCCGAGTGATATCTGGGTTACCTCCTGTTTTTTCAGACAAAACAACCAAAAAGGTTAAGTGAAAAAGCAGAGAAAGAAAGCAAGACATGGACAAATGGTAAATGAAGTAAAACTTACCGATGATCTGGTCGATTTCGGAGCCTTCCTCCAGGCGCAGATTTAGGGCATTTTCCAAGTTCTGAATGGTGGAATTGTCCTTTTCAGCCTGTTCGGAAGCCTTGGAATGAGCAATTCCAAGGGCCAGATTGCTGGCTTCCAGATCCTTTTGGGCCTTCATAAGTTGCTTATGAAGGTCCAGGTTTTCCTCACGGAGACTGGTAGCGTTTCCGGCATCTTCAGCTATTTGCTGGGCCTTAGCCAAAGCAGCTGGAAAGCAAGGAAAATTCCGAGTTTAGAAAAAATCCCGGAAAAGTACTTAGACAAAAAGCTGAATAAAAAACTTCAGAGGGAAAAAAGTTTACCTGTTGTTTCCTTCAGCTGCAGCTGAGACGATGCCAGCTCCGTCTCTTTCACCTCAAGAATAGAAAGAAGATTTCTAACTTCCTTGTTCTTGACGGAAAGTTTATTGAAAACTTCCATGTTAATGGTTTCGGCGGTTTGCTGGAACACGACAAGGAAAAGAGTAATTAAAAAGCATCAAGGCAAAAAGTATACATTTTGACTAAATGCTTGGGGGCTAGAGTTAAATACCTGGCTCATTCGCTGCAAACCCGCCAAGTTTTCATTGAACTCCTTTGCGTACTCCGCAAAAAGAATTCCGGCCGCGCTTAGGCCGTCGTTGAGGTTCTTGAAGTCCTTGTAGAAGGTGGGAATCTCCTCATCGATTGTCCGAGAAGAATTTCCCACCTCTGGGGCCGCCCTTTCCCTCGTGTCCGTGTCCGGCACAACGGGCTGGCTGGGCTCCAACGACTCGGTGGTGGGAGCTGTGGCATGTTCTTCCGCCATCGTGGACGGTGTGTCCGGGGCGATGACGGGAGAAGGTTGAGAGCCTCTGCCGGACGTAACCTTGTGCCTTTTTAGCTTCTTTGGCTTCAAGGTGGAGGGAGGCAGGCTAAAGGCAAAAACAAAAACCCGGAAAGGTTAAAACTCCTAAGACGAAAGAAAACTTCGACAAAAGAAATAAACCCGGATGTTCTAACCTGGAGGTAGCGACGGGAACCCCGTCAAGATCGATGATTTCCTCAGAAGAGGAAATCTTCTTGCGCTTGCGCCAACCTACAAAGGGGGCGTGCAACGCCTCCAGATCAGCTTCGGAGGCAAGCTCCAAGTCAGGAAGATCAGCAAGCTGTCGAAAAGAAAAAACAGAGTTAGAAGTGAAAAATCCGAGAAAGTATGGTAAAAGACCACCCAAAATGACTGAAAAAAATACCTTGGGAGCCGGATTGTCAGCTGTATACATCGGCCGACTCGCTTCGTATTGGTCGCGCGATACGACCAATTGGTTCACGCGCCGCCTCAGATCCCTCACGGCCCAGTCTTTGCTGGTTGTCCGCATTTTGTCGTTGGCGCCCGTGTACTCGCAAAGTAGACGGCCGCCATGATTGGCTAATGGCTGGATCCGCCTTTCCAACCAGCAAAGGACCGTGTCCATGCCGGTTAGAGGCGGATCCAAGGAGGTGAGCTTGGCAATGCGCCACTTGATCCTTAGTAGATCAGGCGGCAGGACTTGGACGGCTTCTGTTCCCCAATTCTCTTGGGGAACAACAGCGGTGTTGGTGAAAGGTGGAACCCCGATGGCCTTTGTCGGAAAAGGAACATCGGGATGATAGAAGAAGGAACCCGTCCAGAATTTGACAGATTCCGAGGTTCTAATCTTGGGGAACCATTCCTCCCTAAACCTCCTAAGGGTGAAGGAGATGGTCCCGCAAGTCGGGACTGCGCTCTCCAAAGAGTTCCGCTTAACCCCGATACAGTACAAAAAGAAGTCTAACCTAGGTTCTATGCCTAGGAAACCCTCGAAGAGGGCCTGAAACCCGGCCATATAGAGAATGGAATTGGGTGGCAGGTTATGAGGTTGAATGTTGTAGTGGGAGAGAACTTGGAGGAAGAAGGCGGAAGGTGGCAATCACATACCTCTTAGGAGATTGGAGGAGAGAAGAACCTGTTCTCCGTCGTTTGGCTAGGGTTCGTTCTCGTCCTCAGGGAGCCGCCATTTCCCTTTGAGCACCAACCCCTCCTTTTCCATGTTTGGAAGGAGGGATGGGGGAATGCTGCAAGCAACCCAGTTGCCGGCAGTTTCCACTTCTTCGTCCGTTCCGGCGGCGGCGGATGCGGCGGCCTCCGCAGCGGCGAGCTCGTCGCCGAGAAGCGTGATTTTCTCCTCCGCCGTTTGGGGAGCAAACGGCGGAGATGGCGCGGAGCTTGAGCCCGCAAGATCCGCGGTGGCGGAGAGGTTCCCTCCGTCCACCGCGGAATCCACCATCTTCACCGGTTCGCCGCCGCGCGTCGGAGAATCCAGCTGGGGATCCATTTGGTTGATGATGTCTTCGATGTCTTGCGTGACAGTGTGCGGGTGAAGGTGGTGAGGATGCCATTGGGTGGCGGCGCGGCTCGTCTCCGGTGACGATTCTGGGCGCAGTGGGCGTTCGGTGTTTCTCTGCTTGGGAGCTTGGGCGCTAATGGCGTTCGGAGTGAGAGCGGAAGGTTTGATGGGAGGACGACGAAGGTTATTTATAGCCGGAAATCCGTCATGATGCGTGCTAACGGCTCTTTTGACCGTTGGATGTTCAACGCGTGTCACTCGCCGGAAAATCCGGGAAATGAATCGACATGGTGATTATGATTATCTCCTCGTTTCCCGCGAGAATCTGTCAGAGATATGTTTCTGGGTTTCCACTCAAAACCCAAACGTCCCTTACGTCATCAGGATTAAAGTGCTGACGTAGGAAGTTCCTTCTCTGCGAAGGATCGTGAGAGAAAAGCCGGATTCCCCGAATTCCGAGTTTTACGTTACCATCTCTTTTCAAAAGAAGAATAAGAAGAATCAAGACTGCTGGCCAATATTTCTCGGACAATATGCATTTGGCGAAAGACGGCAAATCAGAGTTTTAATCCTTCTTGGGGGCTACTGACGAATATATGGATCCTGGACCCTGCGAATAAGGACACCCCCTCTCAGGCCCAAGGTTGAGGGCCCAAGAAGAGGAGCCCTTGGAATACTCTAGAAGGCCCACGTGAAGCCCACCTGCACTAACTTGCGGGTTAAGATAGGAAACATGTAACCGACCTAGTTAGGGTTCGAGTCCTCTCCGGGTAGGATTCGAGACCTAGCCACCTATATAAGGCCAGGAGAGCCCCCCCGGGAGGGAAGCAAGAAATACCGCACGGCCTAAAGCCTTGAACTCGAGACCTACTCTGGATTCGAGCACCACCTTTGTAACCGATCTAATCATCAATACAGATCGACACGAGGCAGGAGTAAGGATTTTACCTCTACGAGGGCCCCGAACCTGGGTAAATCTCGCCCCCTGTCTAGCCGACGATTCCACCAGCGCTCATGGGTTCTCCTAATCGAAACCCGATAGGTTCACCGAAGGGATTTGTTGAGTCAGGGATTCGACAGCTACTGTCGGATATATACTGATTAGGGGTATATCAGATGGTAGTCAAAAGTGCCGGATTACCCGGGTGGCCCAACTGGTAGTGGGCTATGGTCCATTGGGCGGCTCAGTAAGCTGACGCGCAGAAGCCGGATTCTAGAAGGACCGGGATCACGGCCCACGTGATCTGGCTTGGAGGAGAAGACGGATTCCTTACTTTCCAAGTTACTAGCTATCGTAGTCTTCTAGGTTTCCTATTCTGTATGCCCTAATCCGGCTATTATATAAATCCGGACGGGAGATGAGATAAAGGAGACGAAGCCATAGGCCAACTCGCCGAGAAGTTGATCCTCCGCGAGTAGCTAAACCTAACCTCACATTGTAATTGTCTGCACAGGCTTTAACCCTGATTAGTGAGATTGCAGGAGTAGGAACGCCGTATTATTACGACGTACCGAACCTGGGTAAATCCTGTGTCTTTGTCACCAACGCGATCCCGTTTCCCCACGTCTCTACCCGTAGTCTCATGGCACCCCCGTCTATGAAAACTACTACGATGTCTCGACAGTTCCGCCGGCGAACTCCCATGGGTGACGCCTGGAGATTGCTGGATCGGTGGAATTCGATCGCAATGCTCAGTCATTGAAGGTGAGATTGAAGGACTAGCAACGGTGTTTGGAGTCTTTGCATCGATGGGGAACTGGCTTGGAGTTACAAGATTCGTGGCAGCCGTATGTCAGAGGGGGCGACAATATGCATGAAGTCCAACGTTCTACCTTTCAGGGTGAAAACCCAAGGTCTGGCCTTAATTGGTTGTGCCTGGCACTGGTCTTCTTGGAGCCGTTGTTTTGAGAGCAAGGATTATCTTCTGGGTGAAAACTCAATGTCTGGCCTTAATTGGTTGTGCATGGCACCATTCTTCTTGGAAACGTTGTTTTCGAAGAGATGGACATCAGCTGTTGTTTAGGTGGTGGTTGTGCGGATACCGCGAGGACTGTAACTCTATAGCGGGACTTTTCTTTTTTATTTTTCTTTTTATTGCCTTTCGGCTGTGTGCATCCATTGCGTTGTTGCAGAGGCCGGGTGTAATTTGTATCTCCGCGATATTAATATACTTCCCTTTATCAAAAAAAAAAAACGCATACAATTCTGCATACTTGCACCCGAGTTGGATTTCATCATATAATTTTAGTTCAGTGAGGCCAACAGTTGATCGTGTCTCAGTTATCTTCTAACAAAAAAAACGCCACGTAATCTCTTTCCCGTAGGGTCCAGATCTTATATATTGTAGTATACTCTATTTTTTCATAAAACAGACATTGTCCACCTCACCTTACGATTAGGCACGCATCATTCACTATGGGATTGGCTCAATACGCCGGCGGTACCCCGTCGTCATAGACACCTTTCCCGTCGGCGTAGTAGTAGACCGACGGTGGCCGTTGGCATATGCCCCGTTGGCGTCTACCTCTGTCGGCGTAGCCCACGTGTCGTCAGCGTAAATTGAGGCTATGCCGACGGGTCCCACCGGCGTAGGTTTGCAGGACTTTTACAATTTTCTTTTTTCAAAAAATTAATTTTTTATATTTTTTCGATTTTTTATTCCACCTATTTAACCACTTAATCACACTATAGACATATTTATCTTTATCTCTAGTTTTTTTATTTTAATCTAAAAATATGTATGATCATATGAGTTTGAGTATGTTCCCGTCCCATAATCTACTCATTGTCGTCCTTAGAGCATCTCCACGAGCATCCATCTAATTTATATCCGACATTTCCCAATGGTATCCCCTTTGGGGTGTCGGACTTGTGTCCGCCACAATAGGGGTGCTGCCCATAATCAAAACCTCAAAAATTTGTAGATCAAATACACAAACACCTTGCATTCATATATCTACACCATAGCATTTTTCGT
Source organism: Alopecurus myosuroides (assembly GCA_028641055.1). Classification (NCBI taxonomy): domain Eukaryota; kingdom Viridiplantae; phylum Streptophyta; class Magnoliopsida; order Poales; family Poaceae; genus Alopecurus; species Alopecurus myosuroides. The sequence continues at coordinate 24,950,439 of CM054057.1, read as the reverse complement.
AGATGTTCTTACATTCAAATAAAAAATACACTAGAATTGCGGGAAATTAAAACTACCCCTAACTATCCTAGGCGCGGCTTGGGTCGTCCTACTCATCATCATCATGGTGGCGCCGCCATATTGGAGGGCCCAACATCGATGTCGTTCGCCACCGGATCGGCGAAGTACGATAGGGAGCTAGGCGAGGGGTAGGCCACCTGCGCGAGCCAACACTCCTCCCTGGCTTGCACCCCATCCCGTGCAACTTTGACTGGTACGAGCGAGCGCGCATGCGCTTGTTGTCGCGCACCATTGTTTCCCACATGCGGGTAAACAACCGCCGGTCCACCTCCTTATCCATCTCCCTAGCTTCGTGGCCCCGATGGAATGCGTCCTCTGCCCAGGCGCAGTGCGTGTTCGTCGCTACAGGATGTCTAGGACACATGTCGCCTTGTCCGCGTGGCATTCAACTCCTCGCGGGCCGCTCTTTGGGCGAGAAACATTGGTGCTGGATGGGAAGCGACGCGAGGGCGAGAACGCGTCGGTGCTCGCGTTCCATCGGAGTAAATGGCGGCGATACGTCTCCACCGCGCTGGATTTGACGTCGCTTGGGAGCCGGGAAGGCTACATCTCTCATAAATGCAACACATGTCATGACCACTACATCTTCAGACTGAATTTGGTACTTCAGAGCAAATAATAATAGAAAAACATCACGGTAGCTTCTCTATTGGCAGATTGCAGTGTTGGAGCAGCGGGAGGATATCGAAGATCAGAGCAGCATCAGCAGGTGCCATACCAGAGTAGCAGCATAAGGCTAGGGGCTTCAGACCTGAGCAGTAGCAGGGGCGGGGACCCTTCGAGGGAAGGTCAATGGCGGAAGGAGCTTGTAGCCTACTACAGCACACACACACATGAGGACGTCGGTCATTCAAGTTGAGCTTGGCGGTGTACTAGGCGACAACGCACACTACAAAACGGACCGGCTGGGTGGCCTTGGCACAAAACGATGAATCTCTTTGGGTGGCGCCAGCCACGGTAGATTTAGACGGGCGGGCGGGCGCTGGGCTGTGGTTTGGGCAGGACGTCTGTGGCCGAGCGACGAGGCGCAGAGGCGGTTTTGGGTGGTTGTCGGTGCCAGGGGACGATGAAGATAGCGATGTAGGATAGAGGAGGAAGTGAAAGAAAGAGTGCTTGAGAGACGTGCACATTGCAACGGAAATGGTTGGCTTGGGTCGATGCCGGGCGGTGACCCTAGCGGGCTCTGTGCCAGTTGCGGCATGGGCTGGAAAATTTTCAGGCTGCCGCGTGGACAAGCTCGGCTAGGCTGAGTAGCGAAGCTCACCACGAGCTTCTCTCTTAGATATGGCTGAGAGCCATTCTTCGGTACAGGTGGACTTGTCCGAGACCACAAAAAAAGGCTACCAAACATTCACGTCTTGCTCTTGGTTGGGCTAAGAATATCTAGGTGGAACTGTTAGAATTAGATTGTAACTGCCATAAGCAGTTATTTTATGCCACAGACGCCTTGTTTGTATATAGGCACATGTTCCCTACGAACTGGCATCTTTTCACCTAAGAGACGTCTCCTATAGGCGCCTCCTCTTGTTACCGGATTCCCCAAGAGACGGGACTTTGTATAAATACCTGAGTTGTTGATCAATGAAAGGACAAGTTTTCACTTCATTCTTTACACGTTATCAGCACCCTCATATCTGAGCGAGAAGAAACAGAGGTATAGGAGAGGAAGAATAAGCAAAAGGTGAGAAATACAGTGCCTAGACTTCTTTCTCTCTTCATGCGACAAAGGCAGCGGCCGCCGTTTCCGAGTGCGAGACCTTCGCCGTTTCCAGCGTGGAGGTTGGAACCAGCGCCGCTGCCGGTGCAGGCACTTGGGCCGAATGAGCAGCCTATGGAACCGGCGATTCCTGCCTGGCTCATGAATGGTTTGCAGCGCCAATACGTGAGGACGTCAACCAGTTAGTCGAGGCCTTGCTGCCACCGAGATGGTGCCAGCACCATCGTCGGGGCCCGTGTCCACGTCGTGCGCCTGCGGCCGCCGACACTGCGCCTCTACTGCCTCCAACGGAGACAAGCGCACCAGTTGCACCTCGCATGCAGGTTCACCAGGGCGACTTGCTCGTCTTTGTGACCGCACCGACCAGCCACCGTTTTCAACTTCGGCTTCGGCGCGAACGACTCGTCCAACCACGCTGTTGTCGATGCCGACGCCGTCGCGCTGCGCCTGCCGGCCACTCCTCCGCCCTCGTCGTCGGCTCATGGCTCTCGGCGTCCCGCTGGCAAGCCCGCCGTCGTGCGGCCGCTCCGGCACATGGAGCCCTCACACAAAGCCCATCGACTCTCCCTCTGAGGATGAGCATGGCTGGAGTCTCTCCATCGGTGTTGCGGCCGGCTGTGCCCGTGTGTTCTCCGCCTATATGGGTTGTGAGGATGTGCACGCGGACTAGTCTGGGCCTTGGTGGCCATGTGCACGCGGCATCAGACCTTGTTGAAGGTGGTGTGTCCATCCTCCAATACGCGGACGACACTATTTTGTTCCTGGAAAATGATCTTGAGAAAGCTGTCAACATGAAGCTACTGTTAGCTTTGTTTGAACAGATGTCGGGTCTTAAAATTAACTTCCATAAAAGTGAGATATTTTGCTTTGGAGATGCTGTTGACTCTCAGGATCAGTATCGACAAATTTTTGGGTGTGAAATTGGTTCTCTCCCTTTTAGATACTTGGATATTCCAATACATTACCGAAAACTTCTAAATAAAGAATGGAAACCAATTGAGGATAGGTTTGATTCTAAGCTAAGTTCCTGGGTAGGAAAATTGTTATCCTATGGGGACCGCCTAGTACTTATTAATTCGGTGTTGACTAGTTTACCCATGTTCTTTCTGTCCTTTTTTGAAATACCCGTTGGGGTAAGGAAAAGGTTAGATTTTTATAGATCTCGCTTCTTCTGGCAATGTGATAAGTTCAAGAAGAAATATCACCTGACTAAATGGAATATAGTGTGTCGACCCAAAGATCAGGGTGGACTTGGGATTGAGGTTTTAGATGTAAAGAATAGATGCTTACTTAGCAAGTGGTTGTATAAATTATTAACAGAGCAAGGAGTGTGGCATGAGTTGCTACACAATAAATACATCAAAGGGAAACATCTATCCCAAATTATTGCAAAACCTACCGACTCACCCTTCTGGAAGGGCATTATGAATGTTAGCAAGGATTTCTTTCCGCACATCACCTGTCAAATTGGTGACGGGTTGAATGTCCGTTTTTGGGAGGACACGTGGTTAGGCCAGGCGTCGCTTGCAGCACAATACCCGTCGCTTTATAATATTGTCAGACATAAACATGTTTTAGTGGCTGATGTTATTGCTCATGAACACCCAAATATTGCTTTTAGGAGACCGCTCTTAGGAGATAAATGGGATGCCTGGTTGAATCTTGTTGAAAGATTGATGGTTGTTCAGTTGACAAACAGTAAAGATACGTTTAGGTGGAATCTAACACAGTCAGGTGTGTTCTCCGTTAAGTCCTTATATGAAGATCTAATGAACGGTAACACTAGATTCTTACGCAAATACTTATGGAGATTAAAAGTGCTCCTAAAAATTAAGATTTTTATGTGGTTTTTGAACCGCAAAGAATTGCTTACTAAAGATAATCTTCATAAGCGACGATGGTCGGGCTGCTTGAAGTGTGTGTTTTGTGGGGATGCAGAATCTGTGGAACATCTGTTTATTCATTGTTCTTTTGCTAGAAAAATATGGAGATTGATTCATTTCACATTTAGTATATCAGCACCTTCATCTGTTACTAATTTATTTGGGAATTGGTTAGATGGAGTAGATGTTAATACTAAAGCTAGTATACGCATTGGTGTATGTGCTTTTTTATGGGCAATTTGGAATTGCAGAAATGATGTGATTTTTAACAACTTCAAAGCTGGACATTTTTTACAGGTTGTGCATCGAGCTACAAATTGGATTCATCTGTGGTCGCTCCTCCTACCAGAAGACCAACGAGGACGTTTGGATTCTGGATGCACCCGGTTGATGGCGGTAGTACGGGCTATCTTCAACCAGGGTGGCTGGTTGCACGCTAGAAGAATACAACACGTGTAGTCTTCGATAGCTGGTTATTGTCAGTTGGATGATGATTTCATCGGATTTGATACATTGTCGTTATTTTGCTTTTGCTGTAAGCTGAACTCGCATTTTTGTGAGATTTTAATATAAAAAGCCGTGTGCATCTACTAGATGCAGAGGCTGGGTTATCCGTTTCAAAAAAAAATGTGCACGCGGCATGGAATCATCTTTAAGCTTGATCGCTAGCACTGTTTGTTTATTTTCTTGTTTGAACTCTTCATTAGTACTAGTACTAGTTTAGATTATTAGCAACCTATAGTACCAGTAATGCTAGCAGTGATTTCATTCCTGTTTTAGATTGTTAAATTAGTACAGCTATTTCATTACTAATTGTCTGTTGAGTAGCATGTACTCCAGACTTTATGGGTTGATGTAAATATATTTCCATGTTTTATACATGTTGAAATTAATTTATATCCACTATTTGCAGTTGAAATTTTAATTGCTTGCAAATATAGATGCAAATTCAAAGTGATTAATTCGAATTGATGTTTCGGGATCATGAGGTAGTGTGTAGATTTATCTACAACTACTGTTTACGCCTACATTTTGTCATTCGATATTATGATTGCCAATGTGTTCTCCCGGACATTTAATTAAGTGATGACATAAGGCATTCGAAGTGTGAGTATCTTATACTCCGCAAATGCTGATAGATCTACTCCAAAATTTCATTTGGAGATTATCTACAATGTGTCACACTTAACAATTTGGGGTTCACACTAATGAGTTCAAGCTTATTTCTTGAATCTCCATTTATTTAGCATAGTTCATTACGACATAACCATGATGGATTTTAATTTACTAAACGTAAATTAATATTCTCTGGTTTACCCATGGGTAACTGATGGCTGGAAAAGAGTTCGATGTACTAGACCTCAATGGGCACAACTACCCTACCTGGGCCATGGCCATCAAGATCGCCCTTGCGCCCCGTGGGATTCTATGTGCAATCCAGAACCTGGAAGACCCCCTTCCCGCTAGAGTTGCACCGCTGAGAGATGATCATAAATATACTTCCTTGTACATAATAAGTCATCATATTCACGCGGATCTTAAGCCTGAGTACTTGGAGGAGGAATCCCCATTTACTTTGTTTCGGGCCCTCAAGACGAGGTATGAACAACAGAAGGTAGTTGTTCTGCCCGATGCACTCCATGATCTGACACACCTCCGACTCCAAAACTTTAAGTCTGTCGGGGAGTGCAATCATGAGGTTCATAAGATCAGTTCCAAACTGCGCTTTTGCGGGAAGAAACCTACTGATGCGGAGATGATAGAGAAAAATTTGTCTACTATGCTCCCATCTGACAGGATCCTCCAGTAGCAGTATCGTGCTCGCGACTACCAAGTCTATTCCTATCTTATTCATATTTTACTTCAGGCAGAAAAACATGATGAGCTACTCGCTAAGAATGGCTCTCAGCGTCCGGTTGGTTCCCAACCTCTACCTAAAGTTCATATGAATGTCGAGACTGGACGAAAGTTTGATGGTGGCTTCAATGGCAAGCCCTCGAACTTCAATGGTAAGCGAAAGCGCAACAGGAACAGAAAGCCTAGAAACTCGGACCATGGGAATGGCACCGCAAAGCCCAAGTTAGACAAAACTAAGTTGTGCGACAAGTGTGGATGCTACACGCACCCTACTAACAAGTGCAAGCCCCAAAGCATCTGGCTATTCTGTACCAGCAATCCCAAGGACGGAACACACCTTGAGAGAAAAGGTTTGAAGCAAACTTCAACCTTCATCCAAATGGAAGCGATGGAGCTGGTTGCTCGCAAGACGTTCCCTCGGGACCAAGCAACACCGTTACTCTCCTTCCACCAGAGGACCCTACATGCACGGAGGACATGATGGTTGATTACGCCTCAACCGACATGTTTGGAGACTTCGACTAGTCCCACTATCTCCTTAGTGATCGTTTTATTAATATCCATTAGCAATGTAAGTATTGCATGCCACGGTATATTTTATCAGCACTCTGCTATACATAAGATTGTATGTATTCTATATATATGTATATATGAGAACGATTTCCATACGGGAAAATCTCTATATATGGATATCTACGGGAGTCAATCTAATGGATGAGGAACAAGTATTTTAAAGCAATACCCTCTCTATTGTATGGATTGTACTACACGTACCTACATCCAACCCGTAGAACATGTTGCGTATAATGTAATTTCATTGGTCAAAATTTTCTCGAGTTCAAATTTCCTCAAAAGATTTTGTGTGCATATCATGTGCCACAGGAAAGCTAATTTTGAGGCTCTGACTCCTCAAAATAAAAGCTGAACCACTCCAGTTCCTTTAAGACATTTCTGGTCTCATCCAACCACTATCTGGACCATTTAGATATTTCATGGTGTTTGTTGACGCATCTACACGATGGTCACATATGTGTAGTATATCCACACAAAACCATGCATTTACCAATGATAACGAGGGAAGTAATAAGTTACGGGCCCGTTACCTAGAATGTTGAATTAAATCAATTCACATGATAATGCTGCATAATTTTCTTCAAGTGCCTTCACTAACTATTTCATGGCACTAGAATTGAAGCTCAATTTTCTGTCCCATATGTTGGTTTGGATGAATCCCTAAATAAGAGGATCAAACTCATCGCAAGACCTTTGTTGATGAAATGCATTTTACCAACTTCACGTTGGAGTCATGCAGTTTGACACCCTGCTGACTGATTAACTGCATATCGCAGTACTTCCCCTCTGTAAATGATACGTGGAAATCCTCCAAGCATTTCCCATCTGCGTAGGTTCGGAAGCGTTTCACGCGTATCGATCTCACCACCGCAACATACATAATTGGGCCCACATACTAGGAATCTATGGGGGGTAATGATCTCCGTCGATCACCAAGTACCTTGAACCCTTATAGGGTATCTATTCATAGCCCAGTACGTTGATTGCTACATTGAAGGATGGATTATTTTCAGGCATTAGGGGGAGACTTCAAGTACCACATAGAATGCCAGGAAATCAATTGGGAATCCATGTTCCACCTTATATCCACATACTCAAGAATTTGGACTATACGTTCGGAATTCACACATTTGCAACATGTTGCAAATATCCTGCCATATTCATTTACTGGCCTAAAAGGTGTTACAAAATTCTTTAATCCGGCTAGAAATGCGCCCAAAAGAGTGGAGGTACCAATAAAAACCACTCAACTCCTATTTCCTAAATAGAGAGGGAGTAGTATGGCTTCTAATAAGGAGAAATCGTCTAAGTCGGTAAATGCAAGTTAACCTAGCGTTGACATACACCTTATGGGCTGTATACACCTAGTGGAAGGGAAACCTCCACCACCCAGCTTCAGCTTGCACACACTGGCTGGGACATCGGAACACCTAGACTCACGCGTATTGGGAAATCACGAAGAGTCATCAAGGGTGCTTGAGATTTCCTCTAACAATCGTTACTGGAGAACATATAACCAAAGCCTACAGCCGTCAACAAACATTTCTCTTGTATGATTTCCAACAACCTTTTTGATGAATTCAGATCGAAAGACTATGGCCATAGCAGAGTGTAAACCACTCACTCGGACTGAAACAATCGAAGGAGGCAATTCCAAGCATAATTAGCCTCACTCTTCCAAATGAGTTCTCTATGCAATTCATTGCATTTTCTTCCAGATATGGAATGAAAACAACAAGGTGGTGAGAATGCAAGGCTTGTAGCATAAGGTCGGGTTTCCGCAGAGATCCGAGACCTACTCTCCAGATACGAGTGAAATCCTTCTTTCCGATACTTTATATAATTGGCAGTACAAAATCATCTATCTATGCAGTTGATAGATGTAGTGACTACACATCCATGTGGATCACTAGATTTGGACATGTATGGTTTCCGAAGTAATCTCAATTCGATGCGAAATGCAAACGCAACATATATTGTGTAAAGTCAATAAGTCACAACATGACTTACTGTTGTCGGTAAATTTTGGTACAACCGACATAGTGAGTTCCTTATACACAAGGACTACTCCTACAATGATGATTACCAATGTGTATTCGTCATACACAAGGATTACTCCTAGAATGGCGAAGCACGTGATCATATACAAGACGGAATTTGAGATGAAGAGATTTTGGATAAAACCAAATAGTTCTTGAGACTATATCTCGAACTTCTTCACTCAAATATTATGGTACACTAAGTTGGCTATGTTAGAAATATTGGATAAACTTAATATGGACGTGTCATATCCATCCCCCATGCCGGTTGTTCGATCTCTAGACATAGAGAAAGATTTACTCAAACCACGGGAAGATGTAGAAGAGATTTTGGGACATATAGTTTCATATCCCAATGCCCTTGGACCCACTAACACAACTAGTTAGGATCAAGAATATCTCTCGATATCTCCAAGGCACTAAAAATCTTGACCTATTGTTCATATTTAGGAAAAAATCTGAACTCCAATATCATCACACATTGACATTGGCTACTACTCCAATCCCCAAAATATGTACCTACATGGTAGAATTGTCACTCAATTGACGTCTTTCAAACAGACTCTCGTGGCTACACCTTCCAATCATTATGAGATATGATGCTACGTGTTAACACATATGGCTTCACAGAATGATAAACCACATATATTAGTCATGTGGCATTGGTTCTCTTGAATCATAAACCATTATCTACACAGATAATGTTGCTTATGTTGCATTGATGCAAACATGCTACATCAAGAGCAATATCACCATGCATATTGACACTCAATTGTTTTATCCCTATGAACTCTAGAAGAGTCAGGGAATAAACATCTTGCAAATCCAAATCATGCAAAATCCTTGTTGGTTTGTTCATGAAGTCTATACCAACTTTAATATTTCTGAAATTGGTATTCGACGGCTTCCAGATATGCAAGAGTCAGGGGGAGTATCTTCTTGTGCTATTCATGTCCAAAGTATCATATTACACTCTTTTTCCCTTTATGAGTTTACTATCTAGGTTCTCATCAAGGTTTTTAATGAGGTAATATCAACATAAGTTCAGATGTCATACTATCAGTTTTCCCCACCAGGGTTTTTAGGAAGGTATACACGACATATTTATTCTCCTCTATATTTTATGAATCTACTTCACATTGAGTTAAAAGAGGCAATAACAATAATATGTTGTACCATTTTCTCCTTATTTTCCCACTGGGTTTGAATGAGTTTTAATAGTATATCCAACCATTATATGTTGCATCATTTTCTCCTTATTTTCCCCACTGGGTTTAAAGGAGTTTTAGCAACATATCATACACACTACTCTCCTCATATTTTCCCATATGGTTTTTGGAGGAGTTAATCAAGATAATATACACATGTGATCAGGACAAAAGTTCTCAAGATTATACAAGGAATTCAAGGTCATACAAGAAATACAAGAAGCAACTTTGTGCAAGGGGGAGTGTTAGAATTAGATTGTATCTGCCATAAGCAGTTATTTTATGCCCAAAGCGCTACAGACGCCTTGTTTGTATATAGGCACATGTTCCCTACGAACTGGCATCTTTTCGCCTAAGAGACGCCTCCTATAGGCGCCTCCTCTTGTTACCGACTTCCCCAAGAGACGGGACCTTGTATAAATACCTGAGTTGTTGATCAATGAAAGAACAAGTTTTCACTTCATTCTTTACAGGAACCATCCTACCAAACACGTCCTAAGAGTGTGTTCGTTTTTTGGATGGAGTTGAATGGAATGGTTCCATTCCATCGGAATAGAACCATCCTATTAGGGTGTTCAGTTGATTTGGATTTGGTGGAATGGAACAAAATCAAATTAATCTAAATATTCAATTAATTAGACACCAATTTAATCTAAACGTTCAATTAATCCCTAATTTGGAAAGGTGGAGTGGGACTCACATGGCAATGGTCGTTGCGGCGCATGGCCCTGGACGACGGCATGTTGGCCGCCTGTCCGCGCCTAGCTAGCCGCGCTCGTGCCTGGCTGAGGCCGTTATCGCTGGCTGGCCACGCCCCTGCCCGACCGAGGCCGTCGCTGCTTCCGTGCCTGGCTTGGCCGTCGTCGCGCCTGTTGGTAACTGCCTCCTAGATCCTGCGCCTGGTGGTCGCACGGAGGAGGGCATGGCTGCCTCGCATGAGGTTGGGAGAGCGGCGAGCACTGAGGCAGACTGCAGCGGCCTTCACCTTTGAGGAGAGCATGATCGGGGGCGAGCTTGGAGGAGAGCCACGAGAGAAAAGAGAGGTCACGTGAGGGAGATGAATCAGCGAGAGAGAGAGAACGCGCCCGTTCCACGTCGTCCGACCAAATCGGCCGGACGGGTGCATTCCGCATCTACAACGAATATTCGCCTTCGAGGAACCAGCCGGTAGAAACGAAAACGGGAAAGCTTCTAAGAAACGACTAGATTTCGTTCCATTCCACCGTATCCTGAAAACCGGACACGCCCGAAGTGAAGTGAATTTTTAATAAATAACCTTTTGGCGCACAAAATTCACGCTCTAACACCTGGAAACAGAAAATTCCAAAAATAACTCATTTGCTTAACGCCATCCACCAAGACATTATGCTCTCTGCCATAACGCCCCAAGTCCCCGGCGTTATTGACCGTGGCAGCATGGTGATGGCACATGGGTTGAGCTTGGGCGTACCACTCTTGAGCATGTTCACGGATTGGAAGCATCCCGGTTTGCCTGATGTAAGGGGTGTACCTCTCGTCGTAGTGCATTGAAAATTTCCCTTCCCCGTCTTCCGGTGGACCTTCAAATTTTCCGGTCCTCAAGTGTAGCGTGGGTAAAATATCATCCTCTGACATATAGCGACCATGGTGGTCAGCATCGTATATATCTTTGAGAAGCGACATAGCTGTAGAAAGTAAAAAAACACGATTAGAACAACGACCCAAAAGATCACAAAATAATGAATAAAATGTTTCTATCCATAAGAAATCTATCTACCTACTTAGGCTGGTGCCAACGCGGGAGAGAGCGGGGGCGGGAGGGGGCCTTATCGCCCCGCCCCGGGCGAGAGGAGGCGAGATGGGGGGCGGGAGGGAGGCGCCGGGCGATGGCGGGGTCGCCCGTCGAGAGGAGGTGAGAGGGGGCCGTTTCGCCCGCGTTGGCGGGGCGGTAGGAGGGTGGCGGGGCGAGAGGGGGGGCGAGAGGGGGGGCGGCGCGATGGCGGTGGCGGGCGAGAGGGGCGGGTCGAGGGGCAGGCGAGAGGTAGAAGACAAGGAAATTTTGTCCATAACCCCCTGTCCTCTCGGGAATTCTACAACAAGGTCCTTTTCCTTTGAAAACTGAAGAGAAAACAATGTTTTCTGGGCCTTTTTGTAAAGTAAAATTTTGGCAAAAATATGTTTTGGAAACCTTGTGAAATTTCCAACAAAACCATGTGTTTCTTTAGTCAATTTAAATTATTTTTCAATACAAGATTTTGGAAACCAAAATAAGTACTATTTTTCAATACAATATGTGGAGGAGAGAGAAAAGCTGATGTGGCAGAGAGAGAAGCTATAGCCCGGGCTATAGCCCGTGCACTGGCACCGTGCCGTGAGAGTGGCGTGAGAGTGGCGTGAGAGTGATGAAAAAATGTGACGTGGCGGGGCTATAGCCCGTGAGAGCCGGTGATGCATTGGCACCAGCCTTATAAAAAATCTAACACTATACATAAAGCAACGACAGAATAACATAATGGACCATCTAATACCTATTTACAATTCTTTAAAATTTCCCAAATCACTAAATATCTCATAATCAACTTATTTATTTTATTTGACTAGTACTAATAGCAACTACCACTAGAAATTTAGGACTAACACTAGAAATTTAGGGTTTACACCATAATAACATCTACAACATATTACTAACAAATCTAATTTCACAATTAAATCTAACACTACAATTTAGGGCTAACACTAGAAATCTAGGGTTTCCACTTGTTATAGGGCTTCAACTAGTTTTAGGGTTACTACTACTAATAGCCACCACTAAATCATCACTAACAAGCTAGTACTAAGAAGCTAAATAGTTAAGAAAACTAGATGAACTAGGGATTGGAATTAATAGAAAAAAAAATCAGATATGGAGTATTGAACCAATCAAAAGAGGGGGAAATAGGGGAATACCTTCACAATTCCAATGAGAACACAATCCCCAAAGATTAGCCTACGATCTTGCAAATAAGGGAAGGATTTGGGGGGGTGGGGGGAGGGGGGGGAAGGGGGTGGCCACGGGGTGTTTTTCGTGTTCTTGAGAAAGAAAGGGAGAAGGAGATGGGGAAGTTAGTGGTCGGGAGGGCAAGCCTGTGCTAAGTGCACGAGTATAACACCCCCGACGGAGGCGTTAAGAAGCATAACGCCCCCGAGCATGCCGGCGGCCACGTAGGCGGTTGTGTCCACGCTTGATAACGCCGGCGACTTGGGGCGTTGTGGCAGATAGCACAACGCCTGGGCGGAGGGCATTAGGCAAATGGGTTATTCTTCGAATTTTCTGCTTCTAGGGGTTAGAGTGTGAATTTTGTGTGTCAAAAGGTTATTTATGTAAAAATTCACGGCCATCCGAAATCACCAACGGGCCTACATGTCACGCGCAGGGGCTACCGCTACCGTAACGAGTCAGCTGTCCGTCACCGTGCACACAGACACAGGGCGCCGAAATCCCCGCCTACCATTCCTCACCGCACCAACCCCAGATCACCCCGCCGACACGTGGGCACCCCACCTGCCCGCGCCGCAGCATGGCCCACCCGTCACTCACCCGCAAGCGAGGGATCCCGAGGCGCGAGTTAACACGGGTCCAATCCAATCCATTCCCGTCGCCCTCCGCTCCGCTCCCCTGCTGACTCTACGCGTACCTTTCTTAATCGCGACGCCTTTCCCCACCCACTCTGCCTTGTCCCTTCCCCTCCGCTCCCCCGGCAGCCTCCTCCGTTTCAAAAACCCCTCGTCGCCCCCCGCCTCCGGCGCCGCTAGGGTTAGGGTTTTGCCCGCCGCGCCCTCCTCCCTCCCCGCCGCCGAGAACGCCGCTCCCTCCGGTACGTCCCCTCTCCCTCCGCTGCTCGGCTCTCCGTAATGTCGTTGGGTTTTGCTTGGGGTTCGGGCCTCCTCCCCTCCCCAGGGACGCCGTCGGTTCCCTCCCCCGGGCGGGAGTTGCGACTGCCCGCCCGGTGCTCAGGGGTGGCCGCCTGGGGCCGCGGTGTGTGGGATTCCTCTGATTTCTGTCGAGGGAGAGAGTGAGGGGAGCGCCGTCCTCTCGGGAGGGTAGGATCTGAGCTGTTGGCGTAGCAGCCAAATTACTGCCCGCCGCCTCTTCCATTCGCGCTGTTCTATGCTGCTGCACTACAGTTTGGTGGTCACAAGTAACGCTCTCACCGGCTTGCTGCTAATTAGGCTGCACTAATTTGGGCACTTTGCTGGGAAGGAAAACGAGTGCAATCTGTCACAACCGATGGTTTCTGGCTGCGTCGTTGAGTTGCTGATGATTAGGAACATGTGCATTTCTCCAGATAAAAGGATGAAATGAAGGAAGGAGCTCATTGTTGCACAGTTCTGTAGTTATACTGAAATGTTAGGCAGCGCAGGGCAATGTAGATGACGACTTTTGTGTTTCTCTGAGGCTTGCCTTTCTGCTGTTTCGTTGCTAGTGTACTAGATATTTTTCTACTGCGAATCGGTTTGGACTACCTAGACACACGCACACAAAAATTGTACTGTGCAATTTCTGGCACACGGATTTTTCTCATAAAACAATGAAACGAAGGAGTTCCTGGAACCCTGTATGACCGTTCCTGTGAATATTTTTGAGTTGCCAAGCACAGGGCTCCAAGACTCAACTTTCGTGTGTCTGTAAGGTTGGCATGTGTGGAGAGGTTACAGGCATGCTGTCTGTTGAGTTTTTAATGCTATCACTGTAAACAGCATTTTGTATGAAATTTAATTAATCATCACTGTTATGTTACCACACCCTTGTCGTTATGTTACCTGCAGCCTTCTCTCATTTTGTCCTCACTTCCCCATATCAGGATTTGACTGACAGAGGTTTGTGCTGGACTTTGCTCTAATTCCCTTTCTCAATTCCCATCAGGTCTGCACTCTGCGGGTTATTTCGAGGGAGTTTGTGCAGTTACCCTGAACTGTCTTCGGAGAAGTGAGCTGCAAGGTTTGGTCTTTGGGTTCTTGTATACCACCTAGCTTTGGACAAGAATTCTTCTTGATTGAAGGATGCCGACAAGAAAAAAGGCCCCTGCAAGAAATGCAGCTGTCGAGCATGTTAATACAAAAACCGGTAGACAACCTAGAAGATCGACCCAGACTGCTTCTCCTGAAAAGAAAGTCAATGATTTGATTACTTCTTCCTCTAAAAAGCAGAAACCTGGTAAACTTCCCCGCCCCTTTACAACTGTTCTGTGTTACGATGTAACTTTTATTCTAAAGAAACTTTTTTTTTGATAGAGGAGCAAAGATAAAATATTTTCGTTGGTAGGTATCGTACTTGTTGCCTATTGTCATTTGTTAGTTCGCCTGTAAGTCCAAACTAATCTGTTATTTATAAGGACCCTTTTACACACCGTCTCACTTTTGGAAAATGTGTTTTTGCATGATTATTACTTCAGTTGACTATAAGGAGTTGGTCTGGGATACTGTAATATTGTGAGCTCTTACAAAGTTAACTACCTGGGTATCCACTACGGCTGTCTTGCTTTTGTACTAACCATTGCTCCAATTATGACTCTGCAGCTGAATACCTGAATAAGAATCAAGTTCTTAGTGGTGGAAGAAAATTGACATCTCTCTCTGATTCTACGGATACAGAGAATGAAGCTGCTAATGCGCCAAGTAGTAGTATGCTTGATCATAAGGTACAGTTCATCCTTATTTAATAATTTTACTTATATAGCTGAGCTGGCTGTCTACTTATGTTATCATGCAACACATTTCAGCCAAGATTAAAAAATGGGCTGAAAAGTGAAAACCATCTCTTTTAAGTATTTTTTTTTTCTGCATAGCAACATATTTGGGACTCATGCACAGACTATTTAGGTCTTTTATAAGCTATACCTGAGGTATTTGTACGGCATAGGCCTATTTTTCGCATCTACAGGACTACAACGATTATCCGTCATTGTGTAGCAAATATTGGATTTGGCACTAAGCAAATTTATGGCTAATTATTACTGCTAGAAACAAATTTAAGGGTAGGATTAATTTCTGCATCACCTGAATCCTGAACTTGATTGTTCATTGAACTGTTCTTTACTTTACATCTTATATTTCTATTTGGTCTTCCTTCCATCAGCAGCCTCAAGATAATGTGGAAGAGCTTTCCATATTTTCTCAACCATTCCATCATCATAATGAAGACGATGGTGATGGCTTAAGCAAAGGTACAAAATATTCAAACATTAAAACTCCTTTCTGTGTAAAAAAGAGCTACTTTAATATTTTATCATCTTAATATGTATCAGCGTACTACGTTTATGCTTAAGATAGCAGCTAGTTACTTGTCTGGTATGAATTCTTATTTCCTTGTCCTTATAAAGTTTATACCCATAGAACGGCACCTTTTCCCTTATTTATAATTTTTTGGGACAAGATATACTCAGATCTTTTGCATTTGATTTAGGTTAGTATTTCGGGCTCCTTTTATCGGGAAGAGGTATTTGCATTTCTGATAATCTTTGATTAGTGGTAAATAGTGGAACAAGTTCTAAGTCACTGTATCTACTTTCTTTTTTTTCCTGACTGGTTTAGATCGTATAGTGCAATGCTAGCTTGTTTTCAGTGGATTTTTTTTGTATGGTTGCATTGATATTTGTGAGTACTTGGCAGCAAATTTAAAAGTAGTTCTTTTATTTGCATCCTGTACTGTGAAATGTGAATCTGTGAATGTGAGTGCCCAACACCTTTTAATTCATCTGCATTACAATTGTCATACCTGTGTTTGAATTTTCACATTAATGCATATGGGAACAAGAAATGCTCCTTTCTAAGATGGCTTTTCACTCTTATGCAGTTCCTATGCAATCAACAAGCGGGAACACAAAGCTTGAAAACGATGAATTCAGTGAATTGGGTAGTCTATCTCCTGAAGTGTCTGCTATATATCTTGCAATGCAGCACTCTAAGCTGGAGTGTATTGATGAACAAAGTCAAGATTCTATCTCAACAGACGGGTGTGCTGACCCTGATGAGACCGAGGAGCTTGATGAGTTTGACCCTTATACCTTCATAAAGGATTTGCCTGAGTTATCTATGGTTGTACCCAAGTTTCGGCCTGTTCTTCTTCCAAAGCAAACTCGGAGCTGCCCTAGAACAACACTTGTCCTTGATCTGGATGGTAAGGAGATTGTTGTGTGAATATTTATCTTTAATGTATGCTCTTGAGTCTTGATGATATGTCATTATGGAATAATTATTTGTGTGATGTTTCTTCTGTACTGAAAAAATTATTATTTCTCTATATCAGTCCTCTTCTCCTGTTAATAAGCCATTCAGCAATGATTAATATGACCAGTGACTTGAGCAAAGGCTATATTAATTAAGAGTAGAATCTTCACAGGGTTCAAGAGTAGACCACTTCTACCAGTTGACAGTTCATCCAGACACTTTGTTTGCTACCTAGAAACATATCTTGGACCCTCTAAAAAAATATATGTTACAGATCTTTGGCCTTATGATGTCTGTCCCTCTTACCCAAGTTTAAGGCATACAAGTTTTGTTCTAGGTTTCACCAAGTTCATAGAAAAAAATATAAACATCTATAATACCAGAATAAATGCAGTACGTAAACATATTCCATGATACTGATTTGATTTTGTAGATTTTATTTCTTCCTATAAAGTTGGTCAAACATAGAAAATGACTTAGGACAAAATTTATGGAAAATACTACGTTGAACCTGGGTATAAATGCTCCTGCCTAGAAAATCGATTTTCCAATGGTTCAAAAATTCCGAAAATAATTAGGGGCATACCTACACATGTACTATGCAATAGTACAAAATTTTGTAAAGAAAAGCTTTTTCAGTTGGCCTGTGTAAAAAGGAAAAATCTATGACGTATATACAGTGCTATGTGGCATTGTAAATTTGTCTTTTTTACGGTAGCCAACGTAAATACAAATTCATCACGAAACTCACTCGCCTTGCATTGGATTTGCATTGCCTATGCATCTGATTTTTTTGACTTTTCAAAAGTGGTTTAAATCAACATTTACAAAAAAAAAAAAAGGCAGGAGCACCTACCGCCCGGTTCACATCAGCCGCACTCCAAAATTTCTAGGTTATATATTATTAAATGAGGGGGTATTAGTTGATAAATCCATGAAGTCTGCAATCTGTGAGATCATAAGTTACTGTTAAACATGATTGCACATGTTTGTTATGACTACTGCAACCTGATCATCATTATTTATGTACTACCCACATGACTATAAACTTGTTACTTCATGTTAATGGAGTGGAACTTTGTGGATGTGCACCAATCTCTGTTTTTATTGGCTCCATCTTTCTACTTATTTGATAAAATGTAAAATGCCCTTGTGTTTGCTGTTAGCTCTTACCTGTACCTTGGTGTCTTCCGCTCATTTCAAATTCACTGTTAACTTGATATTAAGGCATTGCCACAATGTTATGCAGAGACACTGGTGCATTCTACGCTTGAGCCCTGTGAAGATTCTGATTTCACTTTCCCAGTTCATTTCAATCTCAGAGAGCACACAATCTATGTACGGTGCCGTCCATTTCTGAAAGAGTTCCTGGAGAGAGTAGCCAGCATGTTTGAGATAATCATCTTCACGGCTAGTCAAAGTATTTATGCAGAGCAACTACTTAATGTTCTTGATCCCAAAAGAAGGTTGTTCCGCCATCGAGTTTATCGTGATTCTTGTGTCTATGTGGAGGGAAACTACTTAAAGGATCTATCGGTTCTCGGGCGTGACTTGTCACGTGTGGTCATCGTTGACAATTCTCCTCAGGTATGTGTACTAAACAGTATGCGTTTTGTTACTCACAGATCAATTGTTTTGTCTGTTGAGGCTCTCTGAAATACTATTGGAGCCAATCTAGTTAATCAGGATTTACTTTGCATTTGTTCTTCTTATGTGTTTTTCTGCTGTATAAACCAATTTTATCCAGAGTAATTGGGCTATGTATGTTACTTTAAAGGTTACAGTTTAAATAGTTCATGATGCTGAATAGGCGGAGTGCATATAATCTTCCATTTTACTTTTCGTTGGTATCAGAGTGCCTAGAAAGAAACTTGATCATTTCTTATTACTATGCTGATGAGTTACCCGGTTGTTTTCTGATATTCTTGCTTCCAGGCTTTTGGGTTCCAGTTAGACAATGGCGTACCAATAGAGAGCTGGTTCGATGACCCCAATGACAAGGAGCTCCTGGCGCTGCTACCATTTCTGGAAAGCCTGGTTGGAGTGGAAGATGTTCGACCATTCATCGCGACGAAGTTCAACCTTCGGCAGAAGGTGGCTAGTGCGACTTCCCTCGCAATGCACTTCTTTCCCCATGCAGAGCATGCCAACTGAAGCGGCGTGAAAGGCCAAGGGTGCCAAGTGTGCTTGAAAGGAAAGGAAGTGGTAAAACTGTCTTGGTCTGCACTGTATCTGAAATTCAGAATCCTTGTCCTGGTGCAATCATGTCATTTAATTCTGAACCGCCAGAGACAGATGTGTAATTCGCTCTATTGTAAGTTCTTAAAACCGCTAAACTTTAGGGAACCTTGTACAAGCAAGCAGTAGCCAGACCCATAAGGTTGTCAGTCACCGTGTTGTGCATTGGACGAATAATTGCGCAGCGTGTGTAACAGGCCAGCAGGTATTGTCTGAAATTTGTCTACTCGCTGCAGTTAGTTGTGTTGCAGCCCTGTAGTAGTCAAGAATTAGAAAGCCAGTGAGGATTATACCTGCACATTGTGAGCCTTTATATCCCCATTTGGATCTGGATTTCGTTAGCCTTGTTCATTCTTCATTTGAGCGTATGTTCACTTGTGTTGCTCTGTTTTGTTGGCCTTGTCACACAGTTATAATTGGGCAGGTACTGCAGAAGTTTGCCCTAAAGTTCTGTTTTATTCCCAATGATAGTGATAACTGACCGATTACAGTAGGTGGGTATAGATAGTGCCACATAGTTTAATTTTGGGTCCCTCTAACGCTCAGTCAGCTGAGAATTACCTAATTGGTACAGCCGCTAATTGTGTTTTAGTTATGGGCTTGGGCTTTCACAAGTAGGCTATGTGAGATCAGGACTTTTAGTGGTGGACCAACCTCTGGGCCCCTATAAGGTACCGTACAACCGGTCACATGTCATTGTTTTCATTTCTTAAGTCTCAGTTCACGTGTCAGCTTGGTTTTCTACCATCAATTTTTAATTCGAACACATGGAAAAACAATCTCTTTAGCAACATGACTATTAATTGGAGAAACTTAGCTGTAAACTCGGTTGTAACTGAAAAATACGAGTTGCAACCCCACTTCCATGTAAAACACACACAGTTGTAGCCATAATTGTAACTGGAAAACGTCAGTTGTCGCCCCACTCGCAGTTGAAAAAAATCACAGTTACAACTAGAAAAACTTGCAACTAAAAAAACTTAAATGTAACCACGCTTGCAACTGATATCCCTAGTTGTAACCACACTTGCAACTAAAAAAACTTAAATGTAACCCCACATGGGACTGCACAATATCAGTTGCAACCCCAATCGCAACCGAAAAAACTCGGTTGGAACCCTAATACAAAATCTCAGTTGCAACTCTGCCCGCAACTGGAAAATCTCCATTTGCAACTAAGAAAACCCCAATTGCAATCTAAAAATGTGAGTTGCACCCTTTATTGCAACACGAAAAATAAATCAGTTACAACCTTACTTGCAACTGGAAAAAAAGTCAATTGCAAGCTGACTTGCAACTAAAAAAAAAATCCCAGTTGCAAGTCAGCTTGCAATTAAAAAGAAATCTCGGTTACAACCCGAGTTGCAATCGAAAAAATAGAAACTTAAAAAATTCTTGTGTCCCCAAAATCGAAGACAATGGCTCTACTCAGCAAAAGAACAAATTTCACGTTCCGTACACGAAAAATACAAACCCCCGACTCACAAAAATCTTGGTGGTCTAGATCCAACGATTACGAAATTGACCGAGATTTAAACAATTCTCATGGGACTAAGAATTAGTAATTTCGAAAAAATAACTAGATTTAAAAATAACCAAGAATAAAAAAATACTCGAACTGTCGCACTGAAGTCTATAAAAAATCCATTGAGTAACACGCGCAAGTAATAATGTACAGATAATTATGACACACAAAGTTACTGAGGGAAATGTGAAAATAAAATGATAACAAAAAAGACAGAGAAATATAAAACAAAGAAAATTTGTTCTTTTGAAAATCAGCAAAAAATAGACAAAACGAAAAAGACCGCATGCAAGTAAACAGAAAAAGCTAGCAAGCAATCTTTACAAAAGAGAAAATAGAAAAAGCCTAGCAAGCAAACAGTTCAAAGCATAGCTTGATGCACCTTGTTCTGCGCGTACAGTGCCCTTAGCTACTACGAGACAAAGCGACAAAAAGTATACGAATCACAAAGCTAACTATCGGTTTTTTTTGAGGTTTAACAACACTTTATTGATCAAATAGAACCATTACAGAGAGCATCTTGGATAAATCCCGGTGCCCCATTACGGAAAATTGAAAAGACATAAAGTTCTGCTCTGCGAGCTAACAAGTGTGCTGATTCGTTACGAAGGCGACTAACATGACAGAATGTCACGGATAAGAAGTCTCTCGCGATCTCCTTGATATCTTGGATAACAACTCCAATGCAAGTCCGATCCAACGCCGGGTTCTGGATTCGCTTGATCACCGAGAGGCAGTCTAAGTCTAAGATAATCTTGTTGAAACCATCTTCAAGAGCTAGGGATAGCGCACGCATAACATCGAGAGCTTCTGGCGTTGTGACCGCATCAAAGACTTGACTGCAAGCAAGCAAGCACTTACCGATGTGATCCCTGATCACAACGCCCATCCCCATCCTTGAAGTAGTAACAAACAGAGCCGCATCTACACTGATAAAAACAGTACCATCCTATGGTGGCATCCAATGGGGCATAGAGGTGGAGGATGCACACCTGTGGTTAGTAGGCTGTTTGAGTAGATGTTGCTCGATCATCTGGGCATAGGCCTTTATTTTGTCTGCTAAGCTGTTGGGGTTAAACATGGATTCACCGTTGCGAAACCTGTTGCGTGCATCCCATAGATGCCACACAGTAACAGCAAGCACCTCCCGTTCCAAACCCGACGCTCTGTCTAGGTAGTGGAAAATCCAATCCCGAGCAGTCACGCATCCCTTGCGTTGCAGCTTGATCGGGTATGTTTTCTTCAGTTCCCTCCACACTTCCTTGGCATATTGGCAGTGTAGGAACACATGTTTGATGTCTACGCACGCTTCTATTCTTGTAGACAGTGTTGGGCCTCCAAGTGCAGAGGTTTGTAGAACAGCAGTAAGTTTCCCTTAAGTGGATTACCCAAGGTTTATCGAACTCAGGGAGGTAGAGGTCAAAGATATCCCTATCAAGCAACCCTGCAATCAATATACAAGAAGTCTCTTGTGTCGCCAACACACCCAATATACTTGTCAGGTATATAGCTGCACTAGTTCGGCGAAGAGAGAGTAAAATACAAGTAGTATGGATGATTATAAGTGATAATAAAAAATCTGAAATAAAAATGGCAGCAAGCAAACATGTAGCAGAACAAGCGGAAAACGGTGTTTCAATGCTTGCAAATAAGGAATAGGGCTCCTACTTTCAGTAGAGGACACTCTCAACAATGAAAACATAATTGAATGCATAAATATCATCTCTTCACTATGCTACTCCGAACCACTCTCCGGTCGAACAATGAACACTAATCATTGCGTAGGACTTTAACAACACTCCTCAAGTCTATATTCCCTCTCTAGGGCACCCTAATGTCACTACGAGCGCCATAAATTAGTACTAAAAAAACGCCACAATTTCATAGGTTCATCTTCCAACCCCGTGATCAAAGTGTTTACGGAGATTAAAAAACCACTTGAGTAGCATAACAGATGAAGATCAGTCTACATATTCAACTAGATTACAAAGCTCATGATCACATAAAGATCACACAATGGGAGAGAGATATGAACCACATAGTTACCGGTAGAGCCCTCCGCCCCGGGGGATAACTACTGTAACAGCCCAAGTATGAAAACCTACCATTTAGAATGTTTGATTTCTTGTTTATTAAAGTTTTGCATCATGTCATCATATTGTTTCCATGTTGTTTGCTTTTGTTTCTAAATTGTTGCATTTGTTTTCCACTGTTTTCACAACTCAAATTCAAACCTTACTCAAACAATGTTTTCATACTTGTTCTGTTACAACTTTTGGAATAAAAATAACAAATTAAAACAACCAAATTGTTCCATTTTATTCCATGTTGATCACTTATTAAATTGTTGGTTTTAATCAAACCATTAATTCAATCAATTAATTAAATCATCTTCAATTTCAAATCAAATGCATCAAACAGAACACTTTTGAACTTATAAACTTTAACAAGCCAATCAACTAATTTTTAATCAAATTAATCATAGGGTTATCCCATTAACATCCTTGTTTTCCATGTTAATCAATTAATTTTAAATTGTTTCCAAATTCAAATCATCTTCAAACAGCACCCAAATTGAGTTACAACAAATTTATACACATTGTCAATTCAATCAACTAATTTTAATCTTTTATTTCATATGGGCTACCCTATAAACATGCTTCTTTTCTTAATGGTTCATTAATATTAAAATTTCCCAATTTTGGATTCAAATACAAACCTCATTTTTAAATCTCAAAATTTTGGAATCTACTCTTGGAAAATGGTTTCTAATTAACTAATTAGCCTAACCTAAATTTTCTGGAAATTTTGTCAAACAAAACATTAACTTTTTCTTCTAAAAGCAAACCTACAAAAAAAAAACAGAAAAAGGAAAAAATAAATAAAAGAGAAAGCGCGCAGCAGCTAAGCCTAGACTCCGGCCCAGCCCATCTAGGTCGTATCCAGCGCGCGCAGCAGCCCAGTAGCCAACTTACCGGTTCGCTCGCCCACCTTTCTTCTTCGAGCAGTACGGCTGCTCATCCACCGGCGCCACGTCGACCACCGTATCGACGGGACGGCCAGGACGCGAGCCCGTACCCTATAACTACCTCTCCCAGCCCTCAGCAGTGCCCTAGCTCCTAGGTTTCCCCCTCCCATTCGTGATCGCCGCCAAATCCTTCCTCTCTGTCGCGTTCCCTTCTCTCTGATCGATCACCGAACCACCGTCTGAATCCCGCCGGCGATCGCCGTCCACGGTGCCTTGCGGTGTTCTCAGACCGCAGGAATCAAACCGCCGTGCCTACCTCACGCCGTTGGAAACCTTCCTGGAGGGCAAGCAGGCCTGGGTGCGCGCCGCCATCTCTGTCTCTGCCGCCGGCGAAGATCCTCTGAACCCTGCACCGCCACACCTGAAACTCCACTGCTTCCCGACGCTGTCGTGCCTCCCGTTGCGATCTGATCGCGGGAATCAGCTCTCCGTCCTTTCCCCACGCCGTTGGACACCCACGTCGACCACCACATCGACGGGATCGACGGCGCCATCCTCGCCGCTGCCGGCGCCGACCACGACCACGTCGAGCCTCTGCGACGACGACTTCCGCCGGTGAGCGTCCGTGTTCCCCTCCTCCTCTCCACTCTGCGGCATCCGAGCACTTTACTGCACACGCACACATTCAATCGCAGCGAGCACGGCCACGGACCTCTCCCCGCCGGCGAGCATCCGTGTTCATGTTCAGTCGAGGAAGGAATCTGTCGTCAGCAAAATTCAGTTAAGCCATGCGTTCAACTGTATATTGTCCGCGTTTGTTTGTCTGTCAAACGAATTGAATCACCGCAGAGGTTCAGACAGAAAGCAGTCTAGCGAGAGGGGCAGGGATCGAATCCTGCCCCTCGCACGGGGTTTTCCCCAATTTCTTTTGCCCCGCTGCCTGACAGGTAGGGGCCACGCGACAGTGACTCCACTGCCACGCGTGCGTGCTCTCGCCACGCTGGCCACGGGCCCCCTGGCAGCGTGTGTGTATCACTCCAGTGCGGTAATAGAAGTTTTAAAATGCATCTGTTCAATTTCTATTTCTTTTTTAATTGGCAGAATAAGGCCCTAAACTTTAAAAAACCAATAACTTTTAATCTATAATCCTGATAAATAAAAGTTATATATGTTTTCTGTTCAAAATTTAATAATCTTTCCAAATAACTTATTTGTGTACTGTTTTGAAAACTCCAAATGCATTTAAAATTCAAATTTGAATAATTCAAATGTAAATTGCAATAATTCATAGATAATTCATGCTAATTCCAAATAATGCAAATAAAATATGTTTTTCATACCATTTTGAATGACCTATTCAAATATAAAATTTGTTTCATTGTTTGAATAATTTAAATTGCCTAAATAATTTAATACTTGTTTAATTCAATTAAATTTGATAAAATCATAACTTGCTTAATATAAAATATTTTTGGACATGCAAAATATGTTTTCAAACCATCAAAGTGTGAACCTTTCAAATGTGAATTTGAATCTATGATTTGAACAAATAAAATTCAAATAATAGTTAAGCTTGTTTCAGATTCAATTAAAACTTGTTTAATATTGTTTAATTCATAATTAAATAATCCAAAGTCCAATTTCAATATTTGAAACATGTAATCCAACTAAAATTTGATGTTCTTTTCAAATATAAATTTTGTTATTTGTTTTGCACACTTTAACTTGATGAAAACAATAATTGTTGGTGTGACATGTTTAAGTAACCAAATTTTCCAAACTTAATAAATAATTTCCAAAATTGTTTTATTCCTTTTCCTTTGCATCTATTATTATTATTTGTTGTTATCTTGTTATCATCATCATCCATGCATCATGCTAATTCACTTACACAATTTGATTAGTTGTAAAACAATTAATTCAACAATAATGCATGGGCTTTTCATATGCAATCCACTTGCATATGGGTCCAATTAAATTGTGTTATCTTGTCAAGTAGTTTACCTTGATGCATCTATTAACATGACATGCATCATCCCATGTTTGTGCAATATGCCATGTTATTGATTGTTTATCTTCCTGCATTGTTTGTTTGCTTCTTCTCGGCTACACGACGACGTTGAGACCGACGATACTTACGACACCCTTCTAAGGATCTAGCTCAGTACCAGGCTACTGGGTTTTGCAGGCAAGTTATCACTCACATGAACCATCGTGTTCCTTTCAACATTGGTTACCGATACTTTCCGTTGTCTATTCTGCTAGCCCTATGATGAGTTGTTTCTGTTACGAACCTATCACATGTATCCTTTAACCCTGATATTGCCTCACCTCCATACCTATAATCTTTTGTTTGAGCCCGTGTCTTACTAGCATGCTTAGGTTGTTTTGCTCGAGTCTGTTACCCGTTACTTACTGTTACTATTTCTATTACGTTGTGGGGGCTCGATGTTTAATCAATCAATCATGCTAATGTTACTATTAATAATAACATTGATGATAAGGCACCGGCAGGAGGCCCATGAGAGGTTTTGGAGCCTGCTAGTGTCGACCCTAATAGGAAAAGGGTCTTGTCTACGGATCCATGATGAGCGCACTAACCGCATGTGGGAAGCGAGTATGGGCGCCCCCCTCAACTTGACCTGATTCGCATCTCGTCCAAATCGCCTCATTTAGTTCGTGTTTTCCATTTGCCGCATGCATGTTTTTGCGAGCCCAGTCCAGGGTGGAACTTTCGTAGTCGGCATATAGGGGGACACGTTCTTAGAGTGCTATGAGGGTCCATTTTCTTCTGGGCTCGATTAGCCGTGCGCCCAACGTGCTTTGGGCTTGATGCGAAGAATGGTTGGTTGTGTAGAGTACCCCGCTTGGTGGAAGTGCATTTCCATCTGGCGGGTTATTCTTGCGTGTACGGCCAAATTGGTGCAACCCTGCAGGGATAATCTTCTCGAGAAGCCGTGTTTACCGCGGTTATGGATTACTTGGTGAAAGTACTGGCTAACAAGTACTCAGGACAACTTAAACATAACGATCAAACATGTTACACCCAATGATTAATAACTTGACTAGTAATAGGTTGATGACACAATAACTTGATTCACCTTTAATACAACCGTGTGAGTTATCCTCGGATTGCTTCTTTGGATAAGGGGCGAGATCCAGGATGGGTTTGTTTGAAGTTATCTTTCAGTTGGTTACAATCCTCGACCTTATCTCCTTTCTGTTAGCCGGCAGTTGTAGTATGTTTCTGTAGTTGTTTAGAGCAGCCAGTTGCAGCATCTTTTATATCCCTTTTCTTCCGTTGAACCCAAGGCATCTGTGCTTGGTGTTGACGGGATACACCTTGGTGAATTGTGAGTCTTGCTTGCCAGTACGTCTATGTACTGACCCCTTTGGGGCTGTGGTTTACGCAGACGACGTTTCCGAGGATCTTCATGGTGGCAACTACGTGGAGTATGACGAGACTGCTGACGAGTAGATAGCGGACCCGGGCAGGATCCGAGACTTCGTGGATGGGCTCCGTCTGTTTGTTTCCGGCCTCTCAGGCCCATTTGGTTCTTGTCTGTACTCAGACATGTTGAATGCTTCCGCTGTGATGTAATGATGAATTGTTGGGGCATGTGCCCTCTGAATGATTGTATTTGCTATCTCTGCTCTAATGAGAGCCATTTGCAACTTATTTCAATCTTTTGTGTCGTAGAGATCTGTTGTGATATCACTTGTTAAACGCCGTTGACGTACCATGTGTGTATGGTTTGAAGTACGTCGACGGAAGTGCCTTTGATCTCTAGTGGATAGTTTACATCGACGATGGAATAGCAGGGCTTGTGTTGTCGCGCATAAGCGCAGGCCTACCAGGAAGCTGGGACGTGGGAGCAGTTGTGCCCCATAATCCAAGCATCTGCTATCCAGTTCGTACGGTGAGTATCCCCTAGAAATCAGGGTGCGACAAATGGTATCAGATCCTGTCTGCCTGTAGGATCCCTTTTTACTGGTCGCAGTTGAGTCTAGAAACTATTTTGTAGCTATATAGGAAAAAGGAAACGTGAGAGTAGGAATTCTGTTCTTTTTCTTCTTTCCCCACCCACCCTCCCTTTTTCTGGTAAGGAAGTGTAACGTTGGTTTCCCTTCTCATCTAAACTTTCAAGCTAGGATTTCACGAATTCTGGTTTCTCTAGGATGGTTATACCTACTAGACCATAGGAATGGAGGTGGTTGTGACATGATTTATCATGTTGCCTACTCACGATTGAGAACGGAGGCGTGTAAGCCCCGGAAGCAGATGCTCTATTCCTTAAGCAGTAGATATTGATCCTTTAGAAGCCCGGATGGGTTTTCCGTAGTACCTCAGGAGTGTTTTGATCTCGTTTTCCCGGTGTTGCTTCGTTATCCTATTCTTCTCAACATCCTTTTCGTCCGTTCAAACCTTGTTGTTGTTTTCCACTTCAAATCTTCTACTGGCGTCTAATCAAAACTTCCTCGTAAACTCTTATCCAGTTAAAATGTTATTTGATACTGGAGCATCACATTCCTTTGTGTCAACAATCTTTTCCACAACATACAACCTAATTCTGGTTCCACTAAGCAATCAAATCACCGTTCACTCCTCGGGATCTCAAATGTTGACTTCCAAGTTGAGTCACAGAAATCAAATTCTTATGGGAGGCCACATATTCCTCGTTACTCTCATGTTGATGATTCTGACATTGATGATTATTCCTGGTGTTGCATTGATGTCAATAACTCTGTTCCACCTTTATTACAGATAGTCTATTCTCCAAATGAATCAAATTCTATCCAGCTATACACCCTCCATACAAAAACCTCTCCCTTTACTTAAAAATGTTCCGGTGGTTTCCAAATTCCCTGACGTCTATCCAATGTGCACGATGTGTTTCACGTGTAACAGCTCAAGAGGATCTTCCCAAGAAGTACCCGGACCTTTTCTTTTCTCAGTAGGAATCTCGGGGCGCGATTCCTTCAAGGGGGGGCGTTTTGTAACAGCCCAAGTATGAAAACCTACCATTTAGAATGTTTGATTTCTTGTTTATTAAAGTTTTGCATCATGTCATCATATTGTTTCCATGTTGTTTGCTTTTGTTTCTAAATTGTTGCATTTGTTTTCCACTGTTTTCACAACTCAAATTCAAACCTTACTCAAACAATGTTTTCATACTTGTTCTGTTACAACTTTTGGAATAAAAATAACAAATTAAAACAACCAAATTGTTCCATTTTATTCCATGTTGATCACTTATTAAATTGTTGGTTTTAATCAAACCATTAATTCAATCAATTAATTAAATCATCTTCAATTTCAAATCAAATGCATCAAACAGAACACTTTTGAACTTATAAACTTTAACAAGCCAATCAACTAATTTTTAATCAAATTAATCATAGGGTTATCCCATTAACATCCTTGTTTTCCATGTTAATCAATTAATTTTAAATTGTTTCCAAATTCAAATCATCTTCAAACATCACCCAAATTGAGTTACAACAAATTTATACACATTGTCAATTCAATCAACAAATTTTAATCTTTTATTTCATAGGGGCTACCCTATAAACATGCTTCTTTTCTTAATGGTTCATTAATATTAAAATTTCCCAATTTTGGATTCAAATACAAACCTCATTTTTAAATCTCAAAATTTTGGAATCTACTCTTGGAAAATGGTTTCTAATTAACTAATTAGCCTAACCTAAATTTTCTGGAAATTTTGTCAAACAAAACATTAACTTTTTCTTCTAAAAGCAAACCTACAAAAAAAAACAGAAAAAGGAAAAAATAAATAAAAGAGAAAGCGCGCAGCAGCTAAGCCTAGACTCCGGCCCAGCCCATCTAGGTCCTATCCAGCGCGCGCAGCAGCCCAGTAGCCAACTTACCGGTTCGCTCGCCCACCTTTCTTCTTCGAGCAGTACGGCTGCTCATCCACCGGCGCCACGTCGACCACCGTATCGACGGGACGGCCAGGAGGCGAGCCCGT
The DNA here is from genome assembly GCA_028641055.1 of Alopecurus myosuroides. Lineage (NCBI taxonomy): Eukaryota > Viridiplantae > Streptophyta > Magnoliopsida > Poales > Poaceae > Alopecurus > Alopecurus myosuroides. Next base: position 24,921,193 of record CM054057.1, on the reverse strand, counting down.
ACCCTATAACTACCTCTCCCAGCCCTCAGCAGTGCCCTAGCTCCTAGGTTTCCCCCTCCCATTCGTGATCGCCGCCAAATCCTTCCTCTCTGTCGCGTTCCCTTCTCTCTGATCGATCACCGAACCACCGTCTGAATCCCGCCGGCGATCGCCGTCCACGGTGCCTTGCGGTGTTCTCAGACCGCAGGAATCAAACCGCCGTGCCTACCTCACGCCGTTGGACACCTTCCTGGAGGGCAAGCAGGCCTGGGTGCGCGCCGCCATCTCTGTCTCTGCCGCCGGCGAAGATCCTCTGAACCCTGCACCGCCACACCTGAAACTCCACTGCTTCCCGACGCTGTCGTGCCTCCCGTTGCGATCTGATCGCGGGAATCAGCTCTCCGTCCTTTCCCCACGCCGTTGGACACCCACGTCGACCACCGCATCGACGGGATCGACGGCGCCATCCTCGCCGCTGCCGGCGCCGACCACGACCACGTCGAGCCTCTGCGACGACGACTTCCGCCGGTGAGCGTCCGTGTTCCCCTCCTCCTCTCCACTCTGCGGCATCCGAGCACTTTACTGCACACGCACACATTCAATCGCAGCGAGCACGGCCACGGACCTCTCCCCGCCGGCGAGCATCCGTGTTCATGTTCAGTCGAGGAAGGAATCTGTCGTCAGCAAAATTCAGTTAAGCCATGCGTTCAACTGTATATTGTCCGCGTTTGTTTGTCTGTCAAACGAATTGAATCACCGCAGAGGTTCAGACAGAACGCAGTCTAGCGAGAGGGGCAGGGATCGAATCCTGCCCCTCGCACGGGGTTTTCCCCAATTTCTTTTGCCCCGCTGCCTGACAGGTAGGGGCCACGCGACAGTGACTCCACTGCCACGCGTGCGAGCTCTCGCCACGCTGGCCACGGGCCCCCCTGGCAGCGTGTGTGTATCACTCCAGTGCGGTAATAAAAGTTTTAAAATGCATCTGTTCAATTTCTATTTCTTTTTTAATTGGCAGAATAAGGCCCTAAACTTTAAAAAACCAATAACTTTTAATCTATAATCCTGATAAATAAAAGTTATATATGTTTTCTGTTCAAAATTTAATAATCTTTCCAAATAACTTATTTGTGTACTGTTTTGAAAACTCCAAATGCATTTAAAATTCAAATTTGAATAATTCAAATGTAAATTGCAATAATTCATAGATAATTCATGCTAATTCCAAATAATGCAAATAAAATATGTTTTTCATACCATTTTGAATGACCTATTCAAATATAAAATTTGTTTCATTGTTTGAATAATTTAAATTGCCTAAATAATTTAATACTTGTTTAATTCAATTAAATTTGATAAAATCATAACTTGCTTAATATAAAATATTTTTGGACATGCAAAATATGTTTTCAAACCATCAAAGTGTGAACCTTTCAAATGTGAATTTGAATCTATGATTTGAACAAATAAAATTCAAATAATAGTTAAGCTTGTTTCAAATTCAATTAAAACTTGTTTAATATTGTTTAATTCATAATTAAATAATCCAAAGTCCAATTTCAATATTTGAAACATGTAATCCAACTAAAATTTGATGTTCTTTTCAAATATAAATTTTGTTATTTGTTTTGCACACTTTAACTTGATGAAAACAATAATTGTTGGTGTGACATGTTTAAGTAACCAAATTTTCCAAACTTAATAAATAATTTCCAAAATTGTTTTATTCCTTTTCCTTTGCATCTATTATTATTATTTGCTGTTATCTTGTTATCATCATCATCCATGCATCATGCTAATTCATTTACACAATTTGATTAGTTGTAAAACAATTAATTCAACAATAATGCATGGGCTTTTCATATGCAATCCACTTGCATATGGGTCCAATTAAATTGTGTTATCTTGTCAAGTAGTTTACCTTGATGCATCTATTAACATGACATGCATCATCCCATGTTTGTGCAATATGCCATGTTATTGATTGTTTATCTTCCTGCATGTTTGTTTGCTTCTTCTCGGCTACACGACGACGTTGAGACCGACGATACTTACGACACCCTTCTAAGGATCTAGCTCAGTACCAGGCTACTGGGTTTTGCAGGCAAGTTATCACTCACATGAACCATCGTGTTCCTTTCAACATTGGTTACCGATACTTTCCGTTGTCTATTCTGCTAGCCCTATGATTAGTTGTTTCTGTTACGAACCTATCACATGTATCCTTTAACCCTGATATTGCCTCACCTCCATACCTATAATCTTTTGTTTGAGCCCGTGTCTTACTAGCATGCTTAGGTTGTTTTGCTCGAGTCTGTTACCCGTTACTTACTGTTACTATTTCTATTACGTTTGTGGGGGCTCGATGTTTAATCAATCAATCATGCTAATGTTACTATTAATAATAACATTGATGATAAGGCACCGGCAGGAGGCCCATGAGAGGTTTTGGAGCCTGCTAGTGTCGACCCTAATAGGAAAAGGGTCTTGTCTACTGATCCATGATGAGCGCACTAACCGCATGTGGGAAGCGAGTATGGGCGCCCCCCCTCAACTTGACCTGATTCGCATCTCGTCCAAATCGCCTCATTTAGTTCGTGTTTTCCATTTGCCGCATGCATGTTTTTGCGAGCCCAGGCCAGGGTGGAACTTTCGTAGTCGGCATATAGGGGGACACGTTCTTAGAGTGCTATGAGGGTCCATTTTCTTCTGGGCTCGATTAGCCGTGCGCCCAAGGTGCTTTGGGCTTGATGCGAAGAATGGTTGGTTGTGTAGAGTACCCCGCTTGGTGGAAGTGCATTTCCATCTGGCGGGTTATTCTTGCGTGTACGACCAAATTGGTGCAACCCTGCAGGGATAATCTTCTCGAGAAGCCGTGTTTTCCGCGGTTATGGATTACTTGGTGAAAGTACTGGCTAACAAGTACTCAGGACAACTTAAACATAACGATCAAACATGTTACACCCAATGATTAATAACTTGACTAGTAATAGGTTGATGACACAATAACTTGATTCACCTTTAATACAACCGTGTGAGTTATCCTCGGATTGCTTCTTTGGATAAGGGGCGAGATCCAGGATGGGTTTGTTTGAAGTTATCTTTCAGTTGGTTACAATCCTCGACCTTATCTCCTTTCTGTTAGCCGGCAGTTGTAGTATGTTTCTGTAGTTGTTTAGAGCAGCCAGTTGCAGCATCTTTTATATCCCTTTTCTTCCGTTGAACCCAAGGCATCTGTGCTTGGTGTTGACGGGCTACACCTTGGTGAATTGTGAGTCTTGCTTGCCAGTACGTCTATGTACTGACCCCTTTGGGGCTGTGGTTTACGCAGACGACGTTTCCGAGGATCTTCATGGTGGCAACTACGTGGAGTATGACGAGACTGCTGACGAGTAGATAGCGGACCCGGGCAGGATCCGAGACTTCGTGGATGGGCTCCGTCTGTTTGTTTCCGGCCTCTCAGGCCCATTTGGTTCTTGTCTGTACTCAGACATGTTGAATGCTTCCGCTGTGATGTAATGATGAATTGTTGGGGCATGTGCCCTCTGAATGATTGTATTTGCTATCTCTGCTCTAATGAGAGCCATTTGCAACTTATTTCAATCTTTTGTGTCGTAGAGATCTGTTGTGATATCACTTGTTAAATGCCGTTGACGTACCATGTGTGTATGGTTTGAAGTACGTCGACGGAAGTGCCTTTGATCTCTAGTGGATAGTTTACATCGACGATGGAATAGCAGGGCTTGTGTTGTCGCGCATAAGCGCAGGCCTACCAGGAAGCTGGGACGTGGGAGCAGTTATGCCCCATAATCCAAGCATCTGCTATCCAGTTCGTACGGTGAGTATCCCCTAGAAATCAGGGTGCGACAACTACTCCCTCCTCATCATAGGAGACACCAACGGCGATGGAGATGGCGGTGGAGTCATCGGAGATGGCTTCCGGGGGCACTTCCCCGTCCCGGCAGGGTGCTAGAACAGAGATCTGTCCCCCGAAACTTGTCGGTGGCGGCGGCGGAGCTACGGATGTATTTTGTGGAAAAGGTCGATTCTCCTAGGGTTTATGCATCAGGGAGTATATATGGGCGAAAGGGCGATGCCGGGAAGTGGTCAGGGGGCCTACACCACTAGGTGGCGTGGCCAGGGAGACCCGCGCCACCCCATGGTGTGGCTACCCTGTGGCCTCCCCTCCGGGGCTCTTCGGGACTTCTGGGAGCTTCCGGGACTTTTAGGACTTCTGGCTTTCGAATTTTCCATTTCCGATATATTTTCAGAACAACTTGTCTGAAACTAAAAACAGCAGAAAACAGGGAACTGCCTCTGTGGCATCTTGTTAATAGGTTAGTCCCGGAAAACGTGTAAAAATGACATAAGGTGTAAGGAAAACATGTGTGAAACAACATGGAACATAAAAAATTAGGGATACGTTTATGACGTATCAAGCATCCCAAAGCTTAGTTCATACTCGTCCTCGAGTAGGTAAACGATAAAATAAAATAATTTCTGTGGTGACATGCTACTATCGTAAACTTTATCATTATAATGTAAAAGCATATGTACGTTGAGATCATAGAACTTCAAGCACAAACATGATAAATAGAACTTTAATAATAAAGCATAGAAATCACTTTGCATCATGAAGAGTATCTTAAATGAAGGATCATGGATAATAATGCAAAGAAAGATAAATGCTTGTTTCAGGTATAGAGAAAGCATGGCAAAGTGGTATTTTGCTAGTCCTTAAGAGTTGGACAAAACATAAATGCCAGGACACTTTCAAAGTTCATGAGGAATACTAGAACAAATAATTTTAGAACAAATAATATCACATCATGCAGTAACTATTGATGTTTATGGGACAAAGGCACATAGAACTCAGAATGGAAAAAATACTCTCTCAACTGTGCATAAAGTTAGAAGATGGAGACTCAACATAAAAGTAAAAGAAAGCCCCTTCGCAGAGGGAAGCAGGGATCACTCATGTGCTAGAGCTTTTTATTTTATTAAACAGAGGTATTAAAAGTTTGACACCGTGGAGGAATGTCTATATTTTAGGAGAGGTGCATGGTAATGTCAACGAATGGTACACAGACAATGCAGTACGTCAGAAGCCAACTGGATTCCCAAGAGCGGCTCCCATGGTGAAGGACGCAACTGGTGTAGAAGGTCATCCCTCTTTCTCTTTTGTTTACACAATTTTGTTTTGACTGATAAATCAGGGAAAAAATAGTGAAGATAATTTGTTTGTATTAATTTGGGGCTGGGCACCCCGCTGCCAGCTCTTCTATCATTTGGATAAGCGGATGAAGCCACTAGTCCAGGGTGTGAAATCCAATCAACAAGTGAGATAACGATTCTCTATTGACGTCCTTATGAGCAAAAACATGAACACAAAACAGGAATAATTTTGAAGGTTTTAAAAGTAACACATGATCAATTTACTTGGAGTGGCAATTAAATGCCACATGTAGGTAGGTATGGTGTACACGATGGGAAAACTTTGGTTTAAGGAGTTTGGATGCACGAGTAGAATTCCATACTCAGTACAGATGGAAGCTAGCAAAAGACTGGGAGCGACAAATCAAGAGAGCATAAGATCCATAATCATGCATAGCGACGTAAGCATCATTAATTAAAGCATAAGCGGTATCACAAGTTCAAAAACTAAGTGGTCATGGAGGCTATTCGTGACTGGTTCGTAGTCATAAACATGGTGTGAGAATGCGCCATGTCAACCAAATAAAACTTCCGTAAGAGAATATCATATATTGATGCTTAATTATGACAAGAACAACTCATGAATCTTTCAAAACAAATTAAACACTCTTAGCTATTTAAGACTATTCATTCTACTCAATAACCACAAGGATTTAAAACTAAAATAACATTTAGAATGGAATGAAAAAGTTCTCGCCAAAGTCTATACAAACTTCTACTTGCAATGTAAAAAATTCTACTTCAAGCAACAGTTTATTTTCCCAACAAGCACCATACAAAATATGTTTTAACAAAAATTCTTTACATGCTACAGAAAGAAAACATGAGAGTACTCACATAACACTACTAGAAATAACATCTCCGAATAAGAGATGCATGAAAACAAGGGCTAAACTCTGTACTAGCAAAAAGTGAACACTCACAGAACAATAAGAATGAAAACTAGAGTGTTCTAAGCAATGAAAACGGAGCGTGCCTCTCTCCCACACAAGTATGATAAGATCCAACCATTTATTACAGCAAAGAAAACTAATCAAACTGAAAGAAAAAATAACTGACGCTCCAAGTAAAGCACATAAGATGTGACTGAATAAAAATATAGTTTCACTAGAAGTGACCTGATAATTTGTCGATGAAGAAGGGGATGCCTTGGGCATCCCCAAGCTTAGACGCTTGAGTATTCTTGGAATTTGCTGGGATGTACCACCGGGGCATCCCCAATCTTAGGCTTTTCACGCTTCTTGATCACATCATATCATCCTCTTCTCTTGACCCTTGAAAACTTCCTTCACACCAAAATTCTTACAATCTTCATTAGCAACGTTAGTGTAATCGAAATAATAAACTAACAAGGTTCAGTTTCAACACAAGACAAGCACTAAAAAACACATTATCTACTGTAACAACTTCTTTTAAAACTCTTTTTCTCAAAATAACACCAAAAGAAAGAGGTTAAGATGCAAATACAATTATTGGCAGAAATCTGTCAAAATAGAACATCAGGCAGAGATCGATTTTTTTTCGAAAATCTTCTGTTGCTCAAATCAAAAAGTGGTCAACTAAGAAAAGTTGAGTATATAGCACAGGATTAAGAATAAAAGAGTTCAGGTCATTTTGAATTTTCTGTGATTTTATACGTAATTAACAGTGGACAACATAAATCTGTTTCCTGCGCAGAAATCCGAAATATAGTGTCAACTTTCCACTAGAGGCTTTACTTGGCTCAAGAAAAACACAAAAGAAAAGATACCGAGGGGTTTCTAAGGAAATAGACAACACCCAGGTGCAAAGCACACCAAAGAAAACAAACAAAAAACATAATGAGAACAGAGAAATAAAACGGGTTGTCTCCCGGTAGCGCTTTTCTTTAACGCCTTTCAGCTAGGCACAATGATTTTTTAAAAGATTCTCACATAAGAATAAGAGTTGAAGAACAATAAGAGAGCATAAGAAGCAAATATAAAACATATTTAACTCTAACCCACTTCCTATGAAAAATAATCTTGTAGAAAAACAAGTCATGAAAACACAAAGTGAGTAGCATAGGAAGACAAAATAAGTGCAATTTCAAAAACTTCAACATAAAGAGAGGAAACTTAATATTGTTGAGATGCATAAAACCATGTTTCCCTATCTTATAATAACTTTCAGTAGCATCATGAATAAAATTAACAATATAACTATCAGATATAACATTCTTATCATAAGCAACATGCATAAAAGAATTATTACTCTCCACATAAGCATAGTCATTCTTATTAATAACAACGGGAGTAGGATTATCATAAAGAACTTGAACATGATAGACAAGTTTCATATTAAAGAGATGGTTTTGGGTAATCCCACCATAATTATGGCAAGTTTCATTAGAATGATTGTAATTATAGCCTATGCTATAACTTTGTTTATAATAATTATCAAATACTAGAGGCATATTGAAATCATAATTAATTTTCTCCTCAATAGTAGGTGGAATAAAAATGTCATATTCATCATTGCAATCATCATATATTGGAGGCATAGTATCATCACAAGCAATAAAATAGTTGTCTTCCAAAATGCGTTCATTTGTAAACATATCATCATTTTTACTAGGAGGAGATGTATCAAGCATATAATCATTAATAGCAAAGGGATTTTCAAACACATCATCCACAAGTTTAGAGATTTCTATATCATCATCGGAAGGAACATCGATGGTACTAATAGTACAGCAATTATTATCATCATGTTTTGGTATCAAACAAATTTTCAATATCAAAAGTAGTGTGTTTCTCCCAATCATGATCACTTTCATAAATAACATGCATATGAAAATCATCGAGTTTAGACTCATCATCAACAGCTGTAATATGAGCATTATAATATTTTGTATGTAAGTGTTTGCATGGAAACTATGAAAACAATAAAGATGGCATCCAAGCAAGACACTATTCATATGAAAAGCACTCATATCTATCAAAGAAGTTTTTTTTAGTAACTCTTCACACCCCAAAAATAATGTAAGTTCATCATGATCATTAGGGGTGATCATGTCATCACAATACAAACTTGCAGTACTCATAGGATTCGTAAGGCTACTATCATGGCCTGAGCATTGGAAATTAAAATGACCCACTTCATAGCAAAGTTCACAAATAAAAGGATAGAGGACACAAACTTTTCACCAAGATCATCTAGAGCCTTACTCCACATTCTAGTATTTTCATTCCTATGATGGATACAAGATTCTTCTTCAATTTGATTCTGTTCACAAGGTCTAAGTGCTCCACAAAAATTAACATGCATATAAGAAATAGTACTTTCAGAAGTTTGAGCATGTTTATTGCAATCATCAATAACAATTTCATTTTCCATGCAAGTGTCTTTAAAAGTTTCATGATATAAGTCCTAATTTTATTTAGGAATATTAAGATAAGAAGCAAAGGATCTATACCAACCAACAACTATTTGAGGATCAAGACCATATTTAGCATTAAGCTCATGAAAATCAGCAGTTTGAGCAAAAGTCTTAATGCAATCATACTCATAGTTTATACCTGACTCTTTACCTTTGTTGTTATTCCAATCTTCACTATTGATTCGAATCTCCTCAAGAAGATCCCACTTAGCTTCAATCTTCTTACTACAAAAAGAACCCTCTGAACATGCATCTAGATAATCCTTCCAATGTCATGAAAGCCTTGCATAAAAATTAGTAACAATTATTTCCTCAGGAAGCTCATGGTTAGGACATATGAGTATTAATGGTTTTACTCTTCCCCAAGCTAGGGAAATGCTTTCTCCATCACGAGGACAACAATTATAAATGTAATTCCTATCAAAATATAGTTCATGAGGTGGATAAAATTTAGAGTAAAAGAGAGATTCAAGTTCCTTCCACTCCAAATGGTGAGATCATCTAGTAGTTTATACCACTACCTGTCTTTGTCCTCAAGTGACAAAGGGAATAGCCTCCTCTTAACTTGGTCCGTTGAGATACCTGCACACTTGAATAACTCGCATAATTCATGCATAAAGTGTAAATGATCACTAGGATGGACAGTTCCATCTCCAAAATAACGGTTATCCATGACAAGTTCAACAATTTTCTTGGGTATTTCAAAAGGAATGCTTTCAGTAGGAGGATTTAAAATATCACAAGCATTATTAGGTTTATCACACATGGGACATAAAGTATCATCAGAGCAAATTTTCTCCTCTAAACCTGGAAAACTAAAAAGTTTATAAAACTAGCTTCCCCAAGCTTAGAATTTTCCATAGTACTAGAAATAATGGTATCCAAATAATTAATGCTAATAACATTGCTATCACTATTATGCGAACAAACTTCCATAGGTTTTTTTAATTTTCTCTTCAAAAGCATCATGCCCTAATTCAAGATAAATATTATAAACTTCTATCATATTTTTTTTGTTTTCCATTAAGACTACTAGTAAAAATAAAAACAAGGAATAAGTAAAAATAAGACTAACTAGTTAAAACAAGAAACAAAAAGATATAATTGCAGGATATAAAGGAAATAACTTCGAGCACTCACACCCGAGGATGTGAGTACTGTTTACCTTACCTCCCCGGCAATGACGCCAGAAAAGAGCTTGATGTCTACGCATGCTTCTATTCTTGTAGACAGTGTTGGGCCTCCAAGTGCAGAGGTTTGTAGACCAGCAACAAGTTTAGCTTAAGTGGATTACCCAAGGTTTATCGAACTCAGGGAGGTAGAGGTCAAAGATATCCGTCTCAAGCAACCCTGCAATCAATATACCATAAGTCTCTTATGTACCCAACACACCCAATATACTTGTCAGGTATATAGGTGCACTAGTTCGAAGAAGAGAGAGTAAAATACAAGTAGTATGGATGATTATAAGTGATAATAACAATCTGAAATAAAAATGGCAGCAAGCAAACATGTAGCAGAACAGGAAAAAACGGTGTTTCAATGCTTGGAAATAAGGCCTAGGGCTCCTACTTTCACTAGAGGATAATCTCAACAATGAAAACATAATTGAATGCATAAATATAATCTCTTCACTATGCTACTCCGAACCACTCCCCGGCCGAATAATGAACACTAATCATTGTGTAGGGCTTTAACAACACTCCTCAAGCCTATATTCCCTCTCTAGGGCATCCCATTGTCACTACGAGCGCCATAAATTAGTACTAAACAAACGCCATAATTTCATAGGTTCATCTTCCAACACAAGATATAAATATAATGCTAAACCACACGGCGCACACACTATCACCTTTACCCCATGATCAAAGTGTTTACGGAGATAACAAAACCACTTGAGTAGCATAACAGATGAAGATCAATATACATATTCAACTAGATTACAAAGCTCATGATCACATAAAGATCACACAATGGGAGAGAGAGATGAACCACATAGCTACCGGTAGAGCCCTCAGCCGCGGGGGAGAACTAGTCCCTCCTCATCATAGGAGACAGCAACGGCGATGGAGATGCGGTGGAGTCGATGGAGATGGCTTCCGGGGGCACTTCCCCGTTCCGGCAGGGTGCCAGAACAGAGATCTGTCCCCCAAAACTTGTCGGCGGCGGCGGCGGAGCTACGGATGTATTTTGTGGAAAAGGTCGATTCTCCTCGGGTTTATGCATCAGGGAGTATATATGGGCGAAAGGGCGATGCCGGGAGGTGGCCAGGGGGCCCACACCACTAGGTGGAGCGGCCAGGGGGACCCACGCCACCCCATGGTGTGGCCACCCTGTGGCCCCCCTCCGGGGCTCTTCGGGGCTTCTGGAAGCTTCCGAGACTTTTAGGACTTCTGGCTTTCGAATTTTCCAATTCCGAGAATATTTCCAGAACAACTTTTCTGAAACTAAAAACAACAGAAAACAGGGAACTGGCTCTGTGGCATCTTGTTAATAGGTTAGTCCTGGAAAACGTGTAAAAATGACATAAAGTGTAAGGAAAACATGTGTGAAACAACATGGAACATCAGAAATTAGGGATACATTTATGACGTATCAAGCATGCCAAGCTTAGCTCGTCCTCGAGTAGGTAAACGATAAAACAAAATAATTTCTGAGGTTACATGCTACTATAATAAACTTTATCATTATAATGTAAAATCATATGTACGCTAAGATCATATAACTTCAAGCACAAACATGATAAATAGAACTTTAATAATAAAGCATAGCAATCACTTTGCATCATGAAGAGTATCTTATATAAAGGATCATGTATAATATTGCAAATAAAGATAAATGTTTGTTTCAGGGATATAGAAAGCATGCAAAGTGGTATTTCGCTAGTCCTTAAGAGTGGGACAAAACATAAATGCCTGGACACTTTCAAAGGTTATGAGGAATACTAGAAAGCATGCAGTAATTATTGATGTTTATGGGACAAATGCACATAGAAGTCAGAATGGAAAAAAATTCTCTCTCAACTGTGCGTCAAGTTAGAAGATGGAGACTCAACATAAAAGTAAAAGAAAGCCCCTTCACAGAGGGAAGCAGGGATCACTCATGTGCTAGAGCCTTTTATTTTATTAAATAGAGGTATTAAAAGTTTGACACCATGGAGGAATGTCAATATTTTAGGAGAGGTGTATGGTAATGTCAACGAATGGTAAACAGACAATACAATACGTCACAAGCCAACTGGTTTCCTGTGACGCCCCGAGATCGGGCTCTATGCAGATTTCAGCATTTCCGCCAAAATCCACATAATAACCGATTCCAGGTTGCCACTTGTGATAACATTAAAACAGTTCACGAGTATTCCGCAACAACAACAGAAAAGATATATACAAGACGACTCAACGAGTCAAGAATACAACTGATACAATACAAAGATCCAAATGACAGCGGAAGAAACAACATAGTGTCCGACTACGGACAAGATACAAATTGGACTAAGAGTCCTGAAGATAACCGATGGCGTCCAATCCCTGCCCAGGCCAAGCCGGAGGGATTCCCAAGCTAACGTCGTCAGACTTCAAACCTGTTGACTGCAATGTGGAATATGCAGCCACGAAATGGATTCGTGGGTCAGTACTATTAAGTACTGGCAAGTGGATAAACCATACTCACAAGATACCAGCGTAACCAATCATCACAAGATACAAATACTTTGGGTACAACGGAAGGAAGAGATTATTGCAAAGAAGCGGCAGCGGGCAGCACTAACAACTAAAGAGACGCGCTACAACTTCCGGCTAATAGAAAGGGATAAGAGAGCGTATCAGAACCAACTACAACTACTCACCAAACAACACCCATCCAGTGTTACCCCCTACTAAGGAAGCAACCCAAGGAAACTCACACTGTTGATTAAGGTGACATTCATTTTTATGGTGGAGGTAATCTATATTACTAGTCAAGTTATCATCGTTAAGTGTAAGTTGTCTGAGTACTTGTTAGCCAGCACTTTCACCAAGTCATCCATAACCGCGGACAACACGGCTTCTCGAGAAGATTAACCCTGCAGGGATGCACCAATTTGGCCGTACACGTAAGAATGACCCGCCAGATGGAAATGCACTTCCACCAAGCGAGGCACTCAACACAACCCAACTCTTCTTCGCATCAAGCCCAAAGAACCACGTGCTGTGCGTGCGCGGCTAATCGAGCCCCCACGAAGAAAAGGGGGACCCTCATAGCACTCTAAGACCACGCCGCCCTAAATGCCGACTACAAAAGTTCCACCCTGGCGCCAAGGGTTCGCACCTGCATATGCATGCATCAAATGGAAAGCCCGAACTAAGTGTGGCGATTTGGACGAGATGCGAATCGAATCAGAATTGCGGGGGGGGGGGGGGGGGGCGCCCATACACGCTTCCCATATGCGGTTAGTGCGCTAATCCTGGATCGGAGGACAAGACCCTTTCCTAATTAAGTTCGACACTAGCAGGCCTCAAAACCACGCTGGGCCTCCTACCGGTGCCTTATCATCAAATTGTTATTACCCCAAACATTAACATGAAGTTGATTGAATTGAAACCCAACTATCGACTAAACAGGTGATAGAACAAAGGACAACAGGACTAGAGCGCAAACAGACCTAAGCATGCTAGTATGACACAGGCCAACAAACAACATGGTTATAGGTGTGGAGGTAAGGCAATATCGTGGCAGCAGGGTAAACATGTGATGGGATCGGAACACAAGCATCGAAAATACTAGGCTAGCATAAAGACAACGGAAAGAATCGGTAACAAGTGAGGAAAGGCAACATAGGTAGCAAGTGAGTATACTTGCCTGGAATCCAGCAAGTAGAGGTACACCCGAAGAACTTGTCGGTGCTCACATCATCTCAACGTCCTATCCGCGAAGAAGCAAAGCACTAAAAGAATCAACGGATGCAACAATTACTACTACGGTAAAAGATCCAGCATGATCCTAATTTTATATGCATGACATGCGAGATGCAACGCAAAAATGCAATTTAGACAATTTAATCGGAACCTGAGTCCGGACAAAATAATTATTGGTTCAAGTTGTTTATTTAACCATCAATGTTAAATGTTGATTAACATGGAGAACAATAAATAGGTGAGCTAAACAGGATTAAATGGAATAGGGCATTATTTAAAGTAATTACCCCAACACATTCCATATTTAAATATTAGATGAACATGCATAACACAACTAAATTGCAAAATGAAAGATGCAAACAAAGGCATGGATGCCAAATCAATATTCCTTGCATTTTTCTGATAATTCTAGACATAAATTTTGTATTATTTGGATTTATAGATGAGGAGATAAGTAATAGACAAGTTTGTAAAAGAAATAGTCAAAGAAAAGATGCTAAAGCTGGGATTCGAACTTGCTCTGCTAGCTTGAGTACGTAGAACAGAACCACTGGGTTGGTATCAGATTTGTGATATAACTTGACTCTGACGAAGATGAACCAATTACAGACAGTAACTGTTCAGGATGTAAAAACAGGACAAAAAGGGGAGGCTTGTGCATCCGACGTGACTCGATCCCAGGACGCAGCGCTGCGCGACGCAGGCACTAGCCACTGCGCCGGTGCTGTGTTCTTGACAACCATTCGAAACGGACGTAAGAAGAGTTACGTGCCGGAGTTTACTGAACTTTGAATCTGAAAGTTTCAGACTGCAGACAACACAACGACGGCGGACAGAAAAATGACGGTGACGACCGCGATCTCCACGAGCGAGACCTTCTCAGACTTGTATGCTGCGTGTGGCTCTCGTGAGTGCGTTCGGAAGCGGTGCATGTGCGTTGATATCCATGGTGAGGTGCGATGTGTGCGGGAAACACAGGGACAAGCCAAGCGGTACAAGGACATGGTATTCACCTGTTCGTTCATGGCGTTCACAAGAACAGGCCGAGGCAAAGGAGACTTCCAACAAGCGATTGAACAGGTAAACGGTGGGAATCGAACTATGTGCTCACCGGGAGGGGCTCAGAGTTGTCGATCGAGATCGAGGAGGTCTAGATCGACGGGAATTCGCCGGAGAAGGAGCTCGGCCATGGAGGAAGAAGATGATGTTGGCGGCGCTGTAGTCGTTCTCCTGCCCATTCCTTGCGCGCAGGGGAAGTAGACGGCGTCGAGGAGCTTTTGCCTAGTTCAGCTCGGCTTGAAAGAGTCTGTGGCGACGGGGCCATGACGAGGGGCTTCGGTTCTTTGTGGTGTTACAGAAAAAGAGAGGATACAGAGAGGAAGAAAGAAGGGATGGCGGCGGAGAGAAAGAAGAGGGATGAGGCTAGGGTTTCTTGGGAGGAGAGGGTGCGGCTTGGGGTAGATAAGGAGGGGGAAGAGGGGACCATGGTAGAGGAGGTGGTTCGGTGGTGCTCTGCATTGGTGATAACGACAGGGGGTCGTCCTGCGTGATCGTCCGTACGGAGGAAAGAGGAGACGAGAGGTGGGCTGGGTTCCTTGGATGGATGGGTCGTAGGTGGGCCTTTGTGGCCTGCCTCCCCACTGTTGTTTCTCTTTTATTTTTTTTTCCTTTTTTTTTGTAAAAGGTGATTTACCATTTGGATTTGAGGGAGTTTTACAACTCCAAAAATTATGAAGTAAATTTCTTTGCAGTCAGCACTCAAAATGCCCAAGTGCACAAACTTTTGTTTTTGAAATTTTCAAATATTTGTGCTGTTTTGAATTTGATTGAATTTCAAGTGAATTTGACTTTAAATTGAGTAATTGAATGGGAGCAAGGTTTATTATTTGAATTTAAATTGGAATTAGCAAAATAGGGTTTTAATAAAAGGGTTTTGAAATAACCATGCATTTTAATATTTGAATTTCCACTTTGTGGATTACATCTTGAATGGTTTGTTTGCAATTTTAATTGAAACCATTTGGAACATGTTTGAAGTTTTAAATTGGTTTGAAAACCAAGGTGCATATGATGCATGAGGCAATGCATGAAAAAAGAAAACAAGCAATTCTATTTGAGGGAAATCCCCCGGGTGTTACAGTCGACACCACTAACAAGGGATTGCACCCTCGCAATCCACCCAAGGCAAGGGGAAGAGAGGTGTCAACTACGGAGTCTTCGTGCTGCGGTTGATTTCCCGGGTCAGTGGGCGGATCTCTTCTTCTCGACACCACTAACAAAAGTTTCTCGACACCACTAACAAGGGAATCTTGCTCGGGTTGATGACGATCTTCTCCCACCAGGAATCTTCCGACGATCGAACCTATTAGGTTAATGGCTCAGAAAACGTCCACCCACGTAGGATCCTAAAACTTTGAAAGATTGAGAAGAAGAGAGACTCCAAAACAAATAATATGAGAGGAGAAATAGAATAGAGATAAGGAGAAAACAAGAATCCTATTGAGATGTTTCCAAAATAGTTTAGCAGAAATAGTTTTTGACACTCTAGAAATAACGACCGTTAGCGAGGTTATCCTACAGGCTTTGCGGACCCGTTGCTTCGATAACCATTCGTATCGAAACAACTTTGGGAATCAGAAACCATGCTCTGATACCATTTGTGACGCCCCGAGATCGGGCACTATGCAGATTTCAGCATTTCCGCCAAAATCCACATAATAACCGATTCCAGGTTGCCACTTGTGATAACATTACAACAGTTCACGAATATTCCGCAACAACAACAGAAAAGATATATACAAGACGACTCAACGAGTCAAGAATACAACTGATACAATACAAAGATCCAAATGACAGCGGAAGAAACAACATAGTGTCCGACTACGGAAAAGATACAAATTGGACTAAGAGTCCTGAAGATAACCGATGGCGTCCAATCCCTGCCCAGGCCAAGCCGGAGGGATTCCCAAGCTAACGTCGTCAGACTTCAAACCTGTTGACTGCAATGTGGAATATGCAGCCACGAAATGGATTCGTGGGTCAGTACTATTAAGTACTGGCAAGTGGATAAACCATACTCACAAGATACCAGCGTAACCAATCATCACAAGATACAAATACTTTGGGTACAACGGAAGGAAGGGATAATTGCAAAGAAGCGGCAGCGGGCAGCACTAACAACCAAAGAGACACGCTACAACTTTCGGCTAATAGAAAGGGATAAGAGAGCGTATCAGAACCAACTACAACTACTCACCAAACAATACCCATCCAGTGTTACCCCCTACTAAGGAAGCAACCTAAGGAAACTCACACTGTTGGTTAAGGTGACATTCATTTTTATGGTGGAGGTAATCTATATTACTAGTCAAGTTATCATCGTTAAGTGTAAGTTGTCTGAGTACTTGTTAGCCAGCACTTTCACCAAGTCATCCATAACCGCGGACAACACGGCTTCTCGAGAAGATTAACCCTGCAGGCATGCACCAATTTGGCCGTACACGTAAGAATGACCCGCCAGATGGAAATGCACTTCCACCAAGCGAGGCACTCAACACAACCCAACTCTTCTTCGCATCAAGCCCAAAGAACCAAGTGCTGTGCGTGCGCGGCTAATCGAGCCCCCACGAAGAAAAGGGGGACCCTCATAGCACTCTAAGACCACGCCGCCCTAAATGCCGACTACAAAAGTTCCACCCTGGCGCCAAGGGCTCGCACCTGCATATGCATGCATCACATGGAAAGCCCGAACTAAGTGTGGCGATTTGGACGAGATGCGAATCGAATCAGAATTGCGGGGGGGGGGGGGGGGGGGGCTCCCATACACGCTTCCCACATGCGGTTAGTGCGCTCATCCTGGATCGGAGGACAAGACCCTTTCCTAATTAAGTTCGACAATAGTAGGCCTCAAAACCACGCCGGGCCTCCTGCCGGTGCCTTATCATCAAATTGTTATTACCCCAAACATTAACATGAAGTTGATTGAATTGAAACCCAACTATCGACTAAACAGGTGATAGAACAAAGGACAACAGGACTAGAGCGCAAACAAACCTAATCATGCTAGTACGACACAGACCAACAAACAACAGGGTTATAGGTGTGGAGGTAAGGCAATATCGTGGCAGCAAGGTAAACATGTGATGGGATCGAAACACAAGCATCGAAAATACTAGGCTAGCATAAAGACAACGGAAAGAATCGGTAACAAGTGAGGAAAGGCAACATAGGTAGCAAGTGAGTATACTTTCCTGGAATCCAGCAAGTAGAGGTACACCCGAAGAACTTGTCGGTGCTCACATCATCTCAACGTCCTATCCGCGAAGAAGCAAAGCACTAAAAGAATCAACGGATGCAACAATTACTACTACGGTAAAAGAGCCAGCATGATCCTAATTTTATATGCATGACATGCGAGATGCAACGCAAAAATGCAATTTAGACAATTTAATTGGAACCTGAGTCCGGACAAAATAATTATTGGTTCAAGTTGTTTATTTAACCATCAATGTTAAATGTTGATTAACATGGAGAACAATAAATAGGTTAGCTAAACAGGATTAAATGGAATAGGGCATTATTTAAAGTAATTACCCCAACACATTCCATATTTAAATATTAGATGAACATGCATAACACAACTAAATTGCAAAATGCAAGATGCAAACAAAGGCATGGATGCCAAATTAATATTCCTTGCGTTTTTCTGATAATTCTAGACATAAATTTTGTATTATTTGGATTTATAGATGAGGAGATAAGTAATAGACAAGTTTGTAAAAGAAATAGGCAAAGAAAAGATGCTAAAGCTGGGACTCGAACTTGCTCTGCTAGCTTGAGTACGTAGAACAGAACCACTGGGTTGGTATCAGATTTGTGATATAACTGGACTCTGACGAAGATGAACCAATTACAGACAGTAACTGTTCAGGATGTAAAAACAGGACAAAAAGGGGAGGCTTGTGCATCCGACGGGACTCAATCCCAGGACGCAGCGCTGCGCGACGCAGGAAGCGGTGCATGTGCGCTGATATCCCTGGTGAGGTGCGATGTGTGCGGGAAACACAGGGACAAGCCAAGCGGTACAAGGACATGGTATTCACCTGTTCGTTCATGGCGTTCACAAGAACATGCCGAGGCAAAGGAGACTTCCAACAAGCAATTGAACAGGTAAACGGTAGGAATCAAAACTATGTGCTCACCGGGAGGGGCTCGGAGTTGTCGATCGAGATCGAGGAGGTCTAGATCGACGGGAATTCGCCGGAGAAGGAGCTCGGCCATGGAGGAAGAAGATGATGTTGGCGGCGCTGTACTCGTTCTCCTGCCCATTCCTTGCCGCCAAGAAACCCTAGTTCAGCTCGGCTTGAAAGAGTCTGTGGCGACGGGGCCATGATGAGGGGCTTCGGTTCTTTGTGGTGTTACAGAAAAATAGAGGATACAGAGAGGAAGAAAGAAGGGATGGCGGCAGAGAGAAAGAAGAGGGAGGAGGCTAGGGTTTCTTGGGAGGAGAGGGTGCGGCTTGGGGTAGATAAGGAGGGGGAAGAGGGGACCATGGTAGAGGAGGTGGTTCGGTGGTGCTCTGCATTGGTGATAACGACAGGGGGTCGTCCTGCGTGATCGTCCGTACGGAGGAAAGAGGAGACGAGAGGTGGGCTGGGTTCCTTGGATGGATGGGTCGTAGGTGAGCCTTTGTGGCCTGCCTCCCCACTGTTGTTTCTCTTTTATTTTTTTTCCTTTTTTTTTGTAAAAGGTGATTTACCATTTGGTTTTGAGGGAGTTTTACAACTCCAAAAATTATGAAGTAAATTTATTTGCACTCAGCACTCAAAATGCCCAAGTGCACAAACTTTTGTTTTTGAAATTTTCAAATATTTGTGCTGTTTTGAATTTGATTGAATTTCAAGTGAATTTGACTTTAAATTGAGTAACTGAATGGGAGCAAGGTTTATTATTTGAATTTAAATTGGAATTAGAAAAATAGGGTTTTGAAATAACCAAGCATTTTAATATTTGAATTTACACTTTGTGGATTACAATTTGAATGGTTTGTTTGCAATTTTAATTGAAACCATTTGGATCATGTTTGAAGTTTTAAATTGGTTTGAAAACAAAGGTGCATATGATGCATGAGGCAATGCATGCAAAAAGAAAACAAGCAATTCTATTTGAGGGAAATCCCCCGGGTGTTACATTTCCCAAGATCGGCTCCCATGGTGAAGGAGGCAACTGGTTTAGAAGGTCATCCCTCTTTCTCTTTTGTTTACACAATTATTCTTTGACTGATAAATCAGGGGAAAAAATAGTGAAGAAAATTTGTTTGTATTAATTTGGGGCTGGGCACCTCGCTGCCAGCTCTATCATTTGGATAAGCGGATGAAGCCACTAGTCCAGGGTGTGAAATCCAATCAACAAGTGAGATAAAGATTCTCTATTGACGTGCTCATGAGCAAAAACAAGAACACAAAACAGGAATACTTTTGAAGGTTTTAAAAGTAACACATGATCACTTTACTTGGAGTGGAAGTTAAATACCACATGTAGGTAGGTATGGTGTAAATGATGGGAAAACTTTGGTTTAAGGTGTTTGGATGCACGAGTAGAATTCCATACTCAGTAAAGGTGGAGGCTAGCAAAAGCCTCGGAGCGACAAATCTAGAGAGCATAAGAGCCATAATCATGCATAGCGACATAAGCATCATTAATTAAAGCATAAGCGGTATCACAATTTCAAAAACTAAGTGGTCATGAGGCTATTCGTGACTGGTTCGTAGTCATAAACATGGTGTGAGCATGCGCCAAGTCAACCAAATAAAACATTCGAAAGAGAATACCATATATTGATGCTTTACTATGACAAAAACAACTCATGAATCTTTCAAAACATATTAAACGCTCTCAGCTATTTAAGGCTATTCGTGCTACTCAATAACCACAAGGCTTTAAAACTAAAATAACATTTAGCATGGCATGAAAATTTCTAGCCACATTCTATACAAGCTTCTACTTGCACTGTCAAAAATTCTACTTCAAGCAGCAGTTTCTTTTCCCAACAAGCACCACACAAAATATGTTTTAACAAAAATTCTCTACATGCTACAGCAAGAAAACATGAGAGTACTCACATAACACTACTAAAACTAACAGCTCTGAATAAGAGATGCATGAAACAAGGGCTACACTCTGTACTAGCAAAAAGTGAACACTCACAAAACAATAAGAATGAAAAATAGAGTGTTCTAAACAATGAAAACGGAGTGTGTCTCTCGCCCACACAAGTATGATAAGATCCAACCATTTATTACAGCAAAGAAAACTAATCAAACTGAAAGCAAAAATAATTGACGCTCCAAGTAAAGCACATAAGATGTGACTGAATAAAAATATAGTTTCACTAGAAGTGACCTGATAATTTGTCGATGAAGAAGGGGATGCCTTGGGCATCCCCAAGCTTAGACGTGAACGGACAACGACGTCGCCTAGAGGGGGGGGGGGTGAATAGGCGATTAAAACTTTTTCGGTTAAAGCTTGCTAAATGCGGAAATAAACTAGGTGTTTAAATTAACAAGCATACAACCTAAATATTCTAGGGTCAACTAGATGCACTAACAACTTATGCTAAGCAAGACAAGTAACAAGGTGATAGCAAGATATATAACTTCAAGCGCGAAGGCTATCACAATGTAAATTGCATAAGCAAAAAAGCTCGGGTATAGAAATAACCGAGGCACACGGAGACGATGATGTATTCCCGAGTTCCTTCCACAAGGGGAGTACGTCTCGTTGGAGGGGTGTGAGCTCACTACGAAGGCCTACTCAACGCCACTAAGGCCTCACACTATTCTCCGATGAACTTCCGCCACAAAGGCCTAGTTCACCTCTCACTATTGAACCCCTTTTAGGCGGGGATCGAATCCTTTACAAACACTTGGGGCACACACCCACAACTAAATTGGGGGCTCCCAACTCTTCTTGAATCACCACGAGTAACAAGCTCACAATCTTTCACTTCCACGAATCCTCGTGGAGAGAGAAAACCAATGCAACTGATGCAAATGGCAAGAGCACAAGTGCTCCACTCTCAAATTCCAACAAAGCAACAAATGATTATGGGGGAATAAGAGAGGAAGAACAATGGAGAAACACCAAGAACTCCAAGATCAAGATCTACTAGGTTTCCCTCACTAAGAAGGAGGATGGATTGGTGGAAATGTAGATCTAGATCTCCTCTAACTTCTCCCTCAAAGATATGAAAGAATCATTGGAGGGTTTGAGAGAGGAGAAAGCTTTCCAAGGTCAACAATGGTGGGGAGAGAGAGGGAAAACGGGCTGGGAAAGTCTTGGGGACTTTGGGGAAGAAAGCCCCTTAAATAGGTGCTAAAAAACTAGCCGTTTTCCACTTTTTCCGTCCATTCCGGAATGATTCCGGAGTCCGGAATGGCCCGGAATAGATTCCGGAGCGATTCCGGATGGCAACAGAGCATTTTCCCGTTGAGGCCGGAATGGCCCCGGAAAATTCCGGATCCCGGAATGGTCCGAATTGATTCCGGATTGCAATAGTGAGACTGAAAACCGATACGATAAATGCTATAACTTTTGCATATGGACTCCGTTTTCGATGTTGTTGGGCTCGTTGAAATCGCAACGACGAGCACTACAAGAATATGCAGAGAAAAATCATTGTCCATGAATGGATAAAACCAAATGGGTAAAGGTTTAGACCTCTCAAATAGGAACACCCAGTGAAACCTCCAACATGAAAACACACATAACTTTTGCGAATGAACTCTGAATAAGGTGAATCCAAATGGGTTGGAAAGGTAATAACAAGGACTATCAAAAAAAAAGTAATGGAGAAGTTACCACACATGGAAGGTGTGGAAACATTCTCAAAGCTGAACCGGATATTTTCACCACCGAAATCGCAACAAGTTTTTCTAACCAAAACCGTTTTCGATAAACCTTGGCTTGCCATGAAGATCACGACAAGCACTAGAACCCAAAGGATACAAAAGCCAAATAAGAACCAAGAAATATGATTTGCAAAGTATGCAAAGGTTTGAGCTCTCCAGAACGATTCGATCAAGTTACTCACTTGAGAGCCCCTCTTGATAGTACGACTAACTATCCTATAACCCGGTAACCTAAAGTCACGAGACCGGTAAAATAGAAAAACTATCAAGATTATACCTTTTCCTTGAGCATTCCACTTGAGCTAGATGATGACGATCTTGACTCTCTCAAGTTGGATCTTCTTTCTTGATTGCGCTTGCTAGCACAAGCTCCGCTTGATGAAGACTTGCAAGTTGCTCCCCCATACACCATTATGGGAGAGACTAGCTCCCCATACACCATTATGGGAGAGACCCTTCTCGGCAAATCTTCACAAGGACACAATCTCCAAAAGGAATGGCAAGCATAAAGCATAGGATATCTTCTAGATGCTTCACTTGAGCTTCCACGTCAAGCTAGATGACGAACACCGCTTGACGACGACATAGACCACGGGCTATATGAAATCTTCCTTTTGGTTCATGCCCATGGAAAGATACCTAACCACACATAGAAATGCCACACACACATATCATGGGTTAGTTCACAAAGCTATATTTACAATTGCTTACCATACCATGAGATACACAATCCCA
This sequence comes from Alopecurus myosuroides, assembly GCA_028641055.1. NCBI lineage: Eukaryota > Viridiplantae > Streptophyta > Magnoliopsida > Poales > Poaceae > Alopecurus > Alopecurus myosuroides. The sequence goes on along the minus strand of CM054057.1, from coordinate 24,898,067 downwards.
CTTGGTACAAATTGTAGCTTTGTGTGTTGATCGCTTGCTTGATCAACCTTGTATCTTTGCTTCTAACTTCAAATGATGATGTCTTGAAGATGATAATGAAAGATCGCCTAATCCTTTACTTCAAGACACACTAGCAATAAGCTCAACTCAAATCATGACCATTCTTCATATAAATCCATGAATATAACAATGGCCATCAAGGAAGCTAATAGAGTTCAACACATGAACTCCATTATTTCCTATGGACAATATCTACAAGGATAACTCAAAGCAAACATTAGTCCATAAGGATTGTCATTAATTACCAAAACCACATATGGGGAACCATGCGCTTTCAAGACGCTTGAGTCTTATTGGAATTTGCTGGGATGTACCACCGGGGCATCCCCAATCTTAGGATTTTAACTCTTCTTGATCACATCATATCATCCTCTTCTCTTGACCCTTGAAAACTTCCTTCACACCAAAAAATTCTCACAATCTTCATTAGCAACGTTAGTGCAATCGAAATAATAAACTCACAAGCTTTAGTTTCAACACAAGACAAGCACTCAAAACACTTTTTTATACTGTCACAACTTATTTTAAAACTCTTTTTCTCAAAAGAACAGCAAAAGAAAGAGATTAAGATGCAAATGCAATTATTGGCAGAAATCTGTCAAAACAGAACAGCAGGCAGAGCTCGATTTTTTCGAAAATCTTCTGTTGCTCAAATAAAAAAGTGGTCAACTGAGAAAAGTCGCGTATATAGCCCAGGATTAAGAACAAAAAAGTTCAGGTCATTTTAATTTTTCTGTGATTTTATACATAATTAACAGTGGACAACAGAAATCTGTTTCCTGCGCAGAAATCCGAAATATAGTGTCAACTTTCCGCTAGAGGCTTTAATTGTCTCAACAAAAACACAAAAGAAAAGATACAGAGGGGTTGAGAAAAACATAATGAAAACAGAGAAATAAAATGGGTTGTCTCCTCGTAGCGCTTTTCTTTAACGCCTTTCCGCTAGGCACAATGATATTTTTTAAAAGATGCTCACATAAGAATAAGAGTTGAAGCACAATAAGAGAGCATCAAGAAGGAAATACAAAACATATTTAAGTCGAACCCATTTCCTATGAAAAATAATCTTGTAAAAAAACAAGTCATGAAAACACAAAGTGACTAGCATAGGAAGACAAAATAAGTGCAATTTCGAAAACTTCAACATAAAGAGAGGAAACTTAATATTGTTGAGATGCATAAAACCATGTTTCCCTCTATTATAATAACTTTCAGTAGCATCATGAATAAAATTAACAATATAACTATCAGATATAACATTCTAATCATAAGCCACATGCATAGTAGAATTATTACTCTCCACATAAGTATAGTCATTCTTACTAATAACACGGGAGTAGGATTATCATAAAGAACTCGAACATGATATACAAGTTGCATATTAAAGAGATGGTTTTGGGTAATCCCACCATAATTATGGCAAGTTTCATGAGAATGATTGTAATTATATCCTATGATATAACTTTCTTTATAATAATTATCAAAGACTGGAGGCATATTGAAATCATAATTAATTTTCTCCTCAATAGTACGAGGACTAAAAATGTCATATTCATCATTGAAGTCATCATATATTGGAGGCATAGAATCATCACAAGCAATAAAATAGCTGTCTTCCAAAATGCGTTCATTTGTAAACATATCATCATTTTTACTAGGAGGAGATGTATCAAGCATATAATCATTAATAGCAAAGGGATTTTCAAACACATCATCCACAAGTTTAGAGATTTCTATATCATCATTGGAAGGAACATGGATGGTACTAATAGTATTATCATCATTTTCAGAATTGGTATCAAACAAATTTTCAATATCAAAAGTAGTGTGTTTCTCCCAATCATGACCACTTTCATAAATAACAGGCATAGGAAAATCACCGAGTCCAGACTCATCAGCAAGAGCTGTAATATGAGCAACATACTTAGTGGGAGATACCGTTACCTCTCTCTTTTTACTCCTCCTCCTCCTCTTCTTCTTCTTCTTCTTCTTCTTCTTCTTCTTCTTCCCCTCTTTAGGAGGGAGAGGCTTAAAAGGGAGCTTCTCCACATACCCTGGTTTATTACCAGAAACAATAGAAAGAACTTTGGAGGATTTCTCCTCTTCATTAATAGGAACAAAACACATATTAGTCCTGTCATATTTTGGTAAAATCTCCTCTTTTATAATATTTTGTATGTAAGTGTTTGCATGTCAACTATCAACACAATAAAGATGGCATCCATGCAAGACGCTATTCATATCAAAAGCACTCATATCTATCAAAGAAGTTTTACTTAATAACTCTTCACACCCCAAAAATAATGTAAGTTCATCATGCTCATTAGGGGTGATCATGTCATCACAATACAAAATTGCAGCACTCATAGGATTCGAAAGGCTACTATCATGGCCTGAGCATTGGAAATTAAAATGACCCACTTCATAGCAAAGTTCACAAATAAAAGGATAGAGGGCACAAACTTTTTCACCAAGATCATCTAGAGCCCTACTCCACATTCTAGTTTTTTTCATTCCTATGATGGATACAATATTCTTCTTAAATTTGATTCTTTTCACAAGGTCTAAGTGCTCCACAAAAATTAACATGCATATAAAAAATAGTACTTTCAGAAGTTTGAGCATGTTTATTGCAATCATCAATAACAATTTCATTTTCCATGCAAGTGTCTTTAAAAGGTTCATGATATATGTCCCAATTTTATTTAGGAATATTAAGATAAGAAGCAAAGGATCTATACCAACCAAAATCTATTTGAGGATCAAGACCACGCATTAAGCTCATGAAAATCAGCAGTTTCAGCAAAAGTCTTAATGCAATCATACTCATAGTTTATACCCGACTCTTTACCTTTGTTGTTATTCCAATCTTCACGATTGATTCGAATCCCCTCAAGAATATCCCACTTAGATTCAACCTTCTTACTACAAAAAGGACCCGGTGAACATGCATCTAGATAATCCTTCCAATGTACTCAAAGCCTTGCATAAAAATTAGTAACAATTATTTCCTAAGGAAGCTCATGGTTAGGACATTTGAGTATTAATGTTTTCAGTCTTCCCCAAGCTTGGGAAATGCTTTCTCCATCATGAGGCCAAAAATTATAAATGTAATTCCTATCTAAATATAGTTCTTGAGGAGGATAAAATTCAGAGTAAAAGAGAAATTCAAGATCCTTCCACTCCAAGGTGAGATCATCTAGTAGTGTATACCACTCCATTGCTTTGTCGTCAAGTGACAAAGGGAATAGTCTCCTCTTAGCTTGGTCCATTGAGATACCCGCACACTTGAATAACTCGCATAATTCATGCATAAAGTGTAAATGATCACTAGGATGGACAGTTCCATCTCCCAAATAACGGTTATCCATGACAAGTTCAACACCTTTCTTGGGTATTTTGAAAGGAATGCTTTCAATAGGAGGATTTAAAATATTACAAGCATCATTAGGTTTATCACACATTGGAGATAAAGTATCATCACAGCAAATTTTCTCCTCTAAAGCTGGAAACTAATTTTTTTTAAAAAAAACTAGCTTCCCCAAGCTTAGAATTTTCCATAGTACTAGAGACTTCCATAGGTTTTTTAATTAATGCTAATAGCATTGCTATCACTATTATGCAAACAAACTTCCATAGGTTTTTTAATTTCACCTTCAAAAGCATCATGTCCTAATTCAAGATAAATATTATAAATTTCTATCATATTTTTGTTGTTTTCCATTAAGACTACAAGTAAAAATAAAAACAAGGAATTAGTAAAAATAAGACTAACTAGTGAAAACAAGAAACAAAAAGATATAATTGCAGGATCTAAAGGAAATAACTGTCGCACCCTGGCTTCTACGGGATACTCATCGTACGAACTGGATGGCAGGTGCTTGGATTATGGGGGCATAACTGCTCCCACGTCCCAGCTTCCTGGTAGGCCTGCGCTTATGCGCGACAACACAAGCCCTGCTATTCCACCGTCGATGTAAACTATCCACTAGAAGTCATAGGCACTACTGTCGACGTACTTCATATCAATCACGCACTGTACGTCAACAGCTTTGAACGAATGTGTAGCATCCCAACTTTTAATAAAGATGGAATACCTGTGTTATTGTGCTAGTCCCTGGATCAATTGCTAGCACCACAGTACAAAATGAAATATCATGCAAATGCATCAAATTCTATTACATCGCATGATCCAGTCTTTACAAAATAGGATTACAACTTGCATATTCTTAGAAGACTAGCAGAAAAGAAAGAAATACAGCGGAAAACAAGGTACAACATTGAGCCCATCTTCTTCATGTGCCACAGGCAAAACATGTTGGCGATAGTCTCGAGATCCTAAACGAAATCCTCACTCGTCTTCAGAAACATCTGCAATATGGAATATGCAGCCACAAGGGAGTCAATACAATTTAATGTATTGGCAAGTAACACTATAGTGGATATAGATGGCAAGACTAATACTACATGCTTATTTGGCTGAGTGGAGTTCAGGCTAAGTTTGCATAACGCCAATTTTGTCCTATCTCTTTTGTAAAAGAAACTTTTCTTTTCAAAGGGGTGGCAACATTGGATTAAGATCCAAGCACCACAATACTGTTCACTTGGTCAAAATTTTACTTATTGAAATTGATGATGAGATTCTTCCGTCAATCCTTGTCCAGCTGCTCATAGTTGTCCATAACCGGGGACACGGCTAAGATCTTAGTTTGTTGACTCTGCAGAGGTTGTGCACTTTCACCCTTTGTCTTCAATTAGCCCAAACATCCTATACACCCGGAGTGCATCATGGAAAGGAGAGAATTGAGACGAGATCTTTCAGAAGAAGAAGTCCAAACCCACCGGCAAGACCCGTTCCACCTATAATTTGGCTACATCTGCTTGTCAAGCCTGGGCTGAACCCTCACAACTTAATTGATCAAGAAAGAGCCCATATTGTCAAAAGGCTGCACGGGAAGCTACTAGATTTAGAGGGACATAGTAATCTCTTTGTTCCTGGGTGGCCATCCGCAAGTGACAACCTCAAGTGGAATAACCCTTAGATAAGGGCCCTCAGGAAACACTCAACATAATCCAGTCTTACCACTTCCACCCAGGTGGTTCATTTATTAGTTATACTTAGAATTTTTCCTCAACATCTAGTAAAACAATTTGTAATATTGCATAGCATCTACTAAGTTCTAAGGTTATCAAAATAACAAGGGTAAAAGAGATGGCTACACACTACTAGGATAATAGCATAGCATAATATAACTTAGTAAAAATTCCTATCATGCATACTACTCAAAATCAACTAATGCATATAGAAAATAATGGGTAGTTGATGGTGTGTTACTTGCCTTGTTGAAGTTGGTGAAGATAATCACACTCTCTTCACAAAGGATCGTTGCTCTCCGTACAATCTACTCATTGAAAACACAATAACAAAATAAAGAAGCATCCTAGCAATCAAACACATAAGTGGAGAAAGCAAACAAAGCAAATAACATAACAAAGGAGTTGGACCAAGTTGGCTAGGACAAGGTCAAGAATTGAGTTCAACACTTGTTAAGGAAATTCCAAGGGTTTACTAAGGATGATCTACTATTTCAACTAAAGTAACACATAACAATGTGTAACACTTAGTTCTTTTCATCAAAACATTTGAGTGATCTAAGTTAGTCCTTCCATTTTGGTTTAGGCTAGGTCTAGGTTAAACTAACTTCATCACTAAGGAGATAACAAGTTAAAGTCTTTGTATTTTCCATTTGGGTCAAGGGCTGGACAAAAACAACTTGTTTTTCTTCAACTTGTGTGGATGGCTCCCAGTCTTCACATGCTTGTCTTCTTGAAAATCATCTTCATGCTTCTATTGTAGTCTTTGCCTTGGATGGATTCTTCTCTTGATCTTGATGTCTTCTTGAATCTTGGCTTAGTCTTCAACTCCATTTATTACTAAGTTATTTGGTTAACATGTATTGAGTGTTGGTCTTGATCAAAATGATCACACAACAAATTATAACTAGGGAAGACAAGAAGAGAATAAAGAATAGAGAGAGATGTGGTTAGTCTTCTTGAAGTTCCTTTTGATTTCTTCTAGTACTTCCACTTCCTTGATTTTCTTCTGATTGTGGTTTAGTCTATGTTCTTCTCTAAGTGCTTCAATTGTCTCCCATGTAGTGTTTCTTGTTGGGTTGGCAATAACATATGATTTGTCCTCTAGCACCTTAGGGACTTAGTCATATTAGAACAAAACATGATTGTTTTTGAGAGGTACATAGAAGATATGGGTAATAGGGTTTAAGGTTTGGTAGTTAGTCTACTATGTGATAGACACACACAAACGACTTAGCATTGATCAATGATGATGACACAAAAGGTTTTGGTAAAGGCTTTATTCCATTTCAATAAATGGTTTACATAAACCAAGGCTACAATATTTAAAAGGCTTTAATTCAATTTTGAATATTATTTTGGCAGAAAGGTTCAACAATTTAATATTTTTTTTTTTGATCCTACTAGTCAAAGGGTTTTATTATATACCATTAGCAAAAGGATTCAATTTATAGATTTCAAGATATGTCAAAATTACTCAAATCATGCCATTATAATTTGAATAATTTGAAATAAACAAACATGGAAACTACCGATGTCAAAGTGTTCTTCATGTTTCAGCAATCCTAGAGACATCTTATTTTCCAAATTTGGATGAACGGAACAAAAGGTATGCAATTTCTAAATTCGGGGAAATTACTGTCTACGCACGGATAAAAGAATATTTCGCTGCGTCGCAGGACGTCAAATGATGGTTCCTTATAACAACAGTAGACTACGTGAATGCATCACATCAGGACCTCTATCTATTTTGGTTCAATTAGCTAGGTACAAAAAAAAAACAAATATTCACGTGCGCATACATCATACTGGATAGTGACCATGTGATGAAGCTGAATTAATACAAGTATTCAGCGGGCTCTAGTTTGTGTGCTACCTGGGTTACGACTATCAAAGTAGGAACCATCGAGGTGCTAGCGTGCGTACCTCCCTGCTGGATCGTCTTCGTCAGCGGTCATGTAACTCTGAAGGTCCTCAACGGCAAGAGTTTGTCTGCTCCTCCTAAAACTGCTCGCCGGAATTAGGTGCAACGCTTAGCTTCGGGTGAAGACGGTACAAACTGTCAGGTGTGCACGGGAGTTGGAAAACATGTCAATGAGATGCGCCTCGTTGAAGGGAGTCCGATGGTACCAAACAATAGAGCATGGAATGAGGTATCTCACCGGGGACGACGATGAACGGCGGCGGTCAGACCATCGGGTCGTGGATGACGAGGTCGTTCTGGTGCTCATGCGGCCACAAGTTGGTGTCAGCAAGGTGCGCTGTGTCGAGGCAGTCTCGGTGATGAAAACTAGAGGGAGAGAGGTGCTCGGTGCTCACCGGGATCGATGGTGAACGGCGACGGCCGGCAACGACTTCCAAACGGCGGAGCGGCAGCGGCTCGGGTCACCATCAGATATAGGACGTACAACCATCTCCTGAAGATAGGAATAATCAACAAGAGGTATATGGTTAAAGGGATTGTCCGGGAAGTCACCTAGAAGCTGTACCATGGCAAGGAACATGGCATGAACTGAAAAAAGACGCCCATGTCCTGGAAGCTACAGAGCTCCTATCGAGAAAGTTTGTGAAGCAAAGTGAAGGAGGAGAACAAGAGGAACGTACTGGACAAGATGGTTTGGCTTCGTTTTGTTTGAGGAGGGAGATCAGGAGAGGCATGCCAGCGGGTGGCATTCGGTGCGTCGGGTCAGTTTGGACGATTAAGGCATTAAAATTGGCATCTAATGGCCTGAATGAAATGCTCTTTTAATTGTGAGTAATATCCGTGTTAAAGTTGAGGAGAAACGGTAGATGTAATTAGAGGGGAGAGGAAGGGAAGAGGTGACCATGGCTGTAAGCATGTAACGTACATTCTGTACGTGAAGGAGCATGAAGACGACGACCAGGCTGGGTTGCTCTTATTGGGCCAGCCTGGCTCGGTCGGCCTAGCATGGATTGCTCCATTTTTTTTTTCTTCTTTTACATAATTCTCCTTTTATCTTATTATTCATAAGTTCTGTTTTAAGCATCCAAAAATACTCCAAAATAGCTTCTATAATTTTGATAAAATAAGATCTTTCAAATAGAAACATTTTTAGGCAACTTTGGACAAATTTCAAAATATGAATAAACCTTAATAGTACTTGATACCATTATTAAAATAGAAAAATTAACCCAATGAAAATGCGGCTAATTAAAATTTAGGGAATTATCACATTTGAAAATGTTGTTTCTCAAAACTATTTAACTCATTTTCATTGATAAAACAATTTATGAAAGTCATTCTATGGTTTTAAAATTTATATATCATTTTAAGAAAAATCACATAATTAGTTTTGGGCTTATAAAATATTTATTAAAATACAAATATTATCAATAGTGATAACATTCTAGGTTTTAAATAACATAAAACTTTTTTTCAAAGCAATAGTTTAATTGAAATACTTTTATCGAAATAGATTTGCTTAAAGAGGAAATAGTTACTTTGTAGGAAGAATAATTACATTGAATAAGCTTTTAGGGTTTGTGGAATAGAGGCAATTTGGATTTTCAATTCCAATAGCATTGGAATATTTCCTTTGTAGTTGAGTTTTATTTGTTTTTGGTGGCTTTCATAACATGAAAACAAAAAGTTTCGATTTTTAGTGATTTTTGGACTTTCCAAAAATCAGGGATGTTATAGACTACCACCCTTAAAGAAATCTCGTCCCGAGATTTGGGAAGGGTAGAAAGAAGATAGGTCTGGGTGACTAGGTTTCAGAACAACTAGGTGGGCTACCACCCTTAAAATAAACTTTTGTGGATAGTCTATTTTCATTAGATTGGAGTGTAGATTTATTTGAGATTGGCTTGAGTAGAAATTTCCTTCATGGTAGAGCTATAGACCAACATAGGTAATTTGAACTACCTTTGACACTGAGGGGTCACTCTTTGGGTCAATCAAAAGTCTTTGGGTCACTCTCAACTTGGTCTTTTGATGTCCTTGGTAATCTTCATCTTGTTGTTGTCATCCTTGAAAGCAAGCACCAAGCTATTTCTAATGAACTCTCATGGTAGGCAAGTCTTCCATTGCTTGATATCTCCAAGGTTGGCTTGATCCTCACCGGAAATAGTATGGTTTCAGCAACACTAACATAGGATCATTATTGTATTCTACCATTCTATGGATTAGGTTTAACATCGTCGTCTCTCTAATAGATATGTCACTCAGATTTAACATTCCTCATAGCAAAGGTGAATAATGTGAGTAGTCACCATGGGGGCCAATCCAGGTTGCACTCAATCACTACCTTGTACTTGGATTGATGAATCTTGTTTAATAACACTAGGTCACCTCATTTGTCTAATAGAAAGTTTCCATCTGTAAGACAAACTTTAGCTAACTATCACTTCTCAACTAGTGGGTTGCGTAAAACTCTTATTGAACACAAGCTGGATAGTTGTGTTTTCTTCATTATTTCTTCTCTTGGTGTAATTGGATCTGAAATCTTCATATCTCATGCAACTTTGAGTCCACTTGTCTAACTTCACTTTGATTGGGTTGATGTTGCTTATGAGGTAGTTGGCATTGATCATGGATATGATTGTTCCTTCACACAGAAGAAAGCAATTTGATACTAGCATTCCTCAAATAGGATGGCTTGTGTTTCAATAGGGTAAAGGTTGTATGATTTCACATGGTTCTCACTATGGGTGGTGAATGAGTATGGTGTTGGGTTTGGTCTAGTAGGGATGAGTAGAGATTTAGAAAGATAGCTAAGGAAGGTTCTTATCCAAACGTAGCAGATCAAGGAAACTCATCTTACAAACAACACATAACAACACAATCATCACACCAGACAATAAAGTTTTCAAAAACATCTAGTATTGTCATACCACACTCATTGGTATGATCAATACACTAACACGTTAACGTTGTTCTAACAAAGTAACTAGATTGGTGGTCTCATCTATATCTTCTTGAGTTTTTCTTCAAATTCTTCTCTCAGTGTCTTGAGGTATTCTGATTGTTGTGAAGTCCATGCTTTTCTTCAAGTTCTTCAAAAATCTTGAGTGTAGGTCTTCATGTGGTGAGAATACTTCTTGCACTTCTTGGTATGATCATCAACATTTCTGGTCTTGATGGTATTGAGGAGGGGGTCATCTAGAAAATTTTGAAGGTGAATAATAGATGAGATGATAGGAGAAAGATTAAGATGATTGTTTTATTTCTAGATAGTTTGAACATAGAAAGTTTTCAATCCTAGGGTGATCAATGGGTTATTAACAACTTGTTGCAAATTGGATATTCACTATAGTGAGAGATACTGGCACCCGCTAGCCAATCAGGGAACGGTCTCGTGTCCGTGGACACGTAAAGTTGTCCGGGCCGCTTCATCTCACTATGCCGCTAGGATCCAAAATACTCTAAGGAGATAATAACATGATCAAAAAATGGCTTCCAAACCTAAGGGTCTCGAATCCTACAGGCAACACAATGCTCTGATACCATTTTGTAGCATCCCAACTTTTAATAAAGATGGAATACCTGTGTTATTGTGCTAGTCCCTGGATCAATTGCTAGCACCACAGTACAAAATGAAATATCATGCAAATGCATCAAATTCTATTACATCGCATGATCCAGTCTTTACAAAATAGGATTACAACTTGCATAGTCTTAGAAGACTAGCAGAAAAGAAAGAAATACAGCGGAAAACAAGGTACAACATTGAGCCCATCTTCTTCATGTGCCACAGGCAAAACATGTTGGCGATAGTCTCGAGATCCTAAACGAAATCCTCACTCGTCTTCAGAAACATCTGCAATATGGAATATGCAGCCACAAGGGAGTCAATACAATTTAATGTATTGGCAAGTAACACTATAGTGGATATAGATGGCAAGACTAATACTACATGCTTATTTGGCTGAGTGGAGTTCAGGCTAAGTTTGCATAACGCCAATTTTGTCCTATCTCTTTTGTAAAAGAAACTTTTCTTTTCAAAGGGGTGGCAACATTGGATTAAGATCCAAGCACCACAATACTGTTCACTTGGTCAAAATTTTACTTATTGAAATTGATGATGAGATTCTTCCGTCAATCCTTGTCCAGCTGCTCATAGTTGTCCATAACCGGGGACACGGCTAAGATCTTAGTTTGTTGACTCTGCAGAGGTTGTGCACTTTCACCCTTTGTCTTCAATTAGCCCAAACATCCTATACACCCGGAGTGCATCATGGAAAGGAGAGAATTGAGACGAGATCTTTCAGAAGAAGAAGTCCAAACCCACCGGGAAGACCCGTTCCACCTATAATTTTGCTACATCTGCTTGTCAAGCCTGGGCTGAACCCTCACAACTTAATTGATCAAGACAGAGCCCATATTGTCAAAAGGCTGCACGGGAAGCTACTAGATTTAGAGGGACATAGTAATCTCTTTGTTCCTGGGTGGCCATCCGCAAGTGACAACCTCAAGTGGAATAACCCTTAGATAAGGGCCCTCAGGAAACACTCAACATAATCCAGTCTTACCACTTCCACCCAGGTGGTTCATTTATTAGTTATACTTAGAATTTTTCCTCAACATCTAGTAAAACAATTTGTAATATTGCATAGCATCTACTAAGTTCTAAGGTTATCAAAATAACAAGGGTAAAAGAGATGGCTACACACTACTAGGATAATAGCATAGCATAATATAACTTAGTAAAAATTCCTATCATGCATACTACTCAAAATCAACTAATGCATATAGAAAATAATGGGTAGTTGATGGTGTGTTACTTGCCTTGTTGAAGTTGGTGAAGATAATCACACTCTCTTCACAAAGGATCGTTGCTCTCCGTACAATCTACTCATTGAAAACACAATAACAAAATAAAGAAGCATCCTAGCAATCAAACACATAAGTGGAGAAAGCAAACAAAGCAAATAACATAACAAAGAGTTGGACCAAGTTGGCTAGGACAAGGTCAAGAATTGAGTTCAACACTTGTTAAGGAAATTCCAAGGGTTTACTAAGGATGATCTACTATTTCAACTAAAGTAACACATAACAATGTGTAACACTTAGTTCTTTTCATCAAAACATTTGAGTGATCTAAGTTAGTCCTTCCATTTGGTTTAGGCTAGGTCTAGGTTAAACTAACTTCATCACTAAGGAGATAACAAGTTAAAGTCTTTGTATTTTCCATTTGGGTCAAGGGCTGGACAAAAACAACTTGTTATTCTTCAACTTGTGTGGATGGCTCCAAGTCTTCACATGCTTGTCTTCATGAATATTATCTTCATGCTTCTATTGTAGTCTTTTCCTTGGATGGATTCTTCTCTTGACATAGATTTCTTCATGGATTTCACTTGATCTTGATGCATTCTTGAATCTTGGCTTAGTCTTCAACTCCATTTATTACTAAGTTATTTGGTTAACATGTATTGAGTGCTGGTCTTGATCAAAATGATCACACCACAAAGTCTAACTGGGAAGACAAGAAGAGAAGAAAGAATAGAGAGAGATGTGGTTAGTCTTCTTGAACTTCCTTTTGATATCTTCTAGTACTTCCACTTTCTTGAGTTTCTTCTGATTGTGGTGAAGTCTGTGTTCTTCTCTAAGTGCTTCAATTATCTCCCATGTAGTGTTTCTTGTTGGGTTGGAAAATAACATATGAGTTGTCCTCTAGTACCTCAGGGCTTAGTCATATTAGAACAAAACATGATCTTTTTTTTTGAGAGGTAGATAGTAGATATGGGTAATAGGGTTTAAGGTTTGATAGTTAGTCTAGTATGTGATGGACACACACTAACGACTTAGCCTTGATCAACGATGATGACACAAAATGTTTTGGTAAAGGCTTTATTCCATTTCAATACATGGTTTACATAAACCAAGGCTACAATATTTAAAAGGCTTTAATCCAATTTTGAATATTATTTTGGCATAATAGTTCAACAAATTAATAATTATTATTTTTATCCTACTGGACAAAGGGTTTTATTATATACCATTAGCAAAAGGATTCAATTTACAGATTTCAAGATATGTCAAAATTACTCAAATCATGCCATTATAATTTGAATAATTTGAAAAAAAAAACATGTAAACTACCGATGTCAAAGTGTTCTTCATGTTTCAGCTATCCTAGGGACATCTTATTTTCCAATTTTGGATGTACGGAACAAAAGGTATGCAATTTCTAAATTCGGGGAATTCACTGTCTACGCACGGATAAAAGAATATTCCGCTGCGTCGCAGGACGTCAAATGATGGTTCCTTATAACAATAGTAGACTACGAGAATGCATCAGATCAGGACTCTAGCTATTTTGGTTCAATTTAGCTAGGTATATAAAAAAAATATTCACGTGCGCATACATCATGCTGGATAGTAACCGTGTGATGAAGCTGAAATAATACAAGTATTCAGCGGGCTCTAGTTTGTGTGCTACCTGGGTTACGACTATCAAAGTAGGAACCATCGAGATGCTAGCGTGCTTGCCTCCCCGCTCGATCGTCTTCGTCATCGGTCATGTAACTCTGAAGGTCCTCAACGGCAAGAGTTGTCTGCTCTCCTAAAACTGCTCGCCGGAATTGGGTACAACGATGAGCTTCGGGTGAAGACGGTACAAACTGTCAGGTGTGCACGGGAGTTGGAAAACATGTCAGTGAGATGCGCCTCGTCGAGGGGAGTCTGATGGTACCAAACATAAGGGCATGGAATGAGGTATCTCACCGGGGACGACGATGAACGGCGGCGGTCAGACCTTCGGGTCGTGGATGACGCGGTCGTTGTGGTGCTCCTGCGGCCACAAGTTGGTGTCAGCAAGGTGCGCTGTGTCGAGGCAGTCTCGATGGCGAAAACTAGAGGGAGAGAGGTGCTTGGTGCTCACCGGGATCGATGGTAAACGGCGACGGCCGGCGACGACTTCCAATCGGCGGAGCGGCAGCGGCTCGGGTCACCATCGGAGATACAACGCACAACCATGTCCTGAAGATAGGAATAATCAACAAGAGGTATATGGTGCAAGGGATTGTCCGGGAAAGTCACCTAGAAGGTGTACCATGGCGAAGAACTCGGCATGATCTGAAATAAGACGCCGATGTCCTGGAAGCTACAGAGCTCCTATCAAGAAAGTTTGTGAAGCAAAGTGAAGTAGGAGAACAAGGGGAATGTACTGGACAAAATGGTTTGGTTTCGTTTTGTCTCAGGAGGGAGATCAGGAGAGGCATGCCAGCGGATGGCATTCAGTGCGTCGGGTCAGTATGGACGATTAAAGCATTAAAATTGGTATCTAATGGCCTGAATGAAATGCTCGTCTAATTGTGAGTAAAATTCGTGTTAAAGTTGAGAAGAAACAGTAGATGTAATTAGAGGGGAGAGGAAGGGAAGAGGTGACCATGGCTGTAAGCATGTAACGTACATTCTGTACGTGAAGGAGCATGAAGACGACGACCAGGCTGGGTTGCTCTTATTGGGCCAGCCTGGCTCGGTCGGCCTAGCATGGATTGCTCCATTTTTTTTTCTTCTTTTACATAATTCTCCTTTTATCTTATTATTCATAAGTTCTGTTTTAAGCATCCAAAAATACTCCAAAATAGCTTCTATAATTTTGATAAAATAAGATCTTTCAAATAGAAACATTTTTAGGCAACTTTGGACAAATTTCAAAATATGAATAAACCTTAATAGTACTTGATACCATTATTAAAATAGAAAAATTAACCCAATGAAAATGCGGCTAATTAAAATTTAGGGAATTATCACATTTGAAAATGTTGTTTCTCAAAACTATTTAACTCATTTTCATTGATAAAACAATTTATGAAAGTCATTCTATGGTTTTAAAATTTATATATCATTTTAAGAAAAATCACATAATTAGTTTTGGGCTTATAAAATATTTATTAAAATACAAATATTATCAATAGTGATAACATTCTAGGTTTTAAATAACATAAAACTTTTTTTCAAAGCAATAGTTTAATTGAAATACTTTTATCGAAATAGATTTGCTTAAAGAGGAAATAGTTACTTTGTAGGAAGAATAATTACATTGAATAAGCTTTTAGGGTTTGTGGAATAGAGGCAATTTGGATTTTCAATTCCAATAGCATTGGAATATTTCCTTTGTAGTTGAGTTTTATTTGTTTTTGGTGGCTTTCATAACATGAAAACAAAAAGTTTCGATTTTTAGTGATTTTTGGACTTTCCAAAAATCAGGGATGTTATAGAATGATGATCACAACTTATCTCTAAGACACAAAAGATTGAAATAAGGTTGCAAATGGCCTTCACTAAGGCAGAGATAGCAAATACAATCATCCAGAGAACACATGTCCCAACATAGCATTCATTACATCAGCGGAAGCAATCAAAGATGTCTGGGTACAGACAAATCCAACAGGCTTAAGAAGCCGGAGAAAATAAAGAAGACGAAGCCCATCCACGTAGGTCCTGGATCCAGCCCTGGTCCAGCTAACTACTCGTCCGCAGTCTCGTCAAACTCCACGAAGTAGCCATCCTGGTGGTCATCATAGCCGTAGTCGTAGTCTGCGTAAACCACAGCCCCAACGGGGTCAGTACATCCAAGTACTGGCAAGCAAGACTCACAGTTCACCAAAGTATAGCACGTCAACACAAGCACAGATGACTTGGGTTCAACGGAAAGAAGGGGATATATATAATGCTGCAACTGGCTGCGCTAACCAACTACAGAGATTCTATCGCTTCCAACTATCAGAAAGGGGATAAGATCGAGTATTGTAACCAACTGGACGATAACCTCAAACAAACCCATCCTGGATCTCGCCCCTTATCCAAAGAAGCAATCCGAGGATAACTCACATAGTTGGATTAAAGATGAATCAAGTTATTGTGCCAATAATCCTATTACTAGTCAAATTGTTAATCATGGGGTGTGAGATAGTGAATCATTAGGTTTAAGTTGTCCTGAGTACTTGTTAGCCAGTACTTTCACCAAGTAGTCCATAACCGCAGAAAACACGGCTTCTCGAGAAGATTATCCCTGCAGGGTTGCACCAATTTGGCCGTACACGTATGAATAACCCGCCAGATGGGATGCCTCCCACCAAGCGGGGCACTCAACACAACTCAACTCTTCTTCGCATCAAGCCCAAAGCACCTTGGGCGCACGGCTAATCAAGCCCAGAAGAAAATGGACCCTCATAGCACTCTAAGAACGTGTCCCCCTATATGCCGACTACGAAAGTTCCACCCTGCGCTGGGCTCGCAAAAACATGCATGCGGCAAATAGAAAGCACGAACTAAATGAGATGATTTGGACGAGATGCGAATCGAATCAAATTGAGGGGGGCGCCCATACAAGCTTCCCACATGCGGGTAGTGCGCTCATCATGGATCAGTAGACAAGACCCTTTTCCTATTAGGGTCGACACTAGCAGGCCTCAAAACCACACAGGGCCTCCTGCCGGTGCCTTATCATCAAATTATTAGTTAACAATAACATTAGCATGATTGATTGATTAAACATCGAGCCCCCATAACATAATGAAATAGTAACAGAAAGTAACGGGTAACAGACTCGAGCAAAACAATCTAAGCATGCTAGTAAGACACTGGCTCAAACAATAGGGTTGTAGGAGTGGAGGTGAGGCAATATCAGGGTTAAGGGATTCATGTGATAGGTTCGTAACAGAAACAACTATACATAGGGCTAGCAAAATAGACAACGGAAAGTATCGGTAACCAATGTTGAAAGGAACACGGTGGTTCATGTGAGTGATAACTTGCCTGCAAACTCAACAGCCGGGTACTGAGCTAGATCCTCAGAAGGGGTGTTGTAAAGGTCGTCTGTCTCAACGTCGTCGTCTATTCGAGAAGAAGCAAACAAACAAAACAGGAATGTAAACAATCATTGCCATGGCATTGTGCACAATCAATATGATGCATGACAAATTAATAGTGCAGCAAAATAAACTGACTAACATGATAGCACAAATTAAATGGACCCATATGCAAGGGTTGCATATGGAAAAGGATCCATTGAAATAAGTGGAACAAATGATTTACAATTATTTATTATGTGATAGTTGTTATCATGATGCATGCATGATGATGATGACAAGATAACAACAGATAACAATAAATAACAATGATAGATGCAAAGGAAAAGGAATAAAACAAGTTTAGAACTTATTTATTAAGTTTGGAAAATTTTGGTTACTTAAACATGCCACACATACAATTATTGTTTTCACCAATTTAAAGTGTGCAAAACAATTAACAAAATTTATATTTGAAAAGAACATCAAATTTTAGTTGGATTACATGTTTCAAATATTGAAATTTGAATTAGGATGAATTTATTATGAATTAAACAATATTAAACAAGTTTTAATTGAATTTAAAACAAGTTTGAATATTATTTGAATTTATTTGTTCAAACCATAAATTCAAATTCACATTTGAAAAGTTCACACTTTGATGGTTTGAAAACATATTTTGCATGTCCAAAAATATTTTATATTAAGCAAGTTATGATTTTATCAAATTTAATTGAATTAAATAAGTATTAAATTATTTAGGCAATTTAAATTATTCAAACAATGAAACAAATTTTATATTTGAATAGGACATTCAAAATGGTATGAAAAACATATTTTATTTGACTTATTTGGAATTAGTATGAATTATTTATGAATTATTGCAAATTACATTTGAATTATTCAAATTTGAATTTTAAATGTATTTTGAAAACTCAAAACAGAACACAAATGGAATAATTGGAAAGATTATGAAATTTGGAGCAATAAACATATACAAGTTTTATTTATTAGACTTATGGTTTAAAAGTTATTGATTTTTAAAGTTTATTGTTTATTCTGCCATTTAAAAGAAAATAGAAAACAAAACAGAAATGTTTTAATTCTTTTGTTACCGTGCAGTGGGTCTACCCTCACGCTGCCAGGGGGCCCCGTGGGCACTGTGTGTGTGCGTGGCAGCGTGAGAGGCTGACAGGGGGCCCTCCCTGTCAGCGAAAAGGAGCAAAAAGGTGGGATTTTTCTCCCGGGGCAGCGGGGAATCGAACCCGCGACCAAACGCTTGCGCGCTCGCTGTCTGAACCAAGTGCGCTGCTGCTCGTTTGTTATCAGTAACAGGTGCGCAGTTGGGTTGAGCTTCAGATCTACGCGCTAGCCTGACGAAACTGAAGAACCAACGTTTGCTCGACTGACTGACAACGTTGATCGCCGGCGATCAAACGTGTGCGCGTGCTGGTGATGGATGGTTGCGGTGCAGATGGATGCGCAGCTGCTGGATGCCACGGAGGGAGAGAGGAGGCGACGGGGGATGCTCACCACCGGCGTAATCGAAGCAGCGGCCCGACGATGACGCAACGGTGACGACGGTGACGTTGATGACGGCGATGAATCCGTGCTCCTCCGGCGTGGCTACGGTGTCCAGCGGGTAGAGGACGAAGAGGCGACGCGATTCCAGCAAACGATAGGTGTAGGGAAGCTCTGCAACGTAGACGAGCACCGCGGGTTCAGTCCAGGGCGCCACGGTGGCCGGAGAAAGGAGAGGAGATAGCGGCGGCGAGACAGGGGCTTACCCGTGACGATTTGGTGTCCAGCAGAGAGAGGAGAGAGTGGCGGTGTGGTTCCCGTAGGCTAGTGGCTAGGTGGGGGCGGGAGGTGGCGGAGCCATGGTGATCGTCAGAGGAGGTTGTCGCCGGCGAGAAGAAACAGAGAGGGGAGTGCGGCGACAGAGAGGGAAAATGGCGGCGCTGGCGATGGGACAGCGAACCTAGGGCTTAGGGTTGTCGCCCTAGGGTTCCAGGAGGTTAAATAGGCGGCTAGGTGCCCTCCTGGCCGTCGGGTGGTCGCCGGTGTCGCTGTGGCGCTCGGGATTGCCTGCCGTACGACAAACAGATGGATTGCACGATTCTCGAAGCGGTATGCGAGGGTTAAGTTGGGCTGGGCTGGCGCGCGCGGTAGAATAGGTGGGTTGGGTAGTGCTAGCTGCCGCGCGCGCTGCAGGTTTCTATTCTTTTTTTTTTCTGTTTTTTTTTTGCTGAAACAGAAATTGGAAGAAATTGTTAAGGTTTTGGTTGATAAAAAAATCCAGAAAAATTAGGTTAGGCTAATTAGGTAAATAGAAACCATATTTCAAGATTGGATTTCAAAAGTTGATATTTAAAATGCTGTTTGCATTTGAAACCAAAATGGATGAATTTTAAATATTAATAAACCCTTATCCAAAACAACACTTTTAATAGGGTTATCCCTAAGTTTTAAAGTGATTAAAGAGTACAAATGTGTGGTGAAATTTATGGTTTCAAAAGGGTACTGATTTGAAACGTGGTTTGAATTTAAAAGATGATTTAGGAATTATTGA
The DNA here is from genome assembly GCA_028641055.1 of Alopecurus myosuroides. NCBI lineage: Eukaryota > Viridiplantae > Streptophyta > Magnoliopsida > Poales > Poaceae > Alopecurus > Alopecurus myosuroides. Next base: position 24,878,584 of record CM054057.1, on the reverse strand, counting down.
TTGAATTAATTGATTGATTAATGGTTTGATTAAAACCACCAATTTAATAAGTGAGCAACATGGAATAAAAATGGTTGTTTTTATTTGTTATTTTTATTCCAAAAGTTGTAACAGAGCAAGTATGAAAATAACCCTTTGAGTTTGTTCGAGTTTGAATTATGAAAACAAGATAAATAGATAGAAAACAAATAGTAACAATGCAAACAATAATACAACAAATGCAATGAGATGATGACATGATGCATTGCTTGAAATAAAACAATAAATCAAACATTCTAAGGGATGTTTCATACTTGGGATGTTACAAAACGCCCCCCTTGAAGGAATCGCGCCCCGAGATTCCTTACTGAGATGTGAAAAGGTCCGGATACTTCTTGCGAAGATCCTCTTCGGTCTCCCACGTTGCCTCTTTATCGGAATGATGCGACCATTGCACTTTCAAGAACTTGGTGCTCTTGTTGCGAGTCTTACGCTCGGTCTCATCGAGAATACGAATAGGATGCTCCTCATAAGATAGATCATCTTGCAGTTCAATGGAATCATGATCAACTGCACGATCTGGATCTTTGAAACACTTCTTGAGTTGTGACACGTGGAACACATCGTGCACCTTGGATAGTTTTTCTGGAAGTTCAAGACGATAAGCATTCTCTGCACATCTTGAGAGGATGTTGAAAGGACCAATGTACCTTGGTGCAAGCTTTCCTTTCACACCAAAACGATGAGTGCCTCTGAGGGGAGTTACACGTAGATATGCCTTATCACCAGGTGCATAGATCATATCCCTGTGCTTGCTATCATAATAGCTCTTCTGACGAGACTGAGCAATCTTGAGATTGTCACGAATGATACGAACTTTCTCCTCGGCTTCCTTAACAATGTCAGGGTCTAAAAGTGAACGTTCACCAGCTCCAGACCAATTGATTGGACTCCTGCATCTGGACCATACAGTGCCTCAAATGGTGCCATGCCTAGGCTTGCCTGGTAGCTGTTGTTGTAGGAGAATTCAGCATATGGAAGGCAATCCTCCCATTTCATGCCAAAGGAGAGACCACATGCTCTGAGCATATCCTCGAGAATCTGATTGACTCTTTCGACTTGCCCCTGAGACTGAGGGTGATAAGTTGTGCTGAACAGAAGTTTGGTGCCCAAAGCTTCTTGAAAGCTTTTCCAGAAATGAGAAGTGAAAATACTTCCACGGTCTGAGCTTATTTCCAATGGAACACCATGAAGAGGAACAATCTTTGCTGTGTAGAGCTCTGCTAACTGGCTAGCTGAGATAGTCTCCTTGACAGCAAAGAAGTGAGCAACCTTAGTGAGACGATCAATAACAACGAAGATTGCATCGTTGCCCTTCTTGGACTTTGGAAACCCAGTAACGAAGTCCATTTCAATCATGTCCCACTTCCACTCAGGAATTTTCAGAGGTTGGAGTAGACCGGCTGTTTTCTGATGGACTGCCTTAACACGTTGACAAACGTCGCATTCAGAAACGTATTGAGCAATTTCACGTTTCATGCCAGGCCACCAATACAGAGTCTTGAGATCCTGGTACATCTTTGTACTTCCAGGGTGGATGGAGAGAGGAGTTTCATGAGCCTCCTTGAGAATGATATCCTTGAGACTTTGAATCTGAGGAACTGCAATGCGTCCTTCGAAGAACACAGTTCCCTTGTCATCAATTGAGAAGGACTTGAATTTATCGTTGCCTTCCTTGATGTGCTCTACAATCTTCTTGATTTCATTATCACGAAGTTGTTCAGAACGAATCTTGTCCTCAAGAGTTGGGCTGGCTGTCAAGCTAGCAAGGTATCCTTCAGGGACAAGACCAAGGTTCAGCTTCTGGAATTCTTCATGAAGTGGAGGTTGGCTTTCCATGATCATGAGATTATTGCAATAGGATTTGCGACTGAGAGCATCGGCCATAACATTAGCCTTGCCTGGAGTGTAAGAAATGGTGAGATCAAAGTCTTTAATCTTCTCAATCCATCTCCTTTGCCTGAGGTTTAGGTCTGTCTGAGTGAAGATGTATTTCAGACTCTTATGATCGGAAAATATTTCAGTTTTGTTACCCAACAAGTATTGTCTCCATTTCTTGAGGGCAAACACAACTGCTGCAAGTTCAAGATCATGAGTGGGATAGTTTTGCTCATGTGGGTTCAACTGACTGAAGCATACGCCACAACTTGACGTTCTTGCATAAGAACTGCTCCTAGGCCTTGGAGAGATGCATCACAGAATATCTGGAAAGGTTTGGTAGTATCTGGGCCAACCAGAACTGAGGTGGAAGTGAGTTTAGTCTTCAGGAGGTTGAAACTGTCATCACATTGTGGAGTCCAAACGAACTTTTTGTCCTTCTTTGTGAGATCAGTGAGAGGTTTGGCAATCTTGGAAAAGTTTTGGACGAAACGACGGCAATAGCTAGCCAAGCCAAGAAAACTTCTGACTTGCTTCACCGTCTTAGGGGGTTTCCAATCAACAATTGCCTTAACCTTTTCAGGATCAATGGCAATGCCTTTGGCAGAGATGATGTGACCAAGATATGCAACTTCTGGAATCCAGAACCCACATTTGGAAAACTTGGCATACAGACGATGCTCGCGAAGTTTCATGAGAGTGAGACGAAGGTGTTCTCCATGCTCTTCCTCGGATTTTGAGTAGACTAGAATGTCATCAAGATATACCACAACGAACTTGTCGAGGTATTCATGGAAGACAGAATTCATGAGTCTTGAGAACGTTGCCGGTGCATTGGTGAGACCAAAGGACATGACGGTGTATTCATATAGACCGTAACGAGTGGTGAAAGCTGTCTTAGGAATATCTTCCTTTCTGATCTTTATCTGATGGTACCCCATCCTCAAGTCCAACTTTGAGAATACTGAGGCTCCAGCAAGTTGATCAAAAAGATCATCGATACGAGGAAGTGGATACTTGTTCTTGATTGTTTTCTCGTTGAGAGGACGATAGTCAACCACGAGTCTTTTTGTTTGATCCTTCTTGGCAACAAACAGAGTTGGGCAACCCCAAGCGGAGGAACTAGGCTGAATGTAACCTTTCTCCATGTACATATCGATTTGCTCCTTCAACAATTTCAGTTCAGGAGGAGCTATCTTGTATGGATGCTTAGAGATTGGAGCAGTACCTGGCTCAAGCTCGATCACGAACTCAACTGCTCTGTCCGGAGGCATCCCTGGCAACTCTTCTGGAAAGACGTCAGGGAATTCACAAACCACCGGAACATTTTCAATTGCAGGAAGGGGTTTGGCATCGAGGTTGAACAGCTGAACAGAACTTGATCCATATGGAGAATAGACTATCTGGCCTGAAGTGTGGGAGAGAGTTATTGACTTTTGAGCACAGTCAATTTTAGCTTTGTGGGTCTTCAACCAATCCATACCCAGAATGACATCAATGTCATAATTTCCCAGCAACATGAGTGAAGCAAGGAATATGCGACCTCCAATTAGGATCTCATTGTCCATGCTTATCTTGGATGTCAACATTTGCGGTCCCGTAGAGTGAACAGTCATTTGATTGCTTAGCGGAACCAGAACTAGGTTGTATGCTTTTGCAAAAATCTTTGACACAAAAGAATGCGATGCTCCGGTATCAAACAACACTTTAGCTGGAATGGAGTTTACGGGTAATATACCGAGAACGACGTCAGCAGCTTCCTCAGCTTTGTCGGCCTTGATATGGTTCACCCTCGCGGTCCTCCCGACAGGCCTGTTGTTGGAGTTGAAGGCTTTAGCCGGGGGAGCACGAACCATTGCCTGGTTGGTGTTGGGGCGAGGAGGTGGTAGCTGCTTCTGAGTGCACTTATCAGTGTAGTGCCCAGTCTCCTTGCACTTGAAGCAAGTGACGACACGAGGAGGACCTGGCCTTGGCTGCCCCATTGGAATCCTCTGACCCTGCATCTGAGATGGGTTGGGTGGGCGGGGACCAAAGCCTGGAGAAGCTTGGGCATTTGGAGCCCGAGTGACAGCACCATTTGGCACCCAGATGCGGCGCTTCTGCGGAGGGGTGGTCATGTTGGAGGAGGAACCACCCTCACGCGTGTGCTTGCGGGACTCTTCGAACGCCTTGCGCCCATTCTCCTCATTGAGCGCGGAGTTCACGAGCTCCACGAAGTCCTTGCACTTGATGTTGGTGAGAGCGTACTTCAGTTCCGGGTTAAAACGTCGGCGGAACCTTGCCATCTTCTTGGCTTCAGTGGACACTTCGTCACCAGCGTACCGAGCGAGACGATTGAACTCGTTCTGGTAGCCGAGGACGTCCAGCTTGCCCTGTCTGAGAGAGCAGAATTCCTCACGCATCCTTTCCATGAGACCATCTGGGATGTGGTGCTTCAGGAAGGCATCCTTGAAACATCCCCATGTGATAGGATAGCCAGCTCTCATGGTCTGGTAGTTCTCCCACCAAGTAGCTGCCTGACCCTTCAGTAGGTAGGTGGCATACTTGACCTTATCTTCCTCAGCAACATGAGCTATCTCCAGAGCCCTGTCCATCTCCCTGATCCAGTCATCAGCATCCAGAGGCTCACGTGTTGCCACGAAAGCTCTCGGCCCCACGCTCAGAAACTCCTTAATGCTGACTCGCGGAGCATTCTGGTTGTGGTGCTGGTTAGCCTGGATCTGGGCCATCTGTGTCACCACTTGGGTCATCTGAGCTAACAGTTCCCCCATTGGTGGTGGCGGAGGCGGGTTGTTCCTGGTTGGAGGCATCCTGAACAGAAATTCATTTTAGCACAACAACAGAAAATGATAGACTTGGTAACCGAAAGATAGATTATTCCGACGCATGAATAGATAACCAATAGGTACATCATCACATGTTCAAATACATCAGAATATCCAACAGACCAATACATGGTTCGAATTACAAGGATAACTAAACATAGCTAGGAATGGATACATCGGTACTCCCATGCTCATCACGCAGGACGACGGTGAGTAGTACGACGAGAGATACGGTGCGGAGGAATCCCACGGAAGTAGGTATGACGACGATCCACGTAGAGTGGGACTGCCCTGAGAGCAACCCTCGGTGTGGTGAAGTAGAAAGCGTCGTCTCCCTGTGCTCCAAAGCGTGGAATCCCAGTGTAACCAGCTCCGAGGTCGAGAAGTGGGCCTCTGATCGGCTCGTATCCTCCAGCATCTGGCAGCGGTAACCCAGCTGTCTGAACGATACGTGCAAAGCGCTCGTCTCCAACAAAGTCTGTGGTGTACGTCGCCAGACGGGTGAGAGCAAAGTGGAGCTGCTCCCTGACTGAGGCTAACTCCTGAGAAAGTGTGGAAGCAACTGTGTCACTGTGCCTCACGAACTGAGCAGTGGTGTGCAGCCTGGAGCTATCAGACTCGTAGGTATCCAGGTTGCTGTGGAGAGTGAAGTGAACTCCCGCTGCCGTGATGTAACCACGGGGGATGTGACGATAGATAGAATCATCAAACCCCCAGTAGTCAGCACGGAGGACGGTGAGACTCACGTAAGCTGCCTGCTGCACGGCCATATCCACTGTGGAACCTACTGCCTCGTAGCGGTGGACAATGCTCCTGCCATCATCCGACAGAATGTAGACGATAGCCCGGTAGCAGGTCTGGTCAAACTCTCGCTGCTGCTCGTAGACCTGGTACTCTGGTGCCCAATGGAACCCCAGATAGGTAACCATGTCCCTCAGCATCTCCGGATAACCGGCGGTGCTCTCACAGCGAGTCATCCGAACCACCTGCGGGTAGAACCTGAGATCCATCTGCAGATGATCGGGGAAGTTTTGATTAGACTCCGGTAGAGAACTGATGTGGAAAGTAACAACAAGGTTCAACGGACGAAAAGGATGTTGAAAAGAACAGGATATTGAAGCAACATCGGGAAACTCTAGACCAAAAGTCCTGAGGTACTAAGGAGAACCCAAAACACGTGAAATCCTAACTTGAAAGTTTAGGTGAGAACAGAAAACAACGTTGCACTTCCTTACCAGAAAAGGGTGGGTGGGTGGGGAAAGAAGAAAAATGGCAGAATTCCTACTCTCACGTTTCATTTTTCCTATATAGCCACAAAATAGTTTCTAGACTCAACTGCGACCAGTAAAAAGGGATCCTACAAGCAGACAGGCTCTGATACCATTTGTCGCACCCTGGCTTCTAAGGGATACTCATCGTACGAACTGGATGGCAGGTGCTTGGATTATGGGGCATAACTGCTCCCACGTCCCAGCTTCCTGGTAGGCATGCGCTTATGCGCGACAACACAAGCCCTGCTATTCCACCGTCGATGTAAACTATCCACTAGAAGTCATAGGCACTACTGTCGACGTACTTCATATCAATCACGCACTGTACGTCAACAGCTTTGAACGAATGATGATCACAACTTATCTCTAAGACACAAAAGATTGAAATAAGGTTGCAAATGGCCTTCACTAAGGCAGAGATAGCAAATACAATCATCCAGAGGACACATGTCCCAACATAGCATTCATTACATCAGCGGAAGCAATCAAAGATGTCTGGGTACAGACAAATCCAACAGGCTTAAGAAGCCGGAGAAAATAAAGAAGACGAAGCCCATCCACGTAGGTCCTGGATCCAGCCCTGGTCCAGCTAACTACTCGTCTGCAGTCTCGTCAAACTCCACGAAGTAGCCATCCTGGTGGTCATCGTAGCCGTAGTCGTAGTCTGCGTAAACCACAGCCCCAACGGGGTCAGTACATCCAAGTACTGGCAAGCAAGACTCACAGTTCACCAAAGTATAGCACGTCAACACAAGCACAGATGACTTGGGTTCAACGGAAAGAAGGGGATATATATAATGCTGCAACTGGCTGTGCTAACCAACTACAGAGATTCTATCGCTTCCAACTATCAGAAAGGGGATAAGATCGAGTATTGTAACCAACTGGACGATAACCTCAAACAAACCCATCCTGGATCTCGCCCCTTATCCAAAGAAGCAATCCGAGGATAACTCACACAGTTGGATTAAAGATGAATCAAGTTATTGTGTCAATAATCCTATTACTAGTCAAATTGTTAATCATGGGGTGTGAGATAGTGAATCATTAGGTTTAAGTTTTCCTGAGTACTTGTTAGCCAGTACTTTCACCAAGTAGTCCATAACCGCGGAAAACACGGCTTCTCGAGAAGATTATCCCTGCAGGGTTGCACCAATTTGGCCGTACACGTATGAATAACCCGCCAGATGGGATGCCTCCCACCAAGCGGGGCACTCAACACAACTCAACTCTTCTTCGCATCAAGCCCAAAGCACCTTGGGCGCACGGCTAATCAAGCCCAGAAGAAAATGGACCCTCATAGCACTCTAAGAACGTGTCCCCCTATATGCCGACTACGAAAGTTCCACCCTGCGCTGGGCTCGCAAAAACATGCATGCGGCAAATAGAAAGCACGAACTAAATGAGATGATTTGGACGAGATGCGAATCGAATCAAATTGAGGGGGCCGCCCATACTCGCTTCCCACATGCGGGTAGTGCGCTCATCATGGATCAGTAGACAAGACCCTTTTCCTATTAGGGTCGACACTAGCAGGCCTCAAAACCACACAGGGCCTCCTGCCGGTGCCTTATCATCAAATTATTAGTTAACAATAACATTAGCATGATTGATTGATTAAACATCGAGCCCCCAGAACATAATGAAATAGTAACAGAAAGTAACGGGTAACAGACTCGAGCAAAACAATCTAAGCATGCTAGTAAGACACTGGCTCAAACAATAGGGTTGTAGGAGTGGAGGTGAGGCAATATCAGGGTTAAGGGATTCATGTGATAGGTTCGTAACAGAAACAACTATACATAGGGCTAGCAAAATAGACAACGGAAAGTATCGGTAACCAATGTTGAAAGGAACACGGTGGTTCATGTGAGTGATAACTTGCCTGCAAACTCAACAGCCGGGTACTGAGCTAGATCCTCAGAAGGGGTGTTGTAAAGGTCGTCTGTCTCAACGTCGTCGTCTATTCGAGAAGAAGCAAACAAACAAAACAGGAATGTAAACAATCATTGCCATGGCATTGTGCACAATCAATATGATGCATGACAAATTAATAGTGCAGCAAAATAAACTGACTAACATGATAGCACAAATTAAATGGACCCATATGCAAGGGTTGCATATGGAAAAGGATCCATTGAAATAAGTGGAACAAATGATTTACAATTATTTATTATGTGATAGTTGTTATCATGATGCATGCATGATGATGATGACAAGATAACAACAGATAACAATAAATAACAATGATAGATGCAAAGGAAAAGGAATAAAACAAGTTTAGAACTTATTTATTAAGTTTGGAAAATTTTGGTTACTTAAACATGCCACACATACAATTATTGTTTTCACCAATTTAAAGTGTGCAAAACAATTAACAAAATTTATATTTGAAAAGAACATCAAATTTTAGTTGGATTACATGTTTCAAATATTGAAATTTGAATTAGGATGAATTTATTATGAATTAAACAATATTAAACAAGTTTTAATTGAATTTAAAACAAGTTTGAATATTATTTGAATTTTATTTGTTCAAACCATAAATTCAAATTCACATTTGAAAAGTTCACACTTTGATGGTTTGAAAACATATTTTGCATGTCCAAAAATATTTTATATTAAGCAAGTTATGATTTTATCAAATTTAATTGAATTAAATAAGTATTAAATTATTTAGGCAATTTAAATTATTCAAACAATGAAACAAATTTTATATTTGAATAGGACATTCAAAATGGTATGAAAAACATATTTTATTTGACTTATTTGGAATTAGTATGAATTATTTATGAATTATTGCAAATTACATTTGAATTATTCAAATTTGAATTTTAAATGTATTTTGAAAACTCAAAACAGAACACAAATGGAATAATTGGAAAGATTATGAAATTTGGAGCAATAAACATATACAAGTTTTATTTATTAGACTTATGGTTTAAAAGTTATTGATTTTTAAAGTTTATTGTTTATTCTGCCATTTAAAAGAAAATAGAAAACAAAACAGAAATGTTTTAATTCTTTTGTTACCGTGCAGTGGGTCTACCCTCACGCTGCCAGGGGGCCCCGTGGGCACTGTGTGTGTGCGTGGCAGCGTGAGAGGCTGACAGGGGGCCCTCCCTGTCAGCGAAAAGGAGCAAAAAGGTGGGATTTTTCTCCCGGGGCAGTGGGGAATCGAACCCGCGACCAAACGCTTGCGCGCTCGCTGTCTGAACCAAGTGCGCTGCTGCTCGTTTGTTATCAGTAACAGGTGCGCAGTTGGGTTGAGCTTCAGATCTACGCGCTAGCCTGACGAAACTGAAGAACCAACGTTTGCTCGACTGACAGACAACGTTGATCGCCGGCGATCAAACGTGTGCGCGTGCTGGTGTTGGATGGTTGCGGTGCAGATGGATGCGCAGCTGCTGGATGCCACGGAGGGAGAGAGGAGGCGACGGGGGATGCTCACCACCGGCGTAATCGAAGCAGCGGCCCGACGATGACGCAACGGTGACGACGGTGACGTTGACGACGGCGATGAATCCGTGCTCCTCCGGCGTGGCTACGGTGTCCAGCGGGTAGAGGACGAAGAGGCGACGCGATTCCAGCAAACGATAGGTGTAGGGAAGCTCTGCAACGTAGACGAGCACCGCGGGTTCAGTCCAGGGCGCCACGGTGGCCGGAGAAAGGAGAGGAGATAGCGGCGGCGAGACAGGGGCTTACCCGTGACGATTTGGTGTCCAGCAGAGAGAGGAGAGAGTGGCGGTGTGGTTCCCGTAGGCTAGTGGCTAGGTGGGGGCGGGAGGTGGCGGAGCCATGGTGATCGTCAGAGGAGGTTGTCGCCGGCGAGAAGAAACAGAGAGGGGAGTGCGGCGACAGAGAGGGAAAATGGCGGCGCTGGCGATGGGACAGCGAACCTAGGGCTTAGGGTTGTCGCCCTAGGGTTCCAGGAGGTTAAATAGGCGGCTAGGTGCTCTCATGGCCGTCGGGTGGTCGCCGGTGTCGCGGTGGCGCTCGGGATTGCCTGCCGTACGGCAAACAGATGGATTGCACGATTCTCGAAGCGGTATGCGAGGGTTTAGTTGGGCTGGGCTGGCGCGCGCGGCAGAATAGGTGGGTTGGGTAGTGCTAGCTGCCGCGCGCGCTGCAGGTTTCTATTCTTTTTTTTTTCTGTTTTTTTTTTTGCTGAAACAGAAACTGGAAGAAATTATTAAGGTTTTGGTTGATAAAAAAATCTAGAAAAATTAGGTTAGGCTAATTAGGTAAATAGAAACCATATTTCAAGATTGGATTTCAAAAGTTGATATTTAAAATGCTGTTTGCATTTGAAACCAAAATGGATGAATTTTAAATATTAATAAACCCTTATCCAAAACAACACTTTTAATAGGGTTATCCCTAAGTTTTAAAGTGATTAAAGAGTACAAATGTGTGGTGAAATTTATGGTTTCAAAAGGGTACTGATTTGAAACGTGGTTTGAATTTAAAAGATGATTTAGGAATTATTGATTGAATTAATTGATTGATTAATGGTTTGATTAAAACCACCAATTTAATAAGTGAGCAACATGGAATAAAAATGGTTGTTTTTATTTGTTATTTTTATTCCAAAAGTTGTAACAGAGCAAGTATGAAAATAACCCTTTGAGTTTGTTTGAGTTTGAATTATGAAAACAAGATAAATAGATAGAAAACAAATAGTAACAATGCAAACAATAATACAACAAATGCAATGAGATGATGACATGATGCATTGCTTGAAATAAAACAATAAATCAAACATTCTAAGGGATGTTTCATACTTGGGATGTTACAATAACTTCGAGCACTCACACCCGAGGATGTGAGTACCTTTTACCTTACCTCCCCAGCAATGACGCAAGAAAAGAGCTTGATGTCTACGCACGCTTCTATTCTTGTAGACAGTGTTGGGCCTCCAAGTGCATAAGTTTGTAGAACAGCAGCAAGTTTCGCTAACGTGGATTACCCAAGGTTTATCGAACTCAGGGAGGTAGAGGTCAAAGATATCCCTCTCAAGCAACCCTGCAATCAATATACAAGAAGTCTCTTGTGTCCCCAACACACCCAATATACTTGTCAGGTATATAGGTGCACTAGTTCGGCGAAGAGATATTAAAATACAAGTAGTATGGATGATTATAAGTGATAATAACAATCTGAAATAAAAATGGCAGCAAGCAAACATGTAGCAGAACAGGCGGAAAACGGTGTTTTAATGCTTGGAAATAAGGCATAGGGCACCTACTTTTACTAGAGGACACTCTCAACAATGAAAACATAATTGAATGCATAAATATCATATCTTCACTATGCTACTCCGAACCACTTTCCGGTGGAACAATGAACACTAATCATTGCGTAGGGCTTTAACAACACTCCTCAAGTCTATATTCCCTCTCTAGGGCACCCCAATGTCACTACGAGCGCCATAAATTAGTACTAAACAAACGCCACAATTTCATAGGTTCATCTTCCAACACAAGATATAAATATCATGCTAAACCACAAGGTGCACACACTATCACCTTTACCCCGTGATCAAAGTGTTTACAGAGATAATAACACAACTTGAGTAGCATAACAGTTGAAGATCAATCTACATACTCAACTAGATTACAAAGCTCATGATCACATAAATACCACCCCATGGGAGAGAGATATGAACCACATAGCTACCGGTAGAGCCCTCAGCCCCGGGGGAGAACTACTCCCTCCTTATCACAGGAGACAGCAACGGCGATGGATATGGCGGTGGAGTCGATGGAGATGGCTTCCGGGGCACTTCCCCGCCCCGACAGGGTGCCAGAACAGATATATGTACCCCGAAACTTGTCGGTGGCGACGGCGGAGCTACAGATGTATTTTGTGGAAAAGGTCGATTCTCCTAGGGTTTATGCATTGGGGAGTAGATATGGGCGAAAGGGCGATGCCGGGAGGTGGGCAGGGGGCCCACACCACTAGGTGGCGCAGCCAGGGGGGACCCGTGCCACCCCATGGTGTGGCCACCCTGTGTCCCCCCCTTCGGGGCTCTTCGGGACTTCTGGAAGCTTCCGGGATTTTTAGGACTTCTGGCTTTCGAATTTTCTAATTACGAGAATATTTCCAGAACAATTTTTCTGAAATTAAAAACAGCAAAAAACAGGGAACTAGCTCTGTGGCATCTTGTTAATAGGTTAGTCCCGGAAAACGTGTAAAAATGACATAAAGTGTAAGGAAAACATGTGGGAAACAACATGAAACATCAGAAATTAGGGATACTTTTATGACGTATCAATGTTCAACTCGCTCCTCCCTATTGCAAAACACACAATCACCCCGCCAGTCGATTTGACGTTGTCTGAGTTGATGGGCCATTGGGAGACAGTCGTGAGCAAAACGCCAAAGGGTGATTAACATCTTCCCAAGTGCGGTAATTTTCCACAACTGTTTCCACCCCTTGGCCACCTCAACCTGGTCTGAGCCGAAGCCAGACCCTCTCGTACTTCGGCGAAGCATGAAATCACGGGTACGAGCAAAGTTGTACCCCGATCTAACTGTGTACTCTCCAAATTTCGCCATAGGCCACGAGACAAAATAATCCCCTCCCAGCCTACTAATGGGAACTTGCAGAATCTGAGTATCAATATGTTCCTCAAAAGCTGCATGAACCATGGTCTAGTCCCAGCAACCATGCTCCTCGTCGATCAGAAGATTAACTGTTGCATCAGCAGGTATTACAATACGTGGCTTGAGCATGTATGGACGAACACCCGGGTTCCAATTGTCGGATAAGAGTTTTGTTTTCTGACCATTGCAAATACCCCACTGGATCCCTTCTTTGATTAATTCCAGACCAAATAAGATGCTTCTCCAAGTGTACGAAGCAGCTCGGGGTTTTGTAGCATCCCAAACCTCACCCGTTGGGAAATAACGCCCCTTAAGAACCCGAGCACAGATAGACGATGGACCAGTAAGTCGGCGCCAAGCTTGACGGGACAACCTAGCTTGATTAAACACCACAAAGTCCCGGAACCTAGGGCCACCTAGCTGTTTCGGTGCCTTCATCTATTCCCAAGACCGCCAGTGTAATTTCTTCTTACCATCCTCTCTGCCCCACCAATGATCAGCGACCAATCGCCGAAAATATTCACAATTGGCAACAGGGATATGAAAACAACTCATGATGTACGTTGGAATGGCTTGAATCACTTCCTTCAGCATTATTTCGTTGCCCTTTCATGAAAGTGGTCTGTCAGACAAGCAATTTACCCGTTTCCACATCCTACCGTATATGAAATTGAAATATCCAATTGGAGAGCGACCAATTTCAGTGGGCATGCCCAGATAGGTTTCCTGTAGCGCTTCATTATGTACCCCTAGCTGGTTCATGACTGCATTCTTCACCGTATCCTCACACTGAGGCCCGAAGAAGATGCTCGATTTGTCTCGGTTGATTTTCTGGCCTGAGCCTTCACAATACAGTTGGAGCGTATCACTCAAAGCCGTCACACTTTTCTGATCACACCAAGCAAAGAAGATGCTATCATCAGCAAAAAGCAAATGTGAGATAGGAGGACCAAGCCTTCCATTCGAATTTCGTTCAACAACCCCAGTTCCTCCTTTTGCCTAAGAAGACACGAGACTCCTTCAATACATAGGAGGAAAAGATATGGGCTGATGGGATCGCCCTGACGGATGCCTCTAGACGGAATCACGGGTCTGGTTAGGTCACCATTTATCTTTACTGCATACCATACATTGGTGACACAATGCATCACCGTAGCAATCCAAGGGGCAGCAAAACCCATTCTCGCGAGACAACCCGCCAAATAATTCCACTCCACCCTATCATAGGCCTACATCATGTAATTTTGAGAGCGAAATATGGGAGCTTGGCATGTTGTTTCCGAATAGTGTGGAGGCACTCATATACAATGAGGGCATTATCTGTGATAAGCCTGCCAGGAACAAAAGCGCTCTGATGCTCAGAGATTAGTTCAGATAAGATAAGATTAAGCCTATTAGTTAGTACCTTGGAGGCAATCTTGTACAGAATATTGCACAAACTGATGGGCCGGAAGTTCTTCAACTCTTCAGGATTTGTCACTTTCGGAATTAAGACAATAATAGAGTCACACAGTCCTTCAGATAGAGAAGCTCCTTCCAGAAAACCCCGCACAACATTGCAGATTTCTCCCTCAAACAAAGACCAATGTGTTTGATAAAATAATGCCGGAAATCCATCCGGGCCAGGCGCCTTTGTAGGCCCCATCTGAAAAAGAGCCTTCTTGATCTCCTCATTAGAGAAATGTAGACATAGGTTTGTGTTCATCTCGTCCATTACCTTCCGCTGGATGCCATCAAGAACCTCATCAATAGCAAGACAGGGTTCAGAGGAAAACATTTGCTCATAAAACCCCTCCACCTACCCCTTGACCACTGCCAAATCTGTGCATCTAGAGCCGTCGCTTTTAACAAGAGATTTTATACTATTAGTTCTCCGACGTGCAGACGCACGGGCATGAAAGAAAGCTGTCTTCCGATCTCCCTCTTTGAGCCAGTCAACACGCGAGCCGAGCGCTGCCTGGCCATTATCTCCTCATATTTGAATAATTCACAAAACTTCTTTTCCACTCGTACAATTTCAGAGCGATCACCACACCATGGTGCCAACCGGAGGGTTTTTAGTTCCCTCTCTAGTTTTTGAATCTCTTTTCGAACTGATCCAAAGGACTCACTACTCCACTTCTTCAAAGATCCAGCAAGTGCTTGCAGCCTAGCCCATGTAGCTTAGAGATCCCAAGGTGAGGGCCCATCAGACCAAGCCCTTTCCACCACCTGCTTATATTTAGACGAACGCAGTCACGCCGGCTCGAATCTGAAACCCGACTGCATAGGGCGCATTCTAGCATCATCGTATTTCTTCTTCAGATTGATGGAAATAGCAAAATGATCCGACGTAGTGGTAATCACATTAACGACAGAACAATCGTCAAACATTTGCATGAAATCACCATTAGCCACTGCCCGATCAAGACGAACACGGATGTTATTTTCTGAGTCCTGGTTGTTCGACCATGTGTAGATAGGACCTAAAAACCCCGAATCCACTAGGCCACAGTCATCGAGGCACTCCCGAAAGAGTGACATTTGTGCCTCAGACCGCTCATTAGAGCCAAAGTGCTCACTGTTCTGGAGAACCTCATTAAAGTCACCGCACACGATCCATGGACCCTACCACTGTAATTTTAGCCGACGCAAGAACTTCCAAAATTCATGCCTCTTGACTCTCCTTGGTTCTCCATACACAAAACTTGCACGCCATGCGTCTCCGTTCTCAGCTTTGATGCCAACATCAATATAGTGATCATTTAAACCTTTAAGCTGTATAGAAAACGACTGCATCCAAAAGAGGGCTAAACCCCCACGCCGCTAACCCTAAAGAAGCTGGTATAGCCGAGGGACCACATAAAATTTCAAAATCCCGTGTCCTTCATCTTTGTCTTAGAAATAAAAAGGAAACTGGGTCGGAAGTTTTTGACGAGCCACCTAAGCTCCCCCACCGTCGCGTCCGACCCGAAGCCGCGACAGTTCCAACATAAGAAATTCATTGCGTCGGCAGGGACGGATCCACAGCCCCTGCATGATCCGCCGATCTGGATGATTCACTTGTTTTCCTTTTCTTACCAGAGTCTTCGCTCTGATGCTCCTCCTCTGTTCCTTCCAGGAGCAACCTTGCACCATCAATTGCAGATTCCACAACATAGTTAACCTGAGTAGGCTGTTTGACTGTGATAATCAGAGCTCCACCCAAATTTTTTGGCACATAAACCTTCGGAGATTTACGTGTAACATCCCAAGTATGAAAACACCCCTAGAATGTTTGTTTCTTGCTTTAATTAAAGTTTTGCATCATGTCATCATGCTCATTGCCTTGTTTGCATTTGTTTTGCATTGTTATTTCTGTTGTTATGCATCTGTTTCAAATTGCTATCTATTTCAAATTCAAACCAATTTCTAAAGCAATTTGTTCATACTTGTTATGTTACAATATTTCAAATAAAAAGTTCAAATAAAAACAACCAATTGTTTCCAATTAATCCATAAGGTTCAACCATTAAAATTATGGCTTTTAATAAGTTAATCAATCCAAACTTAATTCAGTTGGTTTTTCAAATTCAAATCAAAAACATTCAAACAGTACCCAATTTCAACTTATGAAAATCAGCAAAATAACCCTAATCATTTGTTCTATTTAACCAATAGGGTCCACCCTATTAAAAATGTTGCTTTTAATAATAATCAATTAATAAGAAATTCTTTCAAATATTAAATTAAATCACAAACAGTAATTTGAATTTGAATTTTTTTTGCAAAACCAAAGTTAACAGTTGGTTGTGTTTGACCTAAATAGCACACCCAAATTTTTATAAAATTTTTACTCACCCAAAACCATTTCTTTTCTTCCATTTCTTTTTTCTTCAAAATAAAAATAAACAGAACCAAAAAAGAAAAAGAAAAACGAGGGGAGAGAGACAGTGGGCTGTGCCCCGCGAGCCAGCCCACCACTTACCTCTCCGCGCGGCCCGTGTACCGGTTCGACCCCGCGCCTCTCCTCTCTCGCGTACGGCAGGCATCCTACCGGTGCCACGTACGCCGCCGTTCCGCCCGACGGCCAGGAGCTCTTGTAGCCCCCTATAAGAGCGCCCTAGGCCCCCTGGCGCCGCCCTAACCTAGCCATCCTTTCCATCCCCTCGCGCCGCCGCAATTTCCCCTCTCCCTCGCCGGATTTCTTCTCTGCAACCCCCCTCACCGGAGCGCCGCCCTCTGAACCCACCATGCTCCCCTTCGCTGCAGCCATCCTCCACCCTAGCTAGCCTTTGGAACGAGCACGCCGCACTGCCCTCTACGTCCACAACATCTTCATCGAGCTCGAGGGGGTCTGGATTGTCGCCGCCGTCCACGCCTTCGTCACTGTCGCCGCCGTCGAGCTACACCGGGCCTCTGCTCGACTACAGCCGCGGTGAGTACCGTGCCCCTCCCTCCTTTTCCTCTGCAGCATGTCCGCAAGCACGCCAGCACGCACCTGCACACTCACCAGCACTGCATCGAGCACAACAGCCGCAGAGATCGCCGCCGGCCAACGTCGTTGATCCCTGTCGAGTTTCAGTCGAGCGCGTTCAGTTAAAATTTCAGATAACGAATTTGAACCTTAACCTGTCAGCAACGCGTATACTGTCAAACACTTGATCGCACCGCAGTGGCAGTGCGCTGTTTTCCTCGCGCGCCAGGTCGGGGGTTCGAGCCCCCGCGGCGCGGAAATATCCAACCTTTTTTCGCGCAGCGCTGACAGGGTGGCCCCCCCTGTCAGCCACTGCTGCTGCCACGCAAGCACGCGCTGGCCCAGGGCCCATTGGCAGTGCCTTGGGCTAGCTCTCTGTGCGGTATAAAAAGTTTTCACCCTTTTCTATTTTAAATAAAGTCCTTTCTAATTACAGTTTGGTCCCTAAAACTAAAACCCTAATAACTTTCATTTTATACACCCAAATAATAAAAATAAAATATGTGCACTGCCCTAAATTAAATTATCTATCTATTTATAACATTTGTTTTCTGTTTTGAATTTTCCAAATGCATTCCAAATTTGAATTCAAACAATTCATTTGTAATTTGATAAAATCCATAACTAATTCATACTAAATCCAAATAATGCAAATAAAATATGTTTTCCATGCTATTTCAAACCACCTATTCAAATATAAATTTTGTTTCATGGTTTGAATAATCAAAATTGCTTAAATAATTTAAACCTTGTTTAAATCATTTAAAATTGATAAAATCATAACTTGCTCAAATTAAATTATTTTTGAACATGCAAAATATGTTTTCAAACCATAAAAACATAACCTTTCCAAATATGAATTTTATTTAATGTTTTTGAACAAATAAAATTCAATTAAAATACCAACTTGATTTAATTTCATTTAAAACCTGTTTAACTTGTTTAATTCATAAATAAATTATTGTAAACTACTTTTTCAATATTTGAAACATGTAATCCAACTAAAATTTTGTATTCTTTTCAAATATGAATTTTGTTATTTATTTTGCACAATTTAAATTGGTGAAAACAACAACTATTGGTGTAATTCATTTAAGGAACCAAAAATTCCTTAACTTAATAAATAAAATCCTAAACTTGGTAAACCCTATTTTAAATTGTTTCTATTGTTGTTATTTTTCTGTTTTCCTCATCCATGCATCATACTAATCCATTATCACCTGTTGGTTAGTTGAAAAGCAAATATTCCAACTTTATTTGATGGGCTTTTCATATGCAACTCAAAATTGCATATGTGTCCATTTAAATTGTGTTACCATGTCAACTAACTTATTTTGATGCATCAGTTAAATTGAAATGCATCATCCCATGATTGTGCACTATGCCATGATATTGATTGTTTATATTTCTGCATTGTTTGTTTGCTTCTTCTCGGATAGACGACGACGTCGAGACAGACGATACTTACGACACCCCTTCCGAGGATCTAGCTCAGTACCAGGCTGCTGAGTTTGCAGGCAAGTTATCACTCACATGAACCACTGTGTTCCTTTCAACCTTGGTTACCGATACTTTCCGTTGTCTATTTATGCTAGCCATATGTATCGTTGCTTCTGCTACGAACCTATCACATGAATCCCTTAACCCTGATATTGCCTCACCTCCACTCCTACAACCCCATTGTTTGAGCCAGTGTCTTACTAGCATGCTTAGGTTGTTTTTGCTCGAGTCTGTTCCCCGTTACTTTCTGGTTACTATATTCTATTATGTTCTGGGGGCTCGATGTTAATCAATCAACCTGTTAATAATAATTTGATGTTAAGGCACCGGCAGGAGGCCCTGTGTGGTTTTGAAGCCTGCTAGTGTCGACCCTAATTAGGAAAAGGGTCTTGTCTACTGATCCATGATGAGCGCACTATCCGCATGTGGGAAGCGTGTATGGGCGCCCCCCTCAATTTGATTCGATTCGCATCTCGTCCAAATCGCCTCATTTAGTTCGGGTTTTCCATTTGCCGCATGCATATGCAGGTGCGAACCCTTGGTACCAGGGTGGAACTTTTGTAGTCGGCATTTAGGGAGACACGTTCTTAGAGTGCTATGAGGGTCCCCTTTTCTTCCTGGGGCTTGATTAGCCGTGTGCTCACTGCACGGGGTTCTTTGGGCTTGATGCGAAGAAGAGTTGAGTTGTGTTGAGTGCCCCGCTTGGTGGGAGGCATTCCATCTGGCGGGATATTCTTATGTGTACGGCCAAATTGGTGCACCCCTGCAGGGATAAATCTTCTCGAGAAGCCGTGTTTTCCGCGGTTATGGTTGACTTGGTGAAAGTACTGGCTAACAAGTACTCAGAACAACTTACACCTAACTAATGCTACCTGACTAGTAATAGGCTTATGGACATAACAACCTGATCCATTATTCATTAATCCAACTGTGTGAGTTATCCTCGGATTTGCTTCTTTGGATAAGGGGCGAGATCCAGGATGGGTTTGTTTGGTGGTTAGTTATAGTTGGTTACGATACGATATCTTATCTTCTTTCTGTTAGCCGGAAGTGGTAGAATCTCTGTAGTTGGTTAGCGCAGCCAGTTGCAGCATCTTTTATATCCCCTTTCTTCCGTTGAACCCAAGGCTCAGTGCTTGGTGTTGACGGGCTACATTTTGGTGAACTGTGAGTCTTGCTTGCCAGTACGTTTATGTACTGACCCCTTTGGGGCTGTGGTTTCCACAGACTACGCTTACGAGGATCCTAGTGACGGCTACTACGTGGAGTTTGACGAGGCTGCTGACGAGTAGGTAGCGGACCCGGGCAGGATCCGAGACATCGTGGATGGGCTCCGTTTTCTTTTCATTCCCGGCTTCTTAAGCCTATTTGGATTTGTCTGTACTCAGACCCTTTGAATGCTTCCGCTGAGATGTAATGATGTTATGTTGGGACATGTGTCCTCTGGGTGATTGTATTTGCTATCTCTGCTCTAGTGAGAGCCATTCGCAACTTATTTCAATCTTTTGTGTCTTAGAGATATGTTGTGCTATCATTCTGTTACAAGCCGTTAACGTACCATGTGTGTATGGTATGAAGTACGTCAATGGTAGTATCCTGATTTCTATGGGATAGTTTACGTCGACGTTGAACTGATAGGGGTTGGTTGTCACACATACGTGTGTTGGCCTACTCGTAAGAGGACGCGGGTGCCGGTAAGCCCCGTAATCCAATCTACTACTGTTCAACGGAACGGCGAGTATCCTCTAGAAGTCCGGGTGCGACAAATGGTATCAGAGCCTGTCTGCCTGTAGGATCCCTTTTACTGGTCGCAGTTGAGTCTAGAAACTATTTTGTAGCTATATAGGAAAAATGAAACGTGAGAGTAGGAATTCTGCCATTTTTTTTCTTTCCCCACCCACCCACCCTTTTCTGGTAAGGAAGTGCAACGTTGTTTTCTCCCCTCACCTAAACTTTCAAGTTAGGGTTTCACGAATCCTGGTTTCTCTAGGATAGTTATATCTACTAGACCATAGGAATGGAGGTTCCTCTATTCCTTAAGCAGTAGATATTGATCCTTTAGAAGCCCGGATGGGTTTTTCCGAAGTACCTCAGGAGTTTTGGTCTCGTGTTTCCCGATGTTGCTTCAATATCCTGTTCTTCTCAACATCCTTTTCGTCCGTTGAAACCTTGTTGTTGTTTTCCACTTCAGTTCTCTACCGGCGTCTAATCAAAACCTTACCCAAATCATCTGCAGATGGATCTCAGGTTCTATCCGCAGGTGGTTCGGATGACTCGTTGCGAGAGCACTGCCGGTTATCCGGAGATGTTGAGAGACATGGTCACTTATCTGGGGTTCCGTTGGGCACCAGAGTACCAGGTCTACGAGCAGCAGCGAGAGTTTGACCAGACCTACTACCAGGCTATCGTCTACGTTCTGTCAGATGATGGCATGAGCGTTGTCCATCGCTATGAGGCAGTAGGTTCCACAGTGGATATGGCTGTGCAGCAGGCAGCTTATGTGAGTCTCACCGTCCTTCGTGCTGACTACTGGGGATTTGACGATTCTATCCATCGCCACATCCCCCGCGGTTACATCACCTCGGAGGGAGCTCACTTCACTCTCTACGACAACTTGGATGTCTACGAGCATGATAACACCAGGCT
This sequence comes from Alopecurus myosuroides, assembly GCA_028641055.1. NCBI lineage: Eukaryota > Viridiplantae > Streptophyta > Magnoliopsida > Poales > Poaceae > Alopecurus > Alopecurus myosuroides. The sequence continues at coordinate 24,857,381 of CM054057.1, read as the reverse complement.
GCACACCACCGCTCAGTTTGTGAGGCACAATGACGCAGTTGCCACCACACTTTCTCAGGAGTTGGCCTCAGTCAGAGGGCAGCTCTACCTTGCTTTGACTCGTCTGGCGACGTACACCACAGACTTTGTTGGAGATGAGCGCTTTGCACGTTTCGATCAACCAGTTGGTCGTCGTCTGCCAGATGCTGGAGGTTACGAGCCGATCAGAGGTCCACTCCTCAACCTCGGTGCTGGTTACACTGGGATTCCACGCTTTGGAGCACAGGGAGTCGACGCTATGTACTTCACCACACCTAGAGTCGCTCTCAGGCCACGTCAGATCTATGTGTATCGTCGTTCTACCTACTTTCGTGGGCGTGCTCCTCACCGTACCTCTCGTCGTACTACTCACCGTCGTCCTGCGTGATGAGCGTGGGAGTACCGATGTATCCATTCCTAGCTATGTTTAGTTATCCTTTGGCTTTCGAACCATTTGTGGTGTGTTGGATATTCTGATGTAATTAAACATGTGATGATGTACCTGTTGGTTATCTATTCATGCGTCGGAATAATCTCTCTTTAGGTTACCAAGTCTATCCTTTTCTGTTGTTGTGCTAAAATGCATGTCTATTCAGGATGCCGCCAACAAGGAACAACCCGCCTGAGCCACCGCCAATCACGGAGCTGTTGACTCAGATGACCCAGGTCATGGCACAGATGGCCCAGTTCCAGACTAACCAGCACAACAACCAGAATGCTCCACGGGTCAGCATCAAGGAGTTCCTTAGTCTGGGTCCGAGAGCTTTCGTGGCAACACGCGAGCCTCTGGATGCTGATGACTGGATCCGTGAGATGGCCAGGGCTCTGGACATTGCTCACGTTGCCGAGGAAGACAAGGTCAAGTATGCCACCTACCTGTTGAAGGGTCAGGCAGCCACTTGGTGGGAGAACTACCAGACCATGAGAGCTGGCTACCCAATCACCTGGGGCTGTTTCAAGGAAGCTTTCCTGAAGCACCACATCCCAGATGGTCTCATGGAAAGGATGCGTGAAGAGTTTTGCTCTCTTAAGCAAGGCAAGCTGGACGTCATTGGCTATCAGAATGAGTTCAATCGCCTCGCTCGTTATGCTGGTGATGAGGTGTCCACTGAGGCTAAGAAGATGGCAAGGTTCCGCCGAGGTTTTAACCCGGAACTCAAGTACGCACTCACCAACATCAAGTGCAAAGACTTCGAGGAGCTCGTGAACACCGCGCTCAATGAAGAAAACGGGCGCAAGGCGTTCGAGGAGTCTCGTAAGCACTCGCGTGAGGGTGGTTCCTCCTCCAACATGACCACCCCTCCGCAGAAGCGCCGCATCTGGGTGCCAAATGGTGCTGTCACTCGGGCTCCATATGCCCAAGCTTCTTCAGGCTGTGCTCCCCGCCCACCCAACCCATCTCAGATGCATGGTCAGAGGGTTCCAATGGGGCAGCCAAGGCCAGGTCCTCCTCGTGTCGTCACTTGCTTCAAGTGCAAGGAGACGGGGCACTACGCTGACAAGTGCACTCAGAGGCAACTACCTCCACCTCCTCGCCCCAACACCAACCAGGCAATGGTGCGTGCTCCCCCGGCTAAAGCCTTCAACTCCAACAACAGGCCTGTCGGGAGGACCGCGAGGGTGAATCATATCAAGGCCGACAAAGCTGAGGAAGCTGCTGACGTCGTTCTCGGTATATTACCCGTAAACTCTTTTCCAGCTAAAGTGTTGTTTGATACCGGAGCATCGCATTATTTTGTGTCAAAGATCTTTGCAACAACGTACAACCTAGTTCTGGTTCCACTAAGCAATCAAATCACTGTTCACTCTCCGGGATCTCAAATGTTGACTTCCAAGATAAGTAAGGACAATCAAATCCTAATTGGGGGTCGCATATTCCTTGCTTCACTCATGTTGCTGGGAAATTCTGACATTGATGTCATTCTTGGCATGGATTGGTTGAAGACCAACAAAGCTAAAATTGACTGTGCTTAAAAGTCAATAACTCTCTCCCACCCTTCTGGCCAGATAGTCTATTCTCCATATGGATCAAGGTCTATTCAGCTATGCACACTCGATGCAAAACCTCTACCTCTACTCGAAAATGTTCCGGTGGTTTGTGAATTCCCTGACGTCTTCCCAAAAGAATTGCCAGGAATGCCTCCGGACAGAGCAGTTTAGTTCGTGATCGAGCTTGAGCCAGGTACTGCTCCAATCTCTAAGCATCCATACAAGATAGCTCCTCCTGAACTGAAACTGTTAAAGGAGCAAATCGATATGTACATGGAAAAAGTTACATTCAACCTAGTTCCTCCGCTTGGGGTTGCCCAACCCTGTTCGTTGCGAAGAAGGATCAAACAAAGAGACTCGTGGTTGACTATCGTCCTCTCAACGAGAAAACCATAAAAAACAAGTATCCAATTCCTCGTATCGATGATCTTTTTGATCAACTTGCTGGAGCCTCAATATTCTCAAAGTTGGACTTGAGGATGGGTTACCATCAAATAAAGATCAGAAAGGAAGATATTCCAAAAACAGCTTTCACCACTCGGTACGGTCTATATGAATACACCGTCATGTCTTTTGGTCTAACCAATGCACCGGCGACATTCTCTAGACTCATGAATTCTGTCTTCCATGAATACCTCGACAAGTTCGTTGTGGTATATCTCGATGACATTCTGGTCTACTCCAAATCCGAGGAAGAGCATGGAGAACATCTTCGTCTCACTCTCATGAAACTTTGCGAGCATCGTCTATATGCCAAATTCTCCAAATGTGAGTTCTGGATTCCAGAAGTTGCCTACCTTGGTCATATCATCTCTGCCAAAGGCATAGCCATTGACCCAGAAAAGGTTAAGGCAATTGATGATTGGAAACCTCCTAAGACGGTAAAGCAAGTAAGAAGCTTTCTTGGCTTGGCTAGCTATTGCCGTCGTTTCGTCCAAAACTTCTCCAAGATTGCAAAACCTCTCACTGATCTCACAAAGAAGGACAAGAAGTTCGTTTGGTCTCCACAATGTGATGAGAGTTTCAATCTCCTGAAGACTAAACTCACTTCTACCCCAGTTTTGGTTGGCCCAGATACTACCAAACCTTTCCAGATTTTCTGCGATGCATCTCTCCAAGGTCTAGGTGCAGTTCTTATGCAAGAACGTCAAGTTGTGGCTTATGCTTCATGTCAGTTGAATGCACATGAGCAAAACTATCCCACACATGACCTTGAACTTGCAGCAGTTGTGTTTGCCCTCAAGAAATGGAGACAATACTTGTTGGGTAACCGCACTGAGATCTTTTCCGATCATAAGAGTCTGAAATACATCTTCACTCAGCCGGATCTAAACCTCAGGCAAAGGAGATGGATTGAAAAGATTAAAGACTTTGATCCCACCATTTCTTACACTCCAGGCAAGGCTAATGTTATGGCCGATGCTCTCAGTCGCAAGTCCTATTGCAATAATCTCATGTTCATGGAAAGCCAACCTCCACTTCATGAAGAATTCCAGAAGCTAAACCTTGGTCTTGTTCCTCAAGGTTATCTTGCTAGCTTGACAGCCAGTCCAACTCTCGAGGACAAGATTCGTTCTGAACAACTTCGTGATGCTGAAATCAAGGATTGTAGAGCACATCAAAGAAGGCAACGATAAATTCAAGTCCTTCTCAATTGATGACAAGGGAACTGTGTTCTTTGAAGGACGCATTGCAGTTCCTCATATTCAAAGTCTCAAAGATGTCATTCTCAAGGAGGCTCATGAAACTCCTCTCTCCATCCACCCTGGAAGTACAAAGATGTACCAGGATCTCAAGACTCTGTATTGGTGGCCTGGCATGAAACGTGAAATTGCTCAATACGTTTCTGAATGCGACGTTTGTCAACGTGTTAAGGCAGTCCATCAGAAAACAGCAGGTCTACTCCAACCTCTGAAAATTCCTGAGTGGAAGTGGGACATGATTGAAATGGACTTCGTCACTGGTTTTCCAAAGTCCAAGAAGGGCCAACGATGCAATCTTCGTTGTTATTGATCGTCTCACTAAAGTAGCTCACTTCTTTCCTGTCAAAGAGACAATCTCAGCTAGCCAGTTAGCAGAGCTCTACACAACAAAGATTGTTCCCCTTCATGGTGTTCCATTGGAAATAAGCTCAGACCGTGGAAGCATATTCACTTCTCATTTCTGGAAAAGTTTCCAAGATGCATTGGGCACCAAACTTCAGTTCAGCACAGCTTATCACCCTCAGTCTCAGGGGCAAGTCGAAAGAGTCAATCAGATTCTCGAGGATATGCTCAGAGCATGTGGTCTCTCCTTTGGCATGAAATGGGAGGATTGCCTTCCATATGCTGAATTCTCCTACAACAACAGCTTCCAGGCAAGCCTAGGCATGGCACCATTTGAAGCACTCTATGGCCGCAGATGCAGGAGTCCAATCAATTGGTCTGGAGCTGGTGAACGTTCACTCTTAGGCCTTGACATTGTTAAGGAAGCCGAAGAGAAAGTTCGTATCATTCGTGACAATCTCAAGATTTCTCAGTCTCGTCAGAAGAGCTACTATGACAACAAGCACCGGGATATGATTTATGCACCTGGTGACAAAGCATATCTCCGTGTAACTCCCCTCAGAGGCACTCATCGTTTTGGTGTGAAAGGAAAGCTTGCACCAAGATACATTGGTCCTTTCAACATTCTCTCAAGGCGTGCCGAAAATGCCTATCATCTTCAACTTCCAGAAAAACTATCCAAGGTGCACGATGTGTTTCACGTGTCACAACTCAAGAAGTGTTTCAAAGATCCAGATCGTGCAGTTGATCATGATTCCATTGAACTGCAAGATGATCTCTCTTATGAGGAGCACCCTGTTCGTATTCTCGATGAGACCGAGCGTAAGACTCGCAACAAGAGCACCAAGTTCTTCAAAGTGCAGTGGTCTCATCATTCCGATAAAGAGGCAACATGGGAGACCGAAGAGGATCTTCGCAAGAAGTATCCGGACCTTTTCTCTTCTCAGTAGGAATCTCGGGGCGCGATTCCTTCAAGGGGGGCGTTTTGTAACATCCCAAGTATGAAAACACCCCTAGAATGTTTGTTTCTTGCTTTAATTAAAGTTTTGCATCATGTCATCATGCTCATTGCCTTGTTTGCATTTGTTTTGCATTGTTATTTCTGTTGTTATGCATCTGTTTCAAATTGCTATCTGTTTCAAATTCAAACCAATTTCTAAAGCAATTTGTTCATACTTGTTATGTTACAATATTTCAAATAAAAAGTTCAAATAAAAACAACCAATTGTTTCCAATTAATCCATAAGGTTCAACCATTAAAATTATGGCTTTTAATAAGGTAATCAATCCAAACTTAATTTAGTTGGTTTTTCAAATTCAAATAAAAAACATTCAAACAGTACCCAATTTCAACTTATGAAAATCAGCAAAATAACCCTAATCATTTGTTATATTTAACCAATAGGGTCCACCCTATTAAAAATGTTGCTTTTAATAATAATCAATTAATAAGCAATTCTTTCAAATATTGAATTAAATCACAAACAGTAATTTGAATTTGAATTTTTTGCAAAACCAAAGTTAACAGTTGGTTGTGTTTGACCTAAATAGCACACCCAAATTTTTATAAAATTTTTACTCACCCAAAACCATTTCTTTTCTTCCATTTCTTTTTTCTGCAAAAATAAATAAATAAACAGAACCAAAAAAAACGAGGGGAGAGAGACAGTGGGCTGTGCCCCGCGAGCCAGCCCACCACTTACCTCTCCGCGCGGCCCGCGTACCGGTTCGACCCCGCGCCTCTCCTTCTCTCTCGCGTACGGCAGGCATCCTACCGGTGCCACGTACGCCGCCGTTGCGCCCGACGGCCAGGAGCTCCTGTAGCCCCCTATAAGAGCGCCCTAGGCCCCCCTGGCGCCGCCCTAACCTAGCCATCCTTTCCATCCCCTCGCGCCGCCGCAATTTCCTCTCTCCCTCGCCGGATTTCTTCTCTGCAACCCCCCTCACCGGAGCGCCGCCCTCTGAACCCACCATGCTCCCCTTCGCTGCAGCCATCCTCCACCCTAGCTAGCCTCTGGAACGAGCACGCCGCACTGCCCTCTACGTCCACAACATCTTCATCGAGCTCGAGGGGGTCTGGATTGTCGCCGCCGTCCACGCCTTCGTCACTGTCGCCGCCGTCGAGCTACACCGGGCCTCTGCTCGACTACAGCCGCGGTGAGCACCGTGCCCCTCCCTCCTTTTCCTCTACAGCATGTCCGCAAGCACGCCAGCACGCACCTGCACACTCACCAGCACTGCATCGAGCACAACAGCCGCAGAGATCGCCGTCGGCCAACGTCGTTGATCCCTGTCGAGTTTCAGTCGAGCGCGTTCAGTTAAAATTTTAGATAACGAATTTGAACCTTAACCTGTCAGCAACGCGTATACTGTCAAACACTTGATCGCAACGTAGTGGCAGTGCGCTGTTTTCCTCGCGCGCCAGGTCGGGGGTTCGAGCCCCCACGGCGCGGAAATATCCAACCTTTTTTCGCGCAGCACTGACAGGGTGGCCCCCCCTGTCAGCCACTGCTGCTGCCACGCAAGCACGCGCTGGCCCAGGGCCCATTGGCAGTGCCTTGGGCTAGCTCTCTGTGCGGTATAAAAAGTTTTCACCCTTTTCTATTTTAAATAAAGTCCTTTCTAATTACAGTTTGGTCCCTAAAACTAAAACCCTAATAACTTTCATTTTATACACCCAAATAATAAAAATAAAATATGTGCACTGCCCTAAATTAAATTATCTATCTATTTATAACATTTGTTTTCTGTTTTGAATTTTCCAAATGCATTCCAAATTTGAATTCAAACAATTCATTTGTAATTTGATAAAATCCATAACTAATTCATACTAAATCCAAATAATGCAAATAAAATATGTTTTCCATGCTATTTCAAACCACCTATTCAAATATAAATTTTGTTTCATGGTTTGAATAATCAAAATTGCTTAAATAATTTAAACCTTGTTTAAATCATTTAAAATTGATAAAATCATAACTTGCTCAAATTAAATTATTTTTGAACGTGCAAAATATGTTTTCAAACCAGAAAAACATAACCTTTCCAAATATGAATTTTATTTAATGTTTTTGAACAAATAAAATTCAATTAAAATACCAACTTGATTTAATTTCATTTAAAACCTGTTTAACTTGTTTAATTCATAAATAAATTATTGTAAACTACTTTTTCAATATTTGAAACATGTAATCTAACTAAAATTTTGTATTCTTTTCAAATATGAATTTTGTTATTTATTTTGCACAATTTAAATTGGTGAAAACAACAACTATTGGTGTAATTCATTTAAGGAACCAAAAATTCCTTAACTTAATAAATAAAATCCTAAACTTGGTAAACCCTATTTTAAATTGTTTCTATTGTTGTTATTTTTCTGTTTTCCTCATCCATGCATCATACTAATCCACTATCACCTGTTGGTTAGTTGAAAAACAAATATTCCAACTTTATTTGATGGGCTTTTCATATGCAACTCAAAATTGCATATGTGTCCATTTAAATTGTGTTACCATGTCAACTAACTTATTTTGATGCATCAGTTAAATTGACATGCATCATCCCATGATTGTGCACTATGCCATGATATTGATTGTTTATATTTCTGCATTGTTTGTTTGCTTCTTCTCGGATAGACGACGACGTCGAGACAGACGATACTTACGACACCCCTTCCGAGGATCTAGCTCAGTACCAGGCTGCTGAGTTTGCAGGCAAGTTATCACTCACATGAACCACTGTGTTCCTTTCAACCTTGGTTACCGATACTTTCCGTTGTCTATTTATGCTAGCCATATGTATCGTTGCTTCTGCTACGAACCTATCACATGAATCCCTTAACCCTGATATTGCCTCACCTCCACTCCTACAACCCCATTGTTTGAGCCAGTGTCTTACTAGCATGCTTAGGTTGTTTTTGCTCGAGTCTGTTCCCCGTTACTTTCTGGTTACTATATTCTATTATGTTCTGGGGGCTCGATGTTAATCAATCAACCTGTTAATAATAATTTGATGTTAAGGCACCGGCAGGAGGCCCTGTGTGGTTTTGAAGCCTGCTAGTGTCGACCCTAATTAGGAAAAGGGTCTTGTCTACTGATCCATGATGAGCGCACTATCCGCATGTGGGAAGCGTGTATGGGCGCCCCCCTCAATTTGATTCGATTCGCATCTCGTACAAATCGCCTCATTTAGTTCGGGTTTTCCATTTGCCGCATGCATATGCAGGTGCGAACCCTTGGTACCAGGGTGGAACTTTTGTAGTCGGCATTTAGGGAGACACGTTCTTAGAGTGCTATGAGGGTCCCCTTTTCTTCGTGGGGCTTGATTAGCCGTGCGCTCACTGCACGGGGTTCTTTGGGCTTGATGCGAAGAAGAGTTGAGTTGTGTTGAGTGCCCCGCTTGGTGGGAGGCATTCCATCTGGCGGGATATTCTTACATGTATGGCCAAATTGGTGCACCCCTGCAGGGATAAATCTTCTCGAGAAGCCGTGTTTTCCGCGGTTATGGTTGACTTGGTGAAAGTACTGGCTAACAAGTACTCAGAACAACTTACACCTAACTAATGCTACCTGACTAGTAATAGGCTTATGGACATAACAACCTGATCCATTATTCATTAATCCAACTGTGTGAGTTATCCTCGGATTTGCTTCTTTGGATAAGGGGCGAGATCCAGGATGGGTTTGTTTGGTGGTTAGTTATAGTTGGTTACGATACGATATCTTATCTTCTTTCTGTTAGCCAGAAGTGGTAGAATCTCTGTAGTTGGTTAGCGCAGCCAGTTGCAGCATCTTTTATATCCCCTTTCTTCCGTTGAACCCAAGGCTCAGTGCTTGGTGTTGACGGGCTACATTTTGGTGAACTGTGAGTCTTGCTTGCCAGTACGTTTATGTACTGACCCCTTTGGGGCTGTGGTTTCCGCAGACTACGCTTACGAGGATCCCAGTGACGGCTACTACGTGGAGTTTGACGAGGCTGCTGACGAGTAGGTAGCGGACCCGGGCAGGATCCGAGACATCGTGGATGGGCTCCATTTTCTTTTCATTCCCGGCTTCTTAAGCCTATTTGGATTTGTCTGTACTCAGACCCTTTGAATGTTTCCGCTGAGATGTAATGATGTTATGTTGGGACATGTGTACTCTGGGTGATTGTATTTGCTATCTCTGCTCTAGTGAGAGCCATTCGCAACTTATTTCAATCTTTTGTGTCTTAGAGATATGTTGTGCTATCATTCTGTTACAAGCCGTTGACGTACCATGTGTGTATGGTATGAAGTACGTCAATGGTAGTATCCTGATTTCTATGGGATAGTTTACGTCGACGTTGAACTGATAGGGGTTGGTTGTCACACATACGTGTGTTGGCCTACTCGTAAGAGGACGCGGGTGCCGGTAAGCCCCGTAATCCAATCTACTACTGTTCAACGGAACGGCCAGTATCCTCTAGAAGTCCGGGTGCGACATTACGTTTGTTCCCGGCCAGTTTCTCATTAGATTGGTATGTTTTCGCAGTCGCCGGTTTCCTCGTTCGAGGCTTCTTAGGTTTGGCCGGAGAGGTGACCTCCGAACCTCCCTTATGCGCCTACATAGCCGGCTGGTTGCTAGAGCCCTGTCCAGACTGTGTGCCCAATCCCGACGAGCTTCGTTCCTTCCACTTGTCGGGTACACATAAACGATCTCCATTCCATGGGAGCTTGCCATCTTCATCCCTATTAGCAGGAGTAGCACATGCCATGTATGAGTGGCCAATCATCCCACACGAGTAGCAGAACATCGGTAACTGCTCGTACATCACTTCATAATAAGTTGTCTCGTTCCTCTTTGCTGAAAAAACCCCGACACACCGCATAAGGGGTTCAGTGATATCCACAAGCACCCAAGCCCTAAGGTAATAACCCCAGGTGCGACCTTTCTTATCCACCTCTAACTTCTCCACGGTACCAATCATCTCAACCAGGGGGGCCTCCCTCTCTTTGTTCATCAGCGCAAACGGGAGCCGCAACACCCGTAGCCAAAGCAGGAGTTTGTCGAACACAACATATCTAGGACGCACACTGGGATCAAAAGGTTTCAGAAGAATAGCATGCTTCCCCAACACCCATGGCGATCCATTGGTGTCATGATCCATGTCCTTCTTCGACGTAAACTCCGCTACAAAACGATTAGGTCCCGTCGGATTCACGATCAGGCCCATGGGATTACCTCATGCAGGACGAACCACTGACCTAATCGTCTGGATATGCATCGTATTCGGTGCAAGGACCTTCCCGACCAAAGCCCACTCAGGGCAGCCCTCGTATTCATCTACATCCTCCTCTAGAAAGAAGGTCCGCGCCTATTGCATAGTCAGCTGCAAGCGGCCCATCATGGCGGTCACGCCGTCACCAGCGAAACCCCTCCATGTTGCACCTTCTGCCGCCGCCTCGCCGCGACCGGGAGAACCCGTCGCCACCGCCACCACCTTCTCCATCGATGCCTCACCCGCCTTTCTCCCCGCCGCCTCCTGGATCCGATCGCTCGTCATCGTTGCACTCACCTCCGCAGATCCTTTCATCACCAAGGGTGGGCGGCGAAACTAGGTTTGCCCCGTAGTCACCCCGAGTTAGATTAGACAACGAGGAGAGAGCGCATGTCGAGAGGGTCCGATTGATCCGAGATCTCGAGAATCACCGGAAGAAGCCTCGTAGATCTAAAGTCGCCGGCCGCGAGAGCAGACCGGAAACCCTAGAAAGACAGGCACACTTCACTAACTCTCGGATGGTTGAGGAGTCGACCGAGCGCTAAGCAAATTCTCAGCTGAGAATTAGCAAAACCGTTTAATTTTCTGTCAAAAATACTTGTTTTTTCTACGGTGCGTGGTAGAAGAAAGAAACAAATGAAGAATGAAGGACCCATGGACGGTTGAGATTGAATGGAAATCACGTGTGATAGAAGGTTTCAAAGACCTACCCAGCAGCAACGGAACTAGCATCTCCACCTGCCTTGTTTCTGAACCCTAGTCGATCTCCCGCCGGCCGCCCGGACGCAATGTCGTGGGCGTTGCGATCGTTCCTCAGTCGGCCACACCCCCTCCTCTCCCGTCTCCGGCCTGTCAACCGTCGTGCGAGCCACCCGAGCACCGATTTTGCCAGCAGCAGTTTCATCGGCTTACGCGGATACGCCTCCAACTCTGGTGGCGATCTGCACGCCGAGGCGAAGAAGCGGCATCTATACGTGGTGCTTGATGACCACGCGGATGGCTACGGCATCCACAAGCTGGATCTCGGCCAGGACGACGATCTTGACGGCCGCCTGCCGGAGCCCCCGGCCCACCGCGTGGCTGTCGCAACGGTCGGCGACTGCGTGCAATTGGCCGGTGTGGGCAACCGCATCGTTGCTCTTGGCGGCGGCTCCGGCATAAGCTGCTGGAGCGACCGGCGCGCCTGCCGCATGCTTCTCATCTACAACACGGAGACGGCGGCGACGGAGGTCACGCATAACCTCCCGAATGGCCTCATGAAGGAAGGCTACAAGGCCGCCGTGGCCGTCGGGGGCAGGCTGTACATGCTCGAGTCCGAGTCCGCGCCGACCTGGAGGTCATACTCGTGGAACAGCGGCGGGGACGTGCACTGCCTCAAGACTCCTCACCCCGTCGCGGGCGGCGGCGGGTGGTCGTTCTGGACGCCGCTGTCCTACTACTCCAAGTGCTCGTGGAGCCAGCGCAGCGTCAGCGGGTACGGCGGGCAGCCCCTGACGCCCCCGTTCAGGGCCAACTCCATCACGGCCTACGCGGCGCACGCGCCGGCCAAGGACGAGCACGAGATCGTGGTGTCCGTGGGAGCTACGCACGACAGGGACGGTCGCGCGATGGACGCCGGCACCTTCTCCCTGAGCACGGCGAGCCTCGAGTGGACGCGGCGCGGCGGGTGGGAGATGCCGGTCCACGGCCATGCCCACCACGACGCCGGGCTGGACGCGTGGGTCGGTCTCCACGCCGTCGTCGGGGACGACAAGGATCCTCGTGGGCAGCCTCGCGTAACCGACGGGCGCCTCTGCGTCGGCCAGATCACGTCGGACCCGACGGAGTGGAAGGTCGGGCGGGAGCAGCTGTTCCGGATGGACGAGGACTTTGCAGACGGCCTGAGGCACCTCGATGCCAAGCTCGTGCCCATGGCGCCCGGCGAGTATTGTCTCATGGAGCGCCTGCTTACCAAGGACGCGGATAAGAGCGAGACTGACGACGTGTGGCTGGCCAAGGAGAAAGAATGCCTGCTCCGGCTGTCCGCTTTCCGCGTCGAGCGCGGGCACCACGGCGAGCCTGTGGCCACGGCGCGCCGCCCTCCTCGATCATACACTGTGGCCCGATACAGCACTTATTTTAATGCTCATGCGTTCTGGATGTAATGCATGCATAGTGTAGCTAGTGTGGAATGCTTGGCTGAATTGAATTCATGCATGCAGCATCTCTTGGTTTATGGTTTAATTTGAATCTAGTTTCAGGAATTACAACAGTGACTATATAATCAGTAGTACTTTTGTTCAAGTTCAGAATTATCGCTTTGATTGGATATTTGATGCGTGAACATTAGCTGGTACTAGTAGCAGAAGTCTTGGGTGTTTTCTCGCGGAAGTCTTGGGTTTTGATATATTGATAGAAAAAGAGAGTTTATTTACAAGTCCGGAGTCCGAACCCACACCATAAAAGTCAACCCAAGAATCTAAACTAGGTAAACACATGTGCGATGCCGATGCCATGGACCCGCACTCACCGAAGAACGAGCCTTCGTCTTGATGGTTTCCATCAAAACACCAACAAGGGACGGCGTTGTCGAACACGATTGCGTTTCGATGATTCCAAAATCCACCACGGGGCATAATATGGTTGAGCATGTGTCCTTACACAACATATGGGGGGTGGACTTTAGCGCCAACATCCACCAATCTACGAAATGGTCCTCCACAACCAATGGTTTAATAACCATTGATCCTATGAGAGAACGAACACCCTGTAAGTATGTGAGTCATTGATTTTGTTAATTCTTCCTGCTGAGGTGGATCAGCTAAGGGCTCTCAAGAATATGCTGCACATTTTCTCTCAGCCTACTGGCATCAAGATTAATTTTCACAAATCTTCTATGATATCAATTAATGTGGAGCATGCCACTATTGATCAGTTGGCCACTGAGTTTGGTTGCACAGTTGGGAGCCTTCCATTCACCTACTTGGGTTTGGCAGTTGGGACCACTAGGCCTACTATTTATGAACTCTCTCCTGTTCTTGCTAGATTGGAGAGGAGGTTGTCTGCTACTTCTTGCTTTCTCTCCCAAGGTGCTAGATTGCAGCTGATTTCTTCCGCTCTGAGCTCTCTGCCTTTGCATATTCTTTGTACTATCCATTTACCTGTTGGCATTGTAAAGAAATTGGAGAAGATAATTAGGCAGTGTCTTTGGAGGGGTAACTCTGAAACCCCTAGGAAATCTCTGGTTGCTTGGGATATGATCTGCAAGCCTAAGGATAAAGGTGGACATGGAATTGTTAATTTCCAATATAAGAATGAGGCCTTACTGCTTAAGTTTCTGCACAAGTTCTATAACAAGTCTGAGGTGCCTTGGGTGGATCTAGTTTGGAATTCTTATCATGTTGGTCAGGTTCCTCATGCCACCCAGAAGTGTGGGTCCTTCTGGTGGAAGGATATTATGAGCCTATTCCAGAAGTTTGCTGAAATCTCTAAACCTGAGGTGAACAAGGGGGATTCTGTGTTGTTTTGTACTGATAGCTGGGAGATTCATAATTCTAGGGAACCCCTCAAAACTAGGTTTCCTGGACTTTTCTCTTTTGCTAAGGATGAGTTGGTCTCTGTTAAAGATATGGCAGATTTGCCTGTTTTCTCTCAGGCTTTTATTTTACCATTATCTGCTCTGGCTTATGAGGAGATGACCGAGTTGTCTTGCTGGATGGGACAGAAGGTTTTTTTTCCGATGATAAGGATGTTTAGTCTTGCAAGGGAAAAAATGTATAGGGCTGCCACCTATTACTCACATGTGCATGCTTCTTTGTAAGATTGTGCTTTATCTAAGTGGATTTGGCATAGCTCTTGAAGTACGAAGATTAAGGTTTTTGCCTGGTTGTTGTTTCATGATAGATCAATACTAAGGACATGTTGCAAAGAAGGCATTGGAATGTCACTGATTCTTTTATTTGTGTTCTCTATCCTGGAAATGCTCATGAAGATAGAGATCATCTATTTTTTGGATGCAACTTTAGTATCAGAGTGTGAAATTATCTCCAAATTACATGGAACTCGGGTAATGGTCTCTTCTAGGTGGTTGTTGCAGCACGGAAGACCTTTGGACATTCATTCTTCACTGAAGTGGTTTTTCTAGCCTGTTGGGGCATATGGAAAGTGAGGAATGATTTTATCTTCAATCATGTTAGGCCAAAATTTCCTGCCTGGCGCAACATTTTCCTCCATTATGCCCATCTATTGGTTCATAAGACGAGGAAAAAACAAAAGTATGATTTTTTTAACTTGGCTTAACTCTTTAGGTTGAATTTTCTCCCCTTCCTTCTTTGTGGGAGGTAGATTTTACACCGTGACCTTTTGTAAATAGTTCTGTAATTATTTTTGCAATTTCAATAAAGGAGGCTATGGGGCTTTTGCCTTACAGTAAAAAAATTTAAAAAAAAAATAATCACACAACGAACAGCTCACCTAGCGAGGAAGGCCACGACATGCGACCTAATAATCTTGCTTTCAGACATTTGGTTTTAGTTAAATAATTAGTGAGAATGAGAGGTGTTTTCTAATAATCTTGCTTATAATCACACACCTGGCGAGGATCTAAGCAATACCAACCAGATAAAGAATTTCTGATAATCAGAGGTGTTTTCTAATAATCTTGCTTTTAGATATTTGGGTTCCAGTTAGATAATGGTGTACCGATCCAAAGCCGGTTTGACGCTCCAAACGACAATGAGCTAGCTAGCTTCTAACACCAGTGCTAACCATTTTTTTGTAAAGCTTTGTTGGAGTGCAAGATGTTGGAGTTGGACCCTACGAAGCATCGATATGGCGTGACGGATACGGCAATACGGATACGGAGACAAATTCAGAAAACATCAATACGACGATACGTCGAGTATATATTAAAAAACAATAAAATGCCATGTAACAAAGATCAAAATAATGGAATGCATGAGACGAGATAAGAAGTACTGCTCATTTGTTTCCTTTTCAAGTCCTCAATGATCATCAATGTCCACACTCCAATAATTACTTGCAAAATAGATCATATGCTAGCATTAGAATTTCAGATAACATGATAGGAGTAAGCACGATGAATTGAAAAATAGTAAAGAATTCTTACGTATTTATATGTATGCTTCTCAGCCTCCTAACTTCCAATTCCAACTCCAAATTAAGCAAGGTCTCAAACCAGCCATAATGCTCAAATAGTGCATTATTCAATAAGATTACATAATAACTAGGGAAGATACAAGGCTCAGAGGGGCATAAATAAGTTAAATAGTGCAGCAATGAAAACTTGAAAAGTGTGCAATGTGCATTACATAACAAAACAACAAAATGACTTGTATTAGACTCAAGGCCCAAGAGATATCTTCTACCAACTGCTCCTCCAACTCTGGTTCTCAAGTGATAAATTAGCACCTTCAAGCATGCCAACACCACTGAAGCTCGCAACCCCATCTCCACCAACACCCCACATTTTACTTGCCCCACTCTCATACCGACGAGTGTGTCTTGAAAGTAGACGATGGTTGTTAGTGGTTAACACCAGATCCTCAGCTCGTGCAGGAGTGAGCTTGTTTCTAGCAGAGCTATGGATGAAGGCATATGTGCTCCAATTCCTTTCACAACAATAAGATGATGAGGGATAACCAAGTAACTTGAAAGCTAATTTTTTAAAAAGCTTTGTGCTTCCTCCATGAGTGCCCCACCATTGCTTTGGTTCAAAATCTTCTCTATCTTCAATTGAATCTGAATTTAGGAAGATATTTGACATGAGAGAAAAATCAGCAAATTCTTCTTTGATGGTCTTGAATTCATCTTGGTCAGGAAACAACTTCTGCAAACACTTGTTTCTCATATCAAGAATTTCTTTATCATCATTGGGGGCAACACGGCCTGGAACAGATGTAGTATAGTACCTATTTTAACATAGCAATGGAGTGTTGTGGAGTATTAGAATCAGCAGCCTTTTCATGTTGTGGTATTCAAATTTGACAAACAAAAACATTACTCTTGGTCCAACCTAATATAAGGACTTTCTTAATAGCAGTATAGAGGGCACATTCTTCGTTTGGGCCCTTTCCTTCAAGACGATAAATAGGAATTTTTACCTATGAAATGAGAACAACAAAATCAGCAAGCAATGCATATCAAGAATGACCAAATGATAACGAAGAAAGCTACAAGAACAACTCAACTTCTCTATCATGTGATCCCACATCTCATATATCAAATGGAGGCATGGTTTATCCATGTCGGCAATCCTTGTCATGTTATAAATGGGTAACAGGAAAGATACAATGTATCCAAGTTTATCCCACCACTTATCATTGAGAATAGGCTCCTTCACCCTTTGAGCACTAGCTGGATTAATCTCTCCATAAGACAACCAATTTTGATGAACAACCATTTGTACTAGTGAGTCCATTATAGCTAGAAACCTCTTCATCATGATCACAATACTTGCAAATCTGGTTTCTGCAATCTGAAGAAACTTGAGTTTGGCATGTTCACTAAACATAGACAACCTCATGCCATGATTCATGATGTAGTTCTCAATGAAAGAGGCTTCATCAGAAACCTCTCTTATAAACCAAAGGACCTCATTATCACCTTCATAGTCCTTTGGATCACAAATATCATGCAATACAAGGTTGAGGGTGTGCACAATGCAAGGAGTCCAATAAATGTTCTTGTACTTTGATTCAATCATCAACCCCGTAGATTTGCAATTGGCTGCATTGTCAGTGATCACTTGGACCCCATGCTCAACACCGACCTCCTCAATTACTTGCTTTATTCTCTCAAAGATGTACTCTGTTCCTTTTCTCTACAAAATCAGCAAGCAATACAAAAATCAACAATGCTCTACAAAATCAACAAGCAAGACTACTATGGTTTTTACCTCTCCTTCGGTGTCACCTGACTTTATAAACATAGGGCCTCCCTCTGTCACAACGATGAAGTTCAAAAGAGGACGCCTTTGCGGGTCAGACCAACCATCGTTGCAAATGTTCACTCCTTTGAGAGGCCAAGTAGATTTGATAGGCTCCAGCATCTTTCTGTATGCTTCTTCTCTTTCTCAAGGATAGTTGTTCTCAATGCATTATATCCCGGAGGAACATACCCACCTATGTTATGGTTTGCAGTAAGTGTAGGATGCCCAATAGTAAGGATTTCTTACAAGGTTGAAGGGAACCCCTACAATATACAAAAATAAGTTAAATAACAACTCAACAAAACAAGTAAACAACAATGGAAAACTGCTGGATGCATACCTCCAGTGTAGTACATTCTTCCAATAAGAGCACCAGCTTGTTGTTTGGTCTCCATATTAAAACTTTCCTCAATCCCTTGGTGTTGTTTTCCACTAGCCTTCCTTTTCCTTGATAAACCAGAGCCATCGAAGGGGGGTAGAGGAATTGTCTTCCTAGTTGGACAATTCAAAATAAGTTCATTGGCTTCCTTATCATCCATGCAAAGTTGCACAAAGACATGATTTGGAAGCTTATTACATAGACCAACACCATTCTTTTTAATATGAAGCAGATGTGCTCTAACTCTAGAATAGCTTCCTTAGAAACTTCTATTACAAAAATGGCAAATAAACCGTGTGTTGCCTCCACGACCGGTTTCATCTGATGACACTTTTGAAGCATGAACCCATAGAGGATATTTTGCATTGACAGTACCATGCTCAGCCTCACCATCTACACTTATGATGTTGGTTGCAGCAGTGCCAACAACTGGAGATTGGCTTCCACTCCCACTGCCAGCCGATGTCATGCTGAAATTTCATCCCCTGGCAGCCCCAACAATGAACATGTAAGCACTAAGCAGCAACAGAGCAAGCAATATAAGAAGAGCAAGAAATGCAAGCACTAATAAGCAGCATAGCACAACAAAGCAAGCAGCAAGCAGACTTGGCAAAGAATTCAGAAACACAGCAAGCATCTAGGGAGGGGGAGGACAGGAGCGGTTGCAGGTGAGGGAGAGGAGATTCCGAGGAAGGAGGATGGCAGGAGCCTTGTAGCTTACCTTTCTGGCAATGGGCGGCGGCGGAGGAGATTCCAGGCGGCGGGGAGAGGTGAATCCAGGCGGAGAGGAGGTTCCCGGGGGCGGCGGATCGATTCCAGGCGGCGGCGGCAGGATTTCGGGCGGCGGCGGTGGACTCCCTCTCCTGTGCGTGTGCGAGGAAGGAAACAAAGGAATCCCATAGAGGGGCTGGGGGTTAGGGGTTCTATCGATCGTCCCAAACGTATCGCTGACGCCCTGTACAAGTATCCGATTTTTTTTATACGGGAAAAGGGGACACTCCAACGATACGCGTATCGGCCGCGTATCGGGCGTGTCGGCGCATCGGCCGCGTTTTGTACGCAGACACGACACACTTAGCCGTATCGGTGCTTCGTAGGTTGCACCATTTATTTCAACAAAGTTCAACCTTTGTCAGACGGTGGCGTACGTCCTTCCTTGCAATCAAACTTGTTTCCCAGTGCAGAGCATGCCAATTGACAATTAACTGTGTCACAAGTTCAAAATCCTTGCCCTGATGAACAATCATGTGCACTTTATATTTGAACATCCAGACTCGATCGGATAATCCATCTTCAGATGCATACTACGCTGTAAGAGCATATCTAACAGATTCCGTAAAATTCTAGCATGTTTATAGTTTCGGTTCAATTTCGAGGCGCTAGCAGTAACCGAAAACGCGGCCCGTCCAGAGAATGCGACTCGGGGGGTCCGAGACTTTCCCCCTCCAGCTGCTCTCAGCCCAATCCCATTTCTCAGCCGTTCGAACCCTAGCCACCTCCACCGCAATTGCTCACCGCCATGCTTTGTTCTGGCGAGCGATTGGCCCAGATCCCGGCCTCGTATCGACGAGCACGACCTCATCTACGGCGGCCTGGCCGGCAAACACGCGTCCCCTCCTCCGCGTCGGGCGAGCTTGGAACCGGGCACCGTCGCTGAAGTAGCCCCCCGCGGTCACCGACGACGGTGATATGCAGGCCCTCTGGGAGGACAGCTCCGACGACGAGGCCAACAACGGCGACGGCCCTATCGCCCTCGTGGAGACCGAGAATGACCTCCACCAGCTCGGCATCCGTAGGAGCCTCTGGCACGAGCGGAGGCAGGCGATTCGGTGATGCCGCTACCAGCGCCACCTATACGACTACAACGAGCGGCATATGCAGCGCGGCCTCTGTGCCGACAAGGAGACGCGGAGAAGTGGCTCGAGCGGGACGACATTGCGGCGTTCCAGTTCGAGCAGCCAACCTGCTTCTCCAGCTGCTCCTTCTTCGACTCCAGCGAGGATTGAAGATGGCGCGGCGAAATGAAGAAGAAGCCCCGACAAAGAGGAAGCCATGCATTTTGGCCCTAATAGGTGTAGGGTGCGGCGATGAAGCCTAATTCATCGCCGCTTATGTGTAATTAAGGTCGCTTGTGCTGGGTTCCTGTATGTATTCCCGCGAAACGAAGTTTAATATCTGTTTAACCTCGTTTGTGCTCGATTCTCATTTTTTGTTTATGGTGTCCGCTACGATCCCCTACCGCATGAACCGAAAAATGAGAGAAATCGCGAAGAAAACGTGTTTTCAGCTCGGCGTTTACGGGTTACGTTAAGCGATACACAAATCAATCACGATGTCATGACCGTGCTGTACTTTATTTTTTGGTAAATACTACCTATTTTTTTCTCTCTCTGATGAAACATTACCGTCCGATGCACATTAATTTAGGTGGAGTTTACTATCGCATTGTTGCGGCGGCGGGCTATGACATATAGCGTTAGCCTCAAAATTAGCTAAATAATTGCTATAACACGCCTAAATGGCGCTATATGCTGTTAAATTAGTTAAATTGTATGTGGAAACCATTTAGCGGGACCCTCATTAAAACTATGCTAGGGTCGCTATAGCCTGCTATTTTAAACTATGGGTCAATCCAAAGGTCTAGGTCTTTCCAAGCCCTAGCCTCCCGCCGGCGGCACACCATGTCTTGGGCGTCGCGATCGCTCCTCGGTCGTCCACACCAAATCCTCTCCCGCTACCATGCCACCCAGCTTGCCTCCGTTCTTGGCCGCAACAACCTGATCAGATCACGTGGATACGCCTCCAGCCCCGATGGCGACTCGCACGCCACGAAGCGGCATCTGTACGTGGTGCTTGACGACCACAAGGACGGCTACGGCATCCACAAGCTGGACCTCAACGGCGACCACCACGTCGATCTGGAGGACTCCGGCAGTGCACGACGGCTGCCGGAGACACCGGTTCGCGTGGCGCTCGAAACGGTCGGCTGGCGCGCGCAGTTCGCCGGCGTAGGAAGCAGCATCGTCGCCATAGGCGGCACCCGCAGCATTAACCGTTTTCCGCACGACGGCAACGTCGGCGTCCTCGTCGTCTACGACACGGAAACCGGGGCGATGGCCGTCACGCCTGACCTCCCCGCAGGCCTCGCGGAGGACGGCCACAGCGCAGCCGTGGCCGTCGGGAACAGGCTGTACATGCTCGAGTCCGCGCCCGAGCAGGAGAAGTGGACCGGCGGCGGGAACGTGCACTGCCTGACTCGGGACCGCGACGGCGGCGACGGAGGCGGGTGGTCGTCCTGGAAACCACTCTCCTACCGCTCGCGGTGGTCCTGGAGCGACCACCGCGGGAAACCTCTAGCGCACCCGTTCTGGGCCAAGTACGTCACGGCGTACGCCGCGCACGCGCCCGCGCAGCACGACCACGAGATCTTCGTGTCCGTGAGACGCACTTACGACAGGGCCGGGTACCGGCTTGACGCCGGCACCTTCTCCTTGAGCACGGCGAGCCGCGAGTGGACGCGGCGCGGCGACTGGCAGCTGCCGGCACACGGCCACGCCCACTACGATGCCGGGCTGGGCGCCTGGCTTGGGCTCCACGCGATCTACGATGGCGGCGGGAACATATTATGTCCCCGCGCGACGGACGGGCGCATCTGCGTCGGCCAGATCGCGTCCGCCCCGCGGGAGTGGGTGGTCGGCGGGGAGAAGCTGTTCCGGCTCGACGAGGACATTGTGGCTGGCTGGAGGCACCTCGACGCCAAGCTCGTGCCCATGGCGCCCCAGGAGTACTGTCTCATGGAGCGCCTGCTGCCGCCAAAGGGGGACAAGCAGGAGCAGGGCTTCTGTAACGATGACGTCGACGATAGTCTGTGCCATGAGTATCACTGGTTGGCCATGGAGAAAGAGTGCCTCCTCCGGCTGACCGCTTTCCACGTCGAGCGTGGGCACGACGGCGAGCCTGTGGCCACGGCTCGGAGCCCGGCTCGCGTTTACAGAGTGCCCAGATACAATAGGCATTTTGATGCTCAAGCCTTCTGGATGTAAATGAACAGTGGAAGGCTGGCTTGGGTGAATTCTCGCGTTTGCAATTCTCGCATTGGTATTTGGAGTATTTAATAAGAGGCTGATATATTGTCAAAATAATGAAACGTTCCTACTCGGCGAACAATGGAGAACATTGCATTCAAGCTTGTACAAAAGCGAATTCAACCGTATTCAAGTTCAGTTTTATATCTTTACTCACTTGGTTAGGGCATCTCCAGCCGTCCCCCCCAGAGCCCCCCCAAGCGGCGTTTTTGGCGCCGTTTCGCGCCGTTTCGCACCAGTCGCCCCCCCAGGAATCGATTTAGCGCCGCTTTCCGCCGTTTTTCGCGCCGTTTGGCGCCGCCGAACCCAGGCCAAACCCAGCGCGCTGGGTTCGGCCTGGGGGGGCGAAATGCTCGCGTGGGCCACGCTTGTCGGCGACGGAAGACGATTTCCCTCTCTTTTTTCGGCGCTTCCCTCCACTTTCCCCCCACATGTACCTCTCCTCCCGGTTCATTCCCGCCATTTCCCCCCGCACCCGAGATCTACGCGCCATGGCTCCCGCTCGATTTACAGGACCCCGCGCCGCCGCCGCCGCCGCCGTCTCCATTCCCGCGGCCTCCGAACCGACCAAGAAACCCCGCAAGCCAAGAGCACCGAAGGAGCGACCACCCGGCATGTCGAACAAGGAGTGGATCGCCGAGAGATCGCGGCTGGAGACAGCCAACATCAAGCGCCGGGGTAGGGAGGCGGCGCAGCGGCAGAGGCAGCTCATGGCGCAGCTGCAAGCGGAGGAGCAGGCAGCCGCCGAGGAAGACGAGCTGGAGGAGGAGGAGGAGGAGGAGGTCCCAGACGAGCCACCTACACCGGCCGCGGCGCCTCTCGCCAAGAAGAAGGGCCCTTTCGGCCCACGTTTCGCCGGCTGGAAGCAGTCGCCGTCCCCGTCGCCCCGCATGTCGCCGCACCCGCCGCCAGCATGGTTCGTCGAAGGTGATCCGCTGGGAGGTTTCAACCCCAACCTCACCTTCCCCTACCACCCGCCGATGATGTATGGCAACGCGCCGGGCTACGCAGCTTCCCCATCCCACCGCCGCGCGATTCTCGCCGGACTGCAGCCCCAGGACAGCTACATGGAGGAGATCATCGCGTCCGGCTCGATGGCGGCGGCGGCGAGCCCGGGCTTCCTCGATGGGCCACAAGAAAGCCAAGCTGGCTAGGGACGGCGCGCCTGCAGCGGCAAAACTGCAGGCATCCATTGAGACCTGCATCGCCGACGCTCAGGTCCAGGCCGGCAGGAGGGAGGAGGTCTCCAAACAGCGATGGGCGGCGCTCATGGCCAACTCGCAGGTCAAGATCGACCTCCTCCGGACTGGTACCACCGCGAAGAAGAGGAACAACGACCTCGCCTTCCTCACGGGCGGCGACCCGGCCGCGATGACCCCCGACGTGAGAGCTTGGTTCCTGGCGCAGTGCAACCTCATCCTGACCGACATCAGCGCGCCCCCGGCCCCGACATCGTCTGGCGGCGCCAGCTACACCACCGCGCCGACAAGCCCGCACGCCGCCCAGGAGGATGCCGCCGTCGACAAGGATGCGCAGCCCGTCGTCGACCTGGAGAATGGCGAGCCCGCTGTCCGCTCCGACGCCGTCATCGACCTGGATGCTGCGCCGAGCTCGCCGCCTGCTCCGACGCCGGCCGACGCGTCTGTCTGATCGCCTACTTCTGCCACCGCCGCGCGCGCCCGTCTGTGCGATTCGATCTGAACTATATTTGATCGCCCACCTGTGGCGTTTTTTGTAATATGATCGCCCGAAACTATGGCTGCCGATCGCCGAACTAGGGCTCTATTTTTTGGGGGCGGGAAGAAACTTTTTAAATGATATCGGTGCTTTATTTTCTGGGACGCCGAACGGCTGGTGAAATCGCCCCCCCCCCCCAGGTTTTGGTGCGGGCCGGCGCTATCGCTAAAAAGCGCCGATCTGAAACCTGGGGGGGTCGAACGACTGGAGATGCCCTTACAATTGGATTCTATTCTAACTCTGACATCCTTGCTTAATCACAACAATTGGAGTCTGTTCTAACTCTAACATCCTTGCTTAATCACAACTTTCTCAAGTTGAAATTATTTTTGAATTCCTCAGAATTGCAAAATTGGAGATAATTTTTTTTTTAAATCGATCAGCAACTGGATCGTTTGAATGAACAAACCAAACTTCTAATTGCTTTTTTAAGAAGCATCTCTCTAACAAAACAAAAATCTATATCAATGTGTTTGCAAGGGGTTTGTACTCTGTCCAGTGCTAAGATACAGAAAGTGTAGAGATTATATATTTGCCCTTTTCTCTTAGGCCTCTTTGATTCACAACATTCTAGAAACATATGAATAGGAAAAACAAGATAGTGCAATGGCATGCCCAATAGAATCCTATGTGATTTTTATATGTTTGATTGATTGCCTCACAGGAAAAGAAAAAGAACTTACGAGGAGGTTTAAGTGAAAAAAACTTTCCAAGAGCTTTAAGTGCACACAAAATCTATACCTAATATATATAATAATAAAGACGTTAAGGCTTCCTTGGTTTGGTTTGGTAGGTCATTAAAAGTGCACCTAAAGTTAGACATAAATTACCCACTCTGCCACCGGTAAGTGAAAAAACGTTTGGCTTATTAATATATATATTATTTGCGTCCGGCTACGCTCAGGTCACAAGTCAATCCATAAAGAACCAGCCCTCGTGCACGCCGACATGTTCAGGAATCGGACTGCACGTGTAGAGCAACCCATCGTGTTCTCCTCAACTCCCTCAAACGAAACGAACTCTAACTCATCTCCGACATAGACATTAATCCTGATGATGTGTCAACCAAGGCAGCTACAAAAGGTACACTACAATCTGGCCGTTAATCTCGTCGCCAATGGAGCACCTCCAAACAAAAATCCACCACGAGACCGCCTAAAAATCCAATTGTTTCCCGATGAATGGCTTATTCACTAATAGCAGAGGTCTTGGTGACTTGGCTAAACATTTGAATATTGCTCAATACGTCAGGGATCACGATTTGGAGTTTCTGGCTATCTCCGAAACAGGGAGGAGAGATTTCCAAGTGAGTGTTCTGAACCGCCTATCAGGTCGTATCGATTTTACTTGGCACTCTATCCCCCCTCGTGGATCGGGTGGCATTTTACTAGGCGTTAAAACTGACTCCTTTGATGTGTTAGCAAGGTCGGATGGTGATTTTCATATTAAATTACACCTCCATAACCGGGTTGACAATTTCATATGGAGTTTAGTCGCTGTGTATGGTGCTGCGCAGGAAGAGTTTAAAGAGGCTTTTCTCCGTGAGTTGGTTCACTTGGCTAATAATAATCCACATCCAATCTTAATTGGTGGCGATTTTAATTTACTAAGGTTCCCACATGAGAAAAGTCGTGGGCGGTTTGATGGACATTGGCCTTTCTTGTTCAACGCTGTCATTGATAGCTTGGATCTGAGAGAGGTCTACATGTCCGGAAGACAGTTCACCTGGGCAAATAGTCTGCCGGAGCCTACATACGAAAAGCTAGATCGCGTATTAATGAGTACCGACTGGGAAGATAAGTTCCCTTTGGTAACGGTACGGGCTCTAGAACGCATTGAGGCTCTGTCGGACCATACTCCCCTTCTGCTTTCAACTGGAACACCAAGACCAAAAAGCCAGACACAGTTCAAATTTGAACTAGGTTGGTTTTTGCGAGATGGTTTTGATGAACTAGTAAAGAAAGTCTGGCACAAACCGGTCTTAGGTGATAACCCAATACGGAGATGGAATAATAAAATGCGCAATGTGCGTAAATATCTCCGCGGTTGGGCGAGACATACGACTGGGATGTTAAAGAAGGAGAAAGTGCGTCTCTGTTCCATTATCGATGAGTTAGATCGACTCGCTGAAACTAGGTTGCTATCTACGCAAGAGATTGAACTAAAAAGTCAATCCAATGCGAAAGTAGCACAAATGTTGCGGGAAGAGGAACTCAAATGGTATCAGAGATCAAAAGCTCAATTCATTCTAGAAGGAGACTCGAATACTCGGTATTTCCATAATGTTGCCAATGGCAGACATAGGAAAAAACGGATTCAATGTCTCCATCAGGATGAAGGTCTCATTGAGGGACAAGAGTTTCTCAAGGACTATATCACAAAGTTCTATAAAGATCTGTTTGGGGCTCCTGAAGTAGGTAATATTACCATGGATGAGAGCCGCACAGATGATATTCCCCAAGTTTCAATGGAAGAGAACACTTTTCTTAATGCTCCCTTTTCTGAAGAGGAGATAAAGAAGGCTATATTCCAAATGGAACATAATAAGGCACCTGGTCCAGATGGTTGTCCGGCGGAGTTCTATCAACATTTCTGGGAAATCATTAAACATGATCTCATAGAGATGTTTGATTGCTTACAGAGCGGACATCTGGAGTTGTATCGTCTTAATTTTGGGGAAATCGTTTTGTTACCTAAGGTTTTGAACGCAGAAAGGATACAACAGTATCGACCAATCTGCCTTCTTAACGTTAGTTTCAAATTCTTTACAAAGGTTGCAACTATTAGGCTAAATTCAGTGGCAGATCATGTGGTAAAACCTACACAGACTGCTTTTATGCAGGGTAGGAATATCCTAGATGGGGTCGTGACTCTACACGAAACCGTATATGAGTTGCACACGAAAAAGCTTAATGAGGTAATTCTTAAAATAGACTTTGAAAAGGCCTATGATAAAGTGAATTGGGAGTTTCTACAACAGACTCTGAGAATGAAAGGATTTTCGGAGGAGTGGTGTACTCTAGTTCGCAGCTTCGTAGTTGGAGGTAGCGTGGCTATCAAAGTCAATGATGATGTTGGCCGCTACTTCCAAACTAAGAAAGGCTTGAGACAAGGTGATCCGCTATCGCCCGTATTGTTTAATATTGTGGCAGATATGTTAGCAATCATGATTGATCGAGCCAAGGAAAATGGCCTAATTGAGCGAGTAATTCCATATCTAGTTGATGGGGGGATTGTCTATCCTTCAATATGCAGATGATACAATTCTATTTATGGAACACGATTTGGAGAAAGCGGCGAATCTGAAATTAATTCTTTCAGCGTTCGAGCGATTATCCGAATTAAAAATCAATTTCCATAAAACCGAATTGTTCTGATTTGGCGAGGCACAAGATGCAGTTGCACAGTATACCGAGCTATTCGGTTGCGAGTAAGGTCAGTTTCCTATTAAGTATTTGGGAATACCAATACATTACAGGAGGTTGACTAATGCAGAATGGGCTCACGTCGAAGAGCGTTTGCAGAAAAGGCTAGCTAGTTGGAAAGAAAAATTGTTGTCACTTGGTGGACGACTGGTACTCATTAATTCAGTCCTTACTAATATGGTACTGTATATGATATCATTCTTCCAGCTACCCAAATGAGTCTTAAAAAAATTGGATTATTTCCGATCAAGATTCTTTTGGCAGGGTGACAACGAGAAAAAGAAATATCGACTAGCCAGATGGGATGTAGTTTGTCGTCCACGAGATCAGGGAGGGCTCGGGGTTCATGATCTGCAAGTCAAGAATTCAGCCATACTTGGTAAATGAATTTTTAAACTACTAACCGAAGATGGCGTATGGCAGACCATCCTGAAACGTAAATACATAGGTTCAAAAGCACTATCACAGGTTATGTGGAAACCAGGTGATTCACACTTTTGGGCTGGACTCATGGCGAACAAAAATAAGTTTCTTCGCTATGGGGTATTTAAGATTAAGGATGGATCGCAGATACGGTTCTGGGAGGATAAGTGACTAGGTAATACCACTCTCAGAGAACAGTATCCGGCCTTGTACACGATAGCGCGACATAAGGATGATACGCTAGCTACGGTTATGCAAACATCACCTCCTAATGTTACGTTCCGACGAGATTTACTCGGGCCTCGACTCGCGTCTTGGCAAAACCTGGTTGATAGATTAACAATGGTTACTCTTACACCAGGCGCTGATGAGTTTCGTTGGAAGATCACTAAGAACGGTATGTTCTCGGTGGACTCCATGTACAGGGCTCTGATCCAATCGGATATGCCAGTCGATATCTTCAAAAATGTATGGCGTATGAAAGTGCCGCTGAAGATTAAGATCTTTGCGTGGTACCTTCATAAGGGGGTCATACTCACAAAGGATAATCTTGTCAAACGTAATTGGCATGGGAGCTCTAAGTGTGTTTCCTGTTCTCATGATGAGACAATTAAACACTTATTCTTTGAGTGCACATTTGCGCGTTCTATATGGTCCGCTATCCAAATGGCTTCGAATCTATATCCACACACTTCCGTTGCGAATATATTCGGCAATTGGTTAAATGGGGTTGATATACGATTTAATACTATTATTAGGGTAGGAGCGCTTGCCGTTATTTGGTCGCTCTGGCTATGTAGAAATGACAAGATTTTCAATGATAAAAACTTTTCTCGTATGCAGGTTCTATTCAGGAGCACAGGTATTCTCCGTTCGTGGTCCACATTACAGCGAGGGGAGTTACGAGGCCTTTTTATGGAGGCATGTGCACGACTGGAGCAGGTGGCGAGGGATATTTTTATCCCACATGGATGGCCGCTTGATCTACGGATTGAGGCTCCATAGCATCGACAGTCTACAGCGCATGTTCTGTGGCATTGTCGCTCTGTTTATTTTTATTTTTATTTTTCAGTTTCGGATGTCGGCTGTGTGCATCTCATGATACAGAGACCGGGTGTAATGCTTGAATTTTTAAGTAATAAAGCCCTTTATCAAAAAAAATAAAAAATCCATGGGCATGTGGGCCACGCAGACGAATCTCGAGGATCCTTGCTTTGCGCTGATGCCTGTGGTATTTTCCCTCCCAACGAGACTATCGCTCCATACAAGGCCACACCTAGGCCTCCCGATCTTCCTTCCTGAAGGAGTACGGTTGGAATATTTATAGATCGTTACGATTCGTGCTCACATCATCGGCCCCCACCGAGGAGATCGTTCGAGTCTTGATTATGGACGCACGCGCAAGATCTCCAGCGGCGGCGTGCCACGTCCAGCCGACGGGCAGTGAAGAAAGATAGGGAGCCGGGGAGATACGCATCGGTGCTGGAGATGGAAGGGAACCGGCCACGGCGAGCTCCACATCGGGGCCGAGCTGCGGCGCCTGAAGCCTAGGAAGGGGCGTGGTGACACCACAAGGACGACGGCGGGGGGCGACGAGCCTGGGAGCCTACCTGCGATGGGGCCGAGCATGCAGGGACCAGGGAGCCTACCGGCAACGGTTCCCTGATTTGTATCGAGGAGACGTACTGCGGCCGGCCAGGTTGAGGGTGGAGAATCCAGGTTGGTAGCGACGTAGATATTTCTTTTTTCCGTCGGGCTGGGGTCCCTGGGCGGTTTGCTCGACTTGATTTTCTCCTCGGTTGCGTCTGTTCGGGACAAGGAAAGCGTGCCCTGTGATGTGTGCTTTTGCTGCAGAATCGCTGGTTACTCTGGGCTACTATGTAGCTTTTTTTTTGCCCAATATACCTAACCATCCATCGAGCATGCACGTATAGAGTACTTGCTGTTCCTGCGCGCGGTGCAGGCTATTGGGGTCCTCGGGATGATCCGACATGTTGAAGTCGTTCATGGACATGAGTGCGCCATTGTTCATGCCATTTGCACCTTCCGGCACAACGCGGACGACACATCGGACCCAAACATGGAAGTGGTAAGAATCTTGTTCACGACGTCTTACCCGATCAGCTTGCTGGCATTCCACAAGTCCATGTCATTACTGACTCGATCCTTTTAGCCATGGCGGGGCACAGCTGATTGGCATTGTTTACTGCCTGCACTCAGCCCATCCATGTGCTTGATTCCTATGAGAAGATGTTGTGCGCGCAACGCGATGCCGTGATTCTGCGTCAAGCGTGGACGATGTGACCCATGCGAGGTAGATGCTTGGTATGAAAGCACGAATGGCGGTGCTAAATATATGGGATCCCCTCGATCCTCGAGGTGGCCGCGTGGAGTTCATCTCACACACCAGATGTATGTCAACATGCATGTGTGCCTTTCTCCGTTGTAAGGAAGAGAAGCTGCATATTCCTCCTGGTGATCTCTCGAGGCTTCCTGTACGATGACCATCCTGACATCACGCAAGACATCACGTAAGCAAGTCACCCGAGTTGTAGCTTGTTCCATCTGATAAACAAGCGTTTTGGGTTCTGTATCTTCTGATATACAAGTGTTCTACTTACCTATTTTAGAATGAATTGTTCTTTTAAGAATGGCCCTTGATACTTTTGAGTACATTCAACACTGCTAGCTGCAAGGCACAACTATGGGATATGTATTCTTCCTCTAATGTGTATCTAAGCCTTTGAATATGTTTAACTACAGTTCTAGCATGGGAACTACTCCCTCCGTTCTTAAATATATGATATTGTAGCTATTTCTCATGTTGTCTAGATGCATACTAATATGAGTGAACGTGTGCACTAAAAATTGTCTAGATACATGTAGACATGTGTGTATATGGAAAATGGCTAAAACTTCTTACATTTAGTAACGGAGGAAGTATATAACAAAGACATTCACGAAAAAATGATT
Source organism: Alopecurus myosuroides (assembly GCA_028641055.1). Classification (NCBI taxonomy): domain Eukaryota; kingdom Viridiplantae; phylum Streptophyta; class Magnoliopsida; order Poales; family Poaceae; genus Alopecurus; species Alopecurus myosuroides. The sequence goes on along the minus strand of CM054057.1, from coordinate 24,827,142 downwards.
GGTTAAATGATTAGCCAGACACAGTCCACAAATATATGAGTATGCCAAATCAAGGAGGAGGTTCAAGAAGTGTATCTATCGTCAAAATCCGCTCCCTTATACAACGAGTTTTTCTGAAACAACGTGGACGGTCCTGATAGAAGCTTAATGTGTGGCTAGAGCTTTCTAATTCGTACCACGTAGCGAAAGCGGGGCAGAAGAGGTGGTGGTGAGAAGTTAAATCTGGCTAGGCCCTATGACACGTTGCGATCATGCATATGGTCTTTGTGAAATATATTTTTCTATCCCGTTGCAACGCACGGGCATTGTTGCTAGTGTTCTATAAAATATAATGCAAAAGGAACATTTGGAACAAAAAAAAATCTATTTATCCAATCCTACACGTCAAACCAGCAACATTGGAAAACTCGCAACGATTCCAATCCTTCCAATAAAAAACCCTTGTTTTGGTTGTCCAAATGAGCTGCAAAATTTATATATCCTTGTGCTCAGTCACACAGATAATTCCTGGGGCACGTATACTCATGTTGACCCAAAGCAGGAGCTTTTACTGATTCAAGAAACATATGCAAAACAGCAAAAGTACAAAACCACGTGTATTCTCTTCAGGCCGTAGAAACAAAGGTCAGAGAAATCAAGACCGTACATCTCTTTTACATTTGGTGTGCATGCAACTATAAAGAACTAAAACAAGAAAAAATGTTCTTAGGCCAAAACTGTCAGGACGAAGAAGCTGTCTCCTGATTCTGTTAGAACCGACCATTTATTTACCACGCGAAAGTAGCTGCTTGATCTGATCACCAGAGAGAGTTCCATGCTCAAGGAGGGCATCGGCTAGCACGTGAAGCTCCTTACTGCGCGCGGTGACAATGTTTTTCGCGTTTCTGTGAGCCTTGGCCAGTAGTTCTTTCACCTCCTCGTCGACAAGGGCTATCGTATACCCGCTCAAGGCTGCCGCCATCTTCTTCTCACCGCCAGTGCCACGATCACCGCCAGTGCCACGATCATCGCCATTGCCATAGGAAACAAGACCCATCCGCTGGCTCATACCATACTTGGTGACCATGTCCGTCGCCAACTGAGTTGCCTCCCTGAGATCAGACAAGGCACCAGAGGTCACCTCGCTGTCCCCAAATATAAGCTCCTCGGCCACTTTACCTCCCATGAGGATGTCCAATTTTGCCAGCATCTTCTTCCGCGAGACTTTGTACACATCTTCTTCCTCAGGCAGCTGCATCACCATGCCAAGAGTGTTGCCCCTAGGGACGATGGTGGCCTTGTGGATAGGGCGAGCGCCATCCGAGTGGAGAGCGACAAGTGCCCTTCCTCCCTCGTGGTAGGCAGTCATCTTTCTGCAGCCATCAGGTATCACAGCTGATTTGCGCTCGCTGCCCAACATGATCTTGTCCTTGGCGTATTCAATGTGATCCATCATAACAGCTACTGCCCCATCCTTGGCAGCCTTAACAGCAGCAACGTTCACCAAATTTGTTAGGTCTGCACCTGAGAACCCCGGCGTCCCCCTCGCAATGGTCATCAGATCCACACCCCCTGATTTGACCTGAAAAAAAAAGAATCACACAGAAAGGTCAAAGTATTGCATTGGAAACTCCAAAGACGGCTCATATAGCTTTCTCGACAGAGCAGTACCTTGGACATACAAGCCTCGAGGATCTGCCGCCGGCCCTCGATATCCGGATTAGAAATTTGAATGTGACGGTCAAAGCGCCCAGGTCTAAGAACGGCTTTATCTAGCGAGTCCACCAAGTTGGTCGCCCCGAGCACGATGATCCCTTCGTTCTGTTCAAAGCCATCCATGTCAACAAGCAGCTGGTTCAGCGTCTCCCTCGACGTCATTGTAGCATTTGCGCTCCTGTGCCCAGCAATGGCGTCAATCTCATCGATGAATATTATGCAAGGGGACTGCTTCCTTGCTTCACTGAAGAGGTCCCTCACTCTTTTGGGCCCAACACCCACATACACCTCCTCGAATTCGCTGCCGCTGCATGCGACGAACGGTACCCCTGCTTCACCGGCCACAGCCCTTGCCAACATTGTCTTTCCTGTGCCAGGTGGTCCAGCAAGCAGAATGCCCTTTGGAAGCTTGCCACCAAGGCGTGTGAAACTCTGCAAAGCATGTAAGACAAGGGTAATAACTCCACATCAAGAAAGTAACTATTACTGAATCAAGACACCTGCATGGAGGTTGATGGCACTCACGTCGGGATCTCGTAGGTAGTGAACAATGTCCTCGAGCTCAGCTTTGGCTTCATCGACCCCCTTTACATCACTGAATTTTGTGCACGAATTTGAAGAACCTTCTTTCTGTTTTTCAGACTTTTTCGAATCTTCAAACTTAGAAACTTCTTTTAAATCTTCAGGCCCAAACATTATCAGCTTTTTAAAGGCATAGTATCCCCCAAAAGTAACCACAAGGCCTCCAGCGGTACGTAGAAGCTGCTTTTTAACTAGATGTTTCTCTATTATGTAATAGGGTGCACTTTTAGTGCCAAGTGCTTCCTCCCTTGCTGCATATGAAATTCCTGGATAGAGAATAGAATGCATTCGTGCACACAAGGTTGTCATGACAAATTGCAAGCCCCTTATGGGGGCAAAAAGTACATATATGAACTAGTAAATGCGACAAAAAGAAGAGGCGGCTACCTCGATAGTGCACACCCCGTACCCTCTGACCAGCAAAGCATGATGGGTACCGCTGCTGTACCAGATTTCTAAGCACACTGCCTGCAGTAAGCACCAAAGCAAAACTAACTTCGTCAACCATCGACTGAAACCCATAGTGCACGCATGCGATGGAGATAAAACCAGCCAGATATATTACCTGCGCCGCTACTTGTATTTGCAGCAGGTGCCCTGAACGAAGCCGCCGCGGCTACCTGATTGTAAATCACAGTTGCCGATCTAGCCTTTGCAAGATATGTGGCAGCCTGCGGCAGAGACACATACAGGAGTTAGTCCAACGGGACATTATGACTCTGTTCAACAATGGCAAATCGGTGACGGTGATCACAAACCATAAACGAAGTGGCAAAATAGATTTGAAGCGCAGACAATGCCTTGCAGTTTCAGATCGAAAAAAACAGGACATTGTTCTGAACGCAACGAAAGTAAAGAGAGACAGACCTTGGAGAGGGCGAGGCGGCAGGCCATGACGAACAGGGCGTGTCGCTGCTGGAGGAGCCCCTGAAGCTACAACTTTGTTTCTCGGCACCTGCCTTGATCTCTCTCTCTGGATCGCATGTGTTTGTATACATACAAAATCACATATGTAGTATCGGGACTCTATTACTATATGGACTTGCAATGTTGTATCAGGAGTTAGGACTATAGCAGTAGTAATCGATTACGGCTGAAGAAGTCCAAAATTGGGCGAGAGCGAGCCGGATTATACCTTTTATACAGAGGAAGAAGGTTTCAGTCGAATCATCTTAACCCCTTGTCCGGAGCGCCGGAGCTTCTCGGAAACATGGTCATGCCGGCTGCAGCATTGACGAGGACGGTTAGCCTGGTCCCAGCCGAAGCAGAGCTGCCTCCCCGACCGACCGGCTCCCGGATCTGGGCCCAGCCGCCCAGCCACGTCGCGGTGTTCCGGGTCGGCCGCCGCTCCTCGTTGAAGCCCATAGCCCACGCTATTGCTCTCCGCCGGCTGGCTTGGCTGAGAGCAGGGACCTGCGCGCCGGATCGACGGCGGGGCTCGAATAGAGTGGCGGCGCGGGTCGTGGCGGGCCGCCGCGGGCGTGGCTACAGTTGGCGTCTTGGAGAGGGGCTTGGCCATAAAGATGAAACTGCAGCTCGTCATACCGGATCACCTTCAGTTCCGTCAGTTGCTGTGTGGCAAAGAAGCAGCTGGACGCGGACATTTACGCGAAAATTTTGGAAATTCAAAAGTGGTCGAAAAAATTCTTTACGCTCAAAGATAACAAATTATATTCTACTCATGTAAATAATTTTGATAGAAATTTATTTTTATTGACTTCAGACAAAGCGGCATGTTTCTAAGGCTAATTTAGCCCAAATCATTGACCCCCGGTGCAATAAATGTTATTTTTTTTTGGCAGAATGTCAGTTTTAGAATAATTTAAACTTTCTTCAAAATTTTAAGTTATTTCAAATATCAGGATATACGGTACCCACATCCCATGTACATTTTCCATGGAGGAGAGTGAATGTATCTCCAACCACACATAGCTAATTTGGCCCTCTTTATCTCGCATCCGGATTCAACCCTCCGTATGTCACTCCCCATACTCCAAATCCATACAAAACGCATGCAACGTGATCACGTAGAACCGAAAAGTGCATAGTTCATCACACAATTTATCATCACAGTTCATCTAGTCATGACCGGACACCAAAAGGGACTGCTAATTTCATTGTCATCTCTGAGGGGTCGTGGTAGAGAGTGCTGAATGAGCTGTTGTCAGATGAGGACGAGGAGCAGGGGAGCTCCGGTGAGGTGTCTGGTAGCGGGGTCTGCTCCGTGACAAGTGGGTCTGCTTTGGCGGTGGCAGTCGCTTTCCTCTTCACGGCCCACTTGGACGCCTCGATAACTTCTTTCAACGCCTTCGTGTTCTTTTGTGAGGCAGCGGCGCTGACGTTCGTCTCCATGGAGGGGAAGGATCGCCGAGGACGTCCTGTAGGACCTGGTCATCCTCGAACCAGATAGATCCGGCCTAATGGGTCTCCTTTCGGGTGCGCGTACTCCATCGTCTTCACCATCGCTGCCATGCGCAGAGCCTGTCGGGGTAGGCACTAATGGTTTCATTGGAGTCCTCAAGGCAATGTTTGAGGATAACCGTGATTCGCTCCGGTAGTTGGCTACCATAAACAAGGAACTCCACTCTGTCATCCATAAGCTCTTGGATGCGGTTGTTCACCTTCTCTGTCAAGGCGGTGCTCTTCTCCCGCGCTACGACCAACCAACAATCTGCTGGTATACATTGTAGAATTTAATTTTTTTTTGGCCTACGTAACCGCCAGAATCACTATGCATATAAAAATGTATGCCCATAAATGCAATGATCAGGATTACGAATCACCGAGCAGCGGATTCGATATAGTCGTAGAAGAGATATGAACAATCGTAAATCCTCACAACTAGGCCTGGTTGCAAGGATGTCATAAGCTTCCCTCGTCAAGGATCACACGTGTAATTCCTCTTATGGTATGCATGCGTACACTCTGTCAAACCGTCAACGCTCAATCGTCTAGGACTGGCACCAACGAAGAGAGACAACCTTTTGGTGTTGCTACTTGATAGTACTAATTGACTGTGATTAGAGCTATATGATTTTCTAAGTTCCTCAACACATGAGAAAGAATAATAATTACAGTTAGATCTAATCGGGAGAGGACACTTCAAAAACTCAATTAGAAGAAGCTCTAATCCAATCAGATAGGGTTCTGATTAGACCCCATAATTCCACTAGAGAGAGAGAGACATCTTTAGAGACAACTGTTCTCAAGATTATAATTTGCCTCGAGCATTGGGGTCTTTTTTATACTTCGAGAGGAATAGGAACTTGCCTTGGGGGGAGGAGTCCTACTCCGTCTACGAGGGGGGCTTGGCCACACCAAGGAGGTGGTCGCACCCTCTCCTATGTGGAGTTGGATTGGGCTCCCCTTTTGAGAGTCCAACTCCACCTCTCCCCCTTTTTCCCTTTCCATTTTGGTTTACCTTTTCCCTTCAAACAAATTTAGGAAAACCTACAGAAGGTTCTATGTGGCATGCTTGGAGGCCCTAGGGCCCACCTGTCAGCTACAGCCATGTGGTGCGTTCATGGGGGCAATTTTGCCTCCCTCCGTCACTCCCCCTCCCCCTTCTCGGTTTTTTTCCGAAACTCTTCCGAAACCTTATGAACCCTATAGATAAAATCATCAAACTTATGTACTGATGTTTGAAAAATAAATATTTCAAACATCCCGGGACATCTCATGTCCTCCGTTTTCTTTCATATAAAATTTTGTCTAACACTGACATTATTTCTCCCTTATAGTAACTTCTCCGAAACTTCTCCTATTGACACCAGACTTATTTCTGTGACATCGTATCAATGTCTAACATTCATAAAACCAATAGTCACAACTTTATTCTCTCAACTAAAGGTTGGAACGGCTTAAGCTTGTGACCCGTAATTACTCGATAACACACATACATGTTTGGGAACTTACCGAACAATAACCAACATCGGGACCATGGACGCCCATGATGGCTCATGTGTGTTCACGAAGATCGAGGGAACCTTAAAAGTTACTCACTGCACTTATTACCTTAACTCCATCATACAACGATATCATAAGGTGAGACGGTGTGATCTAGTCAGGTCAAACTTTTTATTTATCATAACACATATAAAACTCGTTACTGATATCGTCCTCTTTTCTCATCCATATCCCTGATGTCCTTGTGATAAATCAAACTGTGTGTGTCCAAACGACTGGTTGACATTGGTGATAATGAGAGGGCCTACATCATGTATCTCTCTATCGTATAGAGGAGTTAAGTACTAGTCTTGCACGATCTCAGTCCCATTACACTTTCTAGATCATACCCAGATGTCAACGTTATGATCCCTAGTCACGACAAGATGGTTGATGACATCCAAAGTATAACTTTTGTTCGTGCACTTACTAGATATTCTCATATTATAGGAATTATAGTCAATGAAAACTTTGTATGTATTTTGTTAAAATACATTACAATTGTTTAGTCTCTTTTAGCAAAATCATATACTTGGGCCAGGTCAGTACTATTGTTACCCTAACAATAAACTCTTATATTTTTCTAGAAATTTAACGAAGTCCATGATCAAGAAAACATGATGATCTCACAAACAGTAAGCTAATCTTAGAGAGAAGATTAGGAACTCTTTTTTATCTATGTCTTCACACCCACACAAATATTTTCCTTTGAAAACTCACTTTTTAAGTGCTATAGCGGTTGTAGCATGATGACGTAAACCTATCCGAACTTGGAGATAGAATAATAACTGAATATTATTATCTCTAGGTCATATCTCTAATAGTCTCCTACTTGCACTAGATTATAAATACTCTAGTTCGTATGATGCCATAACACATATGTAAATCCGGTGTTATTTACACTTTGTATGTGGATCTTTAGACCATTGTCTTTCACCTTTTGATCTCATCAACTTTTGATAAAGTTGTGTTGAATTTATTAGAAATTGGAATTGTGTGAACCTGGCTCTATAGTACTATTAATAATTCAAGCGTGTCCGAATGAATTATCATACCGTCTTTTGAAACCTCACTAAGTCAAATGACTTTGATACGATAAATTGCAATCCACAATGTCTCACATTGTGTTGCAACTATCCATAGTAATATACTATAGAGTCCACTTATAATACTTTAATGATGTCAATTATACAACATACGGTATTATAAAATGAAGAAGCATAATATGAATCAAAATCAATAAAGATTTAATTTCGTAATTCTACCACAAATACATATGTGAGCAAAACAAGTCACAATATTATTTGAAGCTATAGACTCATGTCGCGAGATGAAGAACCAAACAATACAAAGGGAATCACGTCCTACATACAATATGCTTAGGTCACGAACATCCTGATTCCCATGTGGGCTTAGCTCTAAGCTACATCGGTACCTAATGGTATCAACTCAGAAGATCGACATACTTGACAACTTGGATATAAATGCTAGATGCATCATTACAGATGTATTAGGGGTCGCCCATAATATATAGGGGCCTCCCATATATGTATGATCTACTGTCCTATACACCATCTGTCCCACAACGCTCTAGGTCTCAGATCCCCCCCCCCCCCCCTCCGACTGCACCAACCTAGCGCACCAGTGACACCCGAACTACATCCAAGATACGATCTGCTGGACTCCAATTATGGAAGGTCACCCAAAATCTTGGTGTATAAGATAAGAAATATTCATGTATGAGGAGGAATATCAAGTCCTACGCCCATATAAATGGGAGAAGACGATGGAGATGTGGACGGACATTCATCAAGTAATCACCACGCGACACATATTCATCAGCGTCATCCACCATTTAGGCCTCAAACCCTAGTTCCTCCTCTCACGGAGTTCCCAATACAAGTCGGCGAGATCCTCCTCATACTCATACACTTGTATTCTCCATATAACCGTTAATCCAAAGGCATAATTAATGTTCATCTCATTCCAAGAGGCCTAAAATTAGGTAAAATTGATTTTAACGGCTAGAGAAACATGAGCTCGGGCTATACCGCGAGTGACACCCCGTTGCCAGCGTCCACCTCACCCGCTGCGCCACCACACTCCCCTCCTATCATCGCGCTGCAGCTAGGCTCGGTCCTCCCGACCCTGCTCTCCAGGGCCCCTCCTTCTCCCCTGGAAGGTCGCAACCGATGTGATGGAGTCTCCCGAGTTGGCGATCAAGCTAGTCCTTGCGGGAACCGTCCCCGCAGCCGGCGCCCGTTCTGGACTTCTTCACATCGTCCCGGGCGACCGCAGCTATGTGCCCATGAACGCCCACTCCGGGAGTTGCTTATGCGTGTGAACACACGTTCGTTGGGAGACCCCAAGAGGAAGGTATGAAGAGTGCAACATCAAGTTTTCCCTCAGAAAAGAAACCAAGGTTGAATCAACCAATAGGAGGAAGGAGTAACTTCAGAAGGTTGATGCAGTTGAGATGGTAGGGCACACTACCGGTTCAGTTGCAACGTGGAACCTACACAACACAATCAATTCACTTTGCCACAACGAAGCAGTGAGGTTGTCAATCTCACCTGTTTTGCTGATAACAAAGACGTTAAATGTATCATGTGGAAAACAGTAGTAAAACAATATAAAAACTGTAGTAGCAGTGTGAAAACAGTGGAAACAGTAATTACAGTGGTTGTATTATCAGTGTGAGGAAATGGACCGGGGTCCACAGTTCACTAGTTGTGTATCTCCATAAAAGATATATAACATGTGTGGTAAACAAATAACAGATGGGCAATTGATAGATATTGAAACATGCATGACATGATGATTACTATGTGATTCATGTGGGCATTACAACAAGACTCATAGACCGTCATCCAACTGCATCTATGACTAATAATCCACCCTTCGAATATCATCCGAACAAACGTTGGGTATTAAGTTGCAAGCAGCGGATAATTGCATTAAGCAAAGTGTGTAATGTAAACATCGGTGTTTTCTCCATAATGGCAACACCATATCCTCCATCCGTCATATTTCTGTCACTCGAGCACACATGCAAAGGAGGCATGAACCCACTATCGAGCATAAATACTCCCTCTTGGAGTAACTAGCATCTTCTTGTCCAGAGCATCTACTAATAACAGAGAGCATGAAAAATCATAAATAAAATACACATGAAGATACCATGGTAGATTGATAATCAAGAGACATATCATTCAACATTCATCGGATCCCAGCAAACACAACATGTAGCATTACAATAATATGATCTCGATCATGTAGGGCGGCTCACAAGATCTAAACGCGAGGCATAAAGTGGAGAGAACAACCATGTAGCTACTTCTATGGACCCGTAGTCCAGGGATGAACTACGCACGCATCACTCAGGAGGCAGGCATGGTGGTGTAGAGCCCTCCGGTGATGATTCCCCTCCCAGCAGGGTGCCGGGGAGAACTCTAGAACCCTCCCGATCTTGGGTTGACGATTATGGCGGGCCTCGGGTGTTTTTCGTGGAAAAGTGGTATATGTTTAGGATTAATGCATCGAGGGGAATAAATAGGCCAAATGGCGGTGGTGGTGGACGCCCGAGGGGCCGACACCACCCCCAGGCGCGGCCAGTGGGGGGTGGCACCGCCCTATTGTGTGGCCCCTCTCCGGTCCTCTTCGGGACTCCGTGGAACCTTTGAGAATTCTAAGACTTCCGGGTTTAGAATTTTCCAATTCCGAGAATATTTTCGGAACAATTTTTCTGAAACTAAAAAGAGCAGAAAACAGGGAACTGACTCTGTGGCATCTTGTCAATAGGTTAGTCCCACAAAATCGATAAAAATGACATAAAGTGTATAACAAACATGTAGCACATAACATGAAAACAACATGGAACATCAGAAATTATAGATACCTTTATGGCGTATCAACACCCTCAAGCTTAGTTCCTACTCGTCCTCGAGTAGGTAAATGACAAAACCAATATTTTTTGAGGTGACATGCTACCAACATAAACTTGATCATCAATATTGTAAAATCATATGTAAGCTGAGATCATAGTACTTTAGACAAAAGCATGATAGATATAATTTTGACAATGAAACATAGCAATCACTTTGCATCATGAAAAGTAAAACAAATAGAGGATCATAAAATCAATGCATTGAAAGTTATACGTTTGTTTCTAGCATCAAGAAAACATGGCAAAGTGATATTTCGCTTGTCCTTAAGAGTGGGGCAAAACATAAATGCCAGGACACCTTCAAAGTTTAAGAGGATGACTAGAACAAATAATTTGAGAGCAAGTAATAACAAGGTATGAATCAATAATAATGTTTTGGGACAAATGCACATTAAAATCAGAATGAGAACTATGCTCTCTCAATTGTGCATAAAGTAAGAAGATGGAGACTCAACATGAAAGTAAAAGATGTTGGGACGCGTAGAGATAAACGAAAAAATTTCCTACGCGGTACTCCCAAGATCTAGCCGAGGTAGAAGGCCACGAGTATTACCACTAGACGCGCAGGTGCGGATTATCGATGCAGCGCGTCGGGGCAGTGCAGTCCCACGATCCGATCCGGCCGATCCAATCCCTCGAACGTCGAAGTGCTGAACGTACAGCACCTCTGCCGGTATCCACACGTACGAGGAGGAGCTCCGACGGCAGACTGCTAGGTCTGGTGCGACGACTGGACTGAGTGGGGCTAGGGTTCCCAACGCATGGGAGAGTGGACTAACTTGCCCGCTGGGCAACCTGCGCCCCTCTTTATATAGCGTATGGTAATGGGCTGCACAACACTTGTGGCCCATTCCCTCTGTGAGTCCGACTCACTAACTCAGTCCATTTCCGGTTCGGGTCCAACCCAACCAATACTTGCTCCCGCTCTTAAGTGTGCGACCCTGCGGGCTCATGGCGACTTGGACACGATTGGAGTCCTACTCTCAATCGATCAATCGGTAGCGGCTCCTAGCAGAACGTGCCGACTCCCAAGTACCATTGAGTCATGACGACATACCTTTCAATGTGATATTCATCTTAGTCCTTTTTGCCTCACGATATACCTTGTCGAACTATAGGCGATTTATCGTCATCCCTTAAATAGTTCAACTCTCTTCTCGATCCGTGATATGCGATTCATCTGACTAACTCTTAGTCAACCGACACAGTTAACACTTAACTGAGTCGCGCATGGCCATGCTTCCTGAATCATATCACTCGAGAGGGCCCAGAGAATATCTCTCCATTAGGAGGGGCAAAATCCCATCTTGATTATCCACATCACGCAGCTTGCTTCTCATTCGACCCGAACTCTGCCTTTATAGTTGCCTTGTCACAGAACAACGTTTGACAGAACCTAAGTCGGTGATCCACAACTCAGATTGTGCGACAACCTCAGGTCTAAGGATTACATTGATTGAGTCATGCAAATGACGACTTGATCGTTGCATCTCAATGTGGGTCAGTCCGACTTGCTAAACTCTTTAGCCAAGTCCGTGAACGTTGGAATGGCATCACCATGCCCATGACAAGTGGAACCGTGTCATCAGCCAACACTCACATTAGTCTAGGGTGTGTGTCCAGCACAACCTTAACGACCAAGGACAATTAGTATGAACAACATGAATACATAGTTCCACAATCGAATCACATATTCAATGACATATATCAGATGTTCAAACCAAAGGACAACTTAATAACTTTATGAATACATTGGGAATTACATCATCTATGATTGCCTCTAAGGCATATTCCCAACAGTCTCCCACTTGCACTAGAGTCAATCATCTTGGCATCATATGCCTAGGCATCTAATGCCCATGCCTCTCGTGTGCGCCTCATGCTTAGGCTGTGGTAGCGCCTTTGTCAACGGATCTGCAATGTTTGCATCCGTGTGTACTTTGCATAACTTGATATCACCTTGTTCGACAAACTGGCGAATGAGGTGGTACCGCATGAGTATATGTTTGTTCTTCTGGTGTTGTCTAGGTTCCTTGGCTTGTGCGATAGCACCATTGTTGTCACAATATACGTCCAACGGATTGGACGCGCCCTGAACCACACCAAGATCAATCAGGAGGTTCCTGATCCAAACAGCTTCCTTTGCCGCCTCTGAGGCAGCAATATACTCGGCCTCTGTTGTAGATGCAGACACCGTATCTTGCTTGGAACTCTTCCAGCTCACAGCCCCTCCGTTCATCACGAACACGTATCCAGATTGCGAACGAGAATCATCTGAGTCGGTGAGATAACTCGCATCCGTGTAACCCTTTACACTGAATTCCTCATCACCTCCATAAACTAGGAACATTTCCTTAGTATTTCTCAAATACTTAAGAATGTTTTTAACCGCTGCCCAGTGGGCTTCGCCAGGGTCAGCCTGGTATCTGCTCGTAACACTTAGAGCATAGGAAACATCTGGCCTAGTACAAATCATGGCATACATGATGGATCCGATTGCCGAAGCATACGGGATCACACTCATCCGACTTCGCTCATCAGTTGTCGAAGGACACTGAGTCTTGCTAAGTTTTATGCCATGGGACATCGGTAAGAATCCCTTTTTGGACTCTTCCATTTTGAATTTCTTCAAAACCTTGTACAGATAAGTACTCTGACTCAATCCAATGAGCCGCCTTGATCTATCTCTATAGATCCTGATTCCTAATATGTAAGTTGCCTCACCCAAATCCTTCATTGAGAAACTCCTTTCCAATGACTCTTTGGTTTCTTGCAACATCATGACATTATTTCCAATCAGTAATATGTCATCCACATATAAGATTAGAAAATTTACTTTGCTCCCACTAAACTTCTTGTATAAACAAGAATCATGATCGCTCTTGATGAAGCCAAACGATTTGACTACCTCATCAAAGCGAATGTTCCAACTCCGAGATGCTTGCTTCAACCCATAAATGGATTTTTGAAGTTTGCATACTTTGTCAGCATTAGCTGGATCGACAAAACCTTCGAGCTGTATCATATACACGTCCTCAGTTAAATTTCCATTAAGGAAAGCCGTCTTGACATCCATCTGCCATATCTCATAGTCGAAATAGGCTGCTATGGCTAACATGATCCGAATTGATTTAAGCATCGCTACGGGCGAGAAGGTCTCGTCGTAGTCAACTCCTTGAACTTGTCGGAACCCCTTCGCGACAAGTCGTGCTTTATAGACGGAAATATTTCCATCCATACCAATTTTCTTCTTAAAGACCCATTTGCACTCGACGGGTCTTGCACCGTCAGGCAGATCAACCAAATTCCAAACTTGGTTTTCATCCATGGACTTTAACTCGGATCTCATGGCTCCAAGCCATGACTCGGAATCAGATCCCACCATCGCTTCCGAATAAGTTGCCGGCTCATTACTGTCTAAAAGTAAAACATCTCGAGCACTCTGTAATCTGGCAGATCTCCGTGGTTCAGGTGCTGTTACCGGTGTAGGTACCACGACCGGCACAGCCTCCAAGGCGTTCGCCGACTCGCCCCTAGCCGGTTCCTCTCGAATTTCTTCGAGTTGCACCGTGCTCCCACTGACTTCCCGACTGAGAAACTCTTTCTCAAGGAAGACACCATTCCGAGCGACAAACACTTTGCCCTCTTCCCGGTTGTAGAAGTAGTACCCCAAGGTTTCCCTCGGATACCCCACGAAAATATACTTATCCGACTTGGGCGTGAGCTTGTCCGACTGAAGTCGCTTGACAAATGCTTCACAACCCCAAATCTTAAGAAAAGACAAACTTGGCTTTTTTCCCGTCCACATCTCATGTGGTGTCTTCTCTACTGACTTTGATGGTACTCTGTTTAGTGTGAAAGCTGCAGTTTCTAGACAATAACCCCAAAATGATAAAGGTAGATCTGTCCGACTCATCATTGATCGTACCATGTCCAACAAGGTCCGATTTCTCCGTTCCGATACACCGTTTCTCTGCGGTGTACCCGGCGGAGTGAGTTGAGGAACTATTCCACAACTCTTTAGATGGTCATCAAACTCATGGCTCATGTACTCGCCTCCATGTTCCGACCGTAGAAACTTTATTTTCTTGCCGAGCTGATTTTGTACCTCACTCTGGAATTCCTTGAACTTTTCAAAGGCTTCCGACTTGTGTTTCATTAAATAGATATATCCATACCTACTCAAATCATCAGTGAAGGTAATGAAGTACTCATAACCACCTCTAGCTGTCGTGCTCATTGGTCCACATACATCACTATGTATTAGTTCCAACAAGTCGGACGCTCTTTCACAACTCCTTGCAAAAGGTGTCTTGGTCATCTTGCCTAGTAGGCATGATTCGCATGTCTCGAATGACTCTAAGTCAAACGAAGTTAGAAGTCCATCATCATGGAGCTTCTTCATGCGCTTCCAACTTATATGACCAAGCCGACAGTGCCAAAAGTAAGTCATATTCAGATCATTTGGTTTCAACCTTTTAACATTTATGTTATAGACCGATTCACTATCAAGATTTAAAATAAATAACCCGTTCTGAACGGGTGCAAAGCCATGAAACATATCTTTCAAATATAAAGAACAACCATTATTCTTAATATTCGACTCATAACCTTGTCTCATCAAACATGAGGCGGAAATAATGTTTCGACTAAGCGCTGGAACATAATAACAATTATTTAGTTCCAAAATAAATCCTGAAGGTAAATGAAGTTGCATCGTGCCGACTTCCAACGCAGCGACTCTCGCCTTGTTGCCGACCCGAATGTCAACCTCTCCTCTTGCCACGCTCCTAGTTCTTACCAGTCCCTGCAACGAGTTGCATATGTGAATAACTGATCCGGTATCATATACCCAAGAACTATTAGGCGCATCAGCAAGATAAATGTCTATAACATTGCACACAAGCGTACCTGAGTTGGAAGTCACACCTCCACTCTTGGCTCTTTCAGCCAAATACTTGGTGCAGTTACTCTTCCAGTGGCCATCTTGCTTGCAATAGAAGCAGTTGGCTCCGGCTGTAGGAGAAGGTTTAGTCTTTGAGGGAGCACTCTGGACAGGGCCATGGGTGCTACCTCCTGACTTATCCTTCTTCTTCTTAGTCCAAGAACTCTTCTTGAACTTAGCCTTATTCTGCACCATCAACACTTGACTGGTGCCTTTCTTGATATCAGCCTCTGCCGTTTTGAGCATCCCATGTAATTCAGTGATACTCTTATCCATACCATGCATATGGTAGTTCGAGATGAACGAACCATACGCACTAGGAAGAGAGTTCAGAATTATATCAGTAGCGAACTCTTCGTTAATTGGGAAGCCCAGCCGATCCAAAGACTGTATGTAACCAATCATCTTGATTACATGCGGACTCAGTGGATCGCCGTCTTTCAGCTTACAGCCAAGCAAAGCTTGAGAGACTTGATACCTCTCAGTCTTTGCTTGAGCCTGGAACATACTTTTGAGGCTTTCGGTCATATCGTAGGCCTCAACATTTTCGAACTGCTGCTGCAAGTCTGGTTCCATGTGTGCAAGCATAAGACAGCTAATCTCCGTAGACTCATCTCTAGTCTTACGGTAGGCATTCGTGACTGCGACAGACGCATCGTCATCAGGCTCATCTGGAAGTGGAGTTTCTAGAACATGTTCTTTCTTGTCATGCTTGAGGACTATCCTCATATTACGATACCAGTTGGTGAAATTAGTTCCATTAAGCTTATCTTTCTCTAGGATTGACCTCAATGCAAACGCGGACAACTGAGGAAGGTTGCTAGGTGCCATTGATCTACAACAGAAAATACGCAAAAACACTTAAGACATGTATTCATAAAAGAGCAGGCATATTAAACGCTTTAATACTTATGCTCCCACTAGAACCAACATCCCTCCGATGGTTGCTAAGTGATTCAAGATCCTAAATAAGCAAGCCGACTAGTGAGCTTTAGCATCACCGCTAGCCGTCAAGTGATCTAGGTAGGCAACACCTTGCCAATCGTATCCAATACGACTCCTGTTAGTTGGGTGACATCACATGCCCCGGCTCCCAACCTACCTCGCCCCGAGCCCCACAACCGTTGTGATGGACTCGTCTAGATTACCAAGTGCTTCTGCTTGTAAGAGTCCGACTCAAACCCACCTAACCGGAAAGAATTGGTAGCACCTCAATTTTATGAGCCCACTACCAAGAATGTCCGACTTGTGATGGTGCAGCACTGGCGGGGCGACCGACTAGACTTTCTTTGAGGGATTAAAGAATCTACCAACTATCTAAATAGAGGTAAATAGAGACATAACAAAAACACAAATAAAGTAATTATGATGTGAAATGGTATGGCTCTCTTCATGGTGATCTCCATCTCCACGAAGCTTGCAAGTCGGCTCGTGCCAACTCTTGTCACGTGCCATCTTGCTCCATGTAGCCGACTTGTACATCGACTTGCATGCCTTCCGGGTTCTCCAACAAGCTACACTAGCTAGTAAATCAAAATTTACATAGAGAATCCGACACGCAGGCCGGTATACAATAAAATGACAGCACCTAGGCTCCAGCCGGCTGACAAAAACATGATACGCAGATCATGTATGGATTACACACATCATATGCACATAAGCCATACCATTCACAACTTCCTGCAAAAACAAGTTATGCATAGATACGATATCTACCGGCGTTGTGAAACTCGCAACGACATCTAAGGCGCTACGACAGGGCGAAGCCGGCGGTCCGATCATGGATTTCTTCATCAGATAAAACGATTTTACCCGAATCTGATCCGTATTCCGATTCGACCAAACTCTTTGATCTTCGATCACCGCAACTGGATTTATGTGTCACGGTATACCCCGATGGCGGAAACCGACCGGTAGGGGTAAGTTGTTCCACGACCTTAGCAGTATGATCACGGAAACCAGATCATCCATTAACCCCGAGTACGATTGATCCAATCAACCTTGTACAAAACCGATCTATCTCATAGACCGACCACCAAAACAGCAATTAGATCACATCTAACGCTAACTACATATCACATATGTACGGATCTCGGGCCTAATACCAGAAGCTACCGCTCTGATACCACTGTTGGGACGCGTAGAGATAAACGAAAAAATTTCCTACGCGGTACTCCCAAGATCTAGCCGAGGTAGAAGGCCACGAGTATTACCACTAGACGCGCAGGTGCGGATTATCGATGCAGCGCGTCGGGGCAGTGCAGTCCCACGATCCGATCCGGCCGATCCAATCCCTCGAACGTCGAAGTGCTGAACGTACAGCACCTCTGCCGGTATCCACACGTACGAGGAGGAGCTCCGACGGCAGACTGCTAGGTCTGGTGCGACGGCTGGACTGAGTGGGGCTAGGGTTCCCAACGCATGGGAGAGTGGACTAACTTGCCCGCTGGGCAACCTGCGCCCCTCTTTATATAGCGTATGGTAATGGGCTGCACAACACTTGTGGCCCATTCCCTCTGTGAGTCCGACTCACTAACTCAGTCCATTTCCGGTTCGGGTCCAACCCAACCAATACTTGCTCCCGCTCTTAAGTGTGCGACCCTGCAGGCTCATGGCGACTTGGACACGATTGGAGTCCTACTCTCAATCGATCAATCGGTAGCGGCTCCTAGCAGAACGTGCCGACTCCCAAGTACCATTGAGTCATGACGACATACCTTTCAATGTGATATTCATCTTAGTCCTTTTTGCCTCACGATATACCTTGTCGAACTATAGGCGATTTATCGTCATCCCTTAAATAGTTCAACTCTCTTCTCGATCCGTGATATGCGATTCATCTGACTAACTCTTAGTCAACCGACACAGTTAACACTTAACTGAGTCGCGCATGGCCATGCTTCCTGAATCATATCACTCGAGAGGGCCCAGAGAATATCTCTCCATTAGGAGGGGCAAAATCCCATCTTGATTATCCACATCACGCAGCTTGCTTCTCATTCGACCCGAACTCTGCCTTTATAGTTGCCTTGTCACAGAACAACGTTTGACAGAACCTAAGTCGGTGATCCACAACTCGGATTGTGCGTCAACCTCAGGTCTAAGGATTACATTGATTGAGTCATGCAAATGACGACTTGATCGTTGCATCTCAATGTGGGTCAGTCCGACTTGCTAAACTCTTTAGCCAAGTCCGTGAACGTTGGAATGGCATCACCATGCCCATGACAAGTGGAACCGTGTCATCAGCCAACACTCACATTAGTCTAGGGTGTGTGTCCAGCACAACCTTAACGACCAAGGACAATTAGTATGAACAACATGAATACATAGTTCCACAATCGAATCACATATTCAATGACATATATCAGATGTTCAAACCAAAGGACAACTTAATAACTTTATGAATACATTGGGAATTACATCATCTATGATTGCCTCTAGGGCATATTCCCAACAAAAGAAAGGCCCGAGGAAAGCATGGATCAATCATGTGCTAGAGCTTTTTATTTTATTAAATAGAGGTATAAATTTTTTGACACTCCTCCCAACCTTTCTTACACAAACAATGGCTAACCAAATCCTTGAGTGCCTACCAACAATCACATACCATGGAGGAGTGTCTATCTTTACAGAGGTGTGTATTCTTATGTCAACGAATGGTAAACAAAAAATACAGTATGTCACAAGCCAACTAGAATTCACAAGAGCGGCTCCCATTGAAGGACGCAACTGGGTAGAAGGTCATTCCTCTTTCTCTTTTGTTTACACAATTATGCTTTGGCTGATAAATCAGGGGCAAAAATAGTGAAGAGAATTTGTTTGTATTAATTTGGGGCTGGATACCCCGCGGCCAACTCTTCTATCAATTGGATAAGAGGATGAAGCCACTAGTCCAGGGTGTGAAATCCAATGAACAAGTGAGATAAAGATTCTCTATTTACGTCCTCATGAGCTAAAACAGGAGTAATTTTCAAAGTTTTAAAGGTAACACATGAGCAATTTACTTTGAAGTGACGGTTAAATACCACATGTAGGTAGGTATGGTGAACACATTTGGCATAATTTGGTTTTTTGGGAGTTGGATGCACGAGTAGAGCTCATACTCAGTACATGTGAAGGCTAGCAAAGACTGGGAGCGACAAATCAAGAGAGCATAATGGCCATAATCATGCATAGCGACAAAAACATTATTGCTCAAAGCATAAGTGGTAGTACAAGTCAAAAACTAAATGATCATACAGGATATTTGTGACTGGTTTTTAGTCAGAAATATGGTGTAAGCATGCG
Organism: Alopecurus myosuroides; assembly: GCA_028641055.1. Lineage (NCBI taxonomy): Eukaryota > Viridiplantae > Streptophyta > Magnoliopsida > Poales > Poaceae > Alopecurus > Alopecurus myosuroides. The sequence goes on along the minus strand of CM054057.1, from coordinate 24,807,739 downwards.
CCAAGTCAACCAAATAAAACATTCAAGGGAGAACACCACAAATTTATGCTTTAATGTGATAAAACCAACTTATGATTCTTTCAACGGCAAATTAAACACTCTCAGATATTTGTAACAAGTCATGCTACAAAGATAACCACAATCTATACCAGCTTCTATTTACATCGTTATAAATTCTACCACATGCAGCAATTTCTTTTCTTAACAAGCACAATATAAAATTTGTTTTAACAAAAACTCTAAATGATACAGCAAGTAAGAAAGATAGTACTCACATAACTCTACTAAAACTAACATCTCTGAATAGGAGATGCATGAAAACAAACATGAGCTCAAAGGATTGCGGTAACTAGAAGAAAAACTAAGAATACGAGCATCACGAGTATTCCCAAACAAGAATGCTAGGTTACAAAGATGCTTATTGCAGAAAGGGAAAAAAAAGAAAAAAAAAGACACTCCAAGTAAATTTCATATGATATGACCGAATAAAAATATAGTTTCACTAGAAGTGACCTGATAATTTGTTGATGAAGAAGGGGATGTCTTGGGCATCCCCAAGCTTAGACACTTGAGTCTTCTTAGAATTTTCCGGGATGAACCACGGGGGCATCCCCAAGATTTGACCTTGCACTCTTCTTGATCACATTATATCACCCTCTTCTCTTGACCCTTGAAAACTTCCTTCACACCACACTCAAAAAGTAATTCACATTAGAGGGTTATGCAACAATAAAAAAAATCATGGGTTATGCATGGGCACAAGTGCCACTAATATTTTTAAACATTAGCTATAGCCACTGATGTTTCCTGAAGAAAAGTAATCCACTTGACATAGTAAAAGAGCAAATGCAAGAAAAATGGCAGAATCTGTCAAACCGAAAAACGTAAAGAATGGCAGAATCAATGGGGAACTTAAGTTGCTAAAATTGAAAAACATAAAGAACGAAAAAGTTTCGGAATTAGCTGAGGAATAAGCACAGAAAGTTTCAGGTCATTTTGATCTTTCTGGAATTTATAGGATTTTTTACGGTGGAAAGCAGAAATCTGTTTTCTGCGCAGAAATCCAAAACCAACTCCAATTTTCGCTCGAAACTTTACTTAGCACAACTAATACATGAAAATAAAGATACAAAGGAGCTTCTACAGAAGTATACAGCCCCTTGACTCAAAGAAAACAGAGAAAAACAAAACAAAAATAAAACCATGGGTTATCTCTCAAGAAGTGCTTTTCTTTAACGCCTTTTAGCTAGGCATAGAAATCAAGAAGATGCTCACATAAGAAATATGAATTAAGAAAAAGAGAGCATCAAGAATCAAGTATAAAAAAAATTAAGTCTAACCCACTTCCTATGCATAGGAATCTTGTAAAGACATAAATTAAAGAAGGTCAAACTAGAAATCATGGAAAGGTAGAACAAGAGCAATTTCAAAACTTTCAACAAAAAGATAGGTGTTTTAGTAACATGAAAATTCCTACAACCATATTTTTCTCTCTCACAATAATTTTTAGTAGCATAATGAACAAACTCAACAACATAATTATCACATAAAGCATGTTTTTCATGGTCTAAAAGCACATAATTCATATCAAGCTCAAAAATAGTGGGATCAAAATTAAAATTAAAGACCTTTGCTTTCTTAGCAATAGCAAAACAAGATGATTGACCACTCATAAAAGGTATGGGACACATTATAGAAATCCTATTTTCAGTAGCATTATAATTTATAACATCAAGTAACATATGACCATCATCTAGAGCATTACCATATAATTTTTCTATACAAACTTCCTCATTATCATGCATATTAATAGTTGGAATAAATACAGGATTATCATAAATAACAGTAGCAATATCATTCTCACAAGTTTCATTCATAGTAGTATCAAGCTCACAAGTATAGCAAGTATCAACTTCATCAAAAAGGGATATTTCAAAAGAATCAATAGGACCATCACAATTATGAGTTAAAGAGTTACTATCATTGGGAGGTAGACATGGGTAGCTCCATTCTTACTCCTCTTGATCATCACTCTCCTCCTCTTTTTCATCCAATGAGCTTCCAGCTTCATCAATTTCTTCTTCCATAGGTTCCTGCAAGGCATTAGTCTCTCCATTTGGGGGAGAGAATCAATTGAGATAATCAAGTATGTAGTAATTACAATCCTTGTAATTATCAAAGAAATATTCAAGTATAGCATAAATCTCGTATTTATAAGGTGCATCATCAATACTTTCAAGTAAATAGGCAATTTCGAATGCACCCTTCCAAGCAATAAATTCTTCAGTTTGATCCACATCATAAAATTCATAATTTCCTTAACATAAGAAGATATGGTAACATTATAATTATACTCACATTGAAAAAGGAGGTGTTTATACCTCCTACAGCAATGATTTTTATCAAAGCAATAAGTAACATTATAATTAGATCACAAGTTTCTAGCAATGATATGCAATTTATTAATTTGTTCCCATAAGTGTTTCCCTTTTTGTGAAAAGCGGTGTTCCTTATAATATTTTTGTTGATCTTCTGTGAACCCATATTGCCAATAAGATCTAGTTTCAAAGACATCAAACATTGATAGCAAGCAGCAAAAATAACAACTAGAATAAGAGCTAATTTTGTGTGTGTTTTTTATAAAGAGAAGTAAACAAAATAAAATAAAATAAAAATAAGCAAAACTAAAACAAATTAAAGAGATTGGAAGTGAGAGACTCCCCTTGCAGAAATTCTCTTCCTCCCCGGCAACAACGCCAGAAAACATATCTTGATGCACATGTCACACACGTTCGTTGGGAGACCCCAAGAGGAAGATATGAAGAGCACAGTAGCAAGTTTCCCTCAGAAAGAAACCAAGGTTGAATCGACCAATAGGAGGAAGGAGTAACTTCAGAAGGTCGATGCAGCCGAGATGGCAGGACGCACTACCGGTTCAGCAGCAACGTGGAACCTGCACAACACAATCAAATCACTTTGCCCCCAACGAAGCAATGAGGTTGTCAATCTCACCGGTTTTGCTGAACACAAAGAGGTTAAACGTATGGTATGGAAAACAATATGAGAACAATATGAAAACAGTAGCAATAGTCTGAAAATAGTGGAAGTAGTGGTTGTATTATGAGTATGAGAAAATGGACCAGGGTCCAGAGTTCACTAGTGGTGTCTCTCCGTGAAAAATAAATATCATGTGTGGTGAACAAGTTACTGCTAGGCAATTGACAGAAATGAAGGTTGTACCATAGTGCAGATGCAGACATAAATATTACTAAGTGATTCATGCGGGCATTACAACAAGATAGACAGACCGTCATCCAACTGCATCTATGACTAATAATCCACCCCCTGAATATCACCCGAACAAACGTTAGGTATTAAGTTGCAAGCAACAGATAATCGTAGTAAGCAAAGTGTGTAATATAAGCAATGTAAACAAAGTAAACACCGTTGTTTTCTCCCTAATGGCAACAACACATCCTCCATCCATCACGTTTCTGTCACTCGAGCATAGATGCAAAGTAGGCATGAACCCACTATCGACCATAAATACTCCCTCTTGGAGTTACTAGCATCTACTTGGCCAGGGCATCTACTAATAACGGAGAGAATGTAAGATCATAAATAACATATGCATGAAGATAACATGATAGATTGATAATCAGAAGATATAACATTCAAAATTCATCGGATCCCAGCAAACACAACATATAGCATTACATAAAGATGATCTCGATCATGTGAGGCAGCTCACCGGATCTAAATATGAGGCATAAAGTGGAGGAGACAACCATCTAGATACTGCTATGGACCCGTAGTCCAGGGATGAACTACTCACACATCACTTCGGAGGAGGGCATGGTGGTGTAGACCCCTCCGGTGATGAATTTCCCTCCCGACAGGGTGCCGGGGAGAGCTCCAGAACCCTCCCGATCTCGGGATGATGATGATGGCGGCCTCGGGTGTTTCTCGGGAAAAAGTGGTATATATCTAGGGTTGATATGTCGGGGGGATTAAATAGGCGAAAGGGCGATGGCAGTGGGCGCCCGATGGGCCCACACCACCCCCAGGCGCGGCCAGGGGGTGGGGGACGCTGCCCTATGGTGTGGCCCCCCTGTGGCCCCTCTCCGAAACTCTTCGGGACTCCATGTAACCTTAGGGATTTCTAAGACTTCCGGGCTTCGAATTTTCGAATTCCGAGAATATTTCCAGAACAGCTTTTCTGAAACTAAAAACAGCAGAAAACAGGGAACTAGCTCCGTGGCATCTTCTCAATAGGTTAGTCCCGAAAATCGATAAACATGACATAAAGTGTAGAGAAAACATGTAGGAAATAACATGAAAACAACATGGAACATCAGAAATTAAGGATACGTTTATGACGTATCACGCCTCTAGGCGTTCATTCACTCCCTCGCCGATCCCGACCAAACTGGGTTCCTCCCTGGGCGATGCATCTCAGAAAACATCATCTATGCTGCTGACCTAGTCCGGTGTTGCCACCACCGGCAAAATCTCACCGCCGTGTTCAAAATTTATTTCTGTGAGTCTTTTGACTCTGTTAATTGGGCTAGCCTTATCACCATTCTCAGGACCCGTGGTTTGATTGATCGGTGGTGTCGCTGGATGAACCATACCTCGGACTCCCCTATCCCCCAGAAAGCGCCCCGCCTCTGCGTTCGTCCCCTCCTTTCCAACATCGACAAACGTCTCTTCGTTTGGCGCGCCCTACTCTTCTCCTCGGGTGGACATCTTGTTTTGTGTAACTCTGTACTCAAAACTATCCCCTCCTATTTTATGTGTTCCTATTTTTTGCCCCAGGGTGTTATCGAGAGTACTGATAAGAGGCGCCATTCTTTCTTCTAAACTGGGAAAGGCTCATGTTCAGGGGCTTGTTGCTTAATTGCTTGGGATAAAGTGTTGTTGTCTAAGCAGGTTGGTGGCTTCGGGATTCGGGACCTTCATTGACAAAACTTGTGCATGCTCCTCCACTGTGTCCATTGGCTCCACCAACCAGATGGGCTGCCCTGGGTTCTTTGGTATCGCTGCCACTCCACTCGAAAATTAGGCGACTTCCCCTCTAAACCCTCCTTCCTCGATAAAATGGTCTCGACCTGCCTCCCCTCTACCGCTCTCTTACTCGCTCGTCGGTCCACGACGAGCGATCCACCGCCTTCTGGATGGACACATGGACATCCTCCGATGCCGTCGACATCCGCTTTCCTAGCTTTATTCTCCCACACCACACGCCCGCATGCCCCCATGTCAGTGGTTCTTGCCTCAGGCCTCTCCCTGCACTCCCACTTCACCCCTCTGTTGAGCTAGATCTTGCTACTGTCCAGGCCATCATCCGCTCCACTACTCTGCGTCCTGGGCATGCCACACGCTCGATGGCCGCACCGGGTTCGCCTCCCTTCTCAACCCGTGCGGCTTTACACTCTTCTTGAGCCTCCACATGCTCCCGACCGTGATGCCTCCATCGCTTCGGGCACTCGCTGCCCCCCAAAATCAAAAAATTCATGTGCCTCACTTCCTCTAGCAGACTAAGTTCCCGCAGCAACCTCTTTGAGAAGAGCCGCACCACGACTAATGCTTGTGTGTCCCGTGCAGCCATTGAGACATGCAGACGCGTCTTCTTCAAGTATCCCCGCGTCTTGGAGATTTGGTGGCATCTCGGTGTCGACAACAATGATGTGATCTCCGCGTGGGACCTCCCACCCCCGCTTGATGTTCTCGCTGCCTCCGGCATGTTGGGAATTTGGGATTGCCTCGGCCATGTGGCACATTTGGAAGGCTAGAAACGACCTCGTGTTCAACTCGTTTCGGTGACCTGCCCGCGACACTCTTCACCTCGGCGTCGAGGACATCCCCTTTTGGCCTTCAGACACCCTCACAGTGACCGCCCTGGTCTGAACGAGATTCGAGCTCATTTTATTTAATGTTCACAGCATCATGTAATAACGTAGCTTTCTGATCTCGTTGTGGCCCCCCTCTCCCCCAAACCCCCTGTACCTCTCTTATATCATGTACTGCTGGCCGCCCTGGCCTATTTTCGAGGGTCTTCCCCTTGAAAAAAAAAACTAAGACTTCGTTTTGTCCATTACCCTGCTCTATACCAAACTAGTAAACATACTCTTAACCCTCAGAAGTAGGGTTTCCGATGGTCCGGCAATTATCCTTCGACATATTTCTTGCAAAAGGAGAATTTACAAATGGTTTTACATGATTTATGACAAATATTCACTTACTTGAAGCGGGGCAAAAGCTTTGCCTTTATATTGATATAGGAGGAGCAAACAAAAACAAGAGAGGCCTAGGCCATCAAAAAAACGAAAAGAGCAACAAGCAACACGGAGGTGTAATTCAGAGAATAATCTCCGCTAGGTGCTTAGCGCCGGCTAAGATCCAGTTCTTGCTCTCGTCTTTTATTTTTTGCAGAAGCACCATGGGCAGAGTGGCCACGTTGTTGAAGACCCTAGCATTTCTTTCCTTCCAAATTTCCCAAGTGATCAACGTGATCGCCGAAAGAAGGCCTTTGGGGCAGTCCGTTGGCGATTTCGCAATGGAGTGCCAGTATTGGAGGACAGACGGGCGTCCCGAGCCAAGGTCTTGCATGAGGGAGTGGCAGGAAAGCCAAGAGGCAGCCGCACGCCAAACGCGCTTAGAGTAGCGGCATTCGAAGAGGATATGGCGTGCCGTCTCCTGGTGGCACAAACAGAGCTGACAAAGGGGGGGTATGAGGCCAACCACGAGTGGCGAGGCGATCAGAAGTCCAGAGTCTGTTTTGTACGGCAAGCCAGGCGAAGAAGCGGCATTTGGGAGGAGCCCAAGGTTTCCAGACGACCCTCACGAAGGAGCACGGAGTGGATCCAAGAAACTGAGCCTTGTAGGCCGAGGCGGCGGAGTAACTCCCGCTAGGTGAGAGAGTCCAGACAATAGTATCCACTAGTGGAAAGAGGGTCTTTTGTCCTGGGTCGTAAGGGCCGGTTGTCCCGGTTGTGCAACCGGGATGGGCTGGCCGGGACAAATGGCCCGTCCCATTGGTCCCGGTTGTGCCAGGACCCGGGATGGTAAGGATAGGCCACGTGGCGAACCTGGGCCAGGGAGTTCGTCCCGGTTCGTTCAAGGGACCGGGATGGATACTTTTGTTGACAAAAAAAAATATAATCGTTCAGTTTTCGCGTCCAGGCCCCACGTTTTTTTGGGCTCCTGTCTCCCAATCCCGAGCCGGCCTCCCCTTCCCCAACCGCGTCCAGGCCCACGTCTTTTATTAAGCCCACTGGTCACATTTTTTTGGTCAAAAGGGCCCACTGGCCCGCGTCTTTTATTATGGTCAGTCAACGGTTCGAAGGGCCCACTGGCCAGCGTGGTCAGTCAATGGTTCGAAGGGGCCACTGGCCAGCGGCCGTTGGCTGGCTCGCCTGGTCCCTTAAATTAAGACTAATGGACGGTCAAAGGGCCAGTCGCCTCGTCTTCCCGCCCCGCCTCGGCTTCCCCGCGCCCCCACTTCCCACGCGCGCGTGCCACGGCTGCAACCGCCGCCCACGCCTCGGCTCCTGCACGCATTCATGGCCGGCTGCAACCGCCGCCACGTCCAGGCCGCCGGTTGGCATGCCAGCCCACCCCGGGTCCTTTTTAAAGGCCCCCCGCCGCCGGTACAAACCATTCACCCCGGCCGCGCCCAAGGCAGACCAACCATAGCCACTATGTCCCGCTGGTTCGGCAGCGGCTCCGGCAAGCGCCCCAGGAATGAAGGCTCCTCGAGCGGCGCCGGCCGCGTCCCACCACCGCCGCCGGAGGCCTTCGGCTACGGCCCTGGAGGTGTCCGCCTCGGCGGGACGCCACGCGTCCCCGCGCCACCTCCGGCTGCACGCCCGACACCCAGCGCCGCGCCCAAGGGCAAGCGGTTCCGCCGGTATGTCCGGGTGGTGGAGGCCGAGTGGCACTGGAACAACGCCACGCCGGTGTTCTATGCCGACGTCCACCTCCCGGACGGCTGGCACCTGAACCCCCAGCGGATCCCTGTGCCGCCGGTCCCGACCGGCCAGGCGCTGCTCGAGGAGATCGACAGCCGGCGCGCGCTCCTGCCGGCCCCCGTCCGCAGGGAGCGGATGTACGTGCGCGGCTCCCCCTACTGGGCCGCCTGGCTCGAGCAGGAGCACGAGCAGCGCGGGCGCTCCTACATCGCCGCCCCCCACGAGGTCAACGTCGAGGACTACCCGCCGCCACCGCCAGGCCGGGAGAGGGAGCTGTGGCTCCTCGAGGACATCCCGGAGGACTTCTCCGGGGAGGAGGACCCCGTGCTCCGGACCGCCATGGAGGATGCCTGCGAGGCCTCCCGCCGCTCACTCGTCGAGGACGAGATCAAGCGGTGGGAGCGGTTCGTGGCCGCCGCCCGCGCCGACGCTGCCGCCATGCCGCCGCCGCCGCCCCCCGAGGCTACCCCCTGGTGGCACGCGCTCTACGCCGAGTATGAGGCGTCCGAGGACCAGCCGCCGCCGCAGCCGCTCCCCCCGGGCTGGAGTACGGCATGTCCTGGGCCTGGACCGGCGGCGTTTGGGCGCCGGGGTCGCCGGAGCAGGAGGAGGAGCTGCCCCCTCCGCCGCCGCCGCCGCAGGAGGTGCTGCCCCCGCCACCGCCGTACCCGCCTCCGATGCCCCCGATGCCTGCACCCCCGGCCCAGGCGCCGCCTGCCCACCTGTGGCAGCCGCCCCCTACCAAGAAATCTCCTCCGACGAGGAGGACTAGTAGATCGGCCGGTCGCCTGTGGCCGCGCCGCCGCCCCCTATTCTATGTAAGCAAGGCCCCTAGCTACCCCCCAAGAAACGGCCGGCCGCCTGTGGCCGCGCCGCCCCCTATCTATGTAAGCAAGGCCCCTGGCCTTTTTTTAATTTAAGTTGTGTGCCCCCTAGTCTACCGTGTCCCTAGCCCATACCCGCCGGCGGTCCGCCGGCGGGATCTGACTAATCGTTCCCGCCTCCGGCAGGGCTTCGCCCAGCCATGTCCACTCGTACCTGTCCCTGGGGTGTTCGTTCGGCCTGGAGAGAGGGCCGCGATTTTTATACACCTGGGCCTCTAGTCCCGGCCCGTGCAACCAACCGGGACTAGAGCCCCTTTGGTCCCGGTTGGTACCACGACCCGGGACCAAAAACAAATTTCGAATTTCGATGGCACCCCTGCGCGCCCAAAATATTTTAGCGCCAAAATTTGAAAAGGGTTAAGTTTGCACATTAACAACTTCTATATACTTTCAAATTTGACAAAAATTCCAACATGAAAAATGCTAGAATTTGCAAAACTAATTTAAATCTATTTTTCGTTTAACTAAATAATTATTCTAACTATTGAAACTATTAATTATTTTTTCATTTGTATATAATTTGAATATAAAAATGTTACAATTTTTGATTTCTCTCGTGATCTTCCTAATTCAAAGCGAGTTGTACCTTATTGACACGGTGAATTTGAGATCTTCGTCTACAACAGAAAAACCATAGTTTTCCTTCGAAGTTTTACTCTGCGCATCCACACGTATTTTCTCTTTATTCCGACCCCCGCTTGAAAACATAGTAACTTCCGTGTACGCTATCATTAGTGAGAGACTTCACGTCGGCAATCTCAATTAAAGTGTCAGTTTGTGTCTGATCCCACCAACCCCTCAAAATCCTCCTATTAACTTTACCTATCTCAACTGAAATCACTGTCTTCATGTGGATGACAAGCCTGTGCAAAGCTATCTCTCCTCCTCGAATACCGGTGAATAAGGACACCACATTAACACCATTGGGAAACATGTTCTTCAACACCGACAAGTGGCAACCCACAGTATCAATTTGGAATGAATTGCCTTCCGTGTACGCTATCATTAGTGAGAGACTTCACGTCGGCAATCTCAATTAAAGTGCCAGTTTGTGTCTGATCCCACCAACCCCTCAAAATTCTCCTATTAACTTCACCTATCTCAACTGAAATCACTGTCTTCATGTGGATGCCAAGCCTGTGCAAAGCTATCTCTCCTATCAATGCTTGCCAGCTTTTGACCGATCAATACAAATTATTGGTCAAACTTGCACCTACTCCATTCATAATCACATAATATGTATAAATATCATTTTGGTTAACAAAATCTCGTTCATACTACGTTATAAGAACTATGATCATGTATTCCACGTTTATTATTACACATCACCAACAACATCCCTATCTAGTCTTCTGAATTTTCTTCGTGTCCCTTGCTTATGATCGCTTCGGCCGTAACCATGGAGCATCTTCATTATTTAACGGGATGGTGGGGTCAGCTTTCACTGTGAAGGGTGGAATTTCAACAAACTTATTATAATCTTCTGACATGTCTGTCGTGTCCTCGATTCCCACGATGTTTCTTTTCCCTGAGAGAACTATGTGACGCTTCGGCTCATCGTATGATGAAATTGTTCCCTTATTTTTTCTTTTCTTCGGTCTGGAAGACATGTCCTTCACATAGAAGACCTGAGCCACATCAAATGCCTTGTCAGTCACACCGTTTTGTGCCTTCCATTTCAGCAACTCCAGTGTGGTACCGAGCTTTGTGCTACCATCTTCGCAATTTGGGTATAACAATTTTTTGTGATCCTGTAACATGTTGTCCAGTTTCAACCTCTCCAATTTATTTTCACAGTCTTCCCTTGCATCAGCAATAACTCGGCCAAGATCATCATCGGGCTCTTCTGATGCCTGTTCTTGATCACCTCCTTCTTCTGCATTCTCTTCCATTGCAGTATCGTCGTATTCAGGGAACAAAGGATCTTCTTCTTCTAATTCATCGTCTTCCATCACAACCCCTCTTTCTCCATGCTTGGTCCAGCAATTATCGCTGGGCATGAAACCTCTCCGAAGTAGATGGCCGTGAAGGATTCTTTCGGAAGAATGTTCTCTGACGTTCCGACAATCAACACATGGGCAACACATGAATCCATTATCTTTGTTCGCCTGAGCTACAGCAAGAAATGCATTCAGGCCTGCCATATACTCGGAGGTGCGTCAGTCACCGTACATCCATCGCTGCTGTGCATCCATCTGCATCATATAATTAAGTTTATCAAAATACATATTAATACAGAGATAACCACAGTACATCGACAAATAATACTTTTTTATGTATCAGTTACAGATGAAAAAGATAATTTGTTAACCTCGGTCGAAGAAACCATTTTCAGTGAGCTTGTGTGCGTCTCGGGAATTTCGTCGAACACCTCGTGTGCATAGTAAAAAAAACACCAACACCACACTCTCTCACACCTCCAAGCAAAAAAAAAAAGATGGAAGGAGGGGGGCTGGGGCAGTATATATAGGGGAAGGGGGCATTGGTCCCGGTTTGTGGACTGAACCGGGACAACAGGTCATGCGCGTGCCACGTGGCCTGTGGCTAGGCATTGGTCCCGGTCCGTGGCACGAGCCGGGACCGATATGCCCCCCACGAACCGGGACCAATGCGCCCAGGCGATTCCTGTTGCCCCGGGCGCACGAACCGGGACCAATGCAGGGCATTTGTCCCGGATTTGGTTGCAACCGGGACAGCTGCCCCCCGGCCCCCTGGACGAGAGGGGTTGTTTCCACTAGTGATCATCGATGGCAGCATCAAGCGTGATGTCCTGGAGCAACCCCCAGAGGGTGACGAACTGGGAGATGTGTTCAGTCGTGAAGTTTAACACGGAGATGTCCCTGATCCAAGAAAGGTTATCAAGAGCATCCTTGACTCTTCTATTTTTCTTCTTGGAGGCCTCAAAAATCTTTGGGGGCAACAGCCTTTGGCGTGGAGCCGTGTAGCAAGAGGAAGACCAGAAGGAGGCCCTTTGCCCGTTACCAATGTTGACCTTTGTAGCAGCGTTGAAAAGATCTCTATCAGAGCTGTCGTTTGGGGTCTCAAGACCAACCCAGGGCTTCTCCGGAGCCACCCATTCCGACCAAAGCCAGCGCAGCCTGAGAGCGCGGGAGAATTTCTCCAAGTCCAAGATTCCCAGGCCGCCAAGGCGCTTAGGGCGGCAGACTTTCGCCCAATTAACCTTGCATTTGCCACCGCTGACGGTAACACTACCAGCCCATATTCATTTGATATACATATTGGACAGTATGTGTATTTGCTTTTGTTTCGCAGATTCTTGCATTCGGTTGCACTTTTGGCACATAATAATTCAAGAAAAAAATTAGGGACTTGTACATAAGGTTATATAATCCGAAACATTATGAGATATGTGTGATCAGACCCATATATAATTTCTTACCGGTCACACGAGTAGTACCTCTCTGGTAGTTTGTAACTACAACTTGCTGTACTCTCCCTTCTTAATGTCATGACATGCTTCGGCATGTTCTTGAAAAAAAAAATATTACTCTGCATTAAGATATTTGAACAAGGCACATGTAATGTAGTTTTGGTTCGTGCTGAATCTTTCGTCAGTAAATGGTGCGAGATTGTCTTGTTCCTCATGTCAAGGGCCACAACCCATGCCTTCTTGTCCTCGGGCTCCACCTTGCACTTGAGGTAAACAACGTCAGTACCATCCATGGTCAGGATGAGGTAGCCTGGGATAAGGTTCTTTCTAGTGTTCTTCTCCAGGAGCCCAGGACCTGCAGGGAGCAAGGCAGAGTGTTTCACGTCGTCGACGGTGATGGCGATGTCGTCGACGTGGAGCAGGCTCCCCCTTGGCCAGCAGTTGGAAGAGACCTCCCTGGTCCACGTGACGAGCCTCCAGCCAGTGTACTCGTAGGTGTCCTCGGGCTCCACTGCCCTCCCCAACGGCAGGTCTTGGTCGTAGAGCACCTCCAGCTTGGAAACGTCATGCACTATGCGCCTCCTGCAGTATTCGATCTCGACGAGCTTGATCACGCCGTCCACGCAGGCCACGTCGCGGAACTGGTCCACGTCGCGAAACTGGTTCTCCGGGAGCAGGGTGGGCAGCGGGATGACGCGGCACACCGGGTCGTCATCGAGCAGGTTGCACACGAGGATGCAGCGGCAGAGATCCACCCAGCCGATCTCGCCGCCGCGGAGCACGATCACCTTCTCGGGACACATGGCGGTCGCCGCGCCCACCACTTTCTCCGTCCACGTCCTCAGATTTGACCGGAAGACGTGGAAATTGTACGGCGCGCTCGTGTACAAGGTCCCAATGGCAGCCAGGACGAAGTGCTGGCCGTCGTCGCCGCACGGCACGACGGCGATGGACGCATGGGGCGCAAGATTCGCCTTGCAGAGGTGATCATGCAGTCCGGGGAGCGGCTCGAGCGACTGTGGCTGGCCACGCCTTGGTGCCCTGTAGAGGAAGTACTCTCGATGGTGATCCCGGCCGTGTTTGAGGCAGATGGTGAGGAGGGCGAGGTTTTCAGTCGAGTGGACCACGCAGGGGTCGGCGGAGATTGAATAGCCGGCGACGTCGCGGTGGACGCAGAAGTGGGAGAGGCCGGGCGGCTCGGCGCGGAAGAAGGAGAAGCCGATGCTGGGATTTGGATTTCGTTTTGCATTTTTTTCCGGTCCTGGGCGAAATGGACGAATTTCGGAATTTCGGAATTTTTTCGGAAATTTCCGAACGAATTGGCGAAGTCAAAATTTGAATTTCAGGACGAAAATTAGCCGAAAAATGAACGAAAAATGACCGAAATTTGACATAAAATTTAAATTATGTAGAATGACAATAAATTTCCGAATCGTACTTAATTGGAAGCAAATAATGACCAAATTAAAGCATCTAGAAAACTATATATCACAAGATTTAACTGAATATTACCACTGCAGAATTATCAAATGAAGAAAAAAGATCAACAGTCCAGATTATAGTACGGAACATTCTTGAACCAAAGAATGTAGTTTGACAACAGATAAGTATAATAGTCCATAAGTTAAGAACATCCAGGAATATCACATCAAAAGACCAGCCATCCAAATGAGTTGTCCTCAACAGTTCCTAAAGTTAAATGTTCTACAATCCAGAAAAGAAGATTCTTCAACCCAGGTGTCATCGGACAACAACCTTGTCACCACATATGCCGCTCCAAAAAGCTTCTACAAATGTCAAAGCATTGTATATTAAATCAAATCATTTCACAATAGCGTTGATCAAAGCAAGAAAAGAAAAGCGAAGTATAGCTGTAATCATTTTGCAATTCATGCATCTAAGTAATATTTTGAATAATATCCGCTACAAACTAAATCTAAATGAACTCAACATGACATAGCATGAAACTGGACACCTAGGAAGCAATCTGAAGAATTTGTGAAGTATGCTCAAGTATACAGGCACAAAAATTTGACAACTAAGATCAACCGTAAAGAGAATTATGTTAATTCTCCACATTGTAGTGGCTTGCTAGAGTTGTAAACACACTTCATGCAACCTAATAAGAACTATTCAAGAATCTATTGCATTCAATGGATATTACCTTAAGCAAATATAAACAGAAATTAACATAAGTTCTTTCATCCTCATTTTCAACTTTGTTCGTGTCTTTTTCAACTTGGCTTGGCACTCCTCCATCAGATGGACTTGCACAACCATTTTGGCCATCGTACTCATCCTCTTCATCATCATGTTGACAATCAATTTAGTGATCCTAGTAGGAACAGAAAATATGTCAATTTATAGTGAAGACAACAAGATAGATTTAAAACAGAATCAAGCATAGTTGATAGTTCCTAATCTAAAATGTATCATAATATCATGTAGGAACAGAAGGGTGCTAACAAGAATAAGAGAACTTAGAAATAGCAACATTTAGGTATTTGACAATTGTCATGGTTAACACATATGCTTTTCTCGTAATGCCATAGCTTTTTGGCAAGCCAAGCAAACCAAATATCAATAATAAAAAAACATTATAAATGCTAATGAAGTTAAACCTTTCCAAGCAGCTTATCGTGTTGTTTATATGTTCCTCATCATAGCAGCATCTTCAACATCTTGCTTGGCTTCATCGATGCTTCCCTGTTACAACAGGGCGCACTTCCATTATCAATAAAAATTAAAATGCATACACAGAATGCGTTCAAGAAAAACATGCAAATACATGAGCATGTCAGCATCAAAATTGGCCCAGATGCGTACGATTGATAATTGATCGGTCTAGTACACATAATCTAGCTATAAAAGCTATCACAACTGATCAAACAAGCTGATCAAACAAGCTGGTCAGAAGGCATACATACATAAAAGCTAACACATTTGATAAAAATAGCAGTGCCACTTTACACACGAAGATAAATACTATCAAGACATGCATTCACTGGTCTGATCCACGCATGTATTCAATCTTTTCCAGCACAATGAATACACGATTACATAAGGAGGAAAAAAAACAGTTTCTCTAAGCAAAGCATGCAACGGTTCAGGTCTTGAGGCCATTATCATTCAGCCTTACGGCACATTCCTCACCTTACCAAGCATGGCGTGCAGCTCCTCCAAAGCCAGGGCATGCATCTGCCGCTGCCGTCCTTGCTAAGACCGACTGCGGTGGGCACGCTCGGTGTTGCTGCCGACGTCGACCCAGTAGACGCCAAGGAGCAGCCTCGAACTCATGTGGCCGCGGTGCCGCCACCATCGACCAGGCCACCGCGTGTACGGGCGCTGTCCAGGCCGCGACATTCACGCTCCATAGGAAGGAGAAGGAGGAGGGGGTGTGCTTGAGGCTGTGAGTGCTGGAGGATGAGGCTGGACGGAGGCTGTGGCGCGGCGCTGCTACGCCTCTCTCGGCTTGCCGTTGCGTGCAGCCGCCACACAAGGAGTGGAAGAGGAAAAATGAAAACTAGGGTTCACGCAGGCTCAGTTCAGGTTTTTATACCATGGGGGGGCTATACACGGGCTCTTTTGGGTGTTGGGCTGGGCTTGAAGTTCAAAAAAGGCCGAAATTTTTGACCGGTTTGCGCTTTTACCGGGCCCAAGCGAAATGGCCGGATTTCGTCCTTTTTCCGTTTTTTTCGGACGAAATCCAAAACCCTGCCGATGGGTTGCCCCGTGGTCGTCAGGGCATCCGCTCTGGTCGCGTTGTCCCGGTCGGCGACGTAGCCCAGCGTGTCGAGGAGGACCCAGGTGGGAGGGCCGGAGGTGCTGGCTGGCACGCCGTGGAGGTTGCCCATCGCTGGTGGAATTCTCGGAGTCGGAGCCCGGCGATGCAGGGGATCGGATCTGGTAAAGTTTGGGACTCCCTCTAGCTAGTCCGCTTCAGTTAATAACAGGGTTTTGGATTTCGTTTTGCATTTTTTTTCGATCCCGGGCGAAACGGATGAATTTCGAAACTTCAGAAATTTTTCGGAAAAATCCGGACAAAAATGCAAAACCAAAATTTGAAAAGTAGAACGAAAAATGGCCAAAAATTATCAATATTTTTAAAATTATGCAGAGTGATAATATATTACAGGAACATACTTAACTGAAGGCAAATTTTATCAGAAGTAATGCATCCAAAAAGCAAAATATCACATGATTTAACTTAATATTACCAGTCCAGAATTGTGAATTTGAAAGGATGGATCAGCAGTGCAAATTTATAGTCCACAAGTCCAAAACAACAGTCTACAATAACAATCCATTGTTTGACAACAGTCAATAACTCAGGTATTACATACAGAATCATAGAACAGTCCAAGTTTTAACTACATCCAGGATTACAACAAATGATCAGCCATCCACAAAACAACTTTCAGGGTTATCATAAACCCCAAAAGCAACGCTTCCTTCTTCCATACTTGCAACCCAACAAGCTGCTCCGAAGTCTTTACAAATGTCAAAGCATGGTGTAGTAAATCAATATTACAAGCTGAAGTGAGTTAAAGGCAGAAGCAAAAATATTCATGCATATTGCTCATGGTTGTACCTCGAGAATGCTAGAATTAACAATTTAAGGTTCTAGTACATCACCTAAATTTTAATTTGTAACTGAACTTGTAATTCCTAGCAAAATATTTCATGCTAGAGCATTCCAAACCATGTACAATGAACTTACCTGTCAATAATAAAGGCAACATATTTCTTCGAACACAACACTAGAAGCATCAGATTTGTGGCACCAAAAAGATGCTCATAGAACCACTCCATCATTGTATTAGTGGCACCAAACATGGTCGTATCAATCGTCATTGAAAATGGATCAACCTCTTCTTCGGCACATATCTTCAAATGTGTGAAAACAAAAGCACACCCAGTAAGCAGCAGCTTGTCCATTAAAAATGCTAAGTAAGCAGCAGTTTTTTACTACAAAAATGCCAAGTAAGCATCAACATTTTCCACTTATTGTGTTAAGTAAACAGCAACTTTTCCCCTATATAATGCCTAGTAAAAAATCATTTTCCAGTAAAATTGCGAAGTAAAACAGCAGCTATTCCACTTAAAGTGAACAGTAACATTTTCTACTAAAAAAGCTAAGTAAAACAACAGCTTTTCCACTAAAAGTAAACAGAATCATTTTCGACTAAAATGCTAACTTAAGAACAGCTTTTCCATTAAGAAATGCCTAGTAAACAACAGTCCTTTTAACTTATAATGCTTAGTAAACAACCAAGTAATGGTCTTTCATAAACAACAACATCAATGGACAAAGGAAACATTGCCACAACAGAGAAGAGTATTTCATACTTCAAGTTGTGCGTGCGTGTAACTATAGCTCACACTAGTGGAAATGGGGGCCTCTGTCCGGGCCATTAGTCCCGACCGTGGCTCGGGCCGGGACTAAAGGTCCGGACATGTCGCCCCTAAAACGCCTCAGCCCACGGCAGCCTCCCGTTAGGACCATTTAGTCCCGGTTTGAGATACAAACCGGGACTAAAGGTCTATGAGCCTCTACTGGTTTAGTCCTGGTTTGTATCTCAAATCGGGACTATTGGACCATGTCTACATATATATGGCAGCCCCTCCCCCTCTTTTGTTTTCCTGGTGGGAGGTGGCATGGTTTGTGCTATTTTTTTTATTCATATGCACTAGAGGTGTTCGGTGAAATGCCTGTTAGAGCGATACCAGTTCTTTTCACACAAGACAAACATGATATGAGGTGCCCGAGCTACACTTAAGCTTTCTCCTTTTTATTTTCAAGTGTCATAAAATGTTAGCAACTATATTCTCGTTTAGACAACGCGGTACTAATTTTAGCATCGTGGTTGCGTTTGATATATTGTTCTATGATGCGGATGAGTCATCCATGGATGTACTATGGCTGATGCTCTGCCACTTACAGAGAAGTCGTGCGTTCTTGTCGCCTTGCGGACGAGGCAACCAAGCGGCATGATGCATTTATAATTTGTCCATGTGTTGGCTGTCGGAATGAGAAGGATAACTTCCTCAGGAGTCATTCAGAGCCACCTGCTTCGGTCCGGTTTTATGTCCGGCTATAATGTTTGGACCAAGCACGAAGAAAGAGAGGTTATGGTGAAAGACGGTGATGAAGAAGAGAATGATGATGATAACTACCGATCTATGTTACCTCAATACTCCGATACCGCAATGGAAGACAATGAAGAAGAAGGGGTGCAGAACATGCACCAGATGAGACAGCTGATGATCTTGGTTGGGTCATTTCTGATGCAAGACGAGGCTGCGACACAGAAAAGGAGAAGTTGCAGTTCGATCAGATGTTGGAGGACCACAACAAATTGTTGTATCCAACTTACAAATATGGCTAGAAGAACTTGGGTAGCACACTGGAATTGCTGAAGTGGAAGGCAGAGACCAGTGTGACTGACTCGTCATTTGGAAAGTTGCTGGTACTACTGAAGAACATGCTTCCAAGAAAGAACGACTTGCCCGCCAGCACGTATGAAGCAAAGAATCTTGTCTGACCTCTAGGATTAGACGTGCAGAAGATACATGCATGCCCTAATGACTACATCCTCTACCCCGGTGAGAAGTACGAGAATATGGATAAATGCCCGGTATGCAATGCATTGCGGTATGAGGTAAAAAATGATGACCCTGGTGATGTTGAGGGCGAGCCACCCAGGAAGAGGGTTCCTGCCAAGGCGATGTGGTATGCTCCTATAATATCACGGTTCAAACGTATGTTCAGAAACAAAGAGCATGCCAACTTGTTGCGATTGCACATGGAAGACTGTAAGAAAGAAGACAAGATGAGGCACCCCGCTGATGGTCGACAGTGGAGAAAAATCGAGAGAGAGTTTGAGGACTTTGCAGGTGACACAAGAAACTTATGGTTTATTCTAAGTACAGATGGCATGAATCCTTTTTGGGAGCAGAGCTGCAGTCACAGCACCTAGCCCATGACACAAAGGAAGGTATATTTTAGTTCACAAATGCATGCGGAAATTGGAGCATGTTACTTCCAATATTCATTATTCATGACAATATATCCACCATTAAATAAAAACACTTCTCTAAGCTGTGACATCACATCATCTATATAAATAAATAACAAATGATACCGAACTTGATTAAGAAAAGAAAAAAAGATAAATTTTACAACCAGCTTCATATTCTGCTGCTCAATCATCAATATAAATAAAAAATAAAATACACATCTGAATTTTCCTCTACGAAAGTGACAGACACATTGTATTCTGAAATAATAATATTATGCTTTTCTCAAATGTAATTTGACAGAAAGCTATACTTCGGCATGGTATGCATAGTCAACAACCCACCTAATTACTAAGATTGCACTTTGCCTTTTTTTCTAGAGATGGCTTCAAGTAGTATATTTCATATAGAGATCACACATGTGACAAACAAGATAGTTTGACGAAGTATAGGAGAACTAACCGGGAGTCAAAGATTGCGGGCGACGTTCGGATTATTTAAGCTAGGTTGGCCCATTATAGGAGGCGTCACCGGGCTATGATCTTGATTCTTGCCCCACTGAGGTCCACATTGTTGGATCCAGCCGATGGTTGTCCCTACATTATGGAGAGATTGTGAGAATTAGCCGGTGAGCATGTCACATATATGTGGAGATATGGACACTTAATACACATGACAACTTATCCGTGTGAAGGTCGAATCAGGAGGAGGTAGAGGAGGAAGAGTCGAGCCGCTTGGCTGAGAGGTCTACAATTCCATCATGCACATGTAAGATGATTTGGAAATAGGACTATTATTAGCGGATACGAGCAAGAACTTACCATTAAATGTGCATCGTAGGCTGCCATCCTCTCTTGCATCCTCTCTTTTACTTGCTATAGTCAATTCAGAATCATTATTTGAATTTTTTTGGGTATGTCTGCTAAAGGTATTTTTGCATTGTATTCCTCATTAACAATAGCTGGATATGAATAATGGTATCCAATGTCAGGCATGTTGAAAACCTGCGAAATAAATAAACAAATAATTCCATTAACAACAGATTTTTTTTAAACACAAGCGCATGTGATTTATTTCTTTCTCTGTTGATGTCTGTCTAACAATTACCGTGCTAATATGTAGACATGAAAAAAATAGAGCCATGCTATTACCATGTACTAACCCCCAACTACTCACCTACCAACATTTATTACCCTATAAAAAAGAGCACACTAACATTCCCCTCTATATACCACACGGCCGGAAAGATCTAGGGTATGCACTATTTGTCCATCTCCTCCTATAGATAAATCTGCACTTCTGAAGAGAACCCTACCTAGATCTTGTGGGCTTGCAAACAAGTAATCTGACATGTAGCCAGCTAATAAGGTATGTTCCCTTTTGTCAAGTGTTCTTTTCCTGTCAGAGTTGTACTACTTCTACTCGTTTCTTTTGCCTACCACAAGTGCATTAGATCTGCATTGGACTTTGTTGTTTTACAACATTCCCTAGGACATGTGATTGTAATTTCGTAAATTCATGTGTACCCTTTTAAATTTGTTATTATTTGTTCTTCCACTAAAACTCAAAATAGAATCTTTGTTGTTACTTTGGTGTATTAATAGATGTAGTTTTTAGATTTTTTTAAATGTCATGTACTATATTTTTTCTTTATCACATAAAATACATGCTTACATACTGTAAAATCCATTGTCTATTTTTTATCATACAAAACTGCATAAAGTAATATCTTTCTTGTATCTTTCTTGTCTATAAGAAGAGTACATATTTAACACAGTATATGTAAATTAGTTATGCGGGAAACATAGAGAAATTTCTTCGCTCAAACATATATATAGTAAGCCTCTAACTTAGTTTCTATGTATATATGTTAATGCCCCACCCCCCCCCCCCCCCGCCCCCTTTAAATAATTTTCTAGTTGACATTTTTTGTTTTTGTGTGCTACATGAAGTGTGAAGTTTGTGGGAACCCTTGTGTTGCTTGCATCAAGTACAAGGGAAAATGTATGTACCTTTGTGATCACATTGCGAAGCAAGTTCAACAACTACATGGTGTGCACTAATTCTCTCTAGCTTTCCATATGTTTTTGTATGACATGGAAGTTTATGCGCATTTCAATACACTAGTGGAAACAGGGCCATTTGTCCCGGGTCGTAAGGGCCAGTTGTCCCGGTTGTGCAACCGGGATGGGCTAGCCGGAACAAATGACCCTCCCCCATTGGTCCCGGTTGTGCCAGGACCCGGGATGGTAAGGATGGACCACGTGGCGAACCTGGGCCAGGGACGGCCAGGGAGTTCGTCCCGGTTCGTTTTAGGAATCGGGATGGATACCTTTTTAAAAAATATATATATTCCGCCAATTTTCCCCTGCCGGACAGGTTTTTTTTTCGTTTTTTTTTGGCTCCTGTCTCGCAATCCCCAACCGGCCTCCCCTTCCCCAACCGCGTCGAGGCCCACGTCTTTAATTAAGCCCACTGGCCACATTTTTGGTCAGAAGGGCCCACTGGCCCGCGTCTTTTATTATATTCGGTCAACGGTTCGGGGGGTCAAAACGGGCCACTGGCCAGCGGCCTAGTGGCTGGCTCGCGCGGTCCCTTAAATTAAGACCACATGGACGGTCAAAGGGCCCACTGCCGCCTCGTCTTCCCGCCCCCTCCACTTCCCCACGCGCGCGTGGCCAGCTGCAACCGCCGCCACGCCTCGGCTCCCGCCCCGCATTCATGGCCTCCTGCAACCGCCGCCACGTTTCGGCCGCCAGTTGGCATGCCAGCCCCCCCG
Source organism: Alopecurus myosuroides (assembly GCA_028641055.1). Classification (NCBI taxonomy): domain Eukaryota; kingdom Viridiplantae; phylum Streptophyta; class Magnoliopsida; order Poales; family Poaceae; genus Alopecurus; species Alopecurus myosuroides. Next base: position 24,785,692 of record CM054057.1, on the reverse strand, counting down.
GGTCCTTTTTAAAGGGCCCCCGCCGCCCGTACAACCCATCCACCCCGGCCGCGTCCCAGCCAAAGGAACCCTAGCCGCCATGTCGTCCCGCTGGTTCAAGCGTCCCCGGAACGACCACGAAGCCGGCTCCTCGAGCGGCGCCCCCCGCCGGCGGAGGCCTTCGGCTTCGGCCCTAGAGGTGTCCGCATTGGCGGGGCGCCGCGCGTCCCCGCGCCACCTCCGGCGGCCCGCCCGCCGCCCCGCGCCGCGCCCAAGGGCAAACGCTTCCGCCGGTACGTGCGGAAGGAGGAGGCCGAGTGGCATTGGGACCACGCCACGCCGGTCTTTTGGCCGGACGTCCACCTCCCGGACGGGTGGCATTTCAACCCCCAGCGCATCCCGGTGCCGCCGGCCCCGACCAACGAGGCCGCGCGCGAGGAGATCGACCGCCGGCGCGCGCTCCTGCCGGCCCACCTCCTCAAGGACCGCGCGTACGCGCGCAGCTCCCCCTACTGGGCCGTCTGGTTCCAGCAGGAGCACGACCAGCGCCGGCGCTCCTTCATCCCCATCGCCCAGGAGGAGGTGAGCGTGGCGGACTACCCCGCGCCACCGCCCGGCCGGGAGCCGGAGCTGTGGCTCCTCGAGGACATCGGCGAGGACTTCTCCGAGGAGGAGGACCCCGAGCTCCGGGTCAGCTTGGAGGAGGCCTACGAGGCCTTCCGCCGCACCCTCATCGAGGATGAGGTCAAGCGATGGGAGCAGGTCCTGGCCGCCGCCGCCGCCGACGCCAACGCCATGCCGCCGCCCCCGCCCCCTTCGGCGCCTGCCCCTTGGTGGCAGGTGATGAACGCCGAGCTGGAGGCGTCCGAGGACCAGCCGCTGCCGCAGCCGCTCCCCCCGGCCTGGAGTACGGCATGTCCTGGGCCTGGACTGGCGGCGTATGGTCGCCGGAGGAGCTGCCCCCGCCGCCGCCGGCGGAACCAGCGCCGGCGGGATCTTCCTACCCCCGCCGCCGGCAGGGCTTCGCCAAGGCATGCCCGCTGTCCCTGGGTGGTCGCTCGGCCTGGAGAGAGGGCCGAGATATTTATACAACTGGGCCTTCAGTCCCGGCCCGTGCCACCAACCGGGACTAGAGGCACCCCCTTTGGTCCTGGTTGGTACCACGGGCCGGGACCAAAACTTTTTTTGAAACTTGGTGGCACCCTGCGCGCCAAAAAACTTTAGCGCCAAAATTTGAAAATTGTTTAAGTTTGCACTTTAACAACTTCTACATACTTCCGAATTTGACAAAAATTTCAACATGAAAAATGCTAGAATTTGCATAACTAATTAAAATTCATTTTTCGTTTAACTAAATAATTATTTTAACTATTGAAACTATTAATTATTATACCATTTGCATATAATTTTAATATTAATATCGACAAATCGAGTTGTACCTTTTTAACACGGAGAATTTGGGATCTTCCTCAAGCAACACAATGAATAATTAAAATACTTACTCAACTCAAGGTGACATCTTCTTTTAGGGCTAACGTTGCTTGGGTAACTTAAATATTTATGTAAATTAGAAGTTTATTCGAGTGTTTGACAGCTATGACAGCCTGGCTTCATTATTATCTCCACCGGCGCACCCACCAAACTGTTTCTCTCTCCTCAGTCTCCCCCATTGAGATGTGGGCTGCGCATAGGGCTGCTGTAACCGGCCCTGTGTCATTAATGCATGCATGTATCTTCTGCACATCTAATCCTAGAGGGCAGAGAGCTTTCTTTGCTTCGTACGTACTCTCAGGCAATTCGTTATCCTTTGGAAGTTTTGGCTTCATTAGTTGAAGTAAACTCTCAAATGCCTTGTCAGTCACACTGTTCTGTGCCTTCCATTTTAGCAACTCCAGTGTGGTACCGAGCTTTGTGCTACCATCTTCGCAATTTGGGTACAACAATTATTGTGATCCTGTAACATGTTGTCCAGCTTCAACCTCTCCAATTTATTTTCACAGTCTTCCCTTGCATCAGCAATAACTCGGCCAAGATCATCATCGGGCTCTTCTGATGCTTGTTCTTGATCACCTCCTTCTTCTGTATTCTCTTCCATTGCAGTATCGTCGTATTCAGGGAACAAAGGATCTTCTTCTTCTTCATCATCGTCTTCCATCACAAACCCTCTTTCTCCATGCTTGGTCCAGCAATTATAGCTGGGCATGAAACCTCTCCGAAGTAGATGGCCGTGAAGGATTCTTTCGGAAGAATGTTCTCTGACGTTCCGACAATCAACACATGGGCAACACATGAAGCCATTATCTTTGTTCGCCTGAGCTACAGCAAGAAATGCATTCAGGCCTGCCATATACTCGGAAGTGCGTCGGTCACCGTACATCCATCGCTGTCGTGCATCCATCTGCATCCTATAATAAAGTTTATCAAAATACATTACAATAACATATTAATACAGAGATGACCACAGTACATCGACAAATACTACTTTTTTATGTATCAGTTACAGATGAAAAAGATAATTTGTTAACCTCGGTCGAAGATACCATTTTCAGTGAGTTTATGTGCGGCTTGAGAATTTCGTCGAACACCTCGTGTGCGTAGTAAAATAAAACACACTAACACCACACTCTCTCACACCTCCAAGCAAAAAAAAAGATGGAAGGAGGGGGGGGCTGGGGCAGTATATATAGGGGAAGGGGGCATTGGTCCCGGTTCGTGGACTGAACCGGGACAATAGTTCATGCGCGTTCCACGTGGCCTGTGGCTAGGCATTGGTCCCGGTCCGTGGCAAGAGCCGGGACCGATATGCCCCCCACGAACCGGGACCAATGCCCCCAGGCGATTCCTGTTGCCCCGGGCGCACGAACCGGGACCAATGCATGGCATATGTCCCGGATTTGGTTGCAACCGGGATAGCTGCCCCCTGGCCCCCTGGACGAGAGGGGTTGTTTCCACTAGTGATATTTTCTAACTTACTTATTTCAACCAATATATTGTAGATTGTGCCTTGTTTCATTAGGGAAAAGGTCAACAAATCAATGGACGGTACTATGCCTGTTAAGACTGAAGATGGAGGAATTTACTTCTTTAATCTGGACAAGAGAACATACAAGACATGCATTTCTGGTTTTGATTACAAGGATTTTCTCAAAGAATATGACATGCAACTTTACGATAAAGTTACAGTCCAGTTCGACTACTCCAGAAAATATATGACCACGGAACCAAAACACAGTGATGGTAGCCCAAAAGAAAATTTAAAAGGTACATAAGAATTATTTTTTCTGTAGTAATTTGCTTCATTTTTAGGACTAACTTTGTGCTTTTTTGTTTTTTATGTGCACATAAGTGTTTGACTTCGAATATAGCGCCACTGTTGTTGTTTTCCCAAAAGGTGCGAAAACAAAATAAAGCTCAAATGTTAACTATCAACAATATCACCCTTGAAAATGGTCAAGTGAATATCATGCAGGTGAAATTTAGGCCAAAGAAAAAAAAGTAAAGGAAATCGAGAATTAAATCCATGTTCTGTTTTGAAGACATGTTTATTCCTTGAGTTGTTGTTATGTACAACTAGCTGTATTCCATGTCTAGGTGGAGCTTGAAGATTCTGGTTCAATTTCCTTATATCATTATCTACATATTCAGGTAAATATTACAGAAGACTCAATCAAATCCTTTATAATATTCTTATATTTTATATGCATTTGTTCCCAATTTTAGGACAACTAACGTAAATGCTGATCGGGAAACTAACATGGTAGGCATACTGGGTACCATAAGATTGCTTCAGTAATTGTTCATATTGGCACCTCTGATCTGTAAAAGATGGTGTATGCACTAGTACAGATAGCCTCATCTGTGGCGCACCAAAAACCCTTTCCGTGGCGCACCATTTGGCCACAGAGGTGCACCACAGAACACACGTCATTAAAATATTTACTGTGGCACACCATACACATGCGCCACAGAAATAGTTGTTTCTGTGGCGCACCACTGCCCTGCGCCACAGAAATAGTTGATTCTGTGGCGCACCACTGCCCTGCGCCACAGAAATAGTCGATTCTGTGGCGCATCCCCTCCTGGTGCGCCACAGAAATAGATGCGCCACAGAATTGTCCACAGGTGCGCCACAAAAACATCTACAGTATTTCGAAATTTAATTTTTTTCTGATATAAATACCAGGTATATTACAGTATTTATACAGTTTGAATACAGACAGTGATATTTGACAAATATATAAACATATAAGTTATATTTGACAAAGATATAAGTCACACATTACTCTATGATAACATAATGTACAATAGTGATACATAGTGCAAAAGTATCGAATTTTGTTCAAATCAAGTGATAGTCAAACATCATCGAACATGCCACCACATAGTTCATCGAACATGCCACCACATAGTTACTCGATAAGGCCTAAGCTAAGATGAAATAGACTACAAGCACGGCGACGATGGTGAGCAAGAACGGTAGCTTGATGGAGGTCTTCATCTTGTTCTTCTGTTTCGACTGGTGGTCCCTCCACTTCGCAACCGCCTCGTGTCTAGTCTCGTATCCTTTATAGCAGTTGTCGTTGAACTTGTCCACCTGTGCTTTACAGTCCTTCCACTCGTCATAGACTCCTGGAACGCGACCCTCGAACACCATGTAGTACGTCATCTATATAGATAGACACAAAGCATATTAATAAGTAATGCAAAAAAAGTTTAAGGCATATATGTTCACCAAAAACAACTAAGGAAACAAAAATAAACATCAAAGATATACAACATAAAGCTAGGCCTAAGTTTAGAGCTAACTAATAGTAGCTAGCTAGGCCTAATTAAGTTTAGAGCTAACTAATAGTAGCTAGCTAGGCCTAAGTTTAGAGCTAACTAATAGTAGCTAGCTAGGCCTAAGTTTAGAGCTAACTAATAGTAGCTAGGCTTATATAAGTTAAGCAAATTGTGTTAAACAAACTAATAGTAGCTAGCTAGGCACACCTCGATCAACGATACCTCTTCTGGAGAGGCGCCGGAAACGGCTTATATAAGTCTTTCGTCATCCACGTCCTACGATCAGCCTGCCGCTCTAGGCGTTCCTGGATATCCCTCTGGCATAATCCTATGGGTTGGTTCAAGGACCCTCCCTTTTTGTTGACATCTTCAATGATTATCTCCGACAACTTGACTTTGATGCGATGAAAATCTTGCATAAGATCTTCCTGTGAGATTTCCCCCGCCATTTTGTTGGACCAGTCTCGGAGTTTAGAAGGATGATTCATATTATTTGCATCGCGGACAATCCCTTTGAGGTGATGGAGGGCATAGAAGGCCTCCTTCGTGCTCCAAGCCGGCTGCTTGATGCATGGGAACTCGGTCACGTGCTTGAACCCGTATTTGCCAGTAGCTGGCCCGATACATTCTTGTTTCTTTTCGAATGTGCCTCCATTTTGGGCGTAGCCATTGATAGCCTCATCGAGAACACCCCTTATTCTGGTGCAGTCTTTCCTCTTCGTCTTATTCGACGAGTCGAAGTACTGGGCAAGTGACCACTTTGGGCAAAGCACGATGAGTGTGCAGTATGTGTCCCTGCTCAACACATGCAATTGAATCCAGGATAAGCAATGGATGAAATCTAGAAAAAAACATTAGCTACGACGGTCGCGAGACTTACTCGGGAAAGACATGCAAAAGAATGTCCCTCTTGTTCTCACTGTTTCTCAACATGAAGCTCTCGAGGTACTTCACTGCCTTGGTCCGTGTACTTGATCCTTCCTCCATCTGGCTATCACGCATGTAGTAGGGATCCGCTACCATAACGTACGGGGGTAATTCTCGCTGGATTTGCAGCTGAGCATTGAGCGCGTATAGGCGGACCAAGTTATAGTCCAGCCGTCTCGAGTGAAACAGATTGAAGATATCCTCGTACGCTATGAAGAACAGTCCCGCGGGGTCTTCATGGACGAAGTCCGGGCCCTCTGGCACCTTGACCACGAATGCCGGGTAATTTGGAGACTCTTCTTGAAGAAGGAGGCCCTCTAGCATCACGATAATGTTCTGCAATGTGAGCATTGGTCCAGTTGCCCCGTGTATCTCGTCCAGACCCAGTATCGGTTTCCCAGCTTCATGCAAGCGGGTCAAGCCATCCTTACAGGGTTGTACCAAGGCGTCGGCCAAGATCTTAGTAGGTTGGCCCTTTTTAGCAGGTCTCTTCCTAATCTTCTTGCTGGCGGTGGCCTGATCTGCTGCGGGAGCTGGGGGTGCGGGAGCTGGGGGTGCTCGGGGCGACCCTACGACTGTGTTATGCAGTGTGCCAGGGCTAAATACTATACCCTGCTGGAAGGTCAGGCGCTGCGTGACTTCAATACGCCTAGGTTGATCGTCGTGACTGCGGAAGACTTCATCGTCACGATCCATATTAGGCATGTACCTATCTTGGCTGTAGCCCGTGTTGAGGTAGGCATCGATGTCGACATTGTCATCATAATGATAGTCATCGACACCGGCTCCAGCAAGCGGGATGTCCACGTCCTTTGGTGGTGACGGTGGCTGTGATGCCGGCGGTTGAGGCACAACTGCATTTGATGATCTTTTGGCCGTTCGTTGCGGCATATTTCCCAACAACACTTGGTGCCTTGTGGTGGTGGCAACAACCGCCGGTTCCTTCTGGGTGGTGGTGCCGACGACTACCGTTTCCTTCTGAGGGGCGACGGCCTTGGGTGCTGTCTAGAGGGCTCTTTGCTTCGTGAGCCGGACGATCTTATTTAGTGGGGCCATAGGGGATGTGGCGCCGGTGTTGCGCTTGATCACAAGACCCCCCCCCCCCCCCAAGACGAATCTGGCTCTTCGGCCATTTCATCACCCAAGTCGTGCAGTCTCCAAGTACCAAGTTGTCCTCCTCGTCGCAGCCTGGAGGTTGAAAGGGGGGAGGACGTCGCGATACTCCGGCACTACATTGGCCAACTTCACCTTCATCTCGTTCTCGTCCATTTGGGAGTGGTGCATAGTGCGTTTCCTCGGTTGTATAATAGTGCCGGTAGCAACATCCACCAATGCTCCGCCGGGCACCACGCGATGCAGGAGTACGCAAGGTTCGTCCTGTTGGGCAACATATCAGGCAACATGAGATGGCAGTGATCTTTTGAAGGCGTAGGTAGATCACGACTAACTAATTAGTTACCTTGGTGATGGCGTCGAGCTCGGCGGGTGTCGAGACAAGGGCGACGGTGCCGGCGGCCGGCCCATCATTCTTCGGCCTTGCGGCGGAAGGGGGCGCCGATGCGACCAGAAGGAGCGGCGCCGGCGTCTGGGGGGTCACCTGTTGCGGCGGCACTTGCTGGTTCATGCTTGAGTTGCTGCCGACGAAGGTGGGCAGATGGATCGGTCCAATTTGACCCCCCGCATTCCAAGAAGCTATCCCCTCCATCATCCCAGCGGGGATGACTTCCTTGAGCCTCTCATCCACTAATCTATTGAGCGTGTCGGGGTCCACCTCTCTGCTCTCAAGTTTCTTCTCTAGAGCCACCATCTTCTTCTTCAGCTACTCAACCTCCTCATCATCCTTAGTCGATGTCGTCTTCCTCTTCTTTCTCGACGACTTGGCATCTGATGCGTAGTACTCGACTACCTTCATGTTTAGCCCAAAGCTGGAGATACGGCCAGCTGACGTCGGCGGGGCATCCAACGGCCTTTTCTTGTATGCGTTCGTCGCCCTGTTGAAAGGCGTGTCCCACCGACCCGTCGACCCTTCGGACGAGTGGTCAGATTTCCGCAACTCCCTCTCCTTCGGACACAAGGAAATTAAGGTGAGCCCATTTGGCTTCATTATCTAATTATTAGATCAATGCAATATACATGTACTTGAGATATATGTGTCCTTACCAAATATTTCTCGAATTCCTTCACGTCCTCACGAATTCCCCCGTCTTCCAGTCTAAGAAGTACCGGGACCGGACAAAGTTCCTAACTTGTATATCCGTAATTTTGTGCCAGGGGTTATCTTTTCCGAGACGTTCCATCTCGCGGTCCTCCTTCTCCCAAACGGACTGTTTTTCTCGGTAACCACCGCTTCCGCAATCTTGGACCCCTATGTTTTGGTCCTCCATATCCTGCCCCCATTTTGTCCATTTTTTACACTCCTCGGTGTTCATGTACGCCTTCAGTATGTCGAAATCATCTTTCACGAGCGTCGGGTCTTTGCGACTGATCTCCTCCCAGCTTTTACCATTCGCAATCTTCTTCTTCACCCGGGATTTCCAGCTGCTCAACGCGGTGCTCATCTTCGTGATGGCTAGAGAGTCCACCCTTTTGTTGAACGGCTCCGGGAACGTGTATCGCTGGTGAAGCTTCTTCAGGAGGATTTCGACCAAAGCCGCGTTGTCTTTGCTTCTAAGGTCCGTCGTGTTGATCGACATGCTTTCCCGCACGATGCACCCTAGCTGCATGCCGTACCCTGAGGCAACCGCTCGAGGCGTCAATGGTAGGCCACTTGGCGAGACCTCGGTGATTGTATCAGTGACGTTCGCGAGCACTTGCGGCGTACGATCCTTCCTTGGCGCCCGAGGCTTCTTATTCTTCTCATCGGTCGTCGGGGCGGCGTCGCCGCTACCACCAGCCGCCGTGCGGTCAGTACCGCCACCATCGGTGCTGTCACCAACCTCTTCGTCCAAGTACCCCCAATCAACATTAGCGCTGTCCTCCCGGACCTCTTCCTCAATGCCGGTTGCAGCGTGGGCATCCCAGCCCTCTTCCTCGGCACCAGCTTCGGGCACGGACCCGTGCTTGGAAGTGCCAGACATGTTTCTGTAATAACATTCAAATTTGAGTTTTTGAGTTGGATTTCAAATTATTCAATATAAACTACTTCGTTATCATTCATGTATGAGGTATGATTCCTAATCCCTATAACTGGATGTATTTTTGGTCACACTGTCTTATTTGGTGCATTTTTGGTCACACTGTCTTAGTTGAGGTGAGCTGTTTGCTTTTCAGAAAAATGGACCAACTTACTTGAGGTGAGCTGCACCGTAGAATAATTTTACTGGTTGAGATACTTGTATACTTATATACTTATATTAAACAGGAACACTAGCACTATAGCAACAGTTGGTCAGCTATTTCATAATTACTGAAACAAAACACGGAAACTTTGGTATTTGTAAATTTTTAGGTACCTCTATCATGTGGACACTGCGATCCATTATCCATGTTGATGTTTTGGAGGATCCTCTGACTTAAGTATTTGTGCATCTTAATTCCAAGCAGAATATTCTCTGGTTCATTTTGAATGTCAGTGTAGCCTCTTATTTGCAATCATGGTTCCTAAAATATTTATCCATTTCGCATGTGGCTATAATATCGATTTTTTCTTGTGCAGGTCTGACCGGAAGCACTCTGTTGTGTGTAGTATTACATATTACTTTTTTTGAAGTTGGGGCTTGTATTACAAATCACAAATGTCAGTGGCGTTACAATATCTGTTTTACAAATGTCAGTGGCGTTACAAGTTGGGGCTTGTATTACAAATGGTTCCTAAATCACGTTACAAAGGTCTGACCGGAGCACACAGGGTCAGGCAGCCACTAGTGAGTAGTTACCGGTGACCGGCGTATCCGTGCAGAGAGTGAAGTGAAGTGGCTCTCTCGCTGCCACTAACTGCCGCCGGGGAGCCGATAGTGATATATAGGTGCCAAAGTGGTACGTAGTAGTAAGCGTCACTCCTACTAGTAGTAGCAGGTGTGGCAGTGGCAGCAGCAGTAGTAGGTGTCAAGCAGTAGATATACCGGATAGGGAAGGGACAGCAACAGGTTCAGCCAGTAGCAGTGGCTGCTGTGAAGAGGAGTGGAGTGTGTGTGTGTGTGTGTGTGAGCTAGCTAGCAGCATGAAGCCTGTGGATCCAAGGAAAGCTAGGACCTTTCCAGGAGAGGTTGAGATCGAGTGAGGCCTGTGAGTGAGTGGTACACCGTGCTAGGTGTGACACCAGAGCGTTTCCTGAGCACGACGCTGCAACCGATCCCCTACGCTCACTCTCGAGCAACTTGTAGGGCCAGCTAAAAATAAGACCAAGCACACAGAAAAACAAGACCATAATACTGATGGAAGCTGAGTGATCAAGAAAATAATCTAATTGTGAGGCCTGAAACAAACATGACCAACGGCCATATAGAAATACCTACAAACCAGATGTTCATTACAAGTCACGGTTGACTGTAATTTAAAAATGCCAGGTTCTACAATTGTTCCTACAGATTAGAAAATTTACAGCAGTCACAGTTTCATGCCAATGCCAAGCTGGGAGCAAAAGTATTACCGGTAAATCATCGGTCATCCATACCTATGAACATATAGTCTAAAGGTCCAAGCCATGGCTACAATTCAGGACAATGACAGTCAAACACGGGTTCACTACAATTTTTACAAGCGACAAACACAGGAGGCACAAATTGATAGCAATATGAACACCAATTCACCACAATCTTCTCCTCGCCAGTTAATCCCTCGAGAGTACACCACAGAAATACTTAAGTGATATAGCCATAGTTAGCGCCTTTACCTTGATTTGGAGCTTCCCGACTCGCGCTTGTTCAACGGTGAGAGCAGAAGGAACAGGCTGGAGTGCAGGGTCTAACCCAGTAGCTCTAGTTTATAGTGGACCTGCATTGCACAAAGAAAATTGAGAGGTTTCTCATAACTTAAAGTGGATAATTAAAAAAGTACATTCATGCATCAGGTAGCTACATAGGATGCCCAGGTGAAAGAAAAACAAAATAGATGAAATGCTCCTAGCTCCACGACAACAATATATGTCAAGCTGAAGCCATTCATACTACGGACCAAGAACACTTGATTTATCACAAACCATTCAGCAAAATATTACACAATATTACAAAATGCTATATGGATATCCTTTTATGGGCCACGTTTACTACCTGTGGGTCGCATCATAAAAAAATGAGAAAGTGCACGCTCACATACTGGTTACATATGCATGCAAAGCACCATCGACATACTAGTGAACTAATAAGCTAAAGATAACTAGTTACTCAGGGGTCGCGTGCTGAGCAGTGGAAGAGACAGAGCCTGCAAACCAACATGCCCAGCAGCTCGAAATAGGTGACAAATAGCCAAATAGGTCCCTAAAAAATAGACATACAAGTGGAAAGAAGGAGGAGTAAAATGGATAGCAAAGAGCACAAGTATGGATTTCCTCAACTGAGCTAGTGCTATTAGCCACTAATGCTAGCAGATGTAACAACACGGTGAATAGTTTAGGTGATTTTGCAAGTGGATCATCAGGTCAAACTAGAGAAGAAGTAGGCTACATGCAACTAGAACCAACTGGACTGAAAAAATCAAGCAGACTATGTATGTTCAACATGAGGTTCAGATAGAACAGGTTTCATTTCACATAACAAGATTCCGATGAGTTACATTATTGGGGAAGTATGGCTTTCTACAAGGGTCCAGTTTTTCCATGTCAAACAACAAAACTAACTGAAGCGGTGTGTGTTTTTTCATATATATGTGCACCTAAAACAGACCTTAATACTGAAACTTAATAAGTTGAACTAAAATTTATAAGTTGTACACTCTGTTAGCTAATTTTCCTATGAAACTATTATTGAAACACAAATTCAGTACACACACAAAATCATTTTCCTATGAAACTACTAAGTATAAAATTCATAGAAAATTTGGGCATGACCTTTGCTAATTTTCCTAAGTCTAGGAGTCCCAGAAATTCGCTCGGAAGGAAATGAATCAACTTCCCCGCGAAACATTGGCATCTCAAAAAGAAAAACCTGCACAAAAATCCCACTGAAGGCTTAAAGCTCTTACAGTTGTTGCTATGAACACCAGAACATAGCTGTTGGTATCACGAATTATCTGACAGTATCTGTAACTGAACCTGCTTTGCACCCCTCCTTCGCCTAACCAAATTGTGCAGTGCAGCCTCCAATACAAAAAACACATCCCTTAATCTCATTCTCTCCCCAGTCCTCACTATGCATAACTTAACTACAACAGATTACTGCATACATACTTAGTCCATTACTGAATGGTTATTACGTCATTACCATACGCTAACATCAGGAACAGATATCCGTTCCAGGTTGAATCTCAACACACCATATTCACACATGACAAACCACAAGATGAAATCATGAGCTGATCCAGTAAAGGCAGGCATTCATATAGCAACAATCGAAAAGTAGTTTTTGTGTGGAATTCAATCATAAACAGAAACATCATGAGTTAAAAAATACACTTGTTGCAAGATGTAAATATTAACCACCCAATCAACACCCACCACTCTATCTACCCTAACCTGATCCAGTGTCAAGTCCTGAACAATCGATCTGAATTTCGCAAAAAGAAACAAGAAAGCAGAGGCTAAACACCAACAACGAGCGCACCGCCAAAATCAAAAACTTTGAATATCAGGGCTACAGGGCGGGGCGAGCAGCGAACTGACCTGGCGCTGGGCGCGGGGCGAGGCACCTCGGTGGGGCGAACGGCGATGGCGACGGCTCCCTGCTCCTTCAAAGGCAGCACGGACTCGAGGATGGCGACGGCTCCCTGCTCCCTGCTCGTGCACCTTGGTGGACGGCGGCGCGTGCACGGACTGGAGGACGGCGGCGCGTGAACGTCGGCCAACACCTGATCCTCCAAAGGCAGCACGACGGCGAGCGCGAGGGAGAATCGAAGAAGAGGGCTAGCTAGGGTTCATCGTCGCGCGAGGGAGAGAAGGAGGCGGGGATCAAATTTTCACTAAGTGTGGACGATAAGCGCGGGGGTCCACATGTCATCTGCTGAGAGGCATATTCTGTGGCGCACCCCGACCCCGTGCGCCACAGAATTGTTAGAATTCTATGGCGCACCTTCTAAGGCATGCGCCACAGAATGTCTTGGGCGTTTTCTGTGGCCATGTGCGCGGGGCCACATGTCATTTGCTCGAACGGAATTCTATGGCGCATCGCTTACAACATGCGCCACAGAATTGCGTGGATAGATAAATAAAAAAAACCAAACGCTGCTCAGTGACAAATCTGTATTAGTAGCCCATTGGTATAGCTGTGAAGTAAATAACCTAGTGCCATGTATCCGAATCCTGGGATTGCCCATCATTTTTTAATATTTTATTTAATTATAATTAAAGAATGAAAACATTAAATTACAATTAATTAAAAAAAGAAGTGCTTGTCTCACATACACATGCACATATATATAGAAAGAAGTGCTTGTCTCACATACACATACACACATGCACATATATACACACAAAAGTCTTCTTAATTTGTCTCGATCGGTTCCGGTCTAGCTTAATTAGCGTCTCTTGCCATTTTTGTTGGCGACTGAATACTTTATGCCAGCCACCTTGAGATTTCTTCGCGTGAACGGACAACCGTGGGTAGGTAGGGATGTCTTCCTTCTTACTTTACTAGTAGTAGGCATGTCGAAGTGCTTGTCGAACTCCTCCTCGATCTTCGGATCACCGTTCTTGTCCAAATCTTGCTCATTGGCGTCTCCTTCCATTCCGATGATGCTCCTCTTGCCCCTCCTCACGACAACACGGCTAGGCCTTGACGGGTCGGTGATGAAGAAGCATTGGTCAACTTGGCTAGCGAGTACCCATGGCTCATTTTTCGCGGATGCGTTCTTCGATTTGGCATCGGGTATAACCATTGTGGTGAAATACCATCCTTCTTTCTTGACATTCTTGGCCCATCTCACACGGAACATTGGCACCACCGTACCTCCGCAGTAGTTGAGCTCCCATATCTCCTCGATCTTTCCGAAGTATCTTTCTTCCACATTAGTCTCGGCATCGCCATATGATAGCATAGTTACTCCTGAGTTTTGATTTTCGCTACTCATGTCCTTGTCCTCGGTGGAGAATCTGTAACCGGAGATGTCGTACCCCTGATAGGTCCTTACGTTCTGCCCGGGGCCCTGTGATAAGATGTATATGAGTTTTTCATCTTCCGTAGAAGGCATTTTTCTCCGTGCTTTAATCAGTTGACTTTGCTTGAACCAACGCGTGAAGCTGGAGTTGTGCTCTTTGGTTACGTCTCCCATCTTCTTGGGCCCGCCCATTTCAACATAATTCTGATTGATTAAGCTTTTGTGCTCTTCCACGAAAGACTCGATCAATTTTAAGTGTTGTAGCGCGACCCGGTGAGCCCTTTCAAAGTCGCCGCGTCGTTTTTGAATGCCGACATGGACGTCGCGGCAGCCCTCGCGGTGACCGACTCCGTTGAGCCTGCCAAGGTGCGTCCTGGTGGACAAACCGACATCCTGGTCGTCTTCGGTGCTTAGGTAATTGTCGCAGAAAGAGATGCACTCATTGGTTAGAAATCCTTTGGCCATGCTTGCGTCTGGACGGGCCCTATTGCGAACGTATCCTTTCAGGACACCATTCTGCCTTTCCATCGGCATCATGTAGTGCAGGAACGTCGGGCCGAGATGCCTGATGTCATCAACGACATGGAGAAGGAGATGTACACATATATCACAGAATGCCGGCGGGAAGTAAATCTCGAGCTCGCATAGTATCACCACGATCTCATCCTGTAGCATCTTGAGCTGCCTCACGCCGATCGATTTCTGGGTGATAACGTCGAAAAAGTTGCAAAGGCCAAACAACGTATCACAGACATGCTCGTCCATTATCCCTCGGATCGCAACGGGAAGTATCTGCGTCATGAGCACATGACAATCGTGAGACTTCATCCCGGTGAACCTCTTCTTCGCTAAGTCCAGATATATGCTTATACTCCCTGAGTATCCGTGAGGAACTTTGACTTCTAGGAGGCACCTGAAAAACTGCTCAACCTCCGGCGGACTCAATGTGAAGCAGGCAGCGGGAAGCACCACGGTGTTCTTCTTAGCCCTTTTGCGGGGAGGACGTTGAGTCCCTTCCGTCTTATCCTCATCGTCATCATCATCACTATCGGCGGGGACCTGTAGATTTTTCCTAATGCCATAATGTTTTAGATCGTATCTTGCTTTCGGCCCATCCTTGGACTTTTCCGAATTGCAAATAGTGCCAAGCAGACTCTCTGTAACGTTCTTCGTAATGTGCATCACATCAAGGCTATGAGGCGTGTGGAGGACCGGCCAGTACTCCAAGTCGTGGAAAACATACCTCGCTTTCCATACACTCAGCAGCGGCTCTGGCCTTGGTCGCTTCTTTCCCGGCGAAGAGCACTCGTCCCAATTTTTCAGAAGCTCGTCGATTTCTTCGCCGCTCCTCGTGCGCGGGGCTCCATCGGGCTCGTCTTTACCATTGAACAACTCGCCGCGTTTTCTCCACGGGTGATCCAGGCGAAGTCACCTTCGAGCCCCTGGGTACACAGTTTTCGAAGACCCAGGATCCCTTGGTAGCTGGAGATGCGGGGTCCCTTCCATGCACTTCACGCAGCCGCAGAATCCGTGGCCGACCTGGGCAGATACATACGCGTAACCAGGATAGTCTGTGACCGTCGTGAGCAACGCGGCTCTCATATGGAAATAATCTCTAGTGTACGCGTCCCACGTACGGGGTGGCGTCTTCCACAACGTGTCTAACTCGTCTTTCAGCAGCCCGAGATACAAATGCATGTCGACACCTAGTTGTTTTGGCCCCTGGATGAGAATACTCAAGTGTATGTACTTTTGCTTGGTGCACAGCCACGGGGGTAGGTTGTAAGGCCATACAAACACGGGACAGCTGCTATGTGTGCTACTCTGGTTGCCGAACGGATTGAGTCCATCGGTGCTCATACCTAGCCTGACGTTCCTCGCGTCGCCCCCAAAACTCGGGAAAGCTATGTCCAATGCTTCCCACTAGGCAGCGTCTGCAGGATGTGTCATGATATAGCCCTTCTCCGGATCTTCTTCCGGCTTCTCCCTTTTCGCGTGCCATTGCATGAGCTTTGCTTCCTTAGGGTCCACGTAGTACCGTTGAAGACGGGGAGTGATAGGAAAGTACCATACCACTTTTCGAGGAATTTTCTTGTTGTTGGTTCCACACTTGTATCGTCCGTGGCCGCACTTCGGACATGTGGTTATGTCCTTGTACTCCCCTCGATAAATTACACAATCATTGATGCAGGCGTGAATTTTTTCGTGAGGTAGGTCAAGAGGGCACACGACTTTCTTAGCCTCGTTGATACTGCTTGGCAATGTGTTCCCCTCGGGAAGGCGATCGTGCCAGAATTTCAAGTTCTTGCTGAAGCTCGAGTCGGTCCATTTGTTTTGCGTCTTCATCTTCAGAGCAGCAAGCGTTACATGCAACCGCGTATCCTCGGGGCGGCACCCAGGAAACAACGGAGTCACCCCGTCTATCTCCATTTGCGCCAGCTTGGCTTTCTCCCTAGCTACAACTATGTCTATGCTCGTCTCCTTAAGCAGCAAATCCTGAACATGAGAGTCCCGCAAGGCCGAAATTAGCAGGGTCTCCGTGTTCACGCCTTCATCGTCATGTCGATCTTGTCCGCCGACATATCCTTCTTCATGATGACCTTCTTCGCCGTCATTTCCTTCGTCACCTCGCTCGCCCTCTTCTTCGTGCACACCTTTTGCTGCCGGCGGTGCCACGTGGTTGCGGTCGTCAAAGAAACCGCGTCTGAGAAGGTGCTCCTCCAATTGTCCGGAATCAGGGTCAATCCAGCGCACGAGTATGCATGATCGACACGGACATCTTATCTGCCACCTGTTGCACCGAATCATGTCCGCCTTCACGTCTTTCTTGTATCTAGCGATTCGAGCAGAGCTCATTTCTAGTACCATGGTTGTCTGCACAGACACATAGAGAGCAGAAAATTAGAACCACAACATGCATAGTCGCCGGAAAAATTTGGCATGACCTCTCCTATAAGTAGGACATATGGGGTGCAAAAGTTTGCCGAAATGGAAGTGAATCAACATTTCGGCAAACATCCATGCACCATGACCGCCCGAGCGCGCGACAATCGGTCCACCTGCACATGCATGACAAGCACCCATACACATCGATCGATGGCCACACGAGACATGCACCTCCAACTATACTCACCTAGTAGATTCGATACCAAGACGCGAAAAGAGCGAGGAGAGGGAGGGACCGGAGTATAGATGGAGGTAATTAGGCCCCCTCAACAACAAGAAACTTTACCAACAATTATACATCGAAAAAATAGGTTTACCTACCAAAAAAGGAGAATTAAATGTGTAAAATTGGAGTGGAGAGAAGGGGGAGGCGAGTGAGGAACATCCACTTGGAATGAAATGAGTGGGGGGAGAGAGAGGGGGGCTACCATCTTTATGTGCACAGTGCACCTATTCTGTGGCGCACCTGTACAATATTCTGTGGCGCACTGCTGTGCTGCGCCACAGAAAAGACACATTATGTGGCGCATGGTAATACATGCGCCACAGAATATGGTTTTTCTGTGGCGCAGCACAGCAGTGCGCCACAGAAACGCACCAGGGAGCCTGCGCCATAAAAATAGGTGTACTGACAGCCAGTCCAATGATTGGTGTGGGCCCCACCGAATTTCTGTGGCACACCAGGCAAACATGCCACAGAATTAGAAATTTCTGTAGCGCACCGCGGGCCATGCGCCACAAAATTTTATTTCGATGGCGCACGCCTTCTTGGTGCGCCACAGATGCTATTCCATAGAAAGGCATTTCTCTACTAGTGATGTATTTGTATTTATTTTTTAATATATGATATGAATTTTTCAAAGTTATGAGGCAAATTCAATATTTCATACCTGAGTTACAATTATACTTTCATCTTCAAAAGTCAATGTTGCACAAAACTTTAGACTGGACTTAGTTTTTCTGCCTTTTCAATTTTTGCAGGTGATAATCAAGAAATAGAGGTTAGAGGAACATGAAAGAATGCAGACTCAATTTTACACAGAAGAGAGGATGATATTGAGGGGTGGAGAAAAAAATCTGACCATTGTAAGTTGATCTCTCTTCTCCATAAGTGTTTCTGGTTTTTTTATGATAATCTCCCATTATCTTCTTGCTTTTGTTGCTCCTATCTTCTCATCTAATATCTTTCTTTTTACCGAGATCTGCAAGTACTTTCTGTTATGAACATGGAGGAGACAAGAGTGTTCTAGAGGAGACCTGATCGAGCGTTTGCGTGTGTTTTCTAGGAGCGGGTTGGTTGGGGGATGTATTGAGGGTGTTTTTTTTCATTTTTCTACTAGTTTCTTTCTTCCGCAACAAGTCTCCAACTGGATGTAAGAAGTAGACACGAGCCGTCCCAACCACAGCCCACATAACAACACACAACCAGAGAACCAACCACATTCCACAAAAAGAAAAGAAAAAAGGGCAACGATGACAAGACAACAAACAAGCCCGACAACGGGGACAAGAGGGATAGCTGGTCCGAATCTGCACCCATACATTTTGCTAACATCACTTGACCGAGATTTAAGTTAAATCTCAGCTAAATGAGCATTCAAGAGACCATTTATTTAGGGAGTGTCTAATGAACATCTAGTTGTTTTTATTTTCGGTAACAGACAGATTTCTGTAGCCAATTAGAAAATGAGAGTTGTATACTAAAATTAATTCTAAAATGAATAAAACCATCTGTTTTTCATTATCAAAACCGACATATTTTTTTTATTATCGGGCTCAGTCATTAATTTCGTTTGTACACAAGGTCTCGTGGATGGATTTCACTAAACATAAGGGGTCACAAACTCGAGACCTCGGAAGAACGCCATGGCCAGAAGAACTCCACTGAAAAAAGGTTCCATCGGACTCTAGGGCTCCACCGAAGCAACCAAAAGAATCCATAAGTTCACATGGATTCAACCAAAACTTGATCGAGAAAAATAGTAACACAAAAATGGTTCCATCATATCCGGGCTTCATGTCCAGATCTTTGTCGCCTATACCCGAGGCCGGATCTTAGTCACCCATGCCCACACCCAGGTTGCCATGCATAGAGTCTCTCCTCCGTGACACTGCTCTTGCTCGCGATATCGGTAGGGTGTCGAGCCTCCATGCCCCTAAGACGTGTGGTAGAGGACGAGGACAATCGAGGGGAGGCGGCGACGGCAGGATCCGCTCGATGTGGTGGCGGTGACAACCGGATCCGTCGGCTCCTAAAATGTTGTTTCATTATAAAAAAAAACAAAGGTAGTAGGTACGTCACATTTTTCTCTTCGATTCAATTCTATTTTCGTTTTTCACCCATATTTGAATTTGATGTTTTTTTTATATAATTTATACCTGCGATGTTACTGGTGACTACTCAACTGATAGCAACATTTCATTATATGGCATATTCATAACCTGCAAAATTTGAAATGACACTAACAACTCTCTTTCAATTATTTTAGTCAATAAAAAACCATTATTTCATTTTATTTGGGTATGTCTGCTAAAAGTATTTTTTCATTGTAATCCTCATTAAGAATTGCTGGATATAATAATGGTATCCAGTGTCTTGCACGCTGAGAACCTACAAAACAAATAAATAAAAAATTACATTAACAACGCAATTTTTTTTAACTGTGCATGTGAGTTCTTTCTTTTTGTGTTCATGTTTTTTTAACAACTAGAAGGATACCCCGCGCGTTGCAGCGGGATCCCTTATAGTGAATGTCACGTGTGTTTTTATGCAGAGGCCAAGGGTCTTAACCTGCTTCTCGAAAAAAAACAACATGCTACATTATATAGTCTAAAGAAATATGAAAAAATGGGTTGATCATACTTGAGATACTAAATGTTATAGACATACGATGCGTGTTATAAACCATTAGTTTAAAAAATGGATGGTTTAAGGAATGATATGTAGCTTGCATAAATCATTAAATTAAAAAATGGATGGTTATGTATGATATGTAGTTTGCATGTAATAATTAATAACTATTAGTGGAGATGACATGGAGAATTGATTGGCTAAGAGGATGGATGATGTGGATAGATTGCATGTTGAGATAGAAAAATAATTAATGCATGTCAGTGGGGTTTTGCTTTACGTTGCGGCGGAGATTATTTATAGCAAATGGCATGTGTGTTTTTTGATTTCTCAACCTCCTTTTCGAAAAAAAACAGCATGATACATTATATAGTCTAAAGAAATATGAAAAATTCGGTTGAACATACTCGAGATACTAAATTTTATAGGCATATGATGCGTATTATAAACCACCAATTTGAAAATGGATGGTTTAAGGAATATATGATATGTATCTTGCATAAATAATTAAATTGAAAAATGGATGGTTTAAAAAAATGTATGATATGTAGCTTGCATGTAATAATTAATAAATAAAAATGAATGGTTCAAATAAATGTATGATATGTTGGTTGCATGTAACAATTAATAACTATTAGTGGAGATGACATGGACAATTGATTGGCTAAGAGGATGGATGATATGGATAGCTTGCATGTTGAGATAGAAAAATAATTAATGCATGTTAGTGGGGTTTTGCTTTATAAGGCTGGCCACAATGGGAGTAACTAAGGTAGTAACATCACACATTTTAAGGCAATTTTGCTTATGTGGCACATATTTAATGAAGAGAGAAGTGTTTGTGGTAACTAGCTATGTTACTAGTAACATCACACATACCAAGGAAAAATGTGTCTATAGCCCTAATAAATAAAGTCATGCATGACACCACAAATATGTTACAACCCACTGTGGAGGTAGTAACTTAGACTAGTAACATTGTGATGTTACCACTTTTAGTTACTCCCCATTGTGACCAGTCTAAGAAGTATAGATTACCATGATAATATGTAGACATGACAGAAATAGAGCCATGCGTATTACCATGTAGTAACCCCCAACTACTCACCTACCAACGTTTATTACCCTGTAAAAAAGGGCACACTAATTTTCCCCTTTATATATCACACAGCCGGACAGATCTAGGGTTTGCTCTATTTGTCCATCTCCTCTTACAGACAAATCCGCGCTTTTGAAGAGAACCCAACCTAGATCTTGCGGGATTGGAAACAAGTACTCCCTTCGTCTCAAAATTAATTGTCGCAAAGTTTGACAAAAGTGGATGTATCTAACACTAAATCATGTCTAGATACATCCACTTTTATCAAACTTTATGACAATTAATTTGAGACGGAGGGAGTACAAATCTAACATGGTGCTAGCTAAGAAGGTATGCTCCCTTTCGTCAAGTGTTCATTTTCTGTCACAGTTGTACTGCGTGGACTCTTTTTTTTTTTTTTTTTTTTTTTGCCTACCTCAAGCGTGCACTAGATATGCATTGGACTTTGTTGGTTTACAACATTCCCTAGGGCAGGTGACTGTAATTTCATCAATTCATGTGTACCCTTTTTTAAGTTGTTGTTATTTGTTCTTCCATAAATTCACTTGTGGTCTTCCAAAAAAATGAGTGACTACGCTTAATGAGAGACTTAAGAAAATAATAATAAGAGAAACCGAGTCAGTGAAAGCTGAAAACAAAAATGAGATCAAAGGAAGAGCAAGATCAAGACTGAAACACTAAACAAATTCAAAGAGAACCGAGAAAAAGGGTAAAAGAAAGTAGGCACTAGAAGAACTTATGCGTACAAGTGAGCAGCAACAGAAGCATGGAATTGTGGTGGGATACCAAATATTAGAAAAGGCAGTGGGATACAGATAACAAAACCTAATTCATGCTAAAAAGTAAATCAATTAGAGTTGTACGAACACTACATCATGAACAGCAAGCTCTGGACAATCCGGTGATCCTAAAATCCGATTGAACACTAAGATTTGGATGCTGCATGGCCTCCTTGCTGAGTTCCTGCTTGGTACACACTCTAAAAATTAGTCTGCATTAAGATAGGTGCATGCATGTAATGTAGTTTCCGCTACTAGGTCTTTGGTCAGGAAATGGCGCGACATCTTGGATTGTCTTTTTGGTCATGTCAATGGCGACAACCCATTCCTTCCTGTCGTTGGGATCCACCTTGCACTTGAGATAAACGACATCAGTACCATCCATGCTGAGGGTGGGGTAGCCTGGGCGGAGCTTCTTTCCACTCTCCTTCTCCACGAGACCACACCCCGGGAGCCTGGGCGAAGAGTCTCTCATGTCGACCAAATCGTCGACGTGGACCGAGCTCCCCCTTCGCCAGCAATTGGAAGAGACCGTCATGTGCCACGTCACGAGTCTCCAGCCAGCAGTGTAATCGTCAATCTCCTTGGGCTCCGTAACCATGGTCGTGTGCTCGATCTCGACGAGCTTGATCCCGCCGTCCACGCAGACCACGTCGCGAAACTGCGCCGCGAAACTGCCTACGCCGTTACCCGGTAGCAGGGCGGGCAGCGGGATGACGCGGAACACGGGGTCGTCGTCGAGCAGGTTGCACACGACGATGCTGCGCCTGAGATCCACCCAGCCAACCTCCCCGCCGCCGAGCACGATCACCTTGTCAGGAAGTATGAAGGTCTCCACGCCGCGCAGTGCCACCACTTTCTCCGTCCAAGTCCGCTGCTTCGACCGGAATATGTGGAAATCGTACCGCCCGCTCGTGGACGACAAAGGGTAGCCTAGGGCAGCCAGGACGAAGTGCTCGCCGCACGGTACGACCGCCAAGGACGCTGGGGGCTTGATCCTGCACCGCTGGTCATGCAATCCCGGAACCAGCTCGAGCGACTGTGGCCGGCCACGCCATGATGCCGTGTAGAGGAAGTACTCTGTACGGTAAACCTCGCCGTGTGTGAGGCTGATGGTGATAAGGGTGAGGTTGTCGCCGGAGTAGACCACCCAAGGCTGGCTGGAGTAGCCGGCGACCTCGAGACCACGGCAGTGGACGCAGAAGTGAGAGACGCCCGGCGGCTCGGCGGGGAAGAAGGAGAAGGCGATGGGCTGTCCCGTGCTCGTCAGGGCCTCCGCTGTGGTCGCGTTGCCGCGGTTGGCGACGTATCCCACCCTGTTGAGGAGGACCCAGGCGGGAGGGCCGGAGGTGCTGGCCGGCACGGCGGGAGGCTGGAAGGAAGCGGCGTCGAGTAGGACCATCGTTGATGGATTTCTCGATCAGAGCCCGGCGACGGAGGGGATCCGATCTGCTAAGGTTCTAGTCCGCTCCTTCAATTAATATACCATATCTTGGTTTATGGAAACCGTGCAACAAAACCAAACGTAAAAATCCGGAATTAACGTGTACGTCTCGTACTTAGGGAAAGAAATTAAAAAATTGACCGCTAAAAAACCCAGGTCGGTAAAACACGCAGGATTAACGGAGTTAATGTCTCTTACGCGATCGCTACAAAGCTACTCCCTCCGTTCCATATTAGATGAATCAGATGTATCTAGACATATTTTAGACTAGATACATCTATTTGAGTGTCATCTAATATAGAACGGAGGGAGTAGCTATTTGTGCATAGCACAATCTCAGCACAGATCACGCATGCAGTTCCGATCCTAAGTCAAAGGGGAAAAAAATACCAAATGATGAAGATCATCACATCAGAATCCAAAACCAACACTTGTTCGAGATGGACTATGCTGGAACACGTGGCTATGGGACACCGCTATAAAAACGTACTCTCTCCGTTTCTAAATATAACAAAGTTTAGGATTTTTTTCACATTACTAGTAAACATGCCCGTGCGTTGCAACGGGGAGAGAAATTAAGTTTTCTTGAAATATATTCCTGGGACCCAAATTTTGTCTAATATCTGTCGACCTGTGTAACTCTACTCTCGGTTTTACATTTTCCATTACTTCCTATGACGGAGCAGGAGTAGCGAGGAGGTCCAATGGAGTTGCACGAGGCTAGCTAAGTTAATATTTTATGTTTCTTTCTATTTTTTCAACGTAAATCTTTACCAATGTATACTTTATTGGCATGCCGCCAACACCAACCATGTGTGGCGGGGAGAGCAAACCACCGAGAGTTGGGTGAAGATAATTGGCCTCGGCAATGCAATATTCGGAAAATAGCCAATAAAATCATGTAAATATTATGTAGATCACTAAGTGATATGCAGTCTAAGGTAATTCCAAACCTATGGTTAGTTCCTAATGTTTTGAACCGCCTTCCAACAACTCGTATGTCTAGGTGGGAGAAGGTTATCAGGGTTCCCTCATGATCTAACAATAAAGGAGGCGACCAAAGTCCCACATGATGTAGCCGGTGGACGCTAGGAGTGGGAGTTCCTTCCTCCTACATCCGCCGTTCCGGCGAAGGGACAAGGAGAAGCAAGACAACTCGCTCGTAGCGTGAACATATTAGGGTTGATTCTTTTTAGGATGTTCTTTCATATCTGGCGAGTTTATATGATTGGGTGGTATTTCTGAGGCGGAGGGAGCGACATTGCTTTGACTTTGTGTTCTCCAACCTCGATCGCATCCGCATTTACATCATCAACCCATAGCAGTGCACGCACACTTTTTGCTAGTTGTAGTAAAAAATAGTGGTTATTGAATATTCAGACAGATGTCTCGTCGATATGGATGGAAATGTGTCGATTCAATGTGTCGCAAATGCCGAACTGCTCCTCGTGTACATATTTAACTATTCATGCACCCAACTGAGAAGAGTGTTACTTCTAAGTGACTGGATCAAGCCAAAGCTATGTCGATGTAAGAGCATCTCTAGGAGAGCCCGTAAAACGCCGAGACCCGTAAAAGGCCGGCGGGTTTACGGGCTCGGGGCGTAGTTTCGGTCATAGCAGAGCCCGTATAAATGCACCCGGCCCGTAAACAGTTTTCAGTCGCACGATAATCCGAGACGCGGAACCCTACAAGTAGTGGCCGCACGGCCATTTTCAGTCCACGGCCCCATCCCTCCGCCATAATCCATCCGCGCAGCCGCACACCTCTGACGAGAAATTAATCGCGCCTCCACCTAGATCCAGCTCCATCACGCTGCCATGGTGCCGAAGCTGAAGACCCCGAAGCGTGAGCCCACCTTCCGGCACTTGTTCGACCCGTCAGATTTGTCTCACGAGGCGCGGAGACAGGTGGCGTGCTCCGACGCCGCGAGGAAGATGGCGACGCATGCCTTCACCAACAACGCTCTTCATGTGCCGTACTCCCTGGCGTACTGCTCCCTCACGGAGTTTGACCGCCTTCGCGCACTCTGCGGCCCGGGCAGCTCGAGCGGCATGGGGAGCTCCTCCCACTCCCTCGTGTTGACGGAGCCGCTGCCAGAGTACGACCCGGCGACATTTGCCCCTCTTCTCCGAGCTCGACTTCGTCCCCAACAATACGGTGGACGCCGTCGTGGCGAACCTCTGCCATCGCTCTACAACAGAGGAGGGGGAGGGCTAGAGCTAGGGCTATGTCTAGGGCTACTCCGGTGATCACCGTCGACGATAATCGTTGTAATCGGTGGTCTTTGCCGGCTCTTTTTAAACTAATTTTGTGGCAAAATCAGAAATCGGAATATGCGGGTTATGTTTACGGGAACTGCTACCGCGAGATGTATCGAAACTGAAAAAAATCTAAAACGCGAACTGAAAACCGCGTTTTAGGGGTTTTGCTAGAGAAACTGCTTCCAAGCCACCAGATAATACAAAATCAAATAACCTTATGAAGCTTTAGCCATAAGAAAATATATGACCTGAATTTGACAATTGTGTCTTGGAGGAGCTGATTTTATGGTACAAACAGGATAGCAACGACCAGGCTATTGTCGGTCAGCTCTATCGTGGCCCAATCGGCCGCAGTGCAGATCAGTAGCCTTGAAATCCTTGAGTTTGACCTCCATATCCGACGCCGGATCCTTGGCCGCCCAATGGGTGAGGCACGCCAGAGCCGAGCAGCGTGACACCTGGAGCAGCACGGCACCAGCAAGGTCATGCCGACCCATGCGCGTAGCATGGATGACACTAACAGTTACTGCTGCGCAATAGCATGCGAGTCAAAATCTTCAACGATTCTTTTATTTTGTTACCCATCTTAATAAGAACATGAGATGCCGGACAGATACGCCTTGCTTGTTCGGACAGATGCGCCGCCGCCTCCGGCATGATCATGTTTGTGCCCACGACCTCGTCGACTTTGCTTCTGTCCGCTGCCATCGTCGCCTTATCGAATAGCGGGCTCCCGTGCCATGATAGATTGGAACACTCGATTTGAAACGGAAGCCTTGATCGCTCCAATATTTAAAGGCGCTGAAAAGCTAGAAGAGAATGACTCGGGTCAGGTTGGGGTACTCAATTTTGGATCGATCTCTTGTCCAACACTAAAGCAGCGAAACAACTTCATGAAACTATGGTGCAGAAATTGCATGATGTCGTCTGCAATTTACTTGGTGTACTACATGCAGTCTGTATATCCAATAAATCAGTCGATGAGCACTGGCCTTTCTCTACCATTACCAAGCCCCAATAAAGGAATCTATATGAATGGACAGAGAAAACGAAAACTGAATCTGCAAGACGAGGATATGGGTGCGACAGACATTCTCCCCAACACAACAATGACATGCATGCTATTATGAATGTATTCACTGTTGGACACACGTAAACTAATAACGAGGCAGAGGCTGCTTTGCAGGAGAATGGGTGGCGCGATGGGGAGAACACCAGTGAGCTCGCGAGCTTATGTACAGAACTAATAATAAAAAACTGCACAATAATTTATTGAATGAGAGAATTGTACAGAACTAACCTGAAGTTGCTCAAAGCTGACATGCTTGAGGAAAATAGCTAGTACCTCAACATTAAGCATAGTGCTCTTTCTGAATTCATAAATCGACTTATGCCTCGGCCCTAAATGAATGATCAAAAGTTGGAAATCTGGAGAGAAGATAAAAAAGGGAGGATCTACTTGATGCCAGCAACCATTATGCTATTCATGTGGTCACGAGCTACGGATATACTCCAATCAGCTGGGCACCTGCACATCGAGCAGCAAAGTCCACACAGTGCGGCGTCCCTCGCCGCCAGCGTGCCGGTCCTCCATCCCAACTCTTTTCCTCTCCCATCCCCTCCCACAGTAGGCCACGAACTCAACCCCCGAACCTCCTCCGCCTAGTTCCTCTGATCCGACTCCACTGCAGGCATATTCGCCGCAGATACAGCAGCACTGGCCGCACCTTCCAGGGGATACATGAGAACATGAGAGCATGTAGCAGCCCGAACAGCCGAAGGGTCGAGCCGACGAGGCAGAGGCTGCTTTGCAGGAGAATGGGTGGCACGATGGGGAGAACACCAGTGAGCTCGCGAGCTTATGTACCTGGCCTTTGGCTTCCTGTACAGCTACCTCCGGAGGGCGTCGCCGTCAGGACCGCAGCCCGTCCCCGTCTCCTCGTCGGTTGTCGTGGGGTATGGGGTCGGTGGATCCTGAGGTTGATGACGCCAAATCAGGAGGCGTTGGAGCGGATTCGGCTGTGGGAGGGACCGGACTTAGAAGGAGGGATACCGGCGTTGGGTTGTTCCGTCTCGCGGCGATGCTCGCCGGAGATCGAGGGCGGTAGCGCGGCAGGTTGGGGAAAAAACAGAGCTCTGTTTTTTCTAGTGGAGGAGGGTCGGTTGACGATTAGGAGAACGAATCGGTACAATGGCAAAATTTCAGTACTATGTTATTTGGTGGGAGGGTAAATCGGTCATTTTATGTTGGACGAAAATTTTGGCAGAAACCTTAATGCCTTTATTATTAGGTAAAGATATATATCTACATGTATTTAGATAATTTTTATTATATATGTTCTATCATATTAGTACGTCTATTTAACATATGCAATAGTTAGAACAACGTATATTTAAGAGCATACAGTCATGTCCTAGCTAGCCATTGCCATGCCCAGCCTCGGCACATCAACGCTCTCTCGATCGGCATGATCACGTCTCTTGTTGTGTGTTGGTCGGATTGATTTTATTAGTTCGACTTAACAATATATGCCAGTTGCGATTAGTTTGTTGGTCCCAACTGCATGCCTAAGTTGAGATGCAAGTCTCTCACCAGTGTTACAATTGTAGGCGCACATCGATTTATCGAGAAACAAACAATCATAGCAAAATGACGACACCGAAATTTGTTAACGTAGTTCGGCAAACTCGGCTACTCTGCGGGGCATGACTATGGGCGCTCTTTCCTTTTGATACCGCTGCACCGGCCACCTTGGTCGCAGGCACAAGCCATCAGCTCCCTTTGCGCGACTGCTGCTATCAAGTCGTAATGGGTTACATAATGTGGTGCCTCCATATTATATGAGAGGTCCTAGGATACATGTGTTCTACTACAAAACTACCATACTTTGTCCACACCTATTACAACATCAAATCCTGTTGTAACACTTCTCGTACATAATATTCGACACAAACACAACAATTAGATCATATTCTAAGAAGCACGTTTGTTTGAAATTATGTTTAATCCAGAAGTTGTCCTTCTTTTCACACTCTAGAAGCCCTGCCAGCTCGAAATCCTCTTGTTTTCCACGGAACAGGAATTTTTGATGAATTGATGATGAATAGTAACATAGTGTGATAGGAACCATTCATTGTCCACCTCCTACGGACCCACTTGACACGAATTGTATATGCAAGAAAAAGACGAATAGATTCCCAGAAAGCCTCACGAATATATATAGTAAAAACATGTAAAGTAGAAAAGGATTTTGTAGATCTCTGCACCTAACCTCCAGCTTTCTATTCTTCGGTTTTACGCCGACACAAGGATATTCTTACTCCTTTGTCCATAAACTGATAAAAATAGAATCACCGCCAGCTTAGCCAGTCAAAATAAGAAAGCTAGCAACTCAGAGTTGCGTGTTATGTTTGTTTCAATTTATTTTGATTACATGACCGTTGTAATAACTGAGCATGGATAACAGTTTTACATTCTTTGCAGAAATAGTTGCACACTAAATCATTCTTTAGTGATGCATGACTCATAGATGAGCTTCGCAGTATCTAGCAAGCATCATGTGTTGTGATATATCTATTCTAGGACTATTATACTCTCACTTAGCATGGATAAAAGCTTAGGATATTGAATTGATTTGGATTTTTCATCAACAACATGTATCTATGTGAAGCATCCTATTTCCAATTATTTTCAGAATCCCCATTTATGCGCACTCCATGCATTCATTTTTTAATTGTTATTTAAAAAAATTAGTATGGGATGCTTAACTTTTGTATTTCCCACGTACTCATGTGCACATACATACGTCAGCGTGTTCAGCTAAGATAATGGCAAAGCAAAGGCAACATATTTCAAACATTCGAGAGGAAATAAATCAAGAAAGACATGAACGTGGTAGAGTATGACGAAATAGATCGACAATCGAGCAAAAGGAGAAGGTCAATACACGTAGAAGAGAAACAAATTGAGCTAAACTAAATAATTTTGCGCCTGAGCAGAAGGAGGAGATTAATGCACTCCGAAGAGAAGCCAAGCAACACACGCCTACACAAATAACAATTGATGGGAAGAGGGCTCGGCGTAGGACAAACGTACGGATAGGAGGGACACAAATACGCTTACTCCATCGCGATCCATGCCCAAATACAACAACTTTGCCAACGAGCATGTCGTGGTATATCATGAGGACCAAGGGTATAGAGCATCACTAGATATTAGAGCACACCGTTGTACAATCGTTACGTAACACACAAATATTAGAGCATCTTTAAGAAACACTGCATCCCTCCGGCCTGCAAACCCAAAATAAGGGGCGCGGAAAACCCTTTTAAAGGGCCGATTTCGGCTGCGGCAGAACAGACCCCGCAAAGCCGACAAAAAACCCAGAATATTCTGCTGCAGCCGAAATCAGCCCTTCAAACTAGGGTTTTGTAGCAACATTTCAGCAACTTTATAGGATATGAAATAAAATTATGATAGAAATATAAACTAAAATTATGACAATTTATTAATTCTACAATGCAATAATAGTCAAACTTACAACAATAGTTCAAATGAAAGAATTAAACAAATAATCCAACACAACAACAGTCCGGAATGGAAGTAATGGTTCAAATCGCAACATTGAGATCAAATAGATGAACATAGAAAATCTTTACTGCCCATGCAAACTCCATATGTGCTCAATGATATCATGCTGCAGATGGGTGTGGCCATGGGTGTCTTCTATCTGTCGTACGTCTCCATGAAATCTTAGATGCGATCGGGGTTTCTAGCTGGCTTCACACGGCTACCAACATTGTCGTAGAAGAACTGAAAGTTTAAGTCACTCTCATATTCGATGATCATGTTGTGAAGAATCACACAACATGGCATTATGTTGCCGAGGTTTTTCTTATCCCAAAAACGAGCTGGTCCATAAACAATAAAAAATCTAGATTGCAAAACACCAAAGGATGTCTCAAATATCCTATCGGTATGCCTCCTATTGCTTTGGCAAATTTAGATTATTTCCTAATAACGGGATATGAGATGGTCTTCACAAATTTAGTCCAAGGAGGAGAAATACCGACGAAAAGGTAGTACCTTTTCGTGTAGGGATTACCATTTGCAGTGTAGTTGCAAGCAGGAGCATCACTGCTAGTTAGCCTCGCAAAAAGATTTGACCGTCACCACTAGCTAGCCTCGCAAAAAGATCTGACTGCTGCAACTTGCAACATATTAATGTCACTGAGAGTAACCGACAAACTGAAGAAGTAATGCCATATCCACAAATCCTCTAACGCTACGGCCTGCATAAAAATTGTTGCATCTCGGTTTTTGCCACAATATTGCATGTGTCATGCCTTCGGGAATTTTTTTCAAGTCCAATGCATGTACTCAATACTGTCTAGCTTACCCGGCCAACCTCACCTTTCATTTGTCGCCATCAAATTTGATGTATCTTCTTCGTTGGGTGATGGAAGATAGATTGGACCAAAGAGACAGATCATCTTCTTGGCGGACCTACACACACACTCTATTGTAGTATCTTCAAAAATACGAAGATACTCATCGGCGTAGTGCACCAGAATTTTGTATGCAATAACCATCATCGCTACGGATACGCGCTAAGTACAATTAATCCGGTGGTGTTCCTCTGACGGATAAAATAGCGAGAATTTGACTCGCGAGCTTCCACTATCTTTACGAAGAGAGATCGGCACATTCGGTATCTTCGAAAGAAGAGGTGGGCCGGGTATGTTGGGTACTCCGCAAAGTAGTCTTGCATTAGTAGTTGGCCGTTGCTTGGGATGCAGAGGTGGCCGACCTTCGGTCCTCGACGCCTCTTCCTCCTTCGGTTCTCGTACTCCTTCACGGCCAGAACAACCACCAGCAACTGTTGCGGATGGGTCACTAGGAGGCTCTCTACATCCGAGTCGTCGGACAAGGACGATTCGTCAAGCAAAAAAATCTTCGCAGCCGCTAATCTCCATCTGCAAAAATCGATTATGAGTGGAGGAATTCGTCCGCAAAGCACAAAGAACCCGAACCTAGCCTCACCCACCTGAGATTTGGGGGCGGCGGTGGCGAGGTGGGACTCGATGCGGAGTGGCGACGACTCAATGGCGGATCGTCCGTCAGGGTGGGCTCGATCTGGGGCGACGGAGACAAGGGGACGACTCCTCCGTTGGGGCGCGAATGAGTCGGGGCGGTGGTGACGAGGGGGCGGGTCTGCGGCGGCAGAAATTGAGCTTTGAGGGTCGGAATCTAGGACGGCGGCCCGTGGGTATTGAATTGATGCACTAGCCAACTATCCTAAAAGTCTGAAATGATGGAAAGAGTTAGGCAATGCATTATATTTTTGACACTCCCCTTCACGTCTAGGCCGGTGGACTTTTTCTTCACGGGCTGATGACATGGATTTGACTTCACGCGTCTAGCGCGTGGATTTTGGGGTGTCCGCAAGTATTTAATTAAATACTGCGTTGGCCAGGATTTGAACACGAGACATCTAGCTCTAATACCATATTGAATTGATGCACTAGCCAATTATCCCAAGAGTCCGAGCTGATGAAAAGGGCTAGGCAATGCATTATATTCTTGACAGTGGGTGGTTGTGGCTGCTCGATGCAGAAGTGGGGAGGGAACTAGCGCGCGCTAAAATGTCTGTCCCGCCAACTGTTTTCTTGCGATACAGGGCATGCGAGTCGGCCGCCCAATCCTAGCTATCGCAAGTTGTGAGAAAATTCTGTTGCGCCCCTCAAATTTTTGTGCTGGTCGGCAGGGTTTCAAAATCCGAAGGGTCTGGTGGCGTTTTTTTGCCCAAAACCGTAAACCGCTGTTATTTTGCGGTGTGTCCTATAATTATGTCATGGTGCATTAAAGCATACTTCCTCCGTTTCAAAATGTAAACCTTTTTAGCGAGCTAAAACAGTTTGCTAAAAAACCTTACATTTTTGGAACGGAGGGAGTATTGCTTAGCGGATCAAGAATGTTACCGCAAGTTTACGACTAGTTTTGGTAACGCTCTATTTCGTGACCAATATTGACACGGTGTTAAGCGCACACACGGTTTCGATTCTAGCATGAGCATAAGGTCACATTCAGTGAAATCTCTCCTATCTAAAAAGCAAATTTGGTTCCGTAGTCTGCCAAGTCGGCATTACGTTTCGTCCGCATTTTCCTTTGTCTCTTCTCGCACCCCTGGCCCCACCTCCTTCCCCGCACCGCGCACCCCGGTATCCACTCTCGGCACCCAGTCACCCGCATCCAGCGGCCTCTTCAGCGACACCCCCTCCCATCACCCGCAGTTAACGCCTCATCGCCGGATCCGGTCGTCACCACAGCGCGGATTCAGACATCGCCCGACGCCCTCCCAAGATCACCAGCACGAGCAGCAACAGAGGCGTGGCTCAAGGCGTGGTTCCTGGCAGGGGCGGATCTACACCCCGGGCAACAGGGGCCATAGCCCAGGGTGCAAAACTTTTTTTAACCTCTATATTAGTCGAATGGCTGATTTGGTGTAGCACTTAGCCTAATCAAAAAACTAAAAAAACAACCTGGGTCTGGTTGGATTCTAGATCCGCCCCGGGTTCCTGGGTCTCTGCCTTGCCGCAGGTGGCGACCTGTGCCACCGCCAAAACCCACGTGGCAGACCTGCTCCACCTCACGCGATGGCCGTCTCCATCCTCACGCATGTTCGTCGCCGAAAAATTTATCTATCTTGCGCTGCCCTTGATTCCGCTGCCATTCGCTACACTGTGGCGTTACTCCCAATATCAGGGCGTTCGATCCTCTCTCCTTCCCTTCTATTCATGGCCATGGTGGCTACATTGGAGGTTAGGGAAGAGTAGTTGATTACATATCTATTGGGTGCGCTTTAGATCTCCACGCACCTCGGGTATCCTGCTGCAGTTGCCACCGCCACCTTCGGGGCAGAGGGCCGCCACCCGCCGCCCTGGCGGTTGCAGGCGGCAGGGATAGTCGAGGTAGGGGAGGCTCTAGGGGCTACATGGTTGAGTTAATCAGCACGTGTATATGTGGTTAATTCTTTCTTTTTTTTACAGAAATCTTTTAATCCTAAAAGTGACAGATCAAATTGCCGCGGCCATGAGCCTGGAGCAGTGGCTCTGTCGCAGACCTGCTCTACGCACCCGTGTGCCCTCGCCGCCACATCTACATGCTACTCTCTCGTCTGCACCACAGCCCCTGCGCTGCAGCTCAATCCTCGACCAAGCAGCACCTAAGTAACACAACGTGTCAATGGCTCTTTCTTCCTTTGGACTCCAATTTTGTACTAGCGTTCTTCTACATGTACGCCCATCTATATGACACACCACGACACCACTGTATAATCATATACACCTGTTATTTCTATTTTTCAGTAGAGTTGATTTATGGAACGATGATTCAAGTGATCCTTGGATAGCTGCTCTCCTATAACCGGAGGATTCAAGTGAAAAGTCTGAAACTATCCCTGGTTCCATGTCTGTTACCAATGCTACTGTAATGCCCTAATCAATTTAATGCCTTACCGTGAGATGTGATTGCACCTAAAAAAAATTCACGTTTTTTCTTTCCAACTGGCTCTTTGTCAATGCTATAAAGGACATGTGGAAAGTTCTATTCCACACGTTCTTCAGTTTACATACTCAAGCCAGACTTCGAACAAGTCATCAATGATAAAACACCATCTTGTCCTGTGATAGCCTTCATCAACTCTAGAAGTGGTGGCCAACTTGGAAGTGGTTTTATCAAAACGTACATGTACCTGGCCTAGCAGTTGGAGAAGGTGTGATGTAGTCATCTAGAAACAGAGCATTCCGTCGTATTATTTTATATCATGGTCTGATAGCTGGATCCACTTACTCTTTTATGTTCTTTTCATCTCTCATAACAGACACCTGATAAGGTGCTGCACATATTGTATGCAAACTTTGAGAAGCTCAAGTCTGACAATGACATTCTTGCTGTTGAAATTCATAGGAAAGTAAGATTAACTGTGAGCATCCTACATTTAGTTTATATCTAAAATTGAATGTCCTTTTGCCTTTGTCTTAACTAAGGATCTTTCAAACAGGTTCCTGGTGGTGATGGCATGGCAAATTTTCGTTTTAATGTGCAAGGTTTTTAACTTCCGAGGTAACTTAGCAGTGTGATGTCGTTGCTGTAACTTGTTACAAGTTCCTTTGACTGTGTTTTGTACTTCTTTTTTCCCACCCTGCATATAGTGCAAGGCCTAATTTCCGAATACCTTTCTTCTCAGTTTACCAAGGATTTTTTTTTTTTTTTTGAACTTAAACTGCAGCAAAAAAAAGAACCCAGCTACTGACGAAGAGGCATGAAAATCATGCCTTGAGCTAATCTTAGAAGTTAGAGCAAAACATTGGAAAGGGGGATTTTTCATCTACGTAGAAGCCATCATTTACTACTTCTACTTGTGTATCTGCACTCTATTTTACTGATCAGACCTTTCATTAAGATTACATGGCCTCCAGCTTTCTTATATGTACATCTACTTGGCTTCAGATATAAGATGGTGCAGGAGTGGAACGAAGGTTGATATACTTGGCTTCAGCTTCTTATTTTGGAAGGGACCTTCTGATGCAGGGGCGGATCTAGAATCCAACCAGACCCAGGCTGTTCAAATTTTTAGTGTTTTGATTAGGCTAAGTGCTACACCAAATCAGCCGTTCGACTAATATAGAGGTTAAAAAAAGTTTTGCACACTGGGCTATGGCCCCTGTTGCCCGGGGTGTAGCGCCTGTTCTGATGCGTTGTGTTATACAAATGTCTAATGTTTGCTAATTAGCCGAAAACTTCCTTCGACTATTACTTTCTAGATACCTACAAGGAAGTGAGTATTTGAATAACATTCTCAAAAAATGAGATGCTGTGAGTAAATACTACATATCATCTCCTTTTTTTTTGCATTTTAGTAGCATGTGCCTCTTTGGTAACTGTGCATCAGCAGGGAAATTAAGGTAGACAATGATACATAAAATTGGAATGATTAACATAGTGTTTAGTCAAGTAAGATTGAAAACAACTATTGAAACTCTTTCCATTAATTTAGTTTGACAGAACAACATAGATGGAGTAATGACTAACAAGTTCCTCTAAACTGAATCATCTTCCTGTCTTTATCTTCAATGATTGTGCTCCTTCTCCAGGACTATGTGGTTCGAAGTACTTTCGTGGATTCGATCCACCTTCAGACTTCTGGAGGGTGAAGACGAGTTCGTTGGATGGTGGTCCCAGACTCTGACGTCCACTCCCAGGCCGCTTCGCAAAGGCACCTCTACACTGATTATGCTTGCGGCTTGGTTGCTCTGGAAGCATTGCAACTCGACGGTCTTCGACAATGCAAACCCTTCGGTTTTCGCAAAAAAATGGTTGTGGTCAAAGTCCATGTGCCAGGAATATATGGCCCTGATTTTTGAGCCGGGAGGACACATGTCTTCAGTACTGAGTTATATGAATTTTGAGGTAACACTGCCATTAACTTACATGTGCTATCTCTTCTCCGTGGAAAACATTTTTTAACGGTCTGTAGTTCTTTTTACCTGACATAAGCATAGTCATGTCTCATGATCGCTTTATTTTCAATTTCTTATGTTATGTAATACTCCCTCCGGACAAAATAATGGTTGCAGTTTTGAACTAACCTATGTTCAAAACTGCTACACTTATTTTGGATAGGAGGGAGTATATCTTAATAAATATCTTCTAATTATATGGTTTCACTACCTTCCGTAGTTTCTTGTCTGATATAGCTTATCTTCTAAATTTTAGTTAAGATGATCGGGTGGACATATTTGTCATGGCAGATGAGCTGCATAAAAGATGGCCCGAGTTTCCAAGAACAGTTTCAAACAAGTTACTATGTGCGCGTCACAAGAGCAGCTTCGTGTCCATCTCTACTCCTCCTGTGCAAAATTGAATGTGAAAAAGAAAACGGACAACAATCCACGTGGATTTGTTACTCCCAACATTACGTGATAAGAGCTAGCGTGGCGTGCCTATTATAGTTACCATAATTTATTGAGTACATGATTCTTTTTTCACGGGTACTGTATTATTATAGTTAGGGTGATAATAAAATTTAACTAAATTTGTTGAAAGCTTTGAAATGGTAGTTGCACACTATTAGTTCTTGGATGGCAGGTTTTTATGCTTATTCATTAAGGTACCACTTGTAAATTTTGGTGACATTATTTAACATATATGTGAAAGACATTGGACTTTTATGTTAAGTACAATTCATTGGGAATTATGTTTTGCTCTTGAGGTATATAATTATGATCGATGTGGACGAGAATCCTAAAATTTGTATGCCCCATAGCAAGTCATGGGCATTTTACTAGTTTCAACTGGTAATGATTTTGTGCAGCGGTCAATTTGGTCAATTCTCAGCACTGCCACCCACTCGACGACAGCCGCTGCGTGCGTGGCGCCAAGGGGAAGAACCGGACCGGAGAAGGGGAAAGGGATGGGCGACGCCGACGCCGACGCCGCCGCCGCGTACGCGAAGCGGGTGCTGCTCGCCTGCAGCGGCGATGCCGTCTCGCGGGGAATCGCTACCAGCCTCGCCAGGCACGGCTGCAGGTACCACGCCACCGCGCCGCTGTTCCCCCCTCTCCTGCGTGCAGGTTGGTTCTAATTCCGCGCCGCTGCGTGCAGGTTGGTTCTGGTGGGCGACGAGGGCGCCCTGGCCGCTACGGCGGAGGAGGCGCGGCGCTGTGCGGGGTTAGGAGGAGCGGCGGCCGTGGCGGTGGTGGGGCTGGACTTCGATGCCTGCGACGAGGCGGCCGCCGGCGCGGCGGTGGACACGGCGTGGCGCTGCTTCGGGGACGGCCTCGACGCCCTGGTGATCTGCCACTCCTACGAGGGTAGGCACTCGTCTTCACAGATTCCCCAAGTATATATTGCAGTTTCGCTCTGAATGTATTTGCTCAAAACTGCGTGCAGGGGAAGTGCAAGATTGTCTGAGCATAACTGAAGACGAGTACACCAAAACTATGAAGGTCAACGTAACCACACCTTGGTTTCTGATCAAGGCGATCGCAAAGAGGTTCCGCGACACGCAGTCCGGCGGATCTATAGTCTGCTTAACGCAGATCATCGGAGCCGAGAGAGGATTGTACCCAGGGGCTGCGGCGTACGGCACAAGTTTAGGCGCCGTTCACCAGTTGGTCAGAGTAAGCCTTCTTCCCTGCTGCCAAGAAACCCTGAATGCCCACTACTGAGATCCTCCTACGATGCTGAATGTTCATCGTTCTTTCAGCTGTTAGCAATGGAGCTCGGCAAGCACAAGATCAGGGTGAACGCTATCTGCCGTGGTCTGCACCTGCACGACAAGTTCCCAGTATCCGTGGGGAAGGGGAAGGCCGAGAAGGCGACCGGGGAGGTGATGCCGCTGAGGCGATGGCTCGACCCAGACAAGGACCTGGCGTCGACGGTGCTGTACCTGATCAGCAACGACTCCCGCTTCATGACGGGCACAACCATCTACGTCGACGGCGCGCAGTCCATCGTACGCCCGCGCATGCGTTCCTTCTTGTAGGTTAGTCTAGGCGAGCCATTCATGCTGCTGTTGGGGTTGCTTGGTCATGTCTGGATGTTTCCATTCCATCAGGATATGTTGTTGCTGTATAGTAGCAGTGGTTCGTGCAAAAACATGTGTGATGATTAATTGATCTGTGAAAATGAACCAGTGTTGTAGAGTGAAAATAAAATTTGATAAAAGACTAACACAACTGACAAGTGTGGGCTCGTGGCACAGCAGGTCCCGTCCCAAATTAAAAAAACAAACTGAAACTGATCGTATTCCCTATGGTTTTGAAACACAAAACTTGAGATGAAATTAATGGATAATGGTGTTGAGAAAGTTAGCATAGGATGAACAATTGGTTAGTAAGTTCACTCTTACTTCATGTAGGTTGTGCATGCTGGTCCTGGTGGTCATGTCTAGATTGTCACAATCCATTAGCATTGCTTGTGAATTCTGATATGTTTGTGCCGAGAGCAGAGTGTGATAATTAATAAATCTCTGTCACAATCAACCAAGTAATTTAAGATGGTAGAGTAAGAATGATACACCCTCCGTTAGTCAAAGTAAGGGAGTATATTTCATAAAGACTACACAGAACTGATACAAGTAGCACAGCAGGCCCCTCTTAGATCAAACACAAGCTGATGAAACTGGTCGTATGCCCTATGGTTCTGAACGGAGAAACGCAACCCCCATAATAGAAAATCTGAGTGAAACTTGAGCTGAAATTAACGGCTAACGGTAAGAGAAAGTCAACATAGGACGAACAATTGGTTGCTAAGTTCACTCTTCCTTCTCTGCCGCGGCCTTGCGGCTGCTCCTCTCGGCAAGCACCGACTTGGTCTTCTCCAGCACGCCAAAGAAGATGGACCCGCCGATGCCAATCCACAGCACTCGCGGCTCAATTCAGAATCCTCTCTTGCATCCTCTCTTTTACTTGCTATCCTCTCTTGCATCCTCTCTTTTACTTGCTATAGTCAATTCAGAATCATTATTTGAATTTTTTTTGGGTATGTCTGCTAAAGGTATTTTTGCATTGTATTCCTCATTAACAATAGCTGGATATGAATAATGGTATCCAATGTCAGGCATGTTGAAAACCTGTGAAATAAATAAACAAATAATTCCATTAACAACAGATTTTTTTTAAACACAAGCGCATGTGATTTATTTCTTTCTCTGTTGATGTCTGTCTAACAATTACCGTGCTAATATGTAGACATGAAAAAAATAGAGCCATGCTATTACCATGTACTAACCCCCAACTACTCACCTACCAACATTTATTACCCTATAAAAAAGAGCACACTAACATTCCCCTCTATATACCACACACGGCCGGAAAGATCTAGGGTATGCACTATTTGTCCATCTCCTCCTATAGATAAATCTGCACTTCTGAAGAGAACCCTACCTAGATCTTATGGGCTTGCAAACAAGTAATCTGACATGTAGCCAGCTAATAAGGTATGTTCCCTTTTGTCAAGTGTTCTTTTCCTGTCAGAGTTGTACTACTTCTACTCGTTTCTTTTGCCTACCACAAGTGCATTAGATCTGCATTGGAATTTGTTGTTTTACAACATTCCCTAGGACATGTGATTGTAATTTCGTAAATTCATGTGTACCCTTTTAAATTTGTTATTATTTGTTCTTCCACTAAAACTCAAAATAGATTCGTGTGTTGTTACTTTGGTGTATTAATAGATGTAGTTTTTAGATTTTTTTTAAATGGCATGTACTATATTTTTTCTTTATCACATAAAATACATGCTTACATACTGTAAAATCCATTGTCTATTTTTTATCATACAAAACTGAATAAAGTAATATCTTTCTTGTATCTTTCTTGTCTGTAAGAAGAGTACATATTTAACATAGTATATGTAAATTAGTTATGCGGGAAACATAGAGAAATTTCTTCGCTCAAACATATATATATAGTAAGCCTCTAACTTAGTTTCTATGTATATATGTTAATGCCCCACCCCCTCCCCCCCGCCCCCTTTAAATAATTTTCTAGTTGACATTTTTTGTTTTTGTGTGCTACATGAAGTGTGAAGTTTGTGGGAACCCTTGTGTTGCTTGCATCAAGTACAAGGGAAAATGTATGTACCTTTGTGATCACATTGCGAAGCAAGTTCAACAACTACATGGTGTGCACTAATTCTCTCTAGCTTTCCATATGTTTTTGTATGACATGGAAGTTTATGCGCATTTCAATACACTAGTGGAAACAGGGCCATTTGTCCCGGGTCGTAAGGGCCAGTTGTCCCGGTTGTGCAACCGGGATGGGCTAGCCGGAACAAATGACCCTCCCCCATTGGTCCCGGTTGTGCCAGGACCCGGGATGGTAAGGATGGACCACGTGGCGAACCTGGGCCAGGGACGGCCAGGGAGTTCGTCCCGGTTCGTTTTAGGAATCGGGATGGATACCTTTTTAAAAAATATATATATTCCGCCAATTTTCCCCTGCCGGACAGGTTTTTTTTTTCGTTTTTTTTTTGGCTCCTGTCTCGCAATCCCCAACCGGCCTCCCCTTCCCCAACCGCGTCGAGGCCCACGTCTTTAATTAAGCCCACTGGCCACATTTTTGGTCAGAAGGGCCCACTGGCCCGCGTCTTTTATTATATTCGGTCAACGGTTCGGGGGGTCAAAACGGGCCACTGGCCAGCGGCCTAGTGGCTGGCTCGCGCGGTCCCTTAAATTAAGACCACATGGACGGTCAAAGGGCCCACTGCCGCCTCGTCTTCCCGCCCCCTCCACTTCCCCACGCGCGCGTGGCCAGCTGCAACCGCCGCCACGCCTCGGCTCCCGCCCCGCATTCATGGCCTCCTGCAACCGCCGCCACGTTTCGGCCGCCAGTTGGCATGCCAGCCCCCCCGGGTCCTTTTTAAAGGGCCCCCGCCGCCCGTACAACCCATCCACCCCGGCCGCGTCCCAGCCAAAGGAACCCTAGCCGCCATGTCGTCCCGCTGGTTCAAGCGTCCCCGGAACGACCACGAAGCCGGCTCCTCGAGCGGCGCCCCCCGCCGGCGGAGGCCTTCGGCTTCGGCCCTAGAGGTGTCCGCATTGGCGGGGCGCCGCGCGTCCCCGCGCCACCTCCGGCGGCCCGCCCGCCGCCCCGCGCCGCGCCCAAGGGCAAACGCTTCCGCCGGTACGTGCGGAAGGAGGAGGCCGAGTGGCATTGGGACCACGCCACGCCGGTCTTTTGGCCGGACGTCCACCTCCCGGACGGGTGGCATTTCAACCCCCAGCGCATCCCGGTGCCGCCGGCCCCGACCAACGAGGCCGCGCGCGAGGAGATCGACCGCCGGCGCGCGCTCCTGCCGGCCCACCTCCTCAAGGACCGCGCGTACGCGCGCAGCTCCCCCTACTGGGCCGTCTGGTTCCAGCAGGAGCACGACCAGCGCCGGCGCTCCTTCATCCCCATCGCCCAGGAGGAGGTGAGCGTGGCGGACTACCCCGCGCCACCGCCCGGCCGGGAGCCGGAGCTGTGGCTCCTCGAGGACATCGGCGAGGACTTCTCCGAGGAGGAGGACCCCGAGCTCCGGGTCAGCTTGGAGGAGGCCTACGAGGCCTTCCGCCGCACCCTCATCGAGGATGAGGTCAAGCGATGGGAGCAGGTCCTGGCCGCCGCCGCCGCCGACGCCAACGCCATGCCGCCGCCCCCGCCCCCTTCGGCGCCTGCCCCTTGGTGGCAGGTGATGAACGCCGAGCTGGAGGCGTCCGAGGACCAGCCGCTGCCGCAGCCGCTCCCCCCGGCCTGGAGTACGGCATGTCCTGGGCCTGGACTGGCGGCGTATGGTCGCCGGAGGAGCTGCCCCCGCCGCCGCCGGCGGAACCAGCGCCGGCGGGATCTTCCTACCCCCGCCGCCGGCAGGGCTTCGCCAAGGCATGCCCGCTGTCCCTGGGTGGTCGCTCGGCCTGGAGAGAGGGCCGAGATATTTATACAACTGGGCCTTCAGTCCCGGCCCGTGCCACCAACCGGGACTAGAGGCACCCCCTTTGGTCCTGGTTGGTACCACGGGCCGGGACCAAAACTTTTTTTGAAACTTGGTGGCACCCTGCGCGCCAAAAAACTTTAGCGCCAAAATTTGAAAATTGTTTAAGTTTGCACTTTAACAACTTCTACATACTTCCGAATTTGACAAAAATTTCAACATGAAAAATGCTAGAATTTGCATAACTAATTAAAATTCATTTTTCGTTTAACTAAATAATTATTTTAACTATTGAAACTATTAATTATTATACCATTTGCATATAATTTTAATATTAATATCGACAAATCGAGTTGTACCTTTTTAACACGGAGAATTTGGGATCTTCCTCAAGCAACACAATGAATAATTAAAATACTTACTCAACTCAAGGTGACATCTTCTTTTAGGGCTAACGTTGCTTGGGTAACTTAAATATTTATGTAAATTAGAAGTTTATTCGAGTGTTTGACAGCTATGACAGCCTGGCTTCATTATTATCTCCACCGGCGCACCCACCAAACTGTTTCTCTCTCCTCAGTCTCCCCCATTGAGATGTGGGCTGCGCATAGGGCTGCTGTAACCGGCCCTGTGTCATTAATGCATGCATGTATCTTCTGCACATCTAATCCTAGAGGGCAGAGAGCTTTCTTTGCTTCGTACGTACTCTCAGGCAATTCGTTATCCTTTGGAAGTTTTGGCTTCATTAGTTGAAGTAAACTCTCAAATGCCTTGTCAGTCACACTGTTCTGTGCCTTCCATTTTAGCAACTCCAGTGTGGTACCGAGCTTTGTGCTACCATCTTCGCAATTTGGGTACAACAATTATTGTGATCCTGTAACATGTTGTCCAGCTTCAACCTCTCCAATTTATTTTCACAGTCTTCCCTTGCATCAGCAATAACTCGGCCAAGATCATCATCGGGCTCTTCTGATGCTTGTTCTTGATCACCTCCTTCTTCTGTATTCTCTTCCATTGCAGTATCGTCGTATTCAGGGAACAAAGGATCTTCTTCTTCTTCATCATCGTCTTCCATCACAAAC
This sequence comes from Alopecurus myosuroides, assembly GCA_028641055.1. Lineage (NCBI taxonomy): Eukaryota > Viridiplantae > Streptophyta > Magnoliopsida > Poales > Poaceae > Alopecurus > Alopecurus myosuroides. Next base: position 24,742,878 of record CM054057.1, on the reverse strand, counting down.
CCTCTTTCTCCATGCTTGGTCCAGCAATTATAGCTGGGCATGAAACCTCTCCGAAGTAGATGGCCGTGAAGGATTCTTTCGGAAGAATGTTCTCTGACGTTCCGACAATCAACACATGGGCAACACATGAAGCCATTATCTTTGTTCGCCTGAGCTACAGCAAGAAATGCATTCAGGCCTGCCATATACTCGGAAGTGCGTCGGTCACCGTACATCCATCGCTGTCGTGCATCCATCTGCATCCTATAATAAAGTTTATCAAAATACATTACAATAACATATTAATACAGAGATGACCACAGTACATCGACAAATACTACTTTTTTATGTATCAGTTACAGATGAAAAAGATAATTTGTTAACCTCGGTCGAAGATACCATTTTCAGTGAGTTTATGTGCGGCTCGAGAATTTCGTCGAACACCTCGTGTGCGTAGTAAAATAAAACACACTAACACCACACTCTCTCACACCTCCAAGCAAAAAAAAGATGGAAGGAGGGGGGGCTGGGGCAGTATATATAGGGGAAGGGGGCATTGGTCCCGGTTCGTGGACTGAACCGGGACAATAGTTCATGCGCGTTCCACGTGGCCTATGGCTAGGCATTGGTCCCGGTCCGTGGCAAGAGCCGGGACCGATATGCCCCCCACGAACCGGGACCAATGCCCCCAGGCGATTCCTGTTGCCCCGGGCGCACGAACCGGGACCAATGCATGGCATATGTCCCGGATTTGGTTGCAACCGGGATAGCTGCCCCCTGGCCCCCTGGACGAGAGGGGTTGTTTCCACTAGTGATATTTTCTAACTTACTTATTTCAACCAATATATTGTAGATTGTGCCTTGTTTCATTAGGGAAAAGGTCAACAAATCAATGGACGGTACTATGCCTGTTAAGACTGAAGATGGAGGAATTTACTTCTTTAATCTGGACAAGAGAACATACAAGACATGCATTTCTGGTTTTGATTACAAGGATTTTCTCAAAGAATATGACATGCAACTTTACGATAAAGTTACAGTCCAGTTCGACTACTCCAGAAAATATATGACCACGGAACCAAAACACAGTGATGGTAGCCCAAAGAAAATTTAAAAGGTACATAAGAATTATTTTTTCTGTAGTAATTTGCTTCATTTTTAGGACTAACTTTGTGCTTTTTTGTTTTTTATGTGCACATAAGTGTTTGACTTCGAATATAGCGCCACTGTTGTTGTTTTCCCAAAAGGTGCGAAAACAAAATAAAGCTCAAATGTTAACTATCAACAATATCACCCTTGAAAATGGTCAAGTGAATATCATGCAGGTGAAATTTAGGCCAAAGAAAAAAAAGTAAAGGAAATCGAGAATTAAATCCATGTTCTGTTTTGAAGACATGTTTATTCCTTGAGTTGTTGTTATGTACAACTAGCTGTATTCCATGTCTAGGTGGAGCTTGAAGATTCTGGTTCAATTTCCTTATATCATTATCTACATATTCAGGTAAATATTACAGAAGACTCAATCAAATCCTTTATAATATTCTTATATTTTATATGCATTTGTTCCCAATTTTAGGACAACTAACGTAAATGCTGATCGGGAAACTAACATGGTAGGCATACTGGGTACCATAAGATTGCTTCAGTAATTGTTCATATTGGCACCTCTGATCTGTAAAAGATGGTGTATGCACTAGTACAGATAGCCTCATCTGTGGCGCACCAAAAACCCTTTCCGTGGCGCACCATTTGGCCACAGAGGTGCACCACAGAACACACGTCATTAAAATATTTACTGTGGCACACCATACACATGCGCCACAGAAATAGTTGTTTCTGTGGCGCACCACTGCCCTGCGCCACAGAAATAGTTGATTCTGTGGCGCACCACTGCCCTGCGCCACAGAAATAGTCGATTCTGTGGCGCATCCCCTCCTGGTGCGCCACAGAAATAGATGCGCCACAGAATTGTCCACAGGTGCGCCACAAAAACATCTACAGTATTTCGAAATTTAATTTTTTCTGATATAAATACCAGGTATATTACAGTATTTATACAGTTTGAATACAGACAGTGATATTTGACAAATATATAAACATATAAGTTATATTTGACAAAGATATAAGTCACACATTACTCTATGATAACATAATGTACAATAGTGATACATAGTGCAAAAGTATCGAATTTTGTTCAAATCAAGTGATAGTCAAACATCATCGAACATGCCACCACATAGTTCATCGAACATGCCACCACATAGTTACTCGATAAGGCCTAAGCTAAGATGAAATAGACTACAAGCACGGCGACGATGGTGAGCAAGAACGGTAGCTTGATGGAGGTCTTCATCTTGTTCTTCTGTTTCGACTGGTGGTCCCTCCACTTCGCAACCGCCTCGTGTCTAGTCTCGTATCCTTTATAGCAGTTGTCGTTGAACTTGTCCACCTGTGCTTTACAGTCCTTCCACTCGTCATAGACTCCTGGAACGCGACCCTCGAACACCACGTAGTACGTCATCTATATAGATAGACACAAAGCATATTAGTAAGTAATGCAAAAAAAGTTAAGGCATATATGTTCACCCAAAACAACTAAGGAAACAAAAATAAACATCAAAGATATACAACATAAAGCTAGGCCTAAGTTTAGAGCTAACTAATAGTAGCTAGCTAGGCCTAATTAAGTTTAGAGCTAACTAATAGTAGCTAGCTAGGCCTAAGTTTAGAGCTAACTAATAGTAGCTAGCTAGGCCTAAGTTTAGAGCTAACTAATAGTAGCTAGGATTATATAAGTTAAGCACATTTTGTTAAACAAACTAATAGTAGCTAGCTAGGCACACCTCGATCAACGATACCTCTTCTGGAGAGGCGCCGGAAACGGCTTATATAAGTCTTTCGTCATCCACGTCCTACGATCAGCCTGCCGCTCTAGTCGTTCCTGGATATCCCTCTGGCATAATCCTATGGGTTGGTTCAAGGACCCTCCCTTTTTGTTGACATCTTCAATGATTATCTCCGACAACTTGACTTTGATGCGACGAAAATCTTGCATAAGATCTTCCTGTGAGATTTCCCCCGCCATTTTGTTGGAACAGTCTCGGAGTTTAGAAGGATGATTCATATTATTTGCATCGCGGACAATCCCTTTGAGGTGATGGAGGGCATAGAAGGCCTCCTTCGTGCTCCAAGCCGGCTGCTTGATGCATGGGAACTCGGTCACGTGCTTGAACCCGTATTTGCCAGTAGCTGGCCTGATACATTCTTGTTTCTTTTCGAATGTGCCTCCATTTTGGGCGTAGCCATTGATAGCCTCATCGAGAACACCCCTTATTCTGGTGTAGTCTTTCCTCTTCGTCTTATTCGACGAGTCGAAGTACTGGGCAAGTGACCACTTTGGGAAAGCACGATGAGTGTGCAGTATGTGTCCCTGCTCAACAGATGCAATTGAATCCAGGATAAGCAATGGATGAAATCTAGAAAAAAAAACATTAGCTACGACGGTCGCGAGACTTACTCGGGAAAGACAGGCAAAAGAATGTCCCTCTTGTTCTCACTGTTTCTCAACATGAAGCTCTCGAGGTACTTCACTGCCTTGGTCCGTGTCCTTGATCCTTCCTCCAGCTGGCTATCACGCATGTAGTAGGAATCCGCTACCATAACGTACGGGGGTAATTCTCGCTGGATCTGCAGCTGAGCATTGAGCGCGTATAGGCGGACCAAGTTATAGTCCAGCCGTCTCGAGTGAAACAGATTGAAGATATCCTCGTACGCTATGAAGAACATTCCCGCGGGGTCTTCATGGACGAAGTCCGGGCCCTCTGGCACCTTGACCACGAACGCCGGGTAATTTGGAGACTCTTCTTGAAGAAGGAGGCCCTCTAGCATCACGATAATGTTCTGCAATGTGAGCATTGGTCCAGTTGCCCCGTGTATCTCGTCCGGACCCAGTATCGGTTTCCCAGCTTCATGCAAGCGGGTCAAGCCATCCTTACGGGGTCGTACCACGGCGTCGGCCAAGATCTTAGTAGGCTGGCCCTTTTTAGCAGGTCTCTTCCTAATCTTCTTGCTGGTGGTGGCCTGATCTGCTGCGGGAGCTGGGGGTGCTCGGGGCGACCCTACGACAGTCTTATGTAGTGTGCCAGGGCTAAATACTATACCCTGCTGGAAGGTCAGGCGCTGCGTGACTTCAATACGCCTAGGTTGATCGTCGTGACTGCGGAAGACTTCATCGTCACGATCCATATCAGGCATGTACCTATCTTGGCTGTAGCCCGTGTTGAGGTAGGCATCGATGTCGACATTGTCATCATAATGATAGTCATCGACACCGGCTCCAGCAAGCGGGATGTCCACGTCCTTTGGTGGTGACGGTGGCTTTGATGCCGGCGGTTGAGGCACAACTGCATTTGATGATCTTTTGGCCGGTCGTTGCGGCATATTTCCCAACAACACTTGGTGCCTTGTGGTGGAGGCAACAACCGCCGGTTCCTTCTGGGTGGTGGTGGCGACGACTACCATTTACTTCTGAGGGGCCACGGCCTTGGGTGCTGTCTGGAGGGCTCTTTGCTTCGTGAGCCGAACGATCTTATTGAGTGGGGCCATAGGGGATGTGGCGCCGGTGTTGCGCTTGATCACAAGACCCCCCCTCCAAGACGAATCTGGCTCTTCGGCCATTTCATCACCCAAGTCGTGCAGTCTCCAAGTACCAAGTTGTCCTCCTCGTCGCAGCCTGGAGGTTGAAAGGGGGGGAGGACGTCACGATACTCCGGCACTACATTGGCCAACTTCACCTTCATCACGTTCTCTTCCATTTGAGAGTGGTGCATAGTGCGTTTCCTCGGTTGTATAATAGTGCCGGTAGCAACATCCACCAATTCTCCGCCGGGCACCACGCGATGCAGGAGTACGCAAGGTTCGTCCTGTTGGGCAACATATCAGGCAACATGAGATGGCAGTGATCTTTTGAAGGCGTAGGTAGATCACGACTAACTAATTAGTTACCTTGGTGATGGCGTCGAGCTCGGCGGGTGTCGAGACAAGGGCGACGGTGCCGGCGGCCGGCCCATCATTCTTCGGCATTGCTGCGGAAGGGGGCGCCGGCGTCTGGGGGGTCACCTGTTGCGGCGGCACTTGCTGGTTCATGCTTGAGTTGCTGCCGACGAAGGTGGGCAGATGGATCGGTCCAATTTGACCCCCCCGCATTCCAAGAAGCTATCCCCTCCATCATCCCAGCGGGGATGAATTACTTGAGCCTCTCATCCACTAATCTATTGAGCGTGTCGGGGTCCACCTCTCTGCTCTCAAGTTTCTTCTCTAGATCCGCCATCTTCTTCTTCAGCTACTCAACCTCCTCATCATCCTTAGTCGATGTCGTCTTCCTCTTCTTTCTCGACTACTTGGCATCTGATGCGTAGTACTCGGCTACCTTCATGTTTAGCCCAAAGCCGGAGATACGGCCAGCTGACGTCGGCGGGGCATCCAACGGCCTTTTCTTGTATGCGTTCGTCGCCCTGTTCAAAGGCGTGTCCCACCGACCGGTCGACCCTTCGGACGAGTGGTCAGATTTCCGCAACTCCCTCTCTTTCGGACACAAGGAAATTAAGGTGAGCCCATTTGGCTTCATTATATAATTATTAGATCAATGCAATATACATATACTTGAGATATATGTGTCCTTACCAAATATTTCTCGAATTCCTTCACGTCCTCACGAATTCCCCCGTCTTCCCGTCTAAGAAGTACTGGGACCGGACAAAGTTCCTAACTTGTATATCCGTAATTTTGTGCCAGGGGTTATCTTTTCCGAGACGTTCCATCTCGCGGTCCTCCTTCTCCCAAACGGGTTGTTTTTCTCGGTAACCACCGCTTCCGCAATGTTGGACCCCTATGTTTTGGTCCTCCATATCCTGCCCCCATTTTGTCCATTTTTTACACTCCTCGGTGTTCATGTACGCCTTCAGTATGTCGAAATCTTCTTTCACGAGCGTCGGGTCTTTGCGACTGATCTCCTCCCAGCTTTTACCATTCGCAATCTTCTTCTTCACCCGGGATTTCCAGCTGCTCAACGCGGTGCTCATCTTCGTGATGGCTAAAGAGTCCACCCTTTTGTTGAACGGCTCCGGGAACGTGTATCGCTGGTGAAGCTTCTTCAGGAGGATTTCGACCAAAGCCGCGTTGTCTTTGCTTCTAAGGTCCGTCGTGTTGATCGACATGCTTTCCCGCACGATGCACCCTAGCTGCATGCCGTACCCTGAGGCAACCGCTCGAGGCGCCAATGGTAGGCCACTTGGCGAGACCTCGGTGATTGTATCAGTGAAGTTCGCGAGCACTTGCGGCGTACGATCCTTCCTAGGCGCCCGAGGCTTCTTATTCTTCTCATCGGTCGTCGGGGCGGCGTCGCCGCTACCACCAGCCGCCGTGCGGTCAGTACCGCCACCATCGGTGCTGTCATCAACCTCTTCGTCCAAGTACCCCCAATCAACATTAGCGCTGTCCTCCCGGACCTCTTCCTCAATGCCGGTTGCAGCGTGGGCATCCCAGCCCTCTTCCTCGGCACCGGCTTCGGGCACGGACCCGTGCTTGGAAGTGCCAGACATGTTTCTGTAATAACATTCAAATTTGAGTTTTTGAGTTGGATTTCAAATTATTCAATATAAACTACTTCGTTATCATTCATGTATGAGGTATGATTCCTAATCCCTATAACTGGATGTATTTTTGGTCACACTGTCTTATTTGGTGCATTTTTGGTCACACTGTCTTAGTTGAGGTGAGCTGTTTGCTTTTCAGAAAAATGGACCAACATTACTTGAGGTGAGCTGCACCGTAGAATAATTTTACTGGTTGAGATACTTGTATACTTATATTAAACAGGAACACTAGCACTATAGCAACAGTTGGTCAGCTATTTCATAATTACTGAAACAAAACACGGAAATCTTGGTATTTGTAAATTTTTAGGTACCTCTATCATGTGGACACTGCGATCCATTATCCATGTTGATGTTTTGGAGGATCCTCTGACTTAAGTATTTGTGCATCTTAATTCCAAGCAGAATATTCTCTGGTTCATTTTGAATGTCATTGTAGCCTCTTATTTGCAATCATGGTTCCTAAAATATTTATCCATTTCGCATGTGGCTATAATATCGATTTTTTCTTGTGCAGGTCTGACCGGAAGCACTCTGTTGTGTGTAGTATTACATATTACTTTTTTTGAAGTTGGGGCTTGTATTACAAATCACAAATGTCAGTGGCGTTACAATATCTGTTTTACAAATGTCAGTGGCGTTACAAGTTGGGGCTTGTATTACAAATGGTTCCTAAATCACGTTACAAAGGTCTGACCGGAGCACACAGGGTCAGGCAGCCACTAGTGAGTAGTTACCGGTGACCGGCGTCTCCGTGCAGAGAGTGAAGTGAAGTGGCTCTCTCGCTGCCACTAACTGCCGCCGGGGAGCCGATAGTGATATATATAGGTGCCAAAGTGGTACGTAGTAGTAAGCGGCACTCCTACTAGTAGTAGCAGGTGTGGCAGCGGCAGCAGCAGTAGTAGGTGTCAAGCAGTAGATATACCGGATAGGGAAGAGACAGCAACAGGTTCAGCCAGTAGCAGTGGCTGCTGTGAAGAGGAGTGGAGTGTGTGTGTGTGTGTGAGCTAGCTAGCAGCATGAAGCATGTGGATCCAAGGAAAGCTAGGACCTTTCCAGGAGAGGTTGAGATCGAGTGAGGCCTGTGAGTGAGTGGTACACCGTGCTAGGTATGACACCAGAGCGTTTCCTGAGCACGACGCTGCAACCGATCCCCTACGCTCACTCTCGAGCAACTTATAGGGCCAGCTAAAAACAAGACCAAGCACACAGAAAAACAAGACCATAATACTGATGGAAGCTGAGTGATCAAGAAAATAATCTAATTGTGAGGCCTGAAACAAACATGACCAACGGCCATATAGAAATACCTACAAACCAGGTGTTCATTACAAGTCACGGTTGACTGTAATTTCAAAATGCCAGGTTCTACAATTGTTCCTACAGATTAGAAAATTTACAGCAGTCACAGTTTCATGCCAATGCCAAGCTGGGAGCAAAAGTATTACCGGTGAATCATCGGTCATCCATACGTATGAACATATAGTCTAAAGTTCCAAGCCATGGCTACAATTCAGGACAATGACAGTCAAACACGGGTTCACTATAATTTGTACAAGCGACAAACACAGGAGGCACAAATTGACAGCAATATGAACATCAATTCACCACAATGTTCTCCTCGCCAGTTAATCCCTCGAGAGTACACCACAGAAATACTTAAGTGATATAGCCATAGTTGGCGCCTTTACCTTGATTTGGAGCTTCCCGACTCACGCTTGTTCAACGGTGAGAGCAGAAGGAATAGGCTGGAGTGCAGGGTCTAACCCAGTAGCTCTAGTTTATAGTGGACCTGCATTGCACAAAGAAAATTGAGTGGTTTCTCATAACTTAAGTGGATAATTAAAAAAGTACATTCATGCATCAGGTAGCTACATAGGATGCCCAGGTGAAAGAAAAACAAAATAGATGAAATGCTCCTAGGTCCACGACAACAATATATGTCAAGCTGAAGCCATTCATACTACGGACCAAGCACACTTGATTTATCACAAACCATTCAGCAAAATATTGCACAATATATATTACAAAATCCTATATGGATATCCTTTTATGGGCCACGTTTACTACCTGTGGGTCGCATCATAAAAAAAATGAGAAAGTGCACGCTCACGTACTGGTTACATATGCATGCAAAGCACCAGCGACATATTAGTGAACTAATAAGCTAAAGATAACTAGTTACTCAGGGGTCGCGTGCTGAGCAGTGGACGAGACAGAGCCTGCAAACCAACATGCCCAGCAGCTCGAAATAGGTGACAAATAGCCAAATAGGTCCCTAAAAACAGACATACAAGTGGAAAGAAGGAGGAGTAAAATGGATAGCAAAGAGCACAAGCATGGATTTCCTCAACTGAGCTAGTGCTATTAGCCACTAATGCTAGCAGATGTAACAACACGGTGAATAGTTTAGGTGATTTTGCAAGTGGATCATCAGGTCAAACTAGAGAAGAAGTAGGCTACATGCAACTAGAACCAACTGGACTGAAAAAATCAAGCAGACTATGTATGTTCAACAGGAGGTTCAGATAGAACAGGTTTCATTTCACATAACAAGATTCCGATGAGTTACATTATTGGGGAAGTATGGCTTTCTACAAGGGTCCAGTTTTTCCATGTCAAACAACAAAACTAACTGAAGCGGTGTGTGTTTTTCCATATATATGTGCACCTAAAACAGACCTTAATACTGAAACTTAATAAGTTGAACTAAAATTTATAAGTTGTACACTCTGTTAGCTAATTTTCCTATGAAACTATTATTGAAACACAAATTCAGTACACACAAAATCATTTTCCTATGAAACTACTAAGTATAAAATTCATAGAAAATTTGGGCATGACCTTTGCTAATTTTCCTAAGTCTAGGAGTGCCAGAAATTCGCTCGGAAGGAAATGAATCAACTTCCCCGCGAAACATTGGCATCTCAAAAAGAAAAACCTGCACAAAAATCCCACTGAAGGCTTAAAGCTCTTACAGTTGTTGCTATGAACACCAGAACATAGCTGTTGGTATCACGAATTATCTGACAGTATCTGTAACTGAACCTGCTTTGCACCCCTCCTTCGCCTAACCAAATTGTGCAGTGCAGCCTCCAATACAAAAAACACATCCCTTAATCTCATTCTCTCCCCAGTCCTCACTGTGCATAACTTAACTACAACATATTACTGCATACATACTTAGTCCATTACTAAATGGTTATTACGTCATTACCATACGCTAACATCAGGAACAGATATCCGTTCCAGGTTGAATCTCAACACACCATATTCACACATGACAAACCACAAGATGAAATCATGAGCTGATCCAGTAAAGGCAGGCATTCATATAGCAACAATCGAAAAGTAGTTTTTGTGTGGAATTCAATCATAAACAGAAACAGCATGAGTTAAAAAATACACTTGTTGCAAGATGAGAATATTAACCACCCAATCAACACCCACCACTCTATCTACCCTAACCTGATCCAGTGTCAAGTCCTGAACAATCGATCTGAATTTCGCAAAAAGAAACCAAGAAAGCAGAGGCTAAACACCAACAACGAGCGCACCGCCAAAATCAAAAACTTTGAATATCAAGGCAACAGGGCGGGGCGAGCAGCGAACTGACCTGGCGCTGGGCGCGGGGCGAGGCACCTGGTGGGGCGAACGGCGATGGTGACGGCTCCCTGCTCCTTCAAAGGCAGCATGGACTCGAGGATGGCGACGGCTCCCTGCTCCCTGCTCGTGCACCTCGGTGGACGGCGGCGCGTACACGGACTGGAGGACGGCGGCGCGTGAACGTCGGCCAACACCTGATCCTCCAAAGGCAGCACGACGGCGAGCGCGAGGGAGAATCGAAGAAGAGGGCTAGCTAGGGTTCGTCGTCGCGCGAGGGAGAGAAGGAGGCGGGGATCAAATTTTCGCTAAGTGTGGACGATAAGCGCGGGGGTCCACATGTCATCTGCTGAGAGGCATATTCTGTGGCGCACCCCGACCCCGTGCGCCACAGAATTGTTAGAATTCTATGGCGCACCTTCTAAGGCATGCGCCACAGAATGTCTTGGGCGTTTTCTGTGGCCACGTGCGCGGGGCCACATGTCATTTGCTCGAACGGAATTCTATGGCGCATCGCTTACAACATGCGCCACAGAATTGCGTGGATAGATAAAAAAAACAAACAAACGCTGTTCAGTGACAAATCTGTATTAGTAGCCCATTGGTATAGTTGTGAAGTAAATAACCTAGTGCCATGTGTTCGAATCCTGGGATTGCCCATCATTTTTTTAATATTTTATTTAATTATAATTAAAGAACGAAAACATTAAATTACAATTAATTAAAAAAAGAAGTGCTTGTCTCACATACACATGCACATATATATAGAAAGAAGTGCTTGTCTCACATACACATACACACATGCACATATATACACACAAAAGTCTTCTTAATTTGTCTCGATCGGTTCCGGTCTAGCTTAATTAGCGTCTCTTGCTCTTTTTGTTGGCGACTGAATACTTTATGCCGGCCACCTTGAGATTTCTTCGCGTGAATGGACAAACGTGGGTAGGTAGGGATGTCTTCCTTCTTACTTTACTAGTAGTAGGCATGTCGAAGTGCTTGTCGAACTCCTCGATCTTTGGATCACCGTTCTTGTCCAAATCTTCCTCGTTGGCGTCTCCTTCCATTCCGATGATGCTCCTCTTGCCCCTCCTCACGACAACAAGGCTAGGCCTTGACGGGTCGGTGATGAAGAAGCATTGGTCAACTTGGCTAGCGAGTACCCATGGCTCATTTTTCGCGGATGCGTTCTTCGATTTGGCATCGGGTATAACCATTGTGGTGAAATACCATCCTTCTTTCTTGACATTCTTGGCCCATCTCACACGGAACATTGGCACCACCGTCTCTCCGCAGTAGTTGAGCTCCCATATCTCCTCGATCTTTCCGAAGTATCTTTCTTCCACATTAGTCTCGGCATCGCCATATGATAGCATAGTTACTCCTGAGTTTTGATTTTCGCTACTCATGTCCTTGTCCTCGGTGGAGAATCTGTAACCGGAGAAGTCGTACCCCTGATAGGTCCTTACGTTCTGCCCGGGGCCCTGTGATAAGATGTATATGAGTTTTTCATCTTCCGTAGAAGGCATTTTTCTCCGTGCTTTAATCAGTTGACTTTGCTAGAACCAACGCGTGAAGCTGGAGTTGTGCTCTTTGGTTACGTCTCCCATCTTCCTGGGCCCGCCCATTTCAATATAATTCTGATTGATTAAGCTTTTGTGATCTTCCACGAAAGGCTCGATCAATTTTAAGTGTTGTAGCGCGACCCGGTGAGCCCTTTCAAAGTCGCCGCGTCGTTTTTGAATGCCGACATGGACGTCGCGGCAGCCCTCGCGGTGACCGACTCCGTTGAGCCTGCCAAGGTGCGTCCTGGTGGACAAACCGACATCCTGGTCGTCTTCGGTACTTAGGTAATTGTCGCAGAAAGAGATGCACTCGTTGGTTAGAAATCCTTTGGCCATGCTTGCGTATGGACGGGCCCTATTGCGAACGTATCCTTTCAGGACACCATTCTGCCTTTCCATCGGCATCATGTAGTGCAGGAACGTCGGGCCGAGATGCCTGATGTCATCAACGACATGGAGAAGGAGATGTACACATATATCACAGAATGCCGGCGGGAAGTAAATCTCGAGCTCGCATAGTATCACCACGATCTCATCCTGTAGCATCTTGAGCTGCCTCACGCCGATCGATTTCTGGGTGATAACGTCGAAAAGTTGCAAAGGCCAAACAACGTATCACGGACATGCTCGTCCATTATCCCTCGGATCGCAACGGGAAGTATCTGCGTCATGAGCACATGACAATCGTGAGACTTCATCCCGGTGAACCTCTTCTTCGCTAAGTCCAGATATCTGCTTATACTCCCTGAGTATCCGTGAGGAACTTTGACTTCTATGAGGCACCTGAAAAACTGCTCAAGCTCCGGCGGACTCAATGTGAAGCAGGCAGCGGGAAGCACCACGGTGTTCTTCTTAGCCCTTTTGCGGGGAGGACATTGAGTCCCTTCCGTCTTATCCTCATCGTCATCATCATCATCACTATCGGCGGGGACCTGTAGATTTTTCCTAATGCCATAATGTTTTAGATCGTATCTTGCTTTCGGCCCATCCTTGGACTTTTCCGAATTGCAAATAGTGCCAAGCAGACTCTCCGTAACGTTCTTCGTAATGTGCATCACATCAAGGCTATGAGGCATGTGGAGGACCGGCCAGTACTCCAAGTCGTGGAAAACAGACCTCGCTTTCCATACACTCAGCAGCGGCTCTGGCCTTGGTCGCTTCTTTCCCGGCGAAGGACACTCGTCCCAATTTTTCAGAACCTCGTCGATTTCTTCGCCGCTCATCGTGCGCGGGGCTCCATCGGGCTCGTCTTTACCATTGAACAACTCGCCGCGTTTTCTCCACGGGTGATCCAGGCGAAGTAATCTTCGAGCCCCTGGGTACACGGTTTTCGAAGACCCAGGATCCCTTGGTAGCTGGAGATGCGGGGTCCCTTCCATGCACTTCACGCAGCCGCAGAATCCGTGGCCGACCTGGGCAGATACATACGCGTAACCAGGATAGTCTGTGACCGTCGTGAGCAACGCGGCTCTCATATGGAAATAATCTCTAGTGTACGCGTCCCACGTACGGGGTGGCGTCTTCCACAACGTGTCTAACTCGTCTTTCAGCAGCCCGAGATACAAATGCATGTCGACACCTAGTTGTTTTGGCCCCTGGATGAGAATACTCAAGTGTATGTACTTTTGCTTGGTGCACAGCCACGGGGGTAGGTTGTAAGGCCATACAAACACGGGACAGCTGCTATGTGTGCTACTCTGGTTGCCGAACGGATTGAGTCCATCGGTGCTCATACCTAGCCTGACGTTCCTCGCGTCGCCCCCAAAACTCGGGAAAGCTATGTCC